>JAEOAD010000022.1:25177500-25777500 GCA_036365145.1 Orientallactaga sibirica
ATGGCAGGTGTAGCCAATTACCTTCATTATTATCCAAACTCACTAGTCGTGCATTTTCAGTAATACAAAGCTGCTATTTGTTGTTTATATGAATGAGTCAGTGAAAATACTAAAAAGTGAGTTGTAACAGTAGATAATATCAATGTTAGAAAAAATAATCCAGTGAGAAGTTAGTAAGGGGTGATTCTTCAGTAGTATTTCTGCAATATCATTTGAGGTACTAAATATCAGTGCTACCTACATTATTATAAGACAGAATTGTGAAGTAAAGGATCTCTCTCTTACCCCCTCTATTTTTTTTCCCCTCTCCCCTTCCTTCTCTGCCTGGCCCTTCAGCTCTGGGTTTAAATGATCATCCTGCCTCAGCCTCAGGTGTGGATGTGGCTACCTGATGAGCACTGTAGCAGGTTTTAAAGTAGTGGAATTTGAGCACTCAAATCCCTTGAGAGTACTTATTTAAAATGAATTTTGGGGGATTGGAGAGATGGTTTAGCAGTTAAGGTGCTTGCCTGCAAAGCCAAAGTACCCAGGTTCAATTCCCCAGGACCCAACCCACATAAGCTACACAAGGGGGTGCATGCATCTGGAGTTCGTTTGCACTGGCTGGAGGCCCTGGTGCACACATTCTCTCTCTCTACCTGCCTATTTCTCTCTCATTCTTTCTCTCAAATAAATAAAATAACGTTCCTGAATGAAAGTTTGAAAGAAAGAAATGAATTTCTTAGGGCTATAGTCTCAAAGACTTTGGTTCAGAAAGTTAGGAAAAAAAATGGTCCAGGAATTGACATTTTAAGCAGGTGCTATAAAATGTTTTGATATAGGTTGACCACATTTTGAGTAACACTATTTTAAACAAGATATAATAGTAAGGCCATTAGCTTAAAAATCATGTGCTTTTTTTTTTTATTGTTTTTTTTTTTTTTTTTTTTTTTTTTTTTTTTTTTTTTTTTTTGAGGTAGGGTCTTGCTCTAGCCCAGGTTGACCTGGAATTCACTATGTAATCTCAGGCTGGCTCTTAACACAGTGATCCTCCTACCTAGGCCTCTCAAGTGCTGAGATTGAAGGTGTGTGTCACGGTGCCTGGATCACATGCTTTTCTTTTCTGAAATTTGTTTATTTGCAAGCATGGGTACACTGGAATCTCTTGGCTGCTGCAAACAAATGCCTGTCAGCTTTATGTGGATGGCTGGGGAATTAAACTCAGTCTGACAAGATTTGCAAGCAAGTGCCTTTATCTGCTGAGCCATCATGCTAGACCCATCATTTACTTTCAAGTTTACAAATATTTACTAATGAGTTAGTGTATATCAGACATTTTCTTTACATTTCTTTGACTATTGTTAGAGTATTTTATTATAGTATGAATTTTTAAAAATTTATTTTATTTTATTTATGTGAGAGAAAAAGAAAGAAGGAAGCTGATAGAGAGACAGTGGGTGTGCCAGTACCTTCAGCCATTGCAAACAAACTCCAGACATATGTGCCACCTTGTGCATCTGGCTTACGTGGCTCCTAGGCAATCAAACCTGGTCCTTTCTTTGGCTTTGCAGGCAAACACCTTAACCACTAAGCCATCATGCCAGCTCTGTAGTATGTGAATTTAAGATGGTTTTATAAAGTTAGGTAGCTGTAGTTTGCTGGCATTTTCACTACATTTATCTATATGTATAATATTAATTTTTTTAAAAAAATTGGGAAAAACTTAAAATATGAAGTAGCTGAATTTCAGGTTTGACATTTTAACTGGTCCTAAAGTTTGAATATTACAGTGAAATATACATCTTTAGTAAAATTTCTACACAGCCAATATATAACACTGTATATCCAATGAAAATACCCCATATGTAGTATTTGACATGTTATCACGAGTAATATGACAGGGTGATGTATTTTTCTCATCTCAGTGAAGTTCTATTTAAATTTCTTACTCTTCATTCTGTGCTTACTGTGGTGAGAGTACTCGTTTGTTAGCCTTAATATTAAAATACCTATATTAAATTATAAATTAAACAATTTCCATCTATTTTGAATATTTTATGTCCGTATCCGAGAGGAAAGCAGTTTCTTCTTAGCCTTATCATGCTTACTGCTTTGGTCTTGTCATCCTGAAAAGCTGGCAGATGTGCTTTGGTAGTCAGTCTACCTTGCCTAACGCCTGAGCAAAACACAACATACCACTTTCCTGGGCGCAAGGTGAGGAAAATGACCTGGATTCCAGGCAGACTCGGCTCTCCTACTTTCTCCTTCAGGATTTGATAGTGCTGGAGAGTTCATACTGGTGGCAGTGACAGGAGTGACAGCCCTTTTACCACTTGCTGGTGGAAGTACAAAGCTGTCATGCTTGGAAGCCAAGGATATAGCTTACTGGGGGCCTGTAAATCATGTGTGACAAGAATAGTAGAGATACTTAGGGTTATTTCCACATGTTTATCTTAAGCGAGGAGAGAAATGTTTTCATCAAGCTTGCTCTGCTCTTTTTTTTTTTTCAGCTCTTTTTCATAGTCACTTAGATGAGTTCTTGTGTACAAGTCATAAGCCCACTTTCTGTTTGTTTCTGCGTCTTTATACACTCTGTTCCATCAGTACTCTAGTGTTTATTCTAGTTCTTAGGGTACAGTAGTTGTTACCATATTTCAAATATGTTCAGCATCTCAACTGAAATGTTTTTCAATGTTTTCAATGCTTTTTGAAATAGCTCAGTCTTCAAATTAGTGTTCATCTGTGATTTCTATGTCCTGTTTGTATTAGTCTGAGAAACATTTTAGGTTGTTTTCATGCTTTGTTTACATGTTGTTATGTCCTTATTTTTCTCTTTTATGATATCACCTGGGATCCTTGTTTGTTTTTAATTTAATTTTATTTATTTGAGAGTGACAGAGAGAAAGAGGCAGAGAGAGAGAGAGAGAGAGAGAGAGAGAGAGAGAAAGAGAATGGGCACAGCAGGGCCTCCAGCCACTGCAAAATGAACTCCAGATGCATGTACCACCTTGTGCATCTGGCTTACATGGGTCCTGGGGAATAGAGCCTTGAACCAGGGTCCTTAGGCTTCATAGGCAAGCACTTAACTGTTAAGCCATCTCTCCAGCCCCCCTTTTATTAAATTAAATTTTATTTGCTGCTTTCACTGAACATTTATCACAAGTTAACTTAGGTTTCCTTTCCTAGGAGTTCATGTTGTTTCTGAAAGGACTTATATTCTAGAGTATGAACAAGAGTTTATCTCTGAGATCTAAGGAAAATAGTTTCCTCTCAGTTTCTTATTTTACATTTCATTTGGAGAAAGTTGTTTTTTTGTTTTGCTTTTTTTTTTTTTTTTTTTAAGTAGGGTTTCACTGTAGCTCAGGCTGACCTGGAATTCACTATGTAGTCTCAGGTTGGTCTCCAATTCACAGTGATCTTCCTACTTCTGCCTCCTGAGTGCTGGGATTAAAGGTGTACACCACCACGCCTGGCTAAAAAAAGATATTTTATGATAGTTTTCTTTGTCTTCATTCAGAAAAGCTGCTTGTTCAGCTGTCAAGAAATGGGAATTATTCTTCCATTTTCCAAGTTGATCTTGAAATATCATTTTGAAGGTATTTGATTCTATAAAAAGATTTAATTATTTGATCTTTTACCAGTATAATCTTTTAGAAATATTGCTACTTTTAAAGAAAATTAATTTTAAATATTATCTTTAAATTACCATTAACAAAGAATAAAGGAAGATAAGTATGTAATAAGGTTGATAGATATTTATAAGGAAGTATTGGCAGAAAAATCAAAGGATGATAATTATATTTCCTGTTTCATGTATGTTTATGGCTTTCATTATGTGTTTATAATTTTTTATAAATAAAATTAATTTAAAAGATAGGTTTCAATGAGAAATGCAGTAAACAAGTTATAGAATATACTATAATCAATTTGGAAATTTGTTTTGAAAATTTAAAAATTAGTTTTTAGTAATGAGAACTTTCTCAAAATTTATTTGTTAAATTTATTGCTTTTTCTTTTCATGCTGAAAAATTGGTAGCTGTGCTTTGGAAGTCTACTTGGCTCTTTTGTTTATATTCATGTACTGTGTATTTCATATAAAAGCATGATGAATTAATGCTTCTGTTCTGAAGGATGGTCTAGTATCTTATGGTGCTCTTTCCTTGTGACATTTGTCAGCATTCAATTCCTTTCACCAGTTGTCTTTCTTGTGAGCTGGCAAACCCAATTGACTCTGTGGTTCTGCCTTTATTTGCTAGTAACAGCTTTACTAGTGCTGTCATTTTATTTATTTATTTATTTATTTATTTATTTATTTATTTATTTATTTATCTATCTTTGTCAGACCTTCCCTACAAGTTGATGGCATTAGTCTTTTGTCTATGAATCTCTACTCTTATGCAGCCAATTCTGTTTTTTTTTTTCCTTTAAGATGCTCATCCCTCATGTTGTTTTTTTCTTTACATCTCTCTGCTGGTCTTGAGATCTTCTGGCCCCCATTTTAACTTTCTAGATAACTTCTCACTACTTACTTTCTTTTCCTTTCAGAGAACAATTTGCTCTTTCCAGAATATGGTATGGTAGTTTTCCTCAGCAAGTGATTTTGTTACATGTTCCTAAATTCAGCATAATTCTTTTCTCCTAAGAGTGGTACTCTTTTATCACATTTACCACATCTTGCCTCCTCTTTTATGTACTTTTTTTTAAAGACAGCTTGAGTATCCCTAATCTTAAAATCCAAACTTTCAAAACCTAAAACTTTTTGAGCAGCAACATAACACAGAGGAAATTTGACACTTCATGTGATGGCTACAGATGAAATGCAGGCACATTGAAAACTGTGTAAGATCACATTCACGCTCTTGTAGGAGTGTATGAAACATGATTCATGTTTAGAATTGGGTCCCATCTACAAGAGAAGTCATTAAGTACACAGATATTCCAAAACCTCAAATCTGAAACACTTTTGATCCCAAGCATTTCAGATAGAATTCACTTATATTCTTAGATTGTATTTTTAAGTTCCTACAGGTCATGATTCTTTTTCTATAATTAATAATTTTTAATATGTCTTATAAAAATTCACACATAAATTAAATTAGAAAACTTGATCGACTGCATAATCACTAAGTATAATAAAACTAAAAATGTTTCTGACTCTGAAAAGTAGCCTTGAGTTACTATTCAATAAAATCACCCTATCTTTTTTCTTGCAGTTTACCTTTTTTTCCCTAACGTCTATCCCCAGGTAAAGGAGAAGTTTGATAGTTAAGGCCTAGGGAACTGAGGCTTTTCTATAATTTCTTTCAGTAGATGGAAAAATAGATCACATGCCTTCAAAATGACTTATCATGTTTGAGAAGCATAGAATTATACTGAGTAGTATTTTAAAGAACACATTTATGAAGTTAGACTTCATAGTAAGTTTAAGCATATTTTTTTGGCAATAACTTTCCTAAATAAGCAAATAAGACCAAAAAAAGCGAACACTAATTTCCATACCTTATGGAACTCATGTTTGGTTAGTTTTTAAAATACAAATTCTAATTTCTATCCTTTTGAAGAGTTGATCTTATAGACTGTAGAATTTGACATCTAAGTCTGTGATTTATAGCACATAGATATGAAAATATAATTGTAAGAAGTATTCAGTATCAAGCTCAGTGCTGATTCTGTTGCATTTACATTTAAAACTTGCATTATAAAATAAAAGTATTCATGCTTTTGAGAGGGAAAATTACTAGTGATAAAGTAAGAACCTTACACATTGTGGTAAAGGCTGTTCTAAGGAAAATATTCCTATATCTTTTCATAGAATAAAATTTAATTAAGGCTTTGAATTGTCTAGACCTTTCATTCTCTCATTTAACTAGAGGTCAGTAATTCCAAACATTTGTAACTGGTTTTTGACAGCTGAAGTTTTAAAAATCTTCCAACAGTTTATTAGAAAGAATGTAGACATTTAAAAAAATCCCCACTGTCATGAACATAATTTGAACTTTTGTTTTTTTTTGTTTTTTAGCTAAGGTATGAGCTGAAACCAAAATGAAAGCTTAATTTTTAAACACATTTATACAGTATTTGACACACTAAAAAGCTTACTAGAAGTTGCTGGTAGATATGAATTTTCTTTGTTATAAATCAGTATATACCTGAACAATCATTACAGTGGGGTCTATTTCTTAAATGTTTACTCTGATGTCCATTGCAAGAACAGCAGCTTAGAGGGTAAAGTTAGAATATTTGCCATTTATTTATTTTTTCTTATTACAGAACATGAGAATGCATGAAAGTTATTAGGTAAACATATCAGAAACTTATATTTATACTAAGTTCTTTGGAAGGCTTATAAACCTCAAGCTTAAAAACACTGAAAACACAAAGGGATTTTTTTCTTAACCTGAAGACTAAAAATAGTCTAATTTTAAATTAAGAATATAAAACTAGATATTAACATTTTTATGTATGTTTGGAAGTCCAAGTATAAAATGTACTCAAAAAATTTCAATTAAGACATTAGGAGATAGTCTATGTGAAATGCATTTATTGATTGAAAAACTTTTAATGCCATAAACTGTTAATTTTAGGAATTCAAAATCATAAATTTCACTTGCTTATGATACATTTTGTCAAATTGAAGCATTTCTTTAATTCCATAAGATAGAAGGCAAGTGGGCCTTTGCCAGGTTTTACTCGTATTATCAGAAATAAATCACTGTTTAATCTTTTACACTCAGTGATTTTTAAACTGTTGCAAAATACTCTTTCCCCAGGCTGCTCAGAAAACTAGATGGATGAATCCCAGTATTTATATAAATTGATATATTTGACATTTTTAAAGTTTACAAATGATGTTATTTGATTTAATGAATATAATGTTTAAAAATAGAATTAGCATTGTCAAGTTAACCAGTTATATCATAGCAAATACTTACCTACTTTAAATAATTTACTGATAATTTTTGGTACTGATGGTAGCATACATTGCCAAATTATCACATTAACAAGTGAGAAATTCTTGTTTGATATGAAACTCCTAATCCTTAGAATCTATACTTAGAATTAATAATTTCATGGTTTTCTAACATGAGTTGAGAATTGGAGAGAAAAATGCTTCAAGGTAAATTATATGGTGGTAGAATAGAAAAATGGCATAACTGTTATACTTTTATGATTTTTGAATAGAAACAGCTATTGTATTTGAAGGTTGGGAAGGAACTTTGTGTAAATTATATCATACTAAAGTTGCTATGCATCCAAAAATTAGAAGCAGCTGGCCTTGCTAGGCCTTTCTGCAATGATGCAAATGATCTTTTTCCCCCCTTTGTCCCATTATTCAGTTGAATAAAGTTAGAAATCACTTTATTTTATTGCACTGTTAGTATTTTTTACAACCAGTATTCTATGTTAACATAGAAATCATTTGGTTTAGAATCAGACAAATGAGGAAGAAAAAGAGCTGGTGCCCCATAGTTTTCATTTCCCCTTTTAGCATCAATTCATTTATCAATTATAGGCATATTATTTATTTATTTATTTTTGTTTTTTCGAGGTAGTATCTCTCTCTAGCCCAGGCTGACCTGGAATTCACTGTGTAGTCTCAGGGTGGCCTTGAACTCATGGGGATCCTCCTACCTCTGCCTCCCCTCCTGAGTGCTAGGATTAAAGGTGTGTGCCACCATGCCCGGCTGTATTACTCTTCATAGAGAAAATAAAAGGATCTTTTCATCCTAACTTGAATTTAAAGTTTGCCATCTTTATGTTTGTTTATACTAGGGCTTGTTAGCTCCCTCCTTCCTCCCCTCCTTCCTTCCTTCCTTCCCATCCCTTCCCTTCTCTATCCCTCCCTCCCTTCCTTATTTCCTTCCTATCTTCCTTTTCCTCCCCTCCATTTCCTCCTTCCTTCTTTTTGGTTCATGGTTTCAAATACTAATACAGCCTATGATTTTCTACATTCAAAATAAAGAAGGAGTTTTATACATAGCTCATTATTTTTGATGCTTCAGATATTACAGCAAGTATATCATACCAGGAAATGTGACATAGTGTTACAGAAAAACCTTGATTGTTTTGAGCCAGTAATTTTTTTTATGTTAACTGTTAGTTATCATATAAATATATCTGTAGTTTGTGGCTTAGAAACAATACACTTTGTATTTTTTTAAAAAGCTGATACCTTTACATTTTAAAGTTATACACTGTTTTAAGGCTATGTATTTATTCTTTAGAAAATATGACTTACATGAATGTCTTCTGATGGACATAATATTGACAAAATATACATGATATTGCTTTAACAAACTGCCATGCAACAAATATATTACGTAATGAAGAAATTGAATATATATGACCTAATCTAATTGACATTCACATTGAAAATTTACAACATAACCAATACTTAAAATGTGTTCTCTTACATTTGGCAGTAATCAGTTTTTACATTTTAATTTAAATCTCTTCTGAATGTATATTTGGTGAAACTTAGACTTTTTCCTAGTCTGTTACAACCTGAGGTACCAAACACTTCTCTCTTATTTCACTGTCTTCATATGCCATCTTTTTGTTTCTTTTAGGATCTATCCATGAGTTGTGTATTACAGCGTTATTAGGCATGGGATCAGCTTCAACTATAGAAACAACTCGTTTTTTCATTTTACTCTTTAAGACTTTTTGAAATTTTTGTCTCGTGAATGCATACAATAGAGGGTGAAATATAGTTGTTCCATAAGCCATGACTAGAAAACATAATCTTAATTTTACTAAAAGGTCACTTGGGCCTAAACATAAAATGGTGGTATTTAAAACAGAAATTGGTGTCCAACAGAGAAGAAATGTGGAAATAATCAATAAAGACATTCTAAAGACTCTTTTCTGCCTTTCTCGTCGTTCACGGTGTCTTTTCACAGCTCGCCGGAGGGCGATTATCACAGAAACTGAAGTTCTCACACCAAAGACTACATTTCTCCCACCACTGCTGTGTGACATGTCTGTAGTCTCATGTGTGGTTAGAGAAATTGTCTTTTTCTTTCTTCCTTTCTTCTTCTGCCCTGTTGAAAATCTTGTGCCTATCCGAATATTAAGGGCCTGCAGTATCTTGGTGTATGTGATTAGCATCACTATTACCGTGAAGAAGAATATTGGAATCTGCACTAGAAGGTGGTAATACATTCCCAGCTCAGTGTAATATTCGTTTGTACTCACACACAGAAGTGTCTTGTTTTCCCATATATTTCCACTTTGAAGACTGAAAAAATTTACCTCAATAAAGGGAATCAGGAATGAGAAGAAAGAAAAAATCCAAATGGATGTCATTAACATCATAGCTCTTCCCATTGTCAGAATTCGGTTTGCAGGTTTCACAGAGATGTCGTATCTGTCCAGAGTGATAGCAAAAACATTGATTGCTGTTGAAACACTTGCAAAAGAAACACAAGCCTCGTGGAAACAGCAGATGAGAGCACTGTTGCTCTCCAGTGAGAGCAGGAGGATGACTATTGTTAGAGGGATACATCCCACACAAATTATTACATCAAGTACGTGAAGATTCATTGTAATAATGTTACTGACAGAGTTGATTAAGTTGGATTTCATGCAGTAAAGTACCAGTACGGTAAGGTTGCTGCCAAGTCCCAACACAATTTCTAACATGAGAAATCCAGTGAGAGACACTTGAAAGCTTAGTGGATATGACAGTGGTTGGTACATGTTGCTGTCAATGTCATCAATGTCATCTCGCACTGTGATGTTAGATTCAGACTGCATGTTGATTTCCAGAACAGGAGGAAAACACATTCTTTTGGAGCAGTAGGTTTTTCCCCTAGAAAGTGAAATAGAATATATGATATTTGGCAGGTTAAGTGACATACAATTATGTGTTCATTGTAAAGCAAAATCTGTTTGTTATGTACTTGATTCTTAGTTTTGTAAACTGCTGACGGAAAATGTAGAGTTAAGAAACATCAAAGCTGCATTGTTTTGATGCAAAAGGAAGTTGTGTTCTCTTTTTGAAGAAATGACTAAATGGGGATTGTTCCCCGTTAGTGCCAAATACTCTTGCTGTACTAAAAGGGTTTATTGGAAATAAGTGGAATATTTATTGTTGAAAAAAAGTATACTTCTATATAATAAAATTACCTAGCATACAAGCCAGTTTTTGTCTATTTTAAAATTTCATTTTAAAATGTTGTGAGTGGATAGAGAGTAACTTCTATTTTGGTATGACCTAATATGGTCAACATAGATATAGTTATTCCTGTGAGATTTCAGTGAGCAGGACCAATGATCATTTCGAGTGAATGGCACAGAGCACTTATGTTTCCAACTATCTTGTGTATGCTTATTGAAACTCATAATCTGAAGTCAGCAGTGCTAAGTACAAAAATTGAAAGAAAAAGTACATTATGCCCAAAACCTACAAAGCTTAATAAAATCATTCCTGTGAATGGTTTATTTTGTCAGTACATCCTTTAGCTTTGAGAATGAGGAAATTTATATTTAGTACATGGTAATATTTATTAACTATTTAGCCATTTTGAAGTGGTTTAAAAGAATATATCATTTGATTTTATCTGTTTAAACAGTTTTAAAAGTTAAAAACAAAAAAGAAATTCTCCAGAGGATTGTTCTGATAACCCTTTCTGAGAGGCTTTTAAAGTCACACATTACCTATGAAATCTTTTGTTTACATCACATAGTGTATACTTTTGAAAAAATGAAAAGTCATTTTTACCAATTCATTCAAATCTGTAATTTATGGATTAATAGAATAAAATTTATAATAATGATACCTTATTTAATGGGCTAAAATGTCTATACTCAATATTTTCAGCTTAAACTATAAAAGCCTATGACCAACCACATTTTATATTTCATGTACACCATTTCTACTTCAAAATTACGTTCAGACATAAGCTGTAAAAGCCAGTAATTTCCAGGATTCATGTTGACTTTTCACTGGATATTACTTTCAACAAGTTTTAGAAAATAATTTTAATTTATGCATGTTACTTTAGGGATATTTCAGAAACAGAAAAGATAAAAGTTATTTTCTTTTGAGTTGATAGGAGTACTACTAGAACTAGAAGCATATTTATTCAGATAAATGAAGGTCTTAGCCAACATTGAAATCTTATAAAAATGGAAAATTTGAAGTATGCCAAAATTTTTATGCTGACGGATTAAACATCAGGTCTTTGTCACATCAGATTTATAATTAAATAAAGCAGACATGTCAAGTTAGATAACAAGAAAAATGGCTCTCTCTTTGGTAAATGTTAAACCATGTGGCAGCGTTGCATGCATCTCTGACCTACCTGTTAGCTGTTGCCTTATGGGCCTTTTGGCTCACTGTGGCAGTTTTTCACAAAATGATACATGATGTCATTGACAGATTTTGACATGAGTTTTTTTTTTTTCTGATGACAGTGAAGCAGCTGTGTTTTATTTCATATCTCATAGGAATTCTTTCATTTTTCTCTCTAGTAGTTCAACTGTATAAATTGTGAGTTGTAGTTGGTTGATGGATTTCTAAAGAACAGTATATAATATTTGTGTTTGTTTTGCTTTAAAAAGTCACAGCCAAATGAAACTTCATTGAATGATAGGAATTACATCTCCCTTTGAGGGAACATATGGTAGTGTCTCTTTATTTTCCAGAATTTGTGAAAACTGAAAAGGAAGCATAAGATTGCTAGCTTCTAAATTCATTTAGATATCCTTTTGATACAATTGTAAGTCTGTGTCTATAGCAGTCTTCATTATTTTGAAATGATTTCTTGATCACATAATTTGCTTTATATTATAAATCCAGTCCATGTTCTTTTGATAAAAACCATCTGCTATTTAATTTGGTTTGTTCTCATTAGAAGAGGATACATAATTGGTCATAAAGCTCAGATGGAAAAATCCATTAGTCATATCAATTGATATGAATATCTGAATATTTAGTGCAGAAAACACTTGCTAAAGCTTCATTGTGCTTGCTGGTGAATTATGTTCTCATTTTGAAATTTATGTTTCATTGTTTTTTGAAGAAATGGTAGCTTCCACAGTTCTGGTTTGTTAAAGTATAAACTCCGTCTTTAAAAATGCTCACCATTTTGTTTTCAAGCTTTTAGAGTTACATTGTTTTTCTTCTAGTTTTTTTTTTTTTTTTTTTTACATCTTCTTAGGAGTCTGTTGACTTGTTATATTCCAGCAGTAATGTAAGAGCTGTTTTAACTCCTTAGTTCCTTAAGCTCATATGCTGCAAGGATATCTTGCAATTCGTGGTTCAGAGAGCTAGGGAGATTCTTAGTCAGTTGCATTCTTCATATTGTCAGTTGTAATTACTGAATTAGCTGCTTTGGGCCCCTATGAAAAATGAAAACAAATGGTTAAGGCATACAATTTTTAATAATTGCTAATTAATGAAAAGTTACTTTAGTTTTTGAAAATTTTAAAACTGTGTAGCATTTATTCTCAAAATAAACAAGCTGCATTTTTAGAGGCAGAACTGTATTCATAAAATTAAGTTCCTTAAAATAAAATGCCCCCTCCTAACAAACATTGTATATATAACCTTATTAAACACGAGAGTTAACATTACAAATATAATCATGAGAGAAAGGCTATATTTTAAAGTAATTTCTGCTCTCTTTTTAGAAGCTAGCTTGTATGTTCAGAGATTATGAACAGTTAACGTGCACTAAATATACTGCCATTCCCTCTTTGTAACATATTTAACAACATTTCCTGCTGTAAAAATATTGCAGCTTGCTTAATTATTAGCACATGGTTTGAACTTTAACTCATTACAACAGATGCCATGATAAGATAGTATAAATTTGTTTTGATGAATTGCTCAGGGTGGTGAAATAAAAAAGGTAGTAAAAAATCTACCTGAAAATTAAATAATTTTCAATGAATAAGTCCAATAATAATAACCTAAATTAAGTAATAAATAGCAGCTAAATAGTAAACTCAGTTATTTTAAGAAATATGAACATTTTTAGGTATCTGAGGGAAAACTATATTGAAGAGTATTTAGTATATCTGAGGTGACCTAAAAGCTAATGTCTTCGTAGTAAATTACAGAGAATTTTCTTTTAAAATGCACTGTAAAATTACATTTAAAATTTATCATATCTTATAAGAAATTGATCTCAAAACTACATTTAGCAATAAGTACAAGTACATAACTAAAGTCTTAAAATTTATGCTGAAAATTCCAAACTAATTTTACCTCACTGTGCTGGTTCAAAATCATCTTTATACTATAATAAGGAACACATCTTACCTCTGCTAACAATTTGGCCAATTCTTGATGTAGTTGAAGCATTTCCAGTTTTGATGGATTCATTTTGTTCACTTGTTAGTAGAGGACTGGGGCAAGAGGGTCATCGACGTCTCTTCACAAATGACCTTAATGAAAATCTGTGTCTGTACCGTGCCATTGTTTCAGCAGTACCCTGAATGTATGGAACGTGGAGTGCTGCTTCGAGGCTGCAGCAGTCTCTCACTCTTCCTACTGTGGAGTCAATAAGCATCTGAAAATACATAATGAAAGTAATTTAGCATACTGAAGGCTTCTCTTCCCGGGAGACAACATTTAGATTCTGTCTTTCTGAAAAGGAACGACACTGCTTTTCAGAGGAAAGCCTGAGCAGCATTTGCAGAATGACAGCCTACCTTGTCTCTCCTCTCCACTGCAGAGAGATGCAGTGCATTCACTAATTTTGATTGGCCAGTTGTATTGGGCTTAAACTGTGTTTCATATGTATAGCAGGGGTCCCCCCCCCTGCTTTATATAAGGATGCTTTTTAAAGAGACTAAATCTATAAGTGATTGTATGTTGCTCTTAAATAGAATATGAGTAAATTAGTATTTTAAAAAATGTGTGTTCTATTTTGGTTTGTTGGTCACTAATATCAAACACTAAAAATATAAGGAGGTGTTTAGGGGGTGTTACATAGTAAAAGCATACATTTTTAAAACCTTGATAATTGCACTTGGATATTTTAGAAGTTATGTATGTTTTGGGTTGATGTCCTTTGTTCTACAAATAGCAAACCACTGCATCTTTACAGTGAACATGTTGAATTTCAACTAGTTTGTTTGTATTCAAGTCATTTCTGCCTTCCAAATTGTGAATGTATCAAGGTGTTCAGTATCATCATGACTTCTGTACTCATTCACTCAGACACTCATTATTCATTCAAATTATTGATCAACTTGATCTAAGTCATTCTATGTTTCTTAAAGCATTCCTTTGTTAATACCATAGTTATAAGGTATAATCTTAAATCGTTTGTTCTGCTTTTGGATATAGTACCCTTAATCTTCTCCTTTTGTAGTCCTTTTATTTGTTAGATACATACTGATTATTTGTTATCAATATTTTATTTCACTTCTCTTTTTCAATTTTTGACAGGGGTACATTTTGTGGTGAATTGTTATTTCTGAAGTATATGTAGAAGTAGGCTAATGTGATTGGTAAATACATGTGGTAAAGGAAAATGTAAATTAGTTATGTGTCCTCATAGGTTATAAACTAAGCATATATATTAAGATATATTTTCAGGATAATAAACATTGGTATTAAATATAGATAATTAATTTAAAATTAAATTTCTAAATACACAGTAGTGCAAATACATTTTCTTTAGATTGGAGTACATGGAGTAGCTGGATTCTATATCACCTTTCAGAATCAAAGCACACTGCTGATGGTTGCATATTAGAATATTAATCATCACCTGTTTCCATTATTTTAGGAATAATATTCTGTCCTATGTTTTTTATTTTTAATTAGAAATTGTGTAATTCTTTGTAAAGGAGTATGCATTTTTATGTTTTTACTTCTAGTGCTTAAACCTTATAGGGGAATGGCTGGTAAATATATAAGTTTTGAATTGCATTTCCATAGACGTGTAGAGTACTGTAGAAAAGTTTATTAGTAAATGTCTAACATTTTTTCTGCAAAGCTTTGTATAAGCTATGCTAATGCTAAATGGTAGGGTTTTAGAAATGCTCAAATTGAAAATATTGTGCTACTTATATTTCATGCACTTTGAAAGTTAGGCCAAAGGATCTTCATAGAATGCAAGTTAGGTTAAAAGATAGCTGATATACACAGAGTACTATTGTAACCTTTTGCTTTTGTTTTTGTTTTGAAGCAGGGTCTCACTCTAACCCAGGTTGACTTGGAAGTCCCTCTGTAGCCCACGCTGGCCTCAAACTCATGGCATTTCCTCTACCTCAGCTTCCTTAGTGTTGGAATTAAAGGCATGCGCCACCATGCCTGGCTATTTTAAGCTTAAAACTAAAATCAGAGAAAATGTGTTAGTATCAGTTGAGAGCTGTAGTTGGAATATGGTAGTTATTAATATAATGAAAATGTATATAATGTTTTGTTATCAGAGAACTCAAATATTTGGTTTGGTTAACCAAAGGTCAAAGCATTGCCATGAAATAGAAGAAACCAAGGCCTAGGGAAATCTATGGCGTCTAGATAAGTTGTAACAGGGTCAGTGTTAGAGCTCCCAGAACCTCATCCTACCAGGTAGTGACCCTGTCTCTTTGGAAAATTATGAGAGAACACGGACTAAGAATTGGACAGCTTAAGTTGGTTCATTACTTATGTTAGTTCGATAAGGTAATTTAGGCTTCCTTTGAGTGATAGTATAACTTTGTTTCTTTCTTTTCTTTTTTATTTTTTTTGAGGTAGGGTCTGACTCTAGCCCAGGCTGACCTGTAATTCACTATGTAGTCTCAGGGTGCCCTCGAACTCACAGTAATCCTCCTACCTCTGTTCCCCGAGTACCGGGATTAAAGACATGCACCACCACGCCTGGCTGTTTCCTTTTATCAAAGTATATTTCTATGATTTTCTTATCTTTTTGTGGGTATTTTTATGTTATAGTCAGATTATTTTGAAATAAAATCTGAATTTTAAAATGATTTTTAAAAAATATTTTTATCGGGCTGGAGAGATGGCTTAGCAGTTAAGATATTGCCTGTGAAGCCTAAGCACCCTAGTTCAAGGCTTAATTCCCAGGACCCACATGAGCCAGATGCACAAGGTGGCACATGCATCTCGAGTTCGTTTGCAGTGGCTGGAGGCTCTGGTGCGCCCATTCTCTCTCTCTCTCTCTGCCTCTCTCTCTCTCTGTCTGTTGCTCTCAGATAAATAAATAAAAATAAAAATATATTTTTGCTTATTTATTTATTTATTCATTTATTTATTTATGAGAGAGAGAGAAAGAGAGTGAGAGAATGGGTCCTCCAGGGCTTCAAGCTACTGCAAACAAACTTTAGACTCATGTGCCACCATATGTATCTGGGTTTATGTGAGTAATGAGGAATTAAAACCTGGGTTCTTAGACTTCACAGGCAATTTCCTTAACTAATAAGTCATCTCTCTAGCCCCAAATGTGAGTTTTATGTAAACAATAATAACAATAATAATAATAATTCTACAAGAGCTTGGATCTGGAATTTCTTGTGTATTCCCTATACAAGTCACTTTGGTTAAAGATAGATTGATATCACAAATATCAATTTGTTTTCTGTTTTATTTTGTTGTTTTGTTTTTGATGCCTAGGCCAGCCTCAAACTCATGGCAGTCCTTTTATCTCAGCCTCCTCAGTATTTGTCCCCCCCCCCACCCAGGTAAGTTTTCACTCTAGCCAAGGCTGACCTGAAATTCACTCTGTAGTCTCAGGCTGGCCTCAGAATCACAGTGATCCTCCTACCTCTGTCCACCTAGTGCTGGAATTAAAGGCTTGTGCCACCATGCTCAGCTAACAGCAGTTTTTTTTTAATTGAATATACTACTTAATCTGATTTTTTATGGTTAAAAACCACAAATTTGTTTGGTGCTTATATGTTATTTAAATCTTTATAAGGTATTTTTAAAATCCCCTGTTTTGAACAAGTATGCTGATATCTAAACCACTGGATTGAGAATCAGATTATATTCATAAGATTTCATATCAAATTACATGTCAGCATTTTAGATTCTTGTTTCCATAGTAACATATTTTTGTACTTGTGCATTTAGTACATTTTGGGTTCATATAAGATACTAACTTTGAAAAATGCTGCAACTAGTGATTTAAACCAAATTTTATGTTATAAAATAATTTCATAGGTTAATTTTTACTGAGTTAAGTAGAAATACAAATTGGATTTTCCATTGATAACTAAGTAGCAAATGTTCACTCTAAATCCAAATAAAACTCAATACCATTTTTTCAAAAGTTTTATTTTTCCTTTTAGTTATAAATATTTTAATTGCACATTTCTTTTAATTCTCGAAGTTCTGATATGGAGTCTTTGACTTTTGTTTTAAACATTTTATTTATTTATTTATTTGCAAGGAGGGAAAGAGAGAGATAGAAAATATGAGAATGAGAATGGGCATGCCAGGGCCTCAATCCACTGCAAATGAATTCCAGATGCATGTGTTACTTTGTGCATGTGGCTTTATGTTGATACTGGAGAATCCAACCTGGATTGTTAGGCATTGTGGTCAAGTGCCTTATCTGCTGAGCAGTATTTCCAGTCCTGATTTTTAATTTTGTACATTGTCTTCTAAAATTTGGACATTTGCAACTGTGAGAGTAATTTGATATGTTTACATTGTACTGTTCCTATCAAGTTATTCTTAATAAGCTTGTGGCTAGTTAAAGCCACTTTATGAAATAATGGAATTCACCATAACTGAAAGTATCTCTTTGCAACGAATACATGAAAAAGCAGTTTCTCATTTCAGAAAAATCACCTTTTAACCTATTGCTTTCAAAAAATGCTTTTTCAATGAACAGTATAGTTAACTCTGAACTCTTTCTGACTTTGGAGCCTAGGGAAGAAAGGATTATTCTATTTAAAGCCAATTCAGAAATTTCATTTGCTTCTCAACTTCACATTCTTTCACAACAAATACTTTTTCAGGAAGATAGAAATGGACCATCTGCTGAAACCTCTATCAAGTGGGTAGCTGCCACGGTAGTAGAAGGTCAGTGACACTGATGATTCATTGTATATAAGGGAATAATTGAAGACTAATTCTATTGGATAAAGCACTTGCACGATAATTGTTTAATCCCATAAGTAGACAGTTCCACATGCTATTCTTCTCCATCCTTCTCTGCTTCATCTTATCCTCGAGCAGTTAAACATCATGTACATGTACAAGTATCATGTACATTTTCTTACCTGAAGCCTAGACTTTGGGCCCTGTGACCAACACTGCAGTTTAACTTCCCTCTATGATGCATCTACTTAGGGGTTTTGTCCAGATTATCACTCTACCTCCAATTTTCTGGCTTATTGTTTTGACTGCTTTATATCCCTCTTTTGCATCCTCTAAGTATTATGAGTTTTGGGTTGAGTGTAGTGGTGCACATGTGTAATCTCAGCACTTAGGAGGTGGCAGCAAGATGATTAAGGCCAAACTCCATGTGGCAATTTTGAGGCCAACCTGGGCTCCCTAAGAACCTATCTCAATAAAACAAAACAGAGTGTAGCAAGAACAACAGGTTTTGTTGGATTTTATTTTATTTTATTTTATTTATTATTATTTTTTGGTTTTTCAAAATAGGGTTTCACTCTAGTCCAGGCTGACCTGGAATTCACTATGTAGTTTCAGGCTGGCCTCGAACTCTGGGCAATCCTCCCACTTCTGCCTCCCAAATGCTGGGATTAAAGGCGTGCGCCACCACACCCGGCCTTTGTTGAATTTTTTAAATTTCAGTTATGTATATATTATAATAGGTTATAATCCATTCATCCTTGCTCCCATTTTACTGGGGGCCCTCCTCAGTGGGATTATGTTATTCACTGTGGGGTCTTCAAGACCTTGGTCAGTCCCTGTTGGGGTAGCAGGGGGACAATGCCTCAGGGTATTCCTCCCCACACTGTGGCTCTTAAAATCTTTGTATCCCCTCTTCTGCAGTATTCCTGGAGCCATAGCAGGCCTGTTGGCAATCTGAGTGTTGAGTTCTCTTTAACCTGTGGATTTCTGCTTTGATGGGTTTGATTGTGTCACCATCGTCATGGAGCTGCTTATCAGGCTAGCAGCAAGAACAGTATTCATGTTGCCACTTTCTTGGCAATTTCTTCTGGGTCTTGGCAGAGGTGGTAGAGGTGGCATGTCCTATGATTGGCAGTTGGCTGTCTCCTTGTCTTACCAATGGATCTTGGTTCTCCTCAGCTTTTTTCTGCCATCTTCCCTTTGTTTGTTTGTTCCCTGGTAGCTGCTGTAGAATGGCATCTAGCTCTGGTTCTCAACGCTCAGCCTGTTGATAATTTTAATCAGTTAAACAAATAGTTGTTTGTTTTTTCCCCATTGGTTTCTCTTTTCTGTTGTTGTCTTGCCTTTGTCTAATTCTCTCACTGTAAGTTATTGTAGAGAATTAAGTTCATTTCTGCCTTGAGGCTAAGTCAGTTTGATAAAGTAGGTGATATATTTAACAAAGCTGTGTCAAGTTCCCTGTTCTAAGTTCTGTTGAGAGATCTGGCTGAATGACTGCCTATGATAAAGTGGTTTATTATCAAAACTGGCTAGATATATAATGCTTTTATCAGAGCCTGCCATTCTTTATATATACCAGAAGAGAATAGGAGAATTCTGCTATAGGCTGTAGTTATAGAAGAGTCAGTAACATCCTTTGCACTGTTGTGGGTCTTTCAGGAGACTGAAAGGATGCATTGTAAGAGTTTATCAGTAATTCCTGAATATTCTCACTGGTGGCTTTCTGCTAATTATATCCAAAAATATATTTATAATTATTGCTCCTTCTAGTATCTGTTTTCCTCCAAAAGTCCTGATGTTATTTTGCTGTTGTTATGACAGTGAATCTATAGATTTGGTTGGAGAAAATATATAAGCTTTCAATTTCATGGACATAGTATTTATTGTTTCTAGGTTATTTTCATAATTTTTTTATAAATATACACAATTAATTTTGCTTGCAAATAGAGATGGTTTGTATCTTCCTGAAACGTGTAACGTTTATTTCCCTGCCTTATCATATTGCTTAGTATCTCTGGTCTTAGATTGAATAGGAGTGTGCTGGATGAAGTAATCTGCCATGAGCCCTAAGTATCACTGAATATTCTTTTGTTTTTTTGTTTATTTTTTTTTCGAGGTAGGGTCTCACTCTAGTCCAGGTTTACCTGGAATTCACTATGTAGTCTCAGGGTAGCCTCAAACTCACAGTGATCCTCCTACCTCAGCCTCCTGAGTGCCCGGCTCTTTTTTTTTTTTTTTTTTTTTAATTATAAAATATGTCTTTTACTGACTGTTCATGTTTCTTAAAACATACATACATTCTCTCTCTTTCCCTACCTCTCTGTCTGTCTCTTTCTCTCTCTCTCTCAGTCTCTGTCTCTAGAACTGAACACATTCTAGACTCACTAGTCTTTGCAGAGTAGGAAGAGACGGAGAGGCTGCAGTTTTTTTTTATACCCCATGTCAGATTTCTGTTCACTCTAGGGCTTCATGTTCTTTCACCTCTGTCAAGGAAATTGACGAGATGACCAAGTACAAGAAGATCACAACATTAATGCTATCTAATGCTGTTTATACATTCCAGTTTGTAACTCAGCAACAGTATCAAAAAGCACTGTGAAATAGCCACACCCACCAATCTTTACTGCCTTATCTTAGAAGTTCGCTTTGGCACTGGTTATGTCTTTCAGTCTAGCTTTTACATACCCCAGTCCACATGCAGTGTCCATTTTCAAGTGGAAACGTTTGTTCCAGGACAGCCCAGGTTGCTACAGTGTCTAATGGATGTCACCCTTGTACAGGTTGGGGAAAGACAAGAGAGAAACAACAGTCCACTCCTCTCCATTAAATCTAGACACTGCCACAGTCAAGGCCAAAATGTTGATAATCAGTGGTGACCCTGGACCTCATGAAACAGGAATCCATTTCTTCTTTAATTAGCTTTCCAGTGGTATTAAGCATATTCTCAGGAGACATCTTGGGATGAAGTGGGGTCCTGGCTCTCCACTCTGGAGAGTATGCTAGTATCACTTCCTTCTTTTGGGCTGCCAGAAATTTGCACATTGCTCATTTTCTCTGAGGCTAGAAGATGTGGCTTAGCTTTGGATCCTCTATCTGAGAAACAACCCCATCCATGCCTGCTGCCAACATCCCTGATGAAACTGTACTCTGCCTCCGATCATTTCTTAATTAATTCTTGTTCATTGTAGGATTCCATTCTTGTTTATAAAGATATGTTGACACAAAGTTATTCACTTTCTGCTTCAGGTTTTGGTAAGCTGGCTTGGTAAGTTGGTTGGTTTTACGTGGAAATCTCTGAATATTCTTATTGAATATGACAAGATTGCAAGACCTAACTGCTTTTTATCTGGTGTGTTTCCCAGGATTATTCTCCTTTGAGAAATGAAGTAATGAATCCCATACCAAGAGCAGATGAGTAAACTTGTATCTGCTTGTTATGAAAATGATATATTTCCCAAGCTCACTGTTCTCCAGCTATGTTAGAAACTGTGAATGTGGAAAAGAACATCAACTCAGACCCTCTTCCAGAGTCCTTGTAGGGTAAGGTGAGCTGTCACTGACATGATGCTCATGTTGTATACTATGTCATAGTTGATAAAGCCCTCTTTCTTGGACTTAGTATCATATATCTTCTGTATGCATCCATAAAACAGTAGTGGTCTAGCATCATGGCTTATAAGTAGGATGGATAAAATCCCAATTCCCTTACAGGTTTTGAGCTATTTAGTGACGAGGATATGATAATGAAAAAGATAAATGGAGCTTTTTACAAAGGAAAGGATAGGACTCCAGTGGGTTCGTTGGGTATATGAGGTGTAGAGAAGCAAATACTGTTAAGGTGGTGGGTCAGTAGTCCATTAAGTCTCCTCCTGCCAGACCTTTTCATGATTTTTTTTTCAGGTTAACAGTAAAAGATGAAGCTAGATGAAGATGCTGGATTGGATGCTTTGGTTGTTGCTCATTCTCTAGGCTGGAAAGAAAAGAACAATGTTATTACATCAATGTGGCAGCAAACCTGAGCTCTAGACAAAAGGCAATATGGTGGTAGCTGTTGCATCAGGGGCTTAAAATTGAAGATAAATGCAAAGATTGGCTTTTTGGTACAGAGCTGCTACTTGTGTCTGTAATCTGGGATCCTCTTCTCTTTTACTCTAACCTTAGCTGCTTGTGATAAAGCAAGTAAGGTAGGAAACCTCAAGCCTAGGAAAGAATGAAGACTTTTCTATCTCTGAAGGTCAAAGATGCCTTGTCAATATCCTGCAGGTTTTGTGTGGGAAAAGCTAGGTAGGAGGCAAGGGAGGGTGAAAACACTCAGGACTGGAGTAAGTTAGACTGTAGCAGTGTACAGAGGGACCAAGCAGAGGTATGTCAACCTCGCAGGAGCTTGGAGTTGGTTAGACTGTACCCATGTACATGCTCAAAAGCAGAGGAATTTAGGCCTCACGGGGGCTTAGAGTAGGTTAGACTGTAGTACAGGGACCATGCAGAGGAGTACAGGCCTCAAGGAGATTGGAGTTGGACAGACTGTAGCAGTGTGCACGGGGACCATGCAGAGGAGTATAGGCCTCAAGGAGATTGGAGTTGGGTAGACTGTAGCAGTGTGCACCGGGACCAAGCAGAGGAGTGTAGGCCTTGCAGGAGCTTCCAGTTGGTTAGAGCTGTAGCAGGAGGACACACAGGGACCAAGCAGAAGAATATAGGCCTCGCAGGAGCTTGGAATAGGTTAGACTGTAGTAGTGCAGAAGTTGCCAAGTAGGAACTTGGAGAAGAGCATGGAGGAAGTGGTACCATCCTGGCATGAGGCGCTACAGCAAAGAAGTCTTCCCACCACCATAGCTCTTCCCTGCAAGCTTCTGGCCAGGGGATAATGAAGCTTCCTGGAGACTCTGGCTGCAGTTGCTTTGTGTGTCTAACCAATTCCTTCATGTACGTCCTGCAGGGTGAGGGAGCCAGCATTTAAATTCAAGAAATCTAAACTTGAAGTGTGGGTACAGTCTTTAGATCTACTCAGTTGCTGTTCTGGCTTCCTTTGCTAAATGTATAGTTAGTATTGATGTTTTGATATTCAGATACTTTGGATATTTGCAGATTTAAAGGAGATTCTCCCATTCACAGGTTGCTACATGTAGGGAAATAATCCAGCCAAAACAATGTGTTATCTCAAAAGAGAAGAATAGAAGTCACAACTGAAGTCCTAATGGCTGCTAGAGAACATAGGCTATTTTCCAGTACAGCAGTGCCACCTGCCTGACTCAGCTACCAAATGCACCTTTTTTTCTTTTCTTATTTTCTCGTTGTTCTGGGGATTGAACCTAGGGAGGGCCTCACACATGCGGGGCAAGCATTCTAATACTTAGTTATGAACTATAATTACTACCACTTCTTTCTATATGGTTTTTCTTACTGCTCAGGCTGCCCTCCAACTCTGTTAAAATCAGCTGAAGGTCTTAATGTTTTGTTTGTTTATTTTAATGCTCAGAATGAATCCAGGGATTGCTACCATACTAGGCAAGTGCTCTGCGACCAAACAATAGCTCCCATCAAGTGCAAGTGCTTGGGCATATAAATTTGGATGTATATTTACCTATTGCTAAGCACTTATTAAGATGCATTATCTGACCTATAAGCACCTTGTGACTGGCATAATGAAGTTAGGTTAACTTGGGCTTCAGGGTTAACAAGGAAAATGCCCAATGTCATTAATGAAATGAAAATAGTTTGTTTAAAGACATTGCTATCTTGTCCTGGTCATTTTGGGCTTTGCATTAATGATACTACTCCTTTTGGAGAAAAGCATCTCTCACTTTACCACCTGAGACAGAGCCAGTGGCTCACTGTGGTGTTCCCTTCACTTTACGTGCTGTGGATACCTGGGTTGATGCTTCAGCTGCGTGGAGAACTAATGCTGTTGTTAACAGTCAGTGCCTGCTGCACAACAGTGAGTGGTCGGTCGCCAGTACTGCATTCTTACAGCTCCAACCAGTGTTTCCCTTGACTAGCCTTGTTATATGCATATATATTTCCATGTTTTGTGCACATGTGTATATCTCTTGTATGTGTGTGTGGAGAATGTTGAGTGTCCCTCCTCCATTGTTTATCTGTTTGTTTCCTTGAAATGGAGTCTCTTCACTGATTTCAGAGCTTGCAGTTTTTAGAAGCCCCAGTGATTCTGTGGTCCTGCTCCCTTCATGACTGGCATTACAGACATGTATGGCTATGTCCATTTGTTCAGGTGGATGTAGAGAACCAAACTGAGGTGGTCTCAGGCCCCCATAGGCCTTATTCTTACACAGGAAGTGCTCTTAACTGCTGGGCCATCCCTACATCCTTGTTATATCTATGTATATTTTAATTGATTCTTGGCCTGTTGCCAATAGCCTAACCTTCAGGTCTGCCCTTTAGAAGCCTGACAAATTAAAAACATTTCTTTGGAACTTTTAACTATAAAAACAAACTGTCATTGCCAGTAAGATAGTCTGGCTCAGGAAGCCTGTATCTTTTCAGATTGCCGTTTTATCTGGATCCATTATGATACTTGGTGTGGCAGCATATTCAGGCAATAAATTGGGCAGGTATGGTGTCCTGATTTTTGGAAATGGGGACTTTCAGTGTCCCTTGTAGCTTCCGCTTGTAAAGATGGATTCCCTTTTCATCACATCAGAGCTGCAGACATTTTTCTTCTAGCTATAGTGGTTTTTCAGTTGTGTCCAGAATAATAGGCGTGTTACCATCTCTCACTGGGTATTAGAGTTGATAGAAAGGACCCAAGATAGGCAATTCTACTTTTCTCTCAATGCTGTTGTCCTCCCCAGAGCCTGCACCAGGAGAGGTGCTTCATTGGGCCTTCCACTGCACTGTCTTTTCTGTGGACATCTAGTGAGGTCTGGGAAGAAGAGCTTGCACATGGGTATAATGTCCCTGGGCTTACATGGACTCCATGGATTCTTACTAGCACACACCCAGCCTTCAGTAATTCATTAGGAATTGACGTTCCCCAGGTACCCAGGTGCTCATATGCAGTGTGTCTTTCAAGGCAGATGTCTTTCTTTCTTTAGAATTGAGTTGGCTTGCTTGCTCTGTAATCTCTGTTATCCGTTGAGTTCAGAAAGGTTCATATTTGTAGATTATTTTTCCCTTGTTCTTTTTACTATCAGAGTGAGAGCTATGTTCTTTCTGGCTCTTTTCACCCTATATGGGAACCAGAACAATACATGCTGGGATCTTGTTTAGTACTGCATGGAATTCGTAGACCTTTTGGAGAACATTCGTATTTATGTTGAGTCTTCTGGTCACAAACATGTTATATCTCTCTTTTTACATAGGTTATCTTTAATTTCTTACATTAAATATTTTAGTTTTCTGACAATGCTGGACTCCTAACATTTTTATACTTTATAAATAGGATTTGACCTGTATTAGAAATGTTTGTTAGATTTAAAATGAGTTTTTCCTAGTAGTTCCTGTGATTTTCTTCATTTAATCTAAAATATGACAAACTTTACAACTATTTTTTTTTTCCTGTGCTGAGGACCAAGTCCAGGGCCTTCTGCATGCTATGTTGATTTTTTACATTTTAAAATTTTTGTTTGTTTGTTTTTTCAAGGCAGGATCTCGCTCTAGCCCAGGCCGACCTGGAATTCAATATGTAGTCTCTGGCTGGCCTCAAACTCATGGTGATCCTCCTACCTCAATCTTCCAAGTGTTAAAATTAAAGGCATGCGCCACCTGGCATTTATGAGTTAAATACCACTTGTATATGTTTAGACTTAAATCTTCCACCTTTTATTTGTTCTGTTTATCACAAGTTTTCCTTGTCCCATCCCCCCTGCCTTTCCTGTGCTTTCTTTTGGATTAGGTTGGGTTTTTTTTCCCCACATGTGTGCATGTGTGTCTGTGTGCTGCTTTGAGTTGGATTCTCTCATTGAACCTGGAGCTGCCAGGTTTTTTTCTTTTTGGTTAGATGGGCTGACCAGCAAGTTTTAGCAATTTTCCAGTCTCTGTTCCCCACATGACTGGGTTAACAGGCAAGTGTGGCCATGCTCAGCTGTTTACGTGGGTGCTGGACAATTGAACAGGGAGAATCAGGCCATCTTAGGCATTCATGCTTAGGGGCCAAGCTCTCATACCTGCTGAGCCATTTCCCTTACCCTAAATTAGGTAGTTTTTACTATTTCATTTAGCTCTGCTCTCAGCTTAGTAGCTACATCTTTTAGTTCTCTTATTTTGGTGGTTGTTTAAAGTCATATAGTCTCCTTTAAGTGACATATGTATTGGAACCGTACTATATACAATATAATGTTTATTGGCCCATCCTATCTTTTATGATGAGTCTTTTTTATATAGTTTTATTTATTTGAGAGGAAGAGGCAAAGATATATATATATATAGAGAGAATGGGCACACCAGGGCCTCCAGCCACTGCAAACCAACTCCAGATGCATGCGTCTCCTTGTGCATCTTGTGCATCTGCCTTACATGGGTTCTGGGGAATTGAACCGAGGTCCTTTGGCTTTGCAGGCAAGTGCCTTAACTACTAAGCCAACTCTTCAGCCCTGATTCTTTTTCTTATGTTACATAAACTTGACGGGTTCGCTGATATTTTTGGATCTGTGTTTTTGTTGTGGTTACTACTGCTAATACTATTGGTTATTCAAAAAATTAAATAAAAATGTTTCATTTTATCTTCAGTTTTTTTTTGCTCTTTTTTTTTTTTGTTTGTTTGTTTGTTTGTTTTTTGTTTTTTGAGGTAGGGTCTCACTCTAGCCAGGCTGACCTGGAATTAACTATGTAGTCTCAGGGTGGCCTCTAACTTATGGAAATCCTCCTACCTCTGCCTCCCAAGTGCTGGGATTAAAGGCATGCACCACCTCAGCTTCAAATATTTTTTATCACATGCTTTTTATTTCTTTCTGGGACTACCTTGAAATATGTTTTAGATTCTTTGTATTATCTTGCATAGCATTGAGACATCTTTAGGTAGTTTTTACCTGTTTTGGTTCCAGGTTCACAAACTTTTTCTTTCAGTGTATGTTTATTGTGCTGCTATCCTTTTTGGGAATTTTTTCAGTTTAGATACTGTATTTTTCAGCTCAAGAAATTTATTTGATCAACTTTTTTTGTTTATTTTGTTTTTTGTTTTTCGAGTTAGGGTTTCACTGTAGGTCAGGCTGACATGGAATTCACTCTGTAATCTCAGGGTAGCCTTGAACTCACAATGCTCTTCCTACCTCTGCCTCCCAAGTGCTGAGATTAAAGGTGTGCTCCACCATGCCTGGATATTTGATCAGTTTTTGTTGTCACCATTTCTTTATGTGCTCATGCTTTTCTTTAATCTGGTGGTGAGATAGTTATAATAGTTGCTTTAATATCTTCTGCTTCCGTCATCTTTTTGTATCTTGTGATAATTGTTTGTTTATTTATTTATTTGAGAGAGAGAGAATGAAAGAGGCAAAGAGAGAGAGAGTGGATACACCAGGGCCTTCAGCTACTGCAAACGAACTCCAGATGCTTGCATCACTTTGCGTCTGGCTTACATGGGACCTGGAGATTTGAACATGTGTTCTTAGGCTTCGCAGACAAGTGCTTTAACAGCTAAGCCATCTCTCCAGCCCTTGTGATAATTTTTTATTGGACATCATTGATTATGTCTGGCCTTGAATTACCTTTTCTCTTCATTATTATACATTGGTCTGCCAGCCCAGTGTTATGGATCTGTTTGCTCATATTGGACTTGTTTTTAAGCAACATGGCAAACGCCTAGAGAAGAAAAACCTTACCAAGACTATTTTTGCCTTACTTCCAGTGACGGTCCTTATGTTCTTGACCATGTTGGCTTTCCAAGCTGGAAGATTTTGCAGTACTCTGAATTGAAGAGTTTGCCAGTTTGCAGGCTTTTCTGGTCGTGGTTCCTTGGCTGGCCTTTCTGAATCCCACTGTATGCATTTAAAGCTTTATGTTCCTTTGAACATAAATTTATGAAACTATTTCTCTGCTTGTCTTTTAAAAACATTCCTGCAAAATGACCTATATAAATTTTTTAGAAGTTTTTTGTTGTTGTTGTTGTTTAGATTTCTTTTTCTGTTATTACATCTTTCTCAGCTTTCCTTAACTCAGATTTTATCTCTTCAACTCATGGAATCCTTTGTATTCTGCCTGAATTTTTCTCTCACACGATAAGGAAAAATATGTTTAGCAGAAGCCCAGGGTAATCATAGAAGTTATTTCATTTGTTTTATAAGATCATAGTCCTTGACAGATATTATAATGCACACCTATAATCTCAGCATTTGGGAGGCAGGAGAATCAGGAGTTGGAAGCGAGCCTGGCACACTTGAGACTCTGTCTCAAAACACAGACAGACAGACAGACAGACAGACAGATCATAGTCCTGCATTTTCTGATGTCCAGTATCTGAAAACAGCAGTTTCATCTGTTTGGTTCCAAGTTCTAATTGCTAAGAGAAGTCTTAACAATTGCTTGATGAAGCTAGAAACAGAAGTTCCAAATCTGTTTTTCAAACTTAATTATCATGGATCTTCTTCTAGCAATTAATTATGAGCTACCTCATGGCATCCCTCACACTGCTATCTTCAAATGTGCATTCAACTTATTAAAATCTAATGGTTGTTTTCCTTCTCATGTCTTCTTATGTTAGAGCCTAATAATGAGCTTGTAGTCTATATCATATAACTTAGGTTCATGATGTTTAAAAATCTGTTCTGGATAATTATCATCCTTGAATATTTTCATCATTTTTTTACTTTAGAAGAAAAGATCACACAGCTATACCGATTTATGCCTTTTCAAATTTATTTCTTCTTATTGCTGCTACCTTACAGGTGATATTCTATAGATCAGAAGTTAGCAAGCTGAAAGGCCAGAAAACACACATTATCTGTGGGTCTTCTGTAGTCTCTGTATCACATTCATATTCAGCCATTTAAAAATGCAATAGCCATTCTTAGCCTGAGGGCTCAGTTTGACCCATAGGAATTAGTTGTTGACAAGCATCACTGTCCATTTTCCTCTTTAAATCTTTTACTTTGTTTGCTTATTTGTTTATTATAGAGCCATACTTAACCTAGGCTAACTTGGAACTCGCTGTAGTCCAGGGTCATCTCAAACTCACAGCTATTCTCCTACCTCATCCTCTCAAGTGTTGGGATTAAAGCCACCACATCCAGCTTCCCCACTCTCATTTTCATAAGAAGACTTTGCCTCTTCGTGAACAAAACAAGTTCTGAATGTTGTCAACTTGTTGTATTTCCATTTAGTTTCCTTTTTCTTTTTCTTCTTTTTTTTTTTTTTTTGGCAAGGTAGGGTCTCGCTGACCTGGAATTCACTCTGTAGTCACAGAGTGGCCTTGAAGTCACAGCGATCCTCCTACCTCTGGAGTGCAAGCCCGGCTTGCCTTGTTTTTATTTTGAGACACTGTGTGGCCCAGGCTGGCCTGGAGCTGGTGACAATCCTTTTGTCTTTGCTCAGTGCTGAGATGACAGATGTGCACGCTCGTTCCTGATGCTTCCTATGAGTTTCATACAAGAACATATTAGTGTCCTCAGCTTTGTCCCTCTCTCAGACACATATCCTTTCATTTATGCCTGAACCTAGTCTGTGGATTCCTGCCTGTTTCTGTGCTCTGGCAAGTTCATTCAGACTTTTCTCCATTGTGCGGTATATGTGTGTGTTATCCTCCCTGACTTCAACAGCTGTACTCTATCTTAATGCGCATGTAGTGCTCACTGTTCCTGCTGCTTTAAACTTGGTATTTATGCCATCCCAAACTGTTGTTTTTCAGAAGAAAGCAAAACCACCACAAGTTTATCTGAAATAATTTCAGTGGAATTGAAATTGCAAGTAGAAAAAGGTGGCCTTTAAACTGTAATAATGTACACACAGGTGTCAGGTGTGCTATGATGCACACTCAGTTCTGTGTCATTTTGGCCATGTTTTGCTTTTTTTATAATGCCCCACAACATACAAAAACTAAAAATTAGAGCATCTTAAATAAACATGTTCTGTAGTAGGAAGGAAACAGCATTCTAAAAGGCAAAATATGAAGAACAGATTTTTCCTTTTAATTTTAGGAATCGATTAGATCTAGGCACAGTGTGTTGTAGACATCACCTCACAAACCTGCCAGTGCATGGCCTTTCTGAGCTTCAGTATAGCTACTGTCCTTACCACTCTCTTCCTCCTCTCCTTGGTAGTACTTTGTTTGATGTTTTGGTTGTGTCAGAGAATCAAAAGCAAAAGTAAATTTAAAACAATAAATAAATGCAAAAGAATCTCATCTTCAGTTTTCTCATTATTATGGGTTTGAAAAGGTATCAAGTAGTAATCCTTATTAAGCATCATTTTTATTCTAAGAAACATGAAAGGCATGAAAGATCTGTCATATATAGATTTATATACATGTATGCATGCATAGAAGACCTGAAGAATAAGATTACTTATGAAAATAAAGATAAGAAAAAAGTACATGTTCTTACAACACTTTGTTCCATTCTTTTTTTCTGTAGCACAGTTATTCCTCCCCCGCTCCCCACACAACAGATTTGTAAGATAAGAATAGAATCATGGTGCAGCCTGTAACTCCCAGAGGTAAAACACACAGTACTAAATTTCCATCTGTAGATTTTAGTTTTCATATTTCTTGTCATTCTCTGAGTCAAATTCATATTCAAAATCATTTTAAGCTTTCAAGGACTGAATTTACATTAGGTTGTTCTCTTAAGTGGTTCCATCATATACTACTTACTTTATTCTCTAGTTGGACTAGACATTTTGTTAGGTACAATTATTCTCTTTGGCTGTCTATATGATTTGGCAGTTACATTGTGCTTCCTTATTTGATTAGGTTAAAAATGGCCATTTACTCTCTTGTTGTTGCTTGAATCAGAATCTTGCTATGTATCCCTGGAATTCACTTTGTAGATCAGGCTGGCCTCAAACATGTGACAATATGGCTGTCCCTGCTTTCAGAGTGCTGGGATTATAGGCATGTGTCACCAAACCCAGCTGCTTACTCTTGAATTTTCTGTTCCTCCCTATTTTTTGATAAGCTTATATCATCATTAATGAGTATTCTATTTTAGTAAATTTCTAAAATTGGTTTTAAATTGGATATTTTAGATGTACATCTGTAACACAAAAATATTTACAGTTTAAGAAAGTTGGTATGAATAACCTGGAAGCATTAGTTATACAACAATATGACATTTTTAAATGTATGCTTGGTATTGCGCTTGGATTTGAGAGTACTCAGCCCAAAATAAAGATCATCATAGCTATGTGACTTATTTAAATCTGTTGAATCAAGATGAACTCCTATATTGGTAGAATAAAAATTTGTGACATGTTTTCCTCTCTTTTTGAACATGTGGTATAATAACCATATTTTAGATAAGTTAAGAATACAGTTGTCAGGCTGGGTAGATGGTGCAATGGGTACGAGCATTTGCCACACAAATATTAGGTCCTGAGAAGGCTTGATTCATCCTGAGTTCAATTCCCCAGACCCCATGTAAACAGCTGGTTGTGGCCATGCATGCCCTGTGGGTAGTGGTGACCAGAGCTTCTTTGCTGCTTGCTCATTAGCCAGTCTGACCAAAAGTGGTAGCTTCCAGGTTCAGAAAAAGACTCTGTCTCAAGGAAACATGTTGATGAGCCATAAGGGAGGACATGTCATGTTTTTCTCTGGCCTCCACAAACGAGCACAAGCATACTGGGCATGCACATCTGCACACAAGCATACACTTTACATCCACACATAGACTAGACCACACATACATACCATGCAACTTAACACACACACGTAAAAAAAGAAAAAAACTATTTCACTAACTTTAGAAAGCAGATTAGAACAGTGTTAGCACAATGATTTTTGCTATCTGGAGAAATTACTCTGTGAAAAGACTAAGTTATTTAATATTTGAGGTTTTGACTATTTCTTACTTGTTCTGGAAGAGCCTTGATTTTTTTTTTTTTTTAGGGATTTATTTGCTGAGAGATCATGAAACATGTTGGTATGACTGATGTTCAGGAAGAGAGTCATTTAGCTAATGTGTGAACCTACCTAGCCTTGCTATCTCTATCTTCCTTAGTTTCTTGTGCTGTGTGTGGTAATGCTCAAGTGTCATATTTAAAAATTGGAAAGTTGGGATGCAGAGATGGCTTAGTGGTTAAGGAGTTTGCCAGCAAAGCCAAAGGACCCAGATTTGACTCCCTAGGACCCACATAAAACCAGATGTACAAGATGGTGCATTTGTCTGAAGCTAGAAGCCCTGGCATACCCATTCTCTCCTTCAAATAAAAAAAAATATATATATTTTTTTAATTTTTAAAATTTTAATGTTTGATTTGATTTGATTTGATTTGATTTGATTTTTCGAGGAAGGATCTTACTTTAGCCCAGGCTGGCATGGAGTTCACTCTGTAATCTCAGGGTGGCCTCAAACTCATGATGATCCTCCTACCTTTGCCTCCTGAATGCTGGGATTAAAGGTGTACACCAGCACACCTAGCTAATAAATTTTTTTTTTTAAATTGGAAAGTTTATCCTTTGTATTTATCATGCATATATGACTGTGTGAGATTTACCTGATTCTGTTGGTTATAATTCTTATTCATTTTGTGTTGTGGAGATACGACTGCTGTCCTGATGTTATTATTATTATTTGTTTTTTGTTCTCTATAGCAGGTTCTCACTGTAGCTGAGGCTGACCTGCAACTCACTGTAGCCCAGACTGGCTTTGAATTCATGGTGATCCTCCTACCTCACCTAGAGTGCTACGATCAAAGGCATGCACCCAGCCCTGGGATTTTATTTATTTATTTATTTATTTATTTATTTATTTATTTATTTATTTATTTATTTTGGTTTTTCGAGGTAGGGTCTCACTCTGGTCCAGGGTAACCTGGAATTAACTATGTAATCTCAAGATGGCCTCGAACTCTCCGTGATCCTCCTACCTCTACCTCCTAAGTGCTGGGATTAAAGGCATGCACCATCACGCCCGGCTTTGGGCTATTATTTTAAATGATAGAAAAGTCACTATAGGAATTCCCAGATGCTTTGTTGAACATTTAACAAATATTTAGTCCATTTTCTGTGTCACATAGAGTGTTAGATACTAGGGAAACAATGACAGATAATGAGCTCGTAGTTCAGTTAGACTAACAAGTAAATATTACCGTGATGGTCTGGATAGATGGAGAGTCAGAACATTACTAAGGGCCCTGTATAATATTCTGTGAAGTGACACAAGGAGACAAGCTGAGATGTGAATGATATTCTGAAATTGTGCTGGTTAAGCAGATAGGTACTGGTCCAAATTCATGAAAGTGTACCAGAGAGCCCTGGGGCAGCGAATTGTTGAGAGATGGGCCAGTTAGTTAATGGCCTGTGGAAAGTCAGAGGTTTCAGATTTTACAGTACAGCAGTGAGCTTAAAGAGAATAATGATCAGATTTGCCTTTTAGGCAGCTTACTCTAATAGCAGTGTCAAATGGATTGGAGTATTGGAAGCATGATTAGAGAAAGGGAGGCCCCGTATGCCAGGCACCGGTGGATGATGGTAAGAACTGAGGGAATAGTATTGAGAATGAAACAGTCTGGGATTCATTTCAAGGAGATGTAGAAACAGGTTTGGTGAGAGAAATAAGGCTGACTTGGCAAATTAAGTGGTTAGTAGGATTACTCCCTGAGTTTTAGCTCTTAGGAGAAAGTTTTTTTAAAAAAATAATTTTATTTATTTATTAGACAGAGAGAAAGGCAGATAGACAGAGAGAATGGGTTCACCAGGGCTTCTACCTACTGGAAATGAACTCTAGACGCATGTGCCACCTTGTGCATCTGGCTTATGTGGATACTGGGGAATCAAACTTGGGTCCTTAGGCTTCACAGGCAGATACCTTAACCACTAAGCCATCTCTCCAGCCTGAGAAACTTTTTTAAAAAATACTTATTTATGGGCTGGGGAAATGGCTTAGCGGTCAAGGCGTTTGCCTGCAAAGCCTAAGGATCCTGGTTTGATTCCCCAGGACCCACATAAGCCAGATGCACAAGGGGGCACATGCGTCTGGAGTTCATTTTAGTGGCTGGAGGCCCTGGTGTGCCCATTCTCTCCTTCTCTCTGCCTCTTCCTCTCTCTCTCTCTCAAATAAATAAAATACTTAAATATATTTATTTATTTGCAAGCAGAGATAGAGAGGGACAGAGTGAGAGATATATATATAGAGAGAATGGGTATGCCAGGCCCTCCAGATGCTGCAAAGGAACTCCAAATACATGTGCATCTGACTTTATGTGTGTACTGAGGGAATTGAACCTGGGTCATGAGGCTTTACAGGCAGCATCTTAACTGCTGAACCATCTCTCCAGCCCTGAGCAATTTTTTTAAAATTATTTATTTTCAAGCAGAGGGAGAGAAGGAGAAAGAGAGAAAGGGAATAGGCACATTATAGCCTCTCGCCACTGCACATGAACTCCAGATGCATGTACCACTTTGTGCATCTAGCTTCACATGGGTACTAGGGAATAAAACCCAGGCCATTAAGCTTTGCAAGCAAGTGCCTTTAACCACTGAACCCTGTCTCCAGCCTGAGAAATAGCTTTAGAAGCGTTGATTATGAGCCAATAAAGGATTTCTTTTAGATTCTAGCAGTCAACACTTTAAAAAAAAACTTTTTATTTTATTTTATTTGTTAGAGAGAGAGAGAAAAAGGCAGATAGAGAGAGAATGGGCATGCTAGGGCCGTCAGTCACTGCAGATGAACTCCAGGTGCATGCTCCACCTTGTGCATCTGGCTTACATGGGTCCTGAGGAATCGAACCTGGGTCCTCTGGCTTTGCACCTTAACCACTAAGCCATCTCTCCAGCCCAGCACTTTTTTAAAAATTAAGAACATACTTTGTATGGATACATCATGAGTTGATACCATCTTTTCCCTCCCCCGTCCCCATTGTGAAGGGAGCCCTCCTCAGTGGGGTTGCTGGTATTCCTCATGGGCTTGTGGGCTATTTGTTGTGGGAGCAGCAGTCAGTTATTAGGGGAGACATGCCTCTGGAAATAACATCCCAACCTGTGACTCTTAGAGTCTTTCTGCCCCCTCTTCCACAAAATTCCCTGAGCCTTGGTGGGTGTGGTGTTTGGATTCAGGTGTCCCCCATAAACTAAGGTATTCTGAATGCTAGGTTCCCAGCTGATGGAGATTTGGGAATTAACGCCTCTTGGAAGCAGTGTATTGTTGGGGGTGGGCTCATGGGTATTATAGCCAGTTTCCCCTTGCCAGTCTTTGGGCACACTTTCCTGTTGCTATTGTCCACCTTATCTTGGCCAGGGGTGATGTCCACCCTCTGCTCATGCCATCATGGAGCTTCCTCTTGAGTCTATAAGACAAAATAAATCCTTTTTTCCCCAAAGCTGTTCTTGGTCGGGTGATTTCTGCCAGCAATGCAAACCTGACTGCAACAGTGAATATGTTTTAAGTCTACTTCAGTGATGAGCTCTTAGAAGCCTCTGGATTTCTGCTTTGGTAAGTGTTGATTATCCTCAGAGTCTGTCTCCTTCACCCTGGCGCTGCTTGTCATCCTCACCATGGAAGAAGCACTCTTGCTCACGTCCCCATTTCCTCTGTGGTTTCGCCTGAGCCTTCACTGAGATGTGAGGGGTGGTTTATCTCCTTGGATCTCTCTACCTTCTGAGAAAGAAAACCAGATTCTCCAAATGAGAGTAAAGTCAATATAGATTTAATTGAATAAGCATTATTAATTAAAGAGTTACATAGATATATCCCCTCTTTTAGCCAAAGACTAGTGGGAGCTTGACATTGGAGAGCATAATCTTTATCTCTGTAGGATTCAGACCTGTTTCCTAGTTGTAGATATGGGTTCTTTTGCACTGACCAGACCTCTTACCCATCAGAAAGCCATTGATTACCCACCCAGGCTTTGTGCCACCACTGCACTGATGTGTACTTCTTGTCAGGCTGGTTGTTTCTGAGTAGCTTAACCCCACTGCTTGCTCACACCATTATTGGCCACTTTCTCCCAGTAGCTCATGTAGCACTTTCCAGTATTAATTAGATGGGCTAATTGTCTGGGGACTGGCTCTCTTCTGGATTCCAGCCTGGTCTCTCCGTGTTCTGTGCCAGCAGCATATGGTGCCTTCAGCAATAGGTTCTTACCTTTTACCTCAGGCAGGGAATCAAGTGCTTTCACAGTAGCATTACTTGTTTTGGGGACCTCGGAGGCCTCTCCAATTAATAGTGCAATGTGAGTAGCACCTATTTCTGGTACTGTGAGTTAAAGGTCCACTCTCTCCAGTGTTTTATGAAGTGACGTGTTTTGTCAAAGGCCTTCTCTGCAGCTATTGAAATGATCATGTGGTTTTTGGGTTTCAGTTTATTTATAAATCATTCTTTTTTTTTTTTTACATTTTTGTTTATTTTTATTTATTTATTTGAGAGTGACAGAGAAAGAGGCAAATAGATACAGAGAGAATGGGCACACCAGGGCCTCCAGCCACTGCTAATGAACTCCAGATGCATATGCCACCTTGTGCATCTGGCTTATGTGGGTCCTGGGGAATCGAGCTTCGAACCGGGGTCCTTAGGCATCACAGGCAAGGGCTTAACCACTAAGCCATCTCTCCAGCCCAATTTATATGGTGTGTTTTGTTGACTAATTTCCATATGTTGAACCATCCTGCATCCCTGGGATGAATCCTGCTCGATCAAAGTGGATAATGCTTTTGATGTTGAATTTGGTTTGCAAGGATTTTGTTCAGGATCTTTACATATAAGTGCATAGGCCTATCATTTTCTTTTCTTGTATCTCTGTCTGGTTTGGGTATTAGGGTAAAGGAGTTGGGGAAGATTCTCTGTTTGTTTAGGAAATTAATCTGCTCTGAGTTTAGTTTTGGTAGGTGATATGTGTCTAAGAATTCATCCATTTCTTCCATATTATCCAATCTTGCGGAAGGTTTTGGAAGTATGTCCTGATGATTCTTTCAATTTCATTGATGTCTGTTGTAACCTCTCCCTTTTCATTTCTGATTTTGTTAATTTGAGAATTCTCTTTTCTTCATTTGATCAAATTGGCCAAGGGTTTATCAATCTTGTTTGAAGAGCCAGCTCTTTGTTTCATCACTTTTCTTAATTGTTTTCTTAGTTTCCAGTTCATTAATTTCTGTTTTGATCTTGGTTATTTCTTTCCATCTGGACTCGGATGGTTGGGTTCTTCTGGTTTTTCCAGTGCCTTTAGGTGGATTGTTAGGTTGTTAATTTGGGATCTCTCCGTCTTTGTGATGCAGGCATTTAGTAGTATGAATTTTCTACTTAGGACTGCCTTCATTGTGTCCCTTAAGTTTTGGTAAGTTGTGTTTTCATTATCATTCCATCCTAGAAATATTAGAATTTCTTTTTTGATTTCTTCCACAACTCATTCATTGTTCAAAATTGTGTTGTTTAGTCTCCAGGAGCTGGTGAAGTTCCTGATGTGTCTCTTGTTAATTTCTAGCTTTAAAACGTGATCTGATGTGATGCAGGAAGTTAATGTCAGTTTTCCTGAATTTATGGAGGCATGCTTTACGGCCTAATTATATGGTCTATTTTGGAGAATGTTCTGTGTGCTTCTGAAAAGAATATGTAACCTGTAGAATTGGGATAGAAAGTTCTGTAGATATCCATTAGGTCTAGTTGTTCTGTGATTTTTGTTGAGCTCTATTTGATTTCCTTGTTGATTTTTTTTCTGCTTGGATGATCTGTTTATTGATGATAGTGAAGTATTGAAGTCCCCAACTATGATGGTGTTTATTTCTGTTTTGTTGTCAAGTAGGTTTTTTTTTTTTTTTTTTTTTTTATAAACTGTGGCGCACCTGTGTTTGGTGCATACAGATTTATGATTGTGATGTCTTCATGTTGGATCATTCCTTTGATGAGAAGAAGAGGCCTTCTTTGTCCTCATTGATTACTTTTGTTTGAAGTATATTTTATCAGATATTAATATAGCAACCCCTTCTTCTTGTAGGCCCTTGAGCTTGGTTGTTTGACTCTCCTGTGTATACTTCTCCCTGAAGTATTCTCCATAAGTTTGGCGTTATGTTCATATAATCATAGAGCTGACTTTTTAATGGAAGTTTTTCTTTTCACCATGTATTATGAGGGATAATTTCACTGGGTACAGTAGTTTGGGTTGGAAGCCATAGTCTTTTAGACTTTGAAGTGTTCCATTCTAGGCCCTTCTGGCTTTCAGGGTTTCCATTGAGAAATCTGAGGTAATTGTGATGGGATTGCCTTTTTGCATAGTGAGCTGTTTCTCCCTTGCTGCTTTTAGCATTCTCTCTTTGTTTTCATTGTTAAGAGTTTAACTATGATGTGTCTTGGAAAGTTTCTTCTTTGGTTCTTTCTGGTCTTCTGTGAGCTCCTTGTATCTGGATGGGCCTCTCTTTTGCAAGATTGGGAAAATTTTCTTCAGTAATTTTGTTGAATATGTTCTCTATGCCTCTGGCCCAGGTTTCCTCTCCTTGTGGTATACCCATGATCTGGATGTTTAGTCATTTTAGGGTATCTCACAGTTCCCTCATATACTGTTTGCATGATTTTTTTGAACTTAGCAAAGTTTTTGTCCTCCTGATCAATTTCTTCTGCCTTGTCTTCCAGCTCAGAGGTTCTGTCTTCCACATGAGTGACTCTGTTAGTGAGGGGTTCTAGAGAGGTTTTTAAATGCTGTATTTGACTTTTGTTTTCTGTTGTGTTATTTTGCCTCATGTCTGTCTCATTTTTGAGGTACAATTTCAGTTTGAGTTCTGATTTTCTCGATGCTTCCTGAAATTCATTCTTAACATTTGATCGTGTCTTCATTACACTTAATTAGTTGGTTATTGAGATCCTCTATTTGTTCACTCACCTTCACTTCATTTATATCTTTTGAGGCCTCTAGTTTTCTTCAATTAAATCTAGTGACAAAAGCTGACAGAATCATCTAAGAGATGATTCTCCTCAATTTCGTATATTTGATTTTTGGTTTTTTGATCCTTTGTTTCCAATTCAGCAATTCTTTTGATCAGGGTCACATCACTTGTGTTTTCATTTTGGGATTCAATTTTTGTTGTTTTCTCTATGATTTCTTTGGAGGCTTCCATTGTGGGGCTAGGCTTCCTTTGTGCAGATCTCTTAGGTTTTTTTTTTTTTTTGTGTGTGTGTGTGTGTGTGTGTGTGTGTGTGTGTGTGTGGTTTTCTGAGGTAGGGTCTCACTCTAGCCCAGGCTGACCTGGAATTCACTACATAGTCTCAGGGTGGCCTCGAACTCTTGGTGATCCTCCTACCTCTGCCTCCCGAGTGCTGGGATTAAAGGCGTGCACCACCACACCTGGCAGATCTCTTAGATTTTGGACTGCAGTATTTTGTGTGTGTATGTGTTTGTGTTGTGGTCTACCCTTCTTGGGGAACAGAGGAAGCAAGTATATTTGTCCTTGTAGGATTTTTAGTGAGTGTTCTGTTTTAAATGTGAACTGGATGGGTATAGGATGGGGTTATAATCACAGATGCACAGATTGTGGAGGATGTATACCAAAGGAACCTGGGGAACTGGGAGCTCAGGCTTACTTGCTCCATTTATGTGTACCCGTCAGGACAGGGGAGCCAGGGATTGGGGAGCTAAGAGCCAGAAAGCTGGGGATCCAGGGACTCTCACGGTTGTCTGTGCGCCCTCTGGCTCAGGGGAAAAGGGATTTGGGGACCCAGGGGTCAGTCAGTTAGGAAGCTAGAGTAAAAGGCCTCCTACAACCCACGTGCAGGGACCAGGCTTCCCCAAGGCAGCAGCAGGGTACTGGGACCAGGGAACTGGGAGGTTGAAAAGGAATTGGGAGCTCTGGATCCAGGAGGGGACTCAGGGGCAGGTCAATCAGTAAGGCAGTGCAACAGGCCTGCTTCAGCAGCTTGACCACAGGGTTCAGGCCACCCCAAGCCAGCAGCAGATTTACTAGGACCATGGAACTGGGAGGTAGGGAAGGAGCCAGGAGCTCTGGCCTACTCCATTTTTGAGCGCACCCTCCGTAGTAGGGAATCTGGGAGCTAGGGATCCAGGGTCAGGTCAGTCAGAAGGCAGAACAATAGACCTGCTTCAGCAGCTGGCCAGTAGGGTCCAGGCAGCCCCAAGCCGACAGCAGGGGTAAACTAGGACCATAGGAACTGGGAGGTAGGGAAGGAACCGGACGCTTTGGCCTATTCATTTCATGTGCACACCCTCTGGTGCTGCGCAATCCCAGTTACCACTTTTTTTTGTTGTTGTTCTTTTTTTTTTTTTTTTTTTGGTTTTTTGAGGTAGGGTCTCACTCTAGTCCAGGTCTAGGCTGACCTGGAATTCACTATGTAGTCTCAGGCTGGCCTTGAACTCACGGCAATCCTCCTACCTCTACCTCCCTAGTGCTGGGATTAAAGGCGTGTGCCACCACATCCAGCTCCCAGTTACCACTTTAGATTAAGAATATAGAGATAGTTTTTATAGCAAACTAATGGGGTGGTGAGTGGGTGAAGGTGAAAGACTATCACTGCCTTATTTTGTCATAGTTGATAATTCTTGAGGTAGTCAAATTTTGTCCTATTGGACAGGCCTTCTCCCTTTGAAGGTATATATGGATTGTAGGAGGGTCCTTAGAAAGGTGGTGCCACTGTTGTAAGGAATTCTCTTCATAACATAGCCTCTCTGAATGATACTGGTAAGGTTGTGCTGGGTATCCTGTGTAGGTGTTCACAGTAGTAGTTAATGTGCTCTTGACAGTTTACGGTTTATGCTCATAGGTGTGAATAGCATGTAAGTGGTGCAGGTGTCTGGAGTTCATTTGCAGTGGCTGGAGGCCCTGGCACATCCATTCTCCCCCCTCCCCAATTTCTCTCTGTGTCTGTCTTACTCTCTCTCTCTCTGCATCTTTCTCCCTCTTTCAAATAAAATAAATCTTTAGAAAAAGACAGAAGATAACAAGTGCTGGCCAAAATGTGCAGAAAAGGAAGCCCTTCTTCACTACAGTGGGAAACGTAAAGTACTACAGTCATTATGGGAGGCAGTGTGGATGTGCCTCAAAAAATTAAATCTAGAACTGCCGTATGATCCAGCAATGCCATTGTTCAAAGGAAAATGAAATCAATATATTAACAAGACACCTGTATCCCTATGTTTATTACAGCTGTAGTCCCCAAAGCCAAGAAATGTAATTAATCTAAGTGTCCATCAAGAGATGAATGGATTTTAACAATGTGGCTCATATACATAATGGAATATTCTTTAGCTATAAAAAGAAATAAATCATTTGTGGTGACATGGCTAGAAGTGGAGACAATCATATTAAGTAAAATAAGCCAGACACAGAGCAACAAACACCACATGACCTCATAGAAGTTGAGAGAGGAATGGTGGTTTCCAGAAGCTAGGGAGATTGGCAGGGAGGTAGGTATAAGGAAAGCTTGACTAGTGCTTACTGTTATGAGAAGAAGAGAGCTAGTTCATGGGTATGTTGCACAGTGGGTGACTAGATAATGCTTATGTACTGTGTATTTTTTAAAAGCAGAAGGAAGGATTTTGAATGCTTTTACCATAAAGAAATGATAAATGCATGCATTTACACACTTGAATTCCTTTATAATCAAAAGTTTCTCTGCTGAAGAATTATATTCAGTTTGTGTAAGCTCATCAGACATGTAGGAAAGTGAATAATCTCACATACAGTTAATATGTAAACTACCTAATTATATCTTCAAGAAATTACGTTGTTATGTTGTAGTTAAAATTTTTTAAAGATTCTATTTTTATTTATTTATTTGAGACAGAGAGAGAATGGAAGTAGGCATGCCAGAGCTTCTAGCCACTGCAAACGAACACCAGATGTGTGTGCCCCCTTATGAATCTGGCTTACGTGGGACCTGGAGAATTGAACCGGGGTCCTTAGGCTTCACAGGCAAATGCCTTAACCACTAAGCCATCTCTCCAGCCCCCCCTCCCTTTTTTGAGGTAGGGTTTCACTCTAGCTCAGGCTGACCTGGAATTCACTCTGTAGACTCAGGGTGGCCTTGAACTCATGGTGATCCTCCTACCTCTGCCTCCTGAGTGCTAGGATTAAAGGCATGCACCACTATGCCTGGCATGCATTTATATTTTTAGAAGTAGGTATGGTTTTAAGAATAATTTTACTGGGCCGGAGGGGTGGCTTAGCGTTTAAGGCATTTGCCTGCAAATCCAAAGGTCCCAGGTTGGATTTCCCAGATCCCACATTAGCCAGGTGCACAAGGGGCACATGCATCTGGAGTTCATTTGCAGTGGCTGGAGGCCCTGGCACGCCCATTCTCTCTGTGTCTTTCTCTCCCTCCCTCCCCCTTTCTCTGTCAAATAAATAAATAAGTAAAAATAAAATATTTTTTAAAAAAATTTTACAAAGACCTAATGAGTATTTGGGAATTCTCTTTTATCTTTTACCCTGCTAGGATTTATTACCTTCATTTCTACTTGTCAGAGTTATAATTTTCAGGCTATGATTGTCAGTAACCAAAAAGATGTACTCATTATGACTGGCGCTTTGTAAAATCATATTTCATCTGCCCCTAAGAATCTTTGTTTGTTTGTTTGGTTTTTTGAGGCAGGGTCTTACTCTAGCTCAGGCTGATCTGGAATTCACTATGTATTCTCAAGGTGGCCTCAAACTCACAGCAGTCCTCCTACCTCTGCCTCCCAAGCACTGGGATTAAAGGTGTGCACCACCATGCCCAGCAAAGAATCTTTTTTTTTTTTTTCAAAGAATCTTTTTATTCAATGAAATACAATGTTGATATGCTTTCTCTGTGGAAATTGCTATCCCATAATACTAAAGAGGCATAACTCTTCCAATGTAGGGTTTGCCATATAGCATTTGAGTATTTGAGTTTCATTCAGGAAAAATGAAACTAAATATAGAAGTAATGAGTATGGTGCATTTCTAAAAGAGGCATTAATATTATATGCTATGAAAATCTAAAGATCATCTGGATTGAAGAATCTGATCAAATTTTATGAAATAGGGGTGCATAAGCAGGTAAATTTTGAAAATGAGAGTTGGAGTGAGTGGAGAAAACTGAAGTCTATGTGTATACCTTAAGTGATTTAATCTTTGAGCTTGTAGTTTTAAAATCCTTAGCTATTTGGCCTGTGCTGCTTTACACAGCTAGCTTCTTTTAATTATAACTGAGAAAGACTTGAATCATTTGAGCTTTAGGAATATAAACCCAGCACTAAGTAGGTAACTGCTATAGCTGGGTTGTGTGAAAACGTTGTTCAGAGACTTGGGTCGCATTGAGCATGCTTCCTAGTAGTACCCTGCCCAGGTGTGACTGCTCCCCAAATTCAGTGAAAGGACTTGGGATGAGGCTGGTCCTTGTGCTTCTGCTGTTGGGTGGTGTGCCAAACTTGCCCGGCTGGCCAGTGTGGAAGAGTGTTTTAGAGCAGTTTTCCTGTACTGTTGGGACAGTACCCCTACTGCAATGATAGGGACAGGGTCTTAGGTGGGCTCTTCAGGAATTGTCAGGGGATGGAGGCTTGCAGGACCTTCATGGAGATGAAGAGGCCAAATCCCAGACTTCATATTACATATGAGTTGAGTACTAGCTCTGGGTCCTTGAGCAAGCAGTTCTCCGTGGTTTAGCTGAAGGATATTGCAGCTGGTTTACAAGGTGATGTTCAAGCTCAGTCAGGACAGATGTTGGCAGGAAGACAAGCCTTTCTGCCAAGTCACTAGTATGTATGATTTTCCTAAAGCCGAATGCTTTGGGGAAGAGTACCATTTTCTGGTTTGACTATCAGATCTGCCACCTGGGTGCTGATCTGTACTTTTAAAAACTGAATTCATGGGCTGTAGAGATGGCTCAGCAGTTAAGGTGCTTGCCTGTAAAGCCTAACAACACAGGCTCAGTTTCTGAGCACCCATGTAGAGCCAGACACAAAGTGGCACATGCATCTAGAGTTTGTTTGCAGCAGTTGGAGGCCCTGGCATGCCCATTCCCTCTGTCTTCTATCGCTTTCTGCTTGGAAATAAATAAATAAATATGAAAAAAAAAAAAAACCATAACCAAACACTGAATTCTAGCAGGGCATTGTGGCACATTCCTTTAATCCCAGCACTCAGGAAGCAGAGGTAGGAGTTCAGCCTGGGACTACAGAGTGAATTGCAGGTCGGCCTGGGTTAGAGTGAAACACAACATCAAAAGAGGAAAAAGAAAAACCACACACAATGGCTGGAGAGTTGGCTTAGTGGTTAAGGCGCTTGCCTGTGAAGCATTCGGAGTTCATTGAGTTCATTTGCAGTGGCTAGAGGACCTGGCATGCCCATGCTATCCCCCACTTTCTCTCTGATAAACAAACAAATAAAAATAATAAACACACACACACAAAATCAAATTCTTACTGTTGAAGGATTATATAACTGGTGACCTCCTGTTATAGCTTGCTGCTGTTATTTCTTTTTTTTTTTTTTTTCCTCCGAGGTAGGGTCTCACTCTAGCTCAGGCTGATCTGGAATTCACTCTGTATTCTTGGGGTGGCCTCGAACTCATGACGATCCTCCTACCTCTGCCTCTGAAGTGCTGGGATTAAAGGTGTGCACCACCGCGCCTGGCTTTTTGTCATTATATCTTGCTGACCAGAATATTTGTATTTTAAAAGTTAACTTTACTAAATAAAAAAAAAGTTAACTTTACTAAATCACTGATTGATGGTATTTAAAGTTTAGCAAATTAAATTACTTTGGACAGTGGGGTAGATTTTTGAGCATTACTCATTACAGTTTAGCACATATGTTCTAATTAAATGTCAGAAGACATGCCAGTAATACTGTTGAAGAGATTCTGAAGACATAAATTATTTACAGCTGGGAGATTAGAAAGGGATGTTATGTGTAGGTAGCACCTGAACTGAGTAATGAAAGATAAGGTGTTTTGTGGGGATGTTTAGAGATTAGGGAGATTCAAGTATTTGAATTTAGAAATCAATAATCAGTCTTTTAATTACAATGTAAATTCTGGATTAATAGTCAGATATATTGGAGTAAATGCTCATCTTTATTTTTTTTTCTTCCTCCTTAAAGAACAGTAAAATGAAAGTAAATGACTGTAATGGCATAAGCCCACAAGGAGAAATAATTCAAGAAGAGATGCAACAGATAAGAAACAATAAGATTTTGGACTATGGAAAGCAGCTGGATAGGGCATGATCAGTTGATATATATGGGAATGATAAAAGTACAGGAAGTAGAAACATATTTGTTAAAAAGAGAGAATCCAGCCGGGCGTGGTGGCGCACACCTTTAATCCCAGACTTGGGAGCAGAGGTAGGAGGATTGCCAAGAGTTTGAGGCCACCCTGAGACTACATAGTGGATTCCAGGTCAGCCTGAGCTAGAGTGAGACCCTGCCTGGAAAAACCAAAAAGAGAGAGAGAGTGTGTGTGTGTGTCCAGGAAACATATCCCCCTATGGAATTTTGGAAAGACTCAGAAGCATCATATACTTTTCATGAAGATTTGAGGAAAATGATTTAAAAAATTATTGAGGAAATTTATTGATGTGGAAAACAGGTACAATGACTGGTCATATTGTCTTTATTAGCAGTGAAACATTCCCTAAGATCCGTGCAGTGGTCAGCCAGAGGTTAACAGGGTAGATACATGTAAAACTGTCAAATAGACAGTTGCTTTAACTCTAGGGAAGATAGAAGAGAATGAGAATATCTTGTCAGTCTCAGTTCCCGATAACTAAATACTTTCTCTTTCTATAGCAAAGCTGAGATGGTTTTTAGTGCCCAGTTTTCTCTTTTTGAATTAAACCTTGCTTCAAATAAAGTATTTTTGTATAGTAAGTCTCCTATCTAATTTTGTGTTGTCAGACTGAAATTTAGTTAAAGCAGTTCTATGCTCATCTATCTTGGTCATGACCCTAAACATATATTTTACTCACTTTGTGTGTGGGTGAGTGAGTGGAAGCTAATTAATAAGGGAAAGTACTATTTTCTTTTCACTTTTCTACCAAATTCTCCTACTTCTTGACAACAAATGTACCCAGCAATTAAATTCTATTCTGTCACTGTCTAACTGGAATTAATTCACAATTGTAGAATTAACTAATAATAAAGGTCACAGTCTCACTGGACTGTAGAGTGTCCCAACTTCAGAAGACAATTGTAAATCCCAGGATCTCACTAGTTCTATCTGTAGATTCAAAGGTTCCAACAACCCTGTCTTCAAATTTCATCCATTAGAATGACTCAAAGAACTCAGAAGAGTTCTTAACTCACCATTGCTGGTTACGTAAAGGGTCCAGCTCCTGAACAATAAAATGTCAGAGACAGATAGGGCAGTGCGTGAGGCAAGGGCCTTAGGGCTTCATGTCTCGTTGCATCACTCTCTCAGTGCTTGCTGTAGTCAACCACTCCAAAATTGTCTGTACCATAGTGATTAGAAGTATTGGTGGAGGTTTCATTGTCTAGGCACAATTGATTAAATCATGCCATTGGTTACTAACTAATCTCTAACTCCTCTTTTCTCCCCTGAACATGGGGTAGGATTGACAATTTTCAGTCTCATAATTGTTTTCAGGTTCAGCTATCTATGAGTTTTGAGCCACCAGTCATTTAGTTAGCATACAAAAGATTATATATATATATAAATTTGTTTTGTTTGGTGCTGAAGATTGAATCTAGGCCTCACGCATGAAGCCTGTGCCCCAGCATGGTGCTATATCCAGTACTGCAATTGATGCATCACTGTACAGTCAAAGTTGTGCTTGATACTAGTTACTTTCCTTGTGGTGACCAAATACGCAACAAGAAGCAATTCAAGGGTAAAGAGTTTATTTTGGCTTAACTTTGAAGGATAGAATCCATCATAGTGGAAAGGCATGGCAGTAAAAGTGGCGGGTCACATTGCATTTGCAGTCAGGAAACAGAGAGAGAGAGTTTGTATCTTTATATTCCTTCCAGGACCTCAGGTCCATCCACATTCGGGTTGGGTCTTTCTCTCAATTAAATCTCTCTCTCACACTCTCCCAGACACAAGCAGAGGAGTGTTCCTGGGTGATTCTGAAGCCAGTTAAGTTGGCAGTGAAGAGTATACATCACGGAGTTCCATGTCAGCACCTTAGAGAATAATGGGAGGGGATGGCTTCTGCAAGTGTTGATTCTGTTGCTAAGTTTTATGGAAGAGTTCAAAATTAAGATGAAATTAAGCAAAATTAGTCTTCTGGTAATCAATTTATTCAAACAAGTATGGGTTGAAGTACTTCTGTGTCCTAGATACTGCTTGCTCCAAGCATTAGAGAAGCAGTAGCCAAATTTCTGTTCTCAAGGACATTATGAGATTGTTTTATGTGATGCTTAGACTGTTCATCTATGAATCCATCTATTGAGATGCAATATACCAAGTAAAACTCAAGGGGAAAGAACAATTCATTTTTAGCATATTATTTGAGATGTCTTTTAGTTATTTGAGAAGATTATGTGAGTTATGATATGAGATTCATGGGGGAAATTGGGTCTGAAGATGTAAATTCAGAATGTAATATGTATGGATGGTAATGTTCCTGGAAGCTGGGGTATTACCCAAGCAAAAGTCTAGGCCTACCTCTGGAGGCTGTCTTTCATAGCCTCTTCTTTAGCATATTGTAATGTCACGGTTTGAATAGAAGTATTTATCTTCCAAAGAATCCTGTTGTAGAATTGGTCCTTAGCTGGTTGATCCAATCATTGTTGATGTGATTGGACCATAAAGGCACTCTACATCCATCAGTGGACAATCCCTTGATGGATCCCTAAACTGATGGATTTGTTGATGGGAACTCTGAGAGGAAGACTCTAGTTGAGGAAAGTAGATAGACCACTGGCAGTGTTCCTTTGAAGGGTATCTTTTCTCTGTCCCCTCCCTCTTTCTCTCTGCCTTCTTACTGCTACGATGTAAACAGTTTTTCTCTGCCATGCCCTTCATCCAAGATCTGCCTTGCCTAGGGCCTCAGAACAATGGTGTCCGCTGGCAATGGACTGAAACTTCTAAAATCAGAAGCCGATATAAATGTGCCCTTAAGTTGTTTGTCTCAGATATTCATGGCAGAATGAAAAGCCTGACTAATTGTACTTATCAACCCTCGACTCTCTTCCTTTTCGTTCTTCTTTCCACTTTATTCTATTCCATTTCTCATATATTTTTACATAAAGCATTCACTTCCTTTACCCTGTCTTCCAGTTCCTGGCAAAGCACAATGTATTCCCCTTGTTAGGGAAAGACCCCGGAAGTTTCCTTTGTTACCACCGAAGTGGTTTTATGAATATGTGTGAGTTCCGAGTGGCATTTTCTCTGGCCTCACCATTATAAGCTTCCAGTGTTGAAAACTTTGTGAATAAATGAATAAAAACATTTCTGCCTCTGCAGTATTATATACTTATGAACGCATGGATTTGTGAACCCTGAGAACTCTAGCCTTGGGATATATATCTTGGAAAACATGTTTTTGGGTTTTTTGGCAGTAAGAAATCATATGATTTCAAGCAATATTTAAAGAATATATAGCAGTGAGAGAAAGTTCAATTCATTTGACAATTCAAACTTACATCGGAATTAGAACAATTGATTAATTATACTGACATTTTAAGGGCAAAACCAGAAAATAGGTGGTTTTGTTTGTCATCTTTTTAAAATAAGAACTTACAATATGGAGACTACTAAGTCAAAAACAGTTTTATGGGGGCATAAGAAATAGAAAGGGGGCTGGGGTGATGGCTTAGCGGTTAAGATACTTGCCTGCAAAGCCAGAGGACCGAGGTTCAATTCTCCAGGACCCATGTAAGCCAGCTGCACAAGGTGGCACATGCGTTTGGAGTTCCGTTTGCAGTGGCTGGAGGCCTTGGTGTGTCCATTCTCTCTCTGTCCCTCTTTCTCTCTCAAATAAATAAATAAAAATAAAAATATTTTTAAGAAATAGAAAGGGACATTCAAAGCTTATAGTGGATACCGATAAAACAACCATCATATGCACTATTGTCATTTTTGGTAAATGTAATACTAAAGTTCTTAGGATAGTAGGATAAGGGACAGAAGGGTAGAAAAATTGAGGGCCTAAGGAGATGGCTTAATGGATGAAACACTTGTTACAGAGTACCCAAGCTCAGATCCCTTGACCCTCACATAAAAACAGGAAGTCTTAGAAAGCTTCTTTAATCCCAGTATGCTAACTGTGAAATGGGAGGGGAAAACAGGATTTCACTGAAGCTCTCAGAGAGTACAACAAAACACATCAGTGGTACATCAAGATCCAAAGACAGAAATCCTGCACCACAAAACAAGGTGGAAGGCAAAGACCAATCTGAAAGTTGTCCTCTGCTCTCCATATGTGTGCATGCATCCACCCAGGCTCACAGACATGAACACACATGCACACGTACATAGGAAAATTTGAGAAGAAGCCAAATTCTTATTTGCAAAGGACATGACAGTCTATTTAGAAAACTCAAAAGGATTCATGTAAGACTATAGTATCCAACTGTCACCATCATCTATCCATCTATCAATCAATCAATCAATCAATCAATCAATAAATGTATCCATCCACCCACCCACCCACAGACAGGGTCTTGCTTCTGTAAAGCTTAGTTTGGCTTCAAATTCACTATGTAACCAGGTTGGCCTTGATCTTGCAATCCTGCCTCAGCCTCCCAAGCCTTTTTGTTTTTAGGTTGGAGAAATTGCATTATGACTATATGTTGATGAGAATAATTCAGTAGAGGAGGGAAAAAGAAAGGAGCATGTCTGAAGAATATCTTTTGAATAAGGGCATAGGTCATTGGTAGAGTTCTTACTAGCAATCATAGGTTCAATCAATCTGCAGCACAGCAAGAAAATCAATCCATTAAGTTGAGAAGAGATACATTTTAGACAAGAGATTGTCCTTAAGGTCTGACTGTGGGACAGGTAGCTGAGACAGAGAGAGATTGGGGAGAGAGAGTTACACAAAGATCACTAGTGGGGAAGAGGTCAGGGAGTGATGATGAATGACATAATTTAATGACATGATATTCACAATGAGGTTCCTATAGAGGACAGAGGGAGAATGGTTGAAGGTGTCAGTAAGGAGCAAAATTGACAGTGCTTAATTCCGGGCCAAATACCACAAGGAGAGAACACCGTTACCATGTGAAGAGTTGAAGGAAGAGAGCTAGGCTTTTGTTAGAAAAAGAAGACATGAATTTATTTTCTTTTTAATGTTGATTTCTAACTCATCTAAATAATATTCCCTCTCCTGGTCATTTCAAACACTTACACCATATTCATAATTTCTTTTTTATAAGTACTGTATACCAGCGCTTTGTTTACCTGTGACATCAACTCTACTGCAACTGTAGCTTTAAGGTAATAGATACATCTTTCTAACAGTAAAGTTCAGAGGTGGTGTGTCTGATAAAATATAATCTTAAGAAACTTATGTTTTAAGCTACATGGCTATAATCCCAGGAAGGTGAAATAGGTGGATCAGGAGTATAAAGTCAATCCTGAACTATATCATGAATTCGAGTTATGGGCCAGCCTAAGCTATATAAACCCTGTTTCAAAAAAAAAAAAAAAAGTTGGGGCTGGAGATAAATAACTTTTTTGTTTTGTTTTGTTTTTTTGCTTTTTTGAGGTAGGGTCTCACTTTAGCTCAGGCTGACCTGGAATTCACTATGTAGTCTCAGGGTGGCTTTGAACTCATGGCGATCCTCCTACCTCTGCCTCCCAAGTGCTGAGATTAAAGGTGTGCGCCACCACGCCCAGTAAATAAAATATTTTTTTTTAAAAAAAGAATGGTGGCATGGAAAAAAAGGAACAAGTTATTTACTTTTAAAAATATATATTTTACTCTTTTTATATTTATTTACTTATTTATTTGAGAGAGAGGAAGAGGCAGACAGAGAGAGAATGGGTATGCCAGAACCTCTAGCCACTGCAAATGAACTCCAGACACATGTACCACTTGTATATCTGGCTTATGTGGGTACTAGGGAACCGAACCTGGGTTCTTCAGCTTTGCAGGAAAGTGCCTTAACCAGTGAGCCGTCTCTCTAACTCCATGCCACTATTCTTGTGTTCATTTGTTCTTTACCTTTAGACATTGAATAGTTTACAGATAGAAAAAAGAAGGTGTTGATCTGAGGAAGTAAAACCTTTTCAGATCTTTCTTCTCCAGATAGTCTAATTGCCCACTTAAAATATGTTAACTGTGTCCAGTGGACAAGTGCAGTTGTAAAAGATGTATTTAGACAAGCACTTTCTTATTTTTGAACAAAGTGCAGTTTGGTTAGTGTCATGGTTTAATTAGGTGTCCACCATAAACTCATGTGTTCTGAATGCTAGGTCCTCAGCTGATGGCCATTTGGGAATTTGAGCCTTGATGGAGGTGTGTTGTTGGAGGCAGGCTTATGGGTATTATAGTCAGCTTCACTTGCTGGTGTTTGGCACACTCCCCTGTTGTCCACCTGATGTTGGTTAGGAGGTGATGTCCAGCCTCTGCTAATGACATGGTTTCCCCTGCCTTCATGGAGCTTACCCACAAGTCTGTAAGCCAAAATAAACCCTTTCCTCTCCAAAGCTGCTTTTGGTTGGATGCTTTCTCCCAGCAAGGAGAAGGTAACTGCAACAGTTAGTAAACAGGAAAAAGAAATACTGAACTGACAATTTACAGCAGCCATAGTGACAAAAATACTTGGTATACCATTGTGACAGCCAAGTGAGAATATCTGTCTATGAGGAATGCTTGGTGCTGTTTTTAAAACACAATAGTTTAAAATGTATATTAAAGTGGGCTGGAAGATAGCTCAGTTGGTAAAGTGCTACCCTTGCAAGCATGAGGAGGCAGAATGTTGTAGGCTGGAGAGTGGCTGTTTCAACTGGAGACGGTGAAGGAGAGGGTCCTGGTGAAACAGTAGGTAAGGAGTCAGCATTGGTAATAGAGCACTTTGTGTAGTGTAATTTATGATTTCATGTGCCCCTTCCATCCCCTGACAACTACCCTCTTTCTTTCTGTTTTTGAGAGTTTGTGTTACCATTTGGATTTTAAATGCGCGCAAATATCCATATGCTGAAGGCTGAAGCACGACTGCAAGGTGATGGAATCTAAGCAGTGGGGTGAGGAAGGAATTTAGATCACTGGCGGTGTACTCTTGAAGGGATACTGGACCCCAGATGCTTCATCTTTCACTTTTTTACCTCCTGGTGGCCATGATTGAGCAGCGTTTGTTTCATGTTCTGTGTGTTTCCACAAACCCAGAGCACTTGTGACTGAAACCTGTGAAACAATTAGCTGAAATAAACTTTTCTGGGGTTTACGTTGCTTACTGAGGTATTTTGTCACACTGACGAAAAGCTAAATAAGACAGTTAGATTTCCCATAGATGTGTTCTGTAGTCTGCTTGTTTCACTGGGCCTTTGTGCTTACGGTTTATATATGCAATAGTTTTTTTTTTTTTTTTTTTTTTTGAGGTAGGGTCTTACTCTGGCTCAGGCTGACCTGGAATTCACTATGTAGTCTCAGGTGGCCTCGAACTCTTGGTGATCCTCCTACCTCTGCCTCCCGAGTGCTGGGATTAAAGACATGCACCACCACACCTGACTTTTTTTTTAAGGTTCTATTTTTATTTATTTATTTATTTATTTATTTATTTATTTATTTATTTATTTATTTATTTATTTATTAGAGTCAGAGTGATTGAGAATGTGCACACCAGGGCCTCTAGCCACTGCAAATGAACTCTAGGTGCACGTGCCACCATGTGCATCTGGCTTACATAGGACCTGGAGAATCAAACCAGGGTCCTTAGGCTTCGCAGGCATGTGCCTTAACCGCAAAGCCATCTTTCAGCCCAAGTATCTTGTGCTTTTTTAAGCCTGAATAATATTCCACTGCGTGCATTTGTGTATTCATCTGTCAGTGGGCATTTGAATTGCTTCCACTGCTTGGTTCTTGTGATGTGGATACTGCATTGAAAATTGACGTGTGACATGCAAATGTTTCCTGCTTTCTTGGTATATCTTGGCATTTCTTGGTTATATCCCCCTAAATTATATCTTTTTTTTTTTTTTTTTTGGAGAGAGTCAGAGAGAGAGACAGACTGACAGATAGAGAATGGGCACGCCAGTGGCCTCTCAGCCACTGTGAATGAACTCCAGATGCGTATGCCCCCTTGTGGGAAAGTATGGCATTGCATCCTTGCATCACTTTGCGTCTGGTTAAACGTGGGAACTGGAGAATCAAGTGGGCATTCTTAGGCTTAGCAGGCAGGCACCTTAACCACTAAGCCATCTTCCTAGCCCCCAAATTATATCTTATATTGATCTTATTTATTTATTTTTTTTTTTTGGTGTGGGAATTGAACCCAAGGCACCAGGCATGTTCAGAAAGAACCGTACTACTAAGCCAACCCCCCCCCCCCCTTAACATGTTTAAGAAGCTGCACACTCTTTTCCTGGCAGCTGTACCATTTTGATTTTGATCTTACACTCAAGAGAATGGCCACTATTCAACAGAGCTGTTGAGGTAAACAAGCTGGAATTCTTGTTTACCTCAACAGCTCTGTTGAATAGTGGCCATTCTCTTGAGTGTAAGATCACACCTTATTGTCATGACCTGCATTTCTCTAATGAGTAGTCTTGCTGACCTTCTTTTCATGTGCTTTTTGGACATGGCCTGTCTTCTTTGGAGAAATGTCTATTGAAGGCCTTCACCATTGTTAAATTATAGAATTACAAATGATTTTTGTGTCTTGCAGTTTCTTACTTTTATAGAATTTTTTTTAAAGTTTGTGGACTCTTTAGAGTTTCTTATATGTATAATCATGTCATCTTGGAACAGAGGTAATTTTGCTTCCTCTTTTACTATTTCTTCTTGCCCTAGGATCTCCATTGCCATGCTGAATGGGGGTAAATTACACGCACACACATGCACTATTAGAATTTTTTCTGCAAAAATGATTTGTCTATACATATGCACATATAGTGCATATATCATGCACATATCACACACATACATGCATGTAAGTTTTCAGACCTGGGGGGGGGATCATGCTCAGGTCTTTGCATATGCTAGGCAAGCTTTCTACCACTGAGCTACATATAGGAGATTTAATCACATGTACACCATCTTTTTTTCCTTCATAAGGTAATGTTTCATAACTTATAATTATTAGGGTGTATTTATCCTCAGAGGTCCTGTACTCTGTCTGCCACAGATATCAACATTTTCTGATTATCTATAGTATTAATACAGTCTTTGTCAGAACCCAAACTGGTTTGCAGAAATTATCAGATAATCCTAAAATTCATACTGAAATGAAAATAGCCTAAACGAACTAAAGCAAATTTGAAATATAATAGCATTTGAAAAAGAACAGAGCTGATTTTAAAACTTATCACAGAGCTATCATTATCAAGATAGTTTGGTCCTGGAATAAGGATGGGGATATATATGGAATAGAATATCAAGTCCTGAAATAAACCCTCACATTTACAGTTAGCTGACCTGTAAACAAGGATGTGAAGACAATTCAATTGATAATTAATAGTGTTTTCAACAAATGCTGCTAGGACAAGTGATATCTACAAGGAAACAAAGGCATATGACCACATGTCACAGAATACAAAACAAGCCTGAGAGTGCAAGCGTGAGTGTGTCACAGTACTTATGTGGAGGTCAGAGGACAATATTTGGGATAGTTGTCACCTTTCTACCACATGTTGAGTCAGGGTTTCTCTCTGGATCCTGCTCTGCTACAGAGAGTTCTGCTATCATCCTTTGCTGTACTCACCATCAGCTTGTGGGAAATTCCTCTGTCTCTCTCCCATCTTGCTGCCAGCATGCTGAGAATACAGAAGTTTGCACGTAAGGTCTGGAGATCTAACTCACACCCAAGCTTTCGTAGTGAGCAGTGTATCTATCCACTGAGCCATCTCTATAGCCCCAAATTGTCTTTGAAGAAAAAAATGTTAGAGTAAGGTTTATGATCTGGTTTCTTTGATAACACCAAAAAGATAAGTGACAAGAGAAAAAAATAGATAAAATGTACTTCATCAAAATTAAAAACTTTTATACATAAATGGGGCTGGAGAGATGGCTCAGCAGCTAAGACGTTTTTGCCTGAAAGCCTAACAACCCAAGTTCCCAGATGCATAGTGACACACGCATCTGGAGTTCATTTGCAGTGGCCAAAGGCCCTGCCATGCCCATTCTCTCTCTCTCTCTCTGTCTCTTTCTGCCTCTCTCTGCTTGGGAAAAAACAAAACAAACCAAAAAAACTTATGTACATAAATGAATACCATCAGCAGGGTGAAAGGACAACCCACACAGAGCCTGATGTGGTGGCGCACGCCTTTAATCCCAGCACTCCGGCGGCAGAGGTAGGAGGATCGCCATGAGTTCAAGGCCACCCTGAGATTACATAGAAAATTCCAAATCAGCCTGGGCTAAAGTGAAACCCTTCTTTGAAAAACCAAAAAAAAAAAACAGGCGGTGGTGCCTTTGATCTCAATACTTGGGAGGCAGAGGTAGGAGGATCGCTGAGTTCAAGGCCACTCTGAGAATTCCAGTCAGCCTGAGATACAGTGAGACCCTACTTCGAAAAAAAGGAAAAAAAAGACAACCCACAAAATGGGAAACGTTTTTTACCATTCATATATCCAACACAAGACATTTGTATGCAGACTATATAAAGAACTCTTATAATTCACAAATAACCAATAGTTCAATGCAAAGTGGGTAAAGAATTTGAATAGAGATTTTTAAAAGTAGATAATATGTACATAAGAAATAGTCAACACCTTTAGTCACTAGGGAAATGCAGACCAAAACCAGTGACTATTGTACCACTTTACATCCCTTTAGTGGCTGAAAGAAGGTTCTCAGTAATGCTTCACTCACACTGAGCTGTTTGTATTATGCTACCAGAAGTCTTTTAAAATCAGTTTTTTTAATTCCTTTGAAAGAGTAAAATATTGATCAGTAAAGATCCTCTGTTATAAAGGATAGATTAAGGTAAAAATTGGAATGACACTCTTAATGATAGTGTTTTATTATTTAGTGTCTTTTACTGTACCGTTGTTTAGTTATATAAGAACTCTTGAATTTTTTTAAAAGAGCAGACAGATGAAAAATGCCAATGATTGAATTAACATGGTGACCCCCACTTGGCAAACGCTGATGTCTGGTCTTCTAGCCCAAGTAGGTTTTTGTTCCACTTCCCTACCTCCTTTTTACAAGCATATTCACTCATTGTGAAAATTCTCTTCAGTAGCTCAAGAGCGCTTACCCTTAGAGAAGCTGGGAGGTGCTGGCTGTGTGCAGAGCACACTATGGGGAAGATGACCGGCTCATCCTGCAGCTGCTCTGCGCGTGGACCGCTCATTAACTTGACTCCTCAATTCTCTTCTTTGGTCGACAGCTTCAGGCTTAAATTGGGGTTGATTGAAGATGAGGAAAAGTGAAGGCACCTATCAGAGAGAAGATGTGTTAGTTTCCAGGGGACCCTACAACAGACTACCACAAACTGAGTGCCTTAAATGAACAGAAACTTACTCACACAGTGCTGGAGGCTGGACGTCTGAAATGCAGGTGTTGGTGGGAGCCATGCTCTCCTTGAATATAGGAAGAATCCTTTCTCTAGCTTTTGGTGGCTGTGACCATCTTTGTTGTTCCTTGACTTCTGGATGGATCGCTCCATCTGTTCCTGTCTTCACATGGCTGTCTCTATGGTTTTTGTGGGTATTCTCTCTGCGTGTGTGTAAAGATGCTTAAAGTAATTACTTATGATAACAGATATGGTATATAGAGGACAGAGGTAAATAAATTTTTGTTTTCTTGTTAAAATACTAGGTTTTATTTTTAAAACCTGGAATTTATAACAATAATGGGGTGGGTAAATGCTTATAATATTAATAGAGAAGATATTATAGGTATGGGGGGGATGTAGTTCCATGGCAGGTGTGTGTACTTAGCATATGCAAGGCCACAGGTTCTAGCTTCAGCACTGAAACAATAAATAATGTATGGGTAGCTTAATAACAAAAGAGAGCCTAATTGGAAGGGGGAGGGGATTCGAGGAGGGTGCATTTGAGAGTGGGAGTGGGGAAGGGAATTATCATAGTTTACTGTCTCATATTTATGGAAGCTGTCAATAAAGAGTTTTTTAAAAAGGAAGACATATCATAAAAGAATACAGTAGGCTCAACCAACTTTTATGTATTGTAGAAACTCTGAAGGTTTCTTGTGCTTTTTCAGAGGCATATGTTGGAATGGTGCTCTTTGCAAAGTAAATGTGGAGGAGGAAGCAACTTTCCTTGATAAGTGACTATAGCCAGCTGTCCGGTTGCTGTGTCAATTTGTGATTCCTCTGCTTTTTCTCACATAAACATCCAGGAGGAGGGTTTGTTCTATTTTCGTGCTAGTTGAGAATTTGGGGATTCGTGAATTTTTCAGACAACTCAAGTAAAATCAATCATGCACTCCAGTATTTACCTCTATGTTGTGAGGTTTTATAATTTCTCCTCTCTTTTCAGTAGTTCTTTGATTCCAGAAAATTTTTTGATTTTTTTGATTATATTATGTAAAGGCTTTATCCAGTTTTTGACTAATGTCTTTGCGTTGAATATGTCTTTCTAAGATTATTCATTCCTCTTCTACTACAATGCTACAAAGTATGTGGATCATGCCACCCAGACCTTGTATGTGGCGTCTCTAGGAGTGTCATCTGAGTCTTACTCTTGGCCCTTACTTCACATGTCCAGTCTTCTTTTTTCATTTATTGATATAAAAATATGTTGATTTTTGTGTTGATCTTTTCTAATAATGTACTATATTCTAGTCCACTGTTTTATGTGCATTAATATTTAATATAACATTTTTTAAAATACAGTTTTACCTTGTGTAAGTTACAAATATTATTCACCAAACATGAAGATTTCTTACTGGATTTCTTACACAGTGTCATTCATCTCTGCTAAGTTTTCTACAAGTTTGTGTGTGTCATATATTTGTTAAAACATATTTCCTGGGCTGAGGAGAAGGCTTAGTGGTTAAGGTACTTGTCTGCAAAGGCTAACAACTCAGGTTCAATTCCCCAGTACTCACGTAAAGCCAGATGCACAAAGGGGTGTATGTATCTGGAGTTCATTTGTAGTGGCTAGAGGCGCTGATGTGTGCCCATTCTCTTTCTCTCTCTCCTCTCTTCCTCTGTCTACCTCCGTTTCTTTTCGACTCTCTCTGTTTACAAATAAATAAATACAAATATTTAAAAATTTTTCCTTATCATTATGTTGATATCAGTAAGTATATGCCTGTCATTTTTTTTAAGCGAGCAGAGAGAGATAGAAGAGAGGCACACAGAGAATGGTCATGCCAGGGTCTCTAGCCCATGCCTGTCATTTTTTACTCATTTATAGTAGGTTTTTTTTTTTTTTGGTTTTTTGAGGTAGGGTCTCACTCTGGCTCAGGCTGACCTGGAATTCACTATGTAGTCTCAGGGTGGCCTCGAACTCTCGGAGGTCCTCCTATCTCTGCCTCCCAAGTGCTGGGATTAAAGGCGTGTGCCACCACGCCCGGCTTTATAGTAGTATTTTTAATGAACACATTATGCTTTTATTTATCTGTTCTAATGATAATTTAGGTTTTAAAATTTGTTTTAATAATGCTAATGTGAACATCCCTGCAGGGTCTTCTGATACACACAGACATCTGTTATGTGGCTTGGAAGATTTTGGTCATGGGGAATCTTGACTGGAACATTCTTAGATACTCTCAAGTTGTTTTTGAAAGTAGTTTTCGCTGATTTACAATGTTCACACATAAATATACATACATACATACATACATACATACATTCAAACACTGTGGTAACTATCTTTTTAGCTACATGTCTTCATATTTTTTCTCTTTTAAGGATATGATTTGCTGGGCATGATGGCGCACACCCTTAATCCCACCACGCAGGAGACAGAGGAAGGAGGATCACTGGGAGTTCGAGGCCCCCCTGAGACTACATAGTGAATTCCAAGTCAGCCTATGCTAGAGTGAGACCCTACCTCAAAGAAAAAAGAAAGATTATGATTTATTCCTCGTAGCAGAATCACCAGTTTAGAGCTTATGATTTTTTAAAATTTATTTATTTAAGAGAGAGAGAGAGAAAGCAGATGGGGAGAATGGGCACACCAGGGCCTCTTGCCACTGCAAATTAATTCCAAATGCATGTGCCACTTGTGCATCTAGCTTTACATGAGTACTGGGGAATTGAACCTTTGTTAGAAGGCTTTGCAAGCAAAAGCCTTTAACATCTAAGCCATCTCCCAGCCCTGATTCTTTTTTCTTTTTTTTCAGGTAGTCATATTTATATTATTTTCCTTGACTTCTTATATACTCTTTTAATGTAGTTTTGTTCTGAAAAAAACATGTATAATATAACCAAAAACTTCTCCAATGTTATTAAAAATATTCATTTTCTGTCGTTTTCTCTGCTCATTTACTGCACCCAGGAGAAACCTTTCTCAGCACTTGTAAGCTGGTCATTTTTATTATTGGCTTCTATATTGCTTGTATTTCTGTATTTTAATTTTTCACTGTTTTAACTTTTCAACAGAAAATGAAGACTTAGCGTCTTTCATTTTTTCTAGCCTAGCACATCCCATCCTCATTCATATATTCTTCTCAAATCTGCTTTTTTGTAAATAAATAATTTTGTGCTAACATGATGGTGGAACATAAATTAAGCAAATGGTATCTTTCCATTTGCTTTCCTTAATCAAAAGACGAAGATCGAGCTGGAAATATTGCTCAGTGGTTAAGGCATTTGCCTTCAAAACCTAATGACCCAAGTTCAGTTCCCCAGTACCCATATAAAGCCATGGGGTGCATGCATCTGGAATTCATTTGCAGTGGCTAGAGGCCCTGGCATGCCCATTCTCTCTGTCTATATTCTTTGTCTGTCCTCTCTGCTTGCAAATTAATTAATTAATTAATTAATTAAAAAAGAAGAGGCTCATATAGGTAGAGGCAATGGGGATTTTAGAATCCATATTTTGTATTTTGAAATAGAACAAGCCAAAGCTTTAGCAGTGAGAGAGTAATAATCATATTCATTCTAGTAGATATGTAGACTTGATTAGAACATTGGAAGGCTACTAAAATCACTAGGTGTGTTTTAGTGGAAATCAGGTTTGATGTTGTTCAGGTATTATTTTTGTTTGAAGTCTAAAGAATACAAAGAACTAGGCAATCTTGAGAAATAATACATGGACCAGTCATTAAAATCAAGTGCCTGTGCAAGAGCAAAGCATATTGAATATATTCTAGAGTCAGCAGTATGAGACACAAAAGTAGGGCAGTGGTCCTAGAGGAAGGTAGCATTCGTCTTTTAGTATCTTAAGTTCCAAAGAGTTGAGTAGTATTTCACCAAATAATAAGGTCTCGCTCTAGCCCAGGCTGACCTGGAATTCACTATGTAGTCTCAGGCTGACCTTGAACATATTGTGATCCTCCTGTCTTTGCCTCCTGAGTGCTGCTTTTTTTTTGTTTGGTTGGTTTTTTTTAGTGTGCATCGACATTATCCAGTCTCCTAACATCATTTGGTTTACTATTTCTTGAATTTATTTCTCAATTAAACAAATATGATTTATATCACTTCTTTGTCCCTAAAAGCACTAGTCTCCTCATTTTATCACTCTTAGGAGATGACTAAAGGTGAAGCTCAATGGTAGATGCTTACCTAAGTGTGCTTAAGACCCTGGGCTCAGTCCTCAGCACTGTAATAAATACACAAACAAATTCAAACTAAGTCTGCATAATGGAGTGACATGTAACATTTTTTTCATTCATTAATTTATTTGGATTCTGATGACAGTCTACAAAGTATGAAGGATATGTATTATATGTTGTAGCTACTTTTCAGATATCAGAACTGAAGTTCATTGAGTGCATTTCTTGACTATGATCATATGGTGAATATGGCAAAAATCTAAGCTCAAATGATTGAGCAATCTTTCCTCTGTAACAAGCCTTATGACTATTTGTATATACATACTTGAAAAAGAAAATGCTTGTGCTTGAAGTTAAATTAACAATGACCACTTATAACTCCTTAATTAAGGCCTACATTTAATCTGTAGCATTTTAATTGCTTTAGAAATGTCTAAGAGTAAGCTAAATTAAAAATAAATAAATAAATAAATGCAATTTCAAAAGTACTCAAACTCTAAACATGTAGAAACAAATGTTAACACTTTCCTTTTTCTTTATTATCTGAGACAGGGTCTCACTGTGTAACCTGTGCTAGTCTAGAACTTTAATCTTCCTGTCTTAGCTTCCTGAGTGTTCTATAGTAGGCTTTCACCACACTGTCTGGCCTACTACATACAACCTCTTCATAATTCTTACTGTTCAAGTTTGTGTCTATAATAGAGTTAATGATTCCATATCATTTTTTCATTTGAAATCATCGTGAAATCAGCGTGAAATCTTTCAAACTGTTAGGTCTACTGAATCATGTAAACTGGCAAAATGCAAAGTTTACTTGTAAATTATCAATCATTTTCTTTGAGTGCCAGTGTGGTGGTTTGAATTAGGTATCCCCATAAACTCATGTGTTCTGAGTGCTTGATCCCCAAGTGCTGGTAGTCTGGGAGTGGAGCCTTGCTGGAGGAGGGGTGTGGCTTGGGCTGGACCTTGATGCTTTATTAGCGCTAGCTTGCCAGTGTTAGTTTGGCTCACTCTCTTGCTGCTGTTTCTACCTGCTGTGGCACAGGTACTATCCAGGCTCCAATCATGTCACATTTTCCCCTGCCATCATGGAACTTCCCCTTGAGAATGTAAGCCAAAATCAACCTTTTCCTCCCACAAGCTGCTTTTGGTTGGGCTCATTGTGCCAGCAATGCAAAAGTAACTGCAACAGCCAGACATTTATTTTAAATGTTTTTATAGTATAGAATAACTTTTAAAAACTATTGGTGCAACTTGAGAAATGTCACTAAAATTTGAGATCAAGTCTGGTAGCAGCACATCTGTGATACCAGCATTTGAGGAAGGAGGGTTGCAAGTTTGAGACTAGCCTGGGCAACATAGTGAGTTCTAAGTAAGCTTTTGTTATATAGTGAAACCCCCATCTTTGAAAAAAATTGAGAAGATTTTGGTACAGTGTTGTTGACATTACTGTGAACTTACAATAGTCTGTCATTGCTTTTCCAGCTATATCTTCTTTTTATTTATTCATTCATTCGTTTATTTGAGAGATACAGAGAAGAGGCAGAGAGAAAGAGAGAATGGGCGCACCAGGGCCTCCAACCACTGCAAACAAACTCCAGATGCATGTGCTCCCTTGTGCATCTGGCTTACATGGGTCCTGAGGAATCAAACCAGGGTCCTTAGGCTTCACAGGCAAACGCCTTAACCACTAAGCCATCTCCCCAACCCTCCAATTATATCTTCTTTGAGACATTTTACTCTTTAGTAAAATCATCTATTAAGTAGAAAATGTTTGGGAATCACATGTTTTAAGAGTATGGGTCTTAAAAGGGAACTATGTTCAATGACAAATGTTAGTATTTTTGAAAAAGTTACGCATGATGTTTTGATACCTTGATAAATATTACTGTGTATGTTTTTTCTTAGATTATCTGTCTCAAGGAATTGATCTTTCGGGAATAGAAGTAATAGAAAATGATCTGCTTTTTATTGCAAGAGCTCGACTTGAAGTGGAAAACCAAGCTAAGCGCCTGCTGGAACAAGGTGTAGAGACACAGGTAATAATAGCACCATGTTTATAATGTGAAAAATATGTTGAGATGTGAATACATTTTGGCTTTGTATTCAAAATTAGTATATCCTTCATTTTGTAACTAAGAAATTATGTCTACAGAGCACACATAACTACAGAGAAACTTTCAAAAATTTATTTTTATTTATTAGAGACAGAGGGAGAGAGAGAGAGGGAGAATGGGTACACCAGGGCCTTTAGCTATTGCAAACTAACTGCAAGCACATGTACCACCATGTGCATCGGGCTTACATGGGACCTGGAGAATCGAACTGGGGTCCTTAGGCTTCACATGCATGCACCTTAACCACTAAGCCATCTCTCTAGCCTCCAGAGAAATTTTTTTTTTTTTTTTTTTTTTTTTTTGAGGTAGGGACTCATTCTAGCTCTGGCTGACCTGGAATTCACTATGTAGTCTCAGGGTGGCCTCAAACTCTTGGCAATCCTCCTATCTCTGCCTCCCGAGTGCTGGGATTAAAGGTGTGCACCACTACACCCGGCTTATTTTGCCCATTTTATAGATCATCTTATGTTACCTTATACCTGTGTTTGTCCCACATACTCATCCACACTTAGACAGTACTCTTTTCTGTGCATCTCAAACCTCGGAATCCTTGTGTTATCCATGCTTGCAGAAGAGGGTATTCTTGTAGTTCACAATTTACTCAAGCTTGAATTGTTGTTCCCTTTCTTCTGTTCCTGTCCCAGGATCTGCCTTGATAGCCATTAGAATTTGGTCTACATGTCTGATGTCTTGTTTAAATGTAGACTTTCATTTTATTTCTTGCCTTCTCCCTTATTTCTATTATAACAGGTAATTTGTTCATGCAAAATTTCTTTTATTCAGAACATCAGTTTTCTTTGCTACTTGATAGTTTCCCATTCTATTAGTGATTTTTCTGTTCTCTTCTCCAGCTTTACTATTTTTCTATATTGAATTGTGTAAGATCTGGCTCCTCAGCTATTCACCTAATTCTCTAACTTTAGCATGCATCAAAATTTACTGGGAGGATTTTTAAAACACATACTTATCTCAGTGCCCCGAGTTTCTGACTCAGTAGATCTGGAACCAAGGACCATCATTCTTGTTGACACCCTAACATTCTCTCACTCTTCTCTTTCTGCTCAGTCTGCCCAGCAAAATACCGTCAGTGGGCCACTGGATGTTTATCTCTGTTCCTGCTACTATGCTGCAGCTGCTCAATGGTGTTGAAAAGCAAAAACAAAGCAAAAAAAATTAGATAAGATTGATGTAATGAAAATGTATACTTGTTAAATACAATTAGGATTTCCTTAGTTCCGTATGCTGCTTCAGATCCTTTTTAGTTATTATATGCCTTTAACCCAGCCCCTTCTGTCTTACTGCCATACTATGATCCTGACCATCTTCTTACCAAGAAAAGCAAGGCCACTAACTAAGAATGTTAATATCCTGTCCGCTTCACCTCAAAGGTACAAGTCCATCAAAAAGGCTTTCTTCCCTCCTGTTCTGTTGCCTCTGTACTTTCCTCTTTGCTTCTGAGTCTTCAGTCTTTCCCCACAATCCAACCCAACAGTAAGCAGTTTCTTCCATGTAAGATGAAAGTAGAATTTGCTGTTTTAAGTATTTATAATCCCAGGAGTTATGAGGGGTGAAACAGGAGAATTTTGAGTTTGAGGCCAGCGTAAGCTACATGGTCAGTTCCAAGCCACCTTGATTTTGTTGTAAGCAGATTCCTTCTAATGAAGTACTGGAGAGGGAAGAAGTCAGGAGGGCAAAAGGTCTAGGAAAGCTGAAAGTTAACAGGTCATAGGACCACTCCCCAAGGTTATAGGAGCTGTAAAACAACTGTTGAGGGGCAGATTCTGACCAGTGTTACATAGCAATTTCCTAAACTTAAAAGGCTTGTGAGACCCCTTCATAAGGCTATGTAAAGGGCAAACAGCTGCTTTGGGGGAGACTCTCTAACCTGCAAAGCTGCCTGCAGGTCATGCAGAGTGCTCCAGAGATAAAGTTTCCGGGAGTCCTCGCCTGTGACATGTTTTGTGGTACTTCCAGCATTGCTCTTTCTGCTATGAGTACTTTGGCTCTTTGGGTTCTTTTTCTCTTCCAAATGAATTTTTGGGGTCTTTTTTCTAAATCTTGAGGAATGTAATTGGAACTTTGATGGGGTTTGCATTGAGTCTTTAGATCCTTTTTGGTAGCATGGCCATTTTAAAAAAATATTTTATTTTTATTTCTTTATCTGAGAGAGAGATACAGAAGTAGGCATGGAGAGAGAGAGAGGGAGGGAGGGAAGGAGGGAGGGAGAGGGAGAGAATGGGCGTACCAGGGCCTCCAGCCACTGCAAATGAACTCCAGACACATGCTCCTCCTTGTGCATGTGGCTTACGTGGGTCCTGGGGGATTGAACCTTGAACAGGAGTCCTTAGGCTTCACAGGCAGTCATTTAACTGCTAAGCCATTTCTCCAGCCCAGTTTACAAGACCAGTTCTGCTAATCGATGACTTAGGAGGTGTTTTAATCTTCTTGTCTTTGTTGGTCCCTTTCTTTAAAACACCAAAGTTGTCTTTCATTCCCTTGTTTAGGTTCATTCATAGAGGTGTTTTTTTGTTTGTTTGTTTGTTTTGTTTTGTTTTGGTAAGCTAACATGCATGGGATTTTTTTTTTTTTTTTTTTTTTTAACCTCAGAAAGTTCTCAGGAAGTATATAGAAAGGCCACTGATTTTTGTTATGTTGACTTTGTAGTCTGCTACTTTACTGAAGTGTATATCTGGTCTAAGAGCTTTCTGGTGGAGTTTAAGGTCTTTCAAATATAGAATTATGCCATCTGCAAATAGGGAGACTTTTAGTTCTTCCTTTCTTGTCTGTTTTGCTAACATTTTGAACATCATATTAAATAAGTGGAAAGAGTAGGCACTCCTAACTCATTCTAGATTTTAAAAAACATGCTCTCATCTGTCTATCTCTGTGTCTTTCTCAAAAAAAAAAATTAAATTAAATTTAAAAAAAACATGCTTTCAGTTCCCTCATTTAGTCTGTGTGCTGTCGGTATGTAATACATAGTCTTCTTTATGTTAAGGTGTGTTCTTTCTCCTCCTAGTTTCCTCAGGGCTTTGATCATGAAGGGTTGTTGAAATTTAATAAAACTGTGTTCTGTTTCTATTGGGGTGATCATGTGATTTCGATTGTAAGCATATTTATACACTGTATTATATTTGTTGCTTTGCATATGTTGAACCAAACCTTGTCTCTGTGGTATGAAACCAACTTAGATCATAATGATTTTTTTAAATACTTTTATTTGCCAGGCATGGTGGTGCATGCCTTTAATCCCAGCACTTGGAAGGCAGAAGTAGGAGGATCATTGTGAGTTCGAGCTACCTTGAGACTAAATAGTGAATTCCAGGTCAGCCTGGACTAGAGTGAGACCTGACCTCAAAAAAACACACAAACAGGGCTGGAGAGATGGTTTAGCGGTTAAGGTACATGCCTTCGAAGCCCAAGGACCCGGGTTCAATTCTCCAGGTCCCATGTAAGCCAGATGCACATGGTGGTGCATGTGTCTGGAGTTCATTTGCAGTGGCTAGAGGCCCTGGTGCGCCCATTCTCACTCTCTCTCCCCCCCCCCCGTCTTTAGTAATAAATAAATAAAAATAAATGTTTAAAAAACACACAAACAAAACTATTGGGCTGGAGAGATGGCTTAGTGACTAAGGTGCTTGCTGCAAAACCCAGGGATCCAGGTTTGATTCCGTAGTACCCACATAAGCCTATGCACAGTATTTAAAAATTTATTTATTTATTTATTTATTTTCAAGCAAAGAACAAAACAGAGAGGGAGGGAGAGAGAGTGAAAGTGAGAGCACGAACTTGGGCCTGTTGCCATTGCAAACAAACTCCAGATGTATGTGCTACTTTGTGCATCTGGCTTTATGTGAGTACTGGGAATTGTACCTGGGCCATCAGACTTTGCAAGCAGGCCTCTTTAACCATTGAGTAATCTCTCCAACCCAGTTTATGATATTCTTTCATTTATTTATTTATGATAGAGAAGGAGGCAGAGAGAGAGAAAGGGAGAGAGAGAGGGCGCACAAGAATCAGAAGATGGGCACACCAGGGCCTCCAGCCACTGCAAACAAACTCCAGACACATGCACCACCTTATGCATCTGGCTTACGTGGGTGCTGGGGAATCAAACATGGGTCCTTAGGTTTCTCAGGCAAGCTCCTTAACCGTTAAGCCATCTCTTCAGCCCTTTTTATTTTTTTAATTCCAGTTTACAATATTCTTAATGTGGTCCTAAATGTTATTGGAGAGGTACTTTTGTCTCGTTTTGCTGTTTTTGAGGTAGGGTCTTGCCATAACCCAGGCTGGCCTCGAACTCCAGTGATGCCTTTACCTCTTCCTCCCAATTGTTGGGAATTAAAGTGTGCACCACTCTGCCTGGTGATGGGAAAGTATTTGGGGGGATTTTTATTTTTATATATTTATTTATTAGAGAGAGAGAGAGAGAGAATGGGCATGCCAGGGCCTTAAGCAACTACAAACAAACTCCAGATGCATGCACCACTGTGTGCATCTGGCTTATTTGGATTCTGGGGAATCAAACCAAGGTCATTAGGGCTTTGCAGGCAATTGCCTTTAACTGCCAACCCAACTCTCCAGTCTGAAGGGTGTTTTTTTTTTTCTTCAATTTTTTTTCATTAATTTAATTTAATTTAATTTATTTATTTATTTTTGGTTTTTCAAGGTAGGGTTTCATTCTAGCCCAGGCTGACCTGGAACTCACTATTAGTCTCAGGGTGATCCTCTGCTTCCCAGGTGCTGGGATTAAAGGCATGCACACCATGTCTGGCTTGTTTTTTAAAATTTTCAATTTTTTTTAAATTAGAGAGGGAGAAAGAGAGAGAGAATATGGGGAATTTTTTATATCTCTTTTTGTTGGGAAAATTGCCCTGTGTCTTCTTGTTTTGATACGTCCTTCCCTGGTTTCACAGCTTCCAGACTCCAGTGTTAATAGATGAGCTCTGCTCTTGGCCACCAAAGGTGGGTCTGTGCTTCTGGGCCTCAGCTGAGCCACTGTAGCTGCTCTCTTCCGCTTGTGAGGAGGTAGTCCTCCTGTTCCCCACAACCTCCCACCAGGGTCCTCTCTCACCGTGGGGCTATGGGAGGTTAAATTTAAGCCCCCCCCCCCGCAACTTCCCTGTTTTTGTTCCCAGTGTAGCTCAGTTTTAAACATAGGTTCATTCTCAAAATAGTACCAACCACTGCCCTCCAAATCATACACTGTGAGAAAATGGGGTTCCTCCCCAGTGCTGATCTGTCTGTAGAGGAAGCACTGTTTCACCCAAACCTCACCTGGATTGAGGCTGCAGGGCTGACCGACTTGCCTTGTGAACAAGGGTCTGGTGCTCCTGTCCTCCCTGTGGGTGAGCTGTGTTCCACCTCACTAACTTTCATATGGTACTTTGCCAGTCTTTTTCTTTGAAGTTTTCAGATATCTGCTAACTACTTTTGAGGTTTTCGTAAGTTCTTCCTCTTTCTTCTTTGGGATAGTATACTGTATTTTATACTAACTCTTCTTAACTGGTTCTCACTGAGGCAGATTTTAGTCTTTATCTTACCTGAAACTCTCCATTACTTTTTCTTGTTATATCTTCCCATCTATTTAGTCCTTTTAGTCTTCCATATTCCCTTGTACTTTCATATTCTAGACACACACACACAAATTTGAGCCTAGGTTCACCATATGAAAGTGATATTTGAGTTTCTGAGTCTGTATTTTGCTTAACATAATCATTCCTAGTTCTTAAAAATATCATAATTTTAGTCTTCTTTGCAAGTAAATAAAACTTCACTGTGTGTATGTACATATTGTCTTTGTCCATTTAACTGTTAATAGACATCTAGAATGGTTCCAAATTTTGACTGTTGTGAATAGTGAAATAATAAATGTAGGTGTTCAAATATCTTGGTGGTATGATGAGTGAGAATTCTTGTGGCATATGCCCAGTGTTGTGGTTTGATTCAGGTGTCCCCATAAACTTAAGGGTCCTGAATGCTAGGAGATTTGGAAACTAATGCCTCTTGGAGGCAGTGTATTGTTGGGGACGGGCTTATGGGTATTATAGCCAGGTTCCCCTTGCCAGTGTTTGACACACTCTCCTATTACTATTGTCTACCCTATGTTGGTTGACCAGGGGGTGATGTCCACCCTCTGTTTATACCATCGTTTTCCCCAGCCATAATGGACCTTCCCCTCACGTCTGTTAGCCAATATAAACCCTTTTTTCCCAAAAGCTGCTCTTGGTTGAGTGATTTCTGCCAGCAATGCAAAACTGACTGCAACAGTAAAGTATGTACTGAGAGTGGGGTTGCTGCTAGACCCCTGACTGTGTGGCTTTGGCCTTTCGGAGCTGATTTTCAAGAGGAATGTGGAAGGCTTTAAAACCTTGGCCTAAGAGATGCCTTACAAATCAAGCTTCCATCCTTACTGCTTCTCAAATACTTCTTCTAATACTTACACCTTGAAGGTTAAGATTTCAACATAGGAATTTGGAGAAGCACATAAACATTTCAGTATGTCTAAGCTTTTCACATTGTGAAATAATGTCATCTACAAGCTACATTTCTAGCTATCCCGGCACATATGTAGTCTGTAGGTCTATAAGTTGGACACATGTGATAGACAAACCCAGCTTCCTAAATAATTTCCTTAATGGGAGAAAGTGCACTGGTCTGCTAACACTAACATTCTGGTCCAGTTCAGAGTTCATTTTGCTTCTCATCTTTAAACTAATATTTGAGTTTATGAAATCAGGTATTTCTGATTTTAGTTTTGATTGTCATTCTTGCACAGATGTGGTTTTCTGGGTCATTTGTATGATGTCTACTTTCTGGCCTGGGTAGAGCTGGGAGACAGTGTCTTCCAGCACTGGAATTAAGACTGAAGCTAACCTTTACTGATGCTTGGTTTCTGCCAAGCTTTGTGATTGCTATCTCAGTCACAGTAACAAATTTGTAAGAAAGATGTAGTTATCCAGCTTACATGTACTTAAACAGAGGCATGAGAAGGTTAGGAACCCAACCAAAGATTCCACCATTGGCCACTGGCCAAATCAGTATATAGAGCCCTTGCTATTCACTCTTCCCTAAATAAGACCACTCAGTTAATTCTGATCCTGCTAAGTAATTGCATGGACAATTATTTCACAATTTGTTTCATGTCCTATTGAAAAAGGAATTTTTTTCTTTTGGTTTTTTGAGGTCGGGTGTCGCTCTAGTACACACTGACCTGAAATTCACTATCCAGTCTCAGGCTAGCCTCTAATTCACAGTGATCCTCCTACTTCTGCCTCCCAAGTAGTAGGATTAAAAGTGTGTGCCACCACACCTGGTTTTTAGGTTATAACAATTTCTTTAAGTAGTCTTTATATAATGACTAAACCTAACTGATCCCTCAAAATTCCTATGAAATTTTTGTTCTCTGGTCAACTTAATTTTCTATGATGTGATTTACTCATGTATACGTTCTCCTTTTTTACTCACCTTACCTTGCCTTCATACCCTATCCCCATGCATCCCTGCACAGGTGCTCATAGTTTCTGTCTTCCAGAAACCTTTCATTCTACCTGTGCTTGAGATGTTACTTTTCTTTTTTCTGTTGTGGAATGCATCTTGTTATTTTTGCCTCTTTTGTCATCATTGCCTCCTTTTACTAAATGCCTTCTCATCAGCACTCAAGCGTACATGTTCAGTGCCACTCTCCATGGTGGTCAGTCTTACACGCTTGCTTCTCATATTTTACTACCTGTTTTTCCTTCCTTTAGTGCTATTTATGCACTTTCTGTGCCTGGAGCACTCTCTCACTTCCTTATTAGAACATATACTGTAGCTTTTATTTATCTCATTCTCAAATTATATTCTCCCATTTAACAGAAATGAATAAAATAGTTGTCAATATAATTAGTATTTATTATAAATATTGACTAAAAGAATTGCTATACTTTAATGTTCAAGTACTGTTGTATTCATGGAAGATCACACCATTAAATAATTTATAATTGAAGAGCCTGAATAGATGTTCAATAAACATTTGGCTTATGGGATGAACGTATAGTCTGTCATGGCAATAGGAACATGAGGCAACTGGTCACATTCCTTCCACAACCAGGAAGCAGAGAGAGATGAATGTCAGTGATTAGTGTCCTTTCCCCTTTTTATTAGTAAGGTATCCCAGCCAATGGGATGATGCTGCCTACATTTAGAATAGATAGGTCTTTTTTCATCTGTTAAACCTCTCTGGAAATGCCCACACAGACATGCCTAAAGGTATGTTTCCTTGGTGATTCTAAATGCAATTAAGTTGATGAGGATCAACCATTACACATTTCATTACTTGTGTACAGTAATCAATATGATGCTGATTTTGTGTCTTAACATATTGACCCCCCCCCCCATTTTGTTGAGGTAAGGTCACACTCTAGACTTGACTGACCTGGAATTCACTATGTAATCTCAGGCTGGCTTCAAACTCAAGGCAATCCTCCAACCTAGGCCTCCAAGTGCTGGGATGAAAGGTGTGAGCCACCAATGCCTGGCTTGACCTCCGTTCTTTTATTTTTTTGGTTCTTCGAAGTAGGGTCTCGCTCTAACCCAGGCTTATCTGGAATTTACTCTATAATCTCAGGGTGGCCTCAAACTCATGGCGATCCTCCCACCTCTGCCTCTGAAATGCTGGGATTAAAGGAGTGTGCCACCACACCCAGCTTGACCCTTTTTATTAGGTAAGTAGTTGATGGCCATAATGTTCAATATCAGTTTGTTATAAAACTTGTAATAACAGTCTTCACTGCTGTCTCTACCAACTGTAAAATCTATAGTAGTCTAAGAACATCAAAATATATTCATCACTGTTGTTTTTGTTGGATATAGACTAAATAACAGAGATTCATCCTTATATTCTGTCTCTCACCCTTCCTCCCTCCCTCTCTCTCACTCCCTCTCTCATTGTGTAATTCAGTTGCTTTTAAGAAATGAGATGCAGCTGGGTGTGGTGGTACAAACCTTTAATCCCAGCACTCAGGAGCAGAGGTAGGAGTATCACTGAATTTGAGGCCATCCTGAGACTGCATAGTGAATTCCAGATCATCCTGGGCTAGAGTGAGGCCCTATCTTGAATAAAGAAAAAGAAAGCAATAAAGAAATGGGATGCTATATCCACCACTCAGTGCCCAACTTTAGTAATATATTAGTTGCCCAAATGTAACTTGTAGATAGATTCTTCATTCTGTTGTATGGCTGTTATGCACTGAATATTTGTTCTCTTTCCCCATTATTCATAGTTTGAAATCCTAATCCTCAGTGTGATGATAGTAGGATGTGGGACATTGAGAAAGTGATCAGGTGCTAAGGGTGGAGCTCTCTCAAGAATAAGCTAATGCTGGACTGGAGAGATGGCTTAGTGGGTAAGGTACCTGCCTGCTAAGCCTAAGAATGCCCATTCAATTCTCCAGGTCCCACTTTTAGCCCGATGCAATGACGTAAGGGCACAATGCTGCACTTTCCCACAAGGAGGTGCACTGTCTGGAGTTCATTCATAGTGGCTGAGAGACCACTGGTGTGCCCATTCTCTATCTCTCTCTCTGACTCTCCAAGAAAAAAAGAAGAAGGAGGAGGAGGAGAAGAAGCATAAGCTAATGCTTTTTGAATGTCTTCATTATACCTCATCCCATCTTTCATTATGCTTAGAGAGCTCTCTTATCACACTCCTCACTTCAATAAGAGTGTTTCCTTACCCCTTTGTCACATAAGATTATAGCAGAAAGACATCCTTGTATGAATCAGAAAGTGCCCTTACCACACATCTCCATCTGCTGGCACCTTGATTTGGACTTCCCAGCCTACAGAACTGTTAGAAATAAATTTCTCTTGCTTCTGTGTTGCCCAGTTTATTTACTAATTTTTTTCTATAGAACTAAAAGTGACTAAGAGAATAGTCATTCTTTCATTATTATAAATAACTGTTTAATAAAAGATAGTGCAATTTATTTAGCATTTTTTCAATAAATACAGAAACCTGTTTGGTCATTATGTTCTCCCCACCCCCCATTTAATTGCAGAGTTTGAACAGCTTTGTAGTATTACAAAATCCCTATCACAGTATTACAAAATTTCTGTTTTTAAAGTCATAAACAAAATGTAATGTTTAGGCATAGAGGAACTGTTATTTCTTTCTAATTAGAAAATAGAAGTGGGACTGAAGAGATGGCTTAGCAGTTCAGAGTGCTTCGTACACTAGCTTAAGCACCTGAGGGGGCCTGAGACTGCCAGAGATTGAATCTCCAGAACTCATGTTAAATAGCTTAGCATGGCCAGCACTCTGGTAACCTCTTCCTGCAGGGGAACTGAGGCCCTGAAATTGCCAGAGTGGAAAAATGGCAAGCTCCGAGGTCAGTAAGAGACTGGCTCAAACAAAAAGAAGCGGAACACTGAATGCTCCACTGTGGCCACTGCAGAGGCGCACACCCAGCTACAGGAAAGTGTGAGGTGTGCACAAAGGCACATATATTTAAATATAACACACACACATACAGCAAAAAAAATCCAATATCATCCTTATTTTATCTCCTCCCCCCATGTTTAAGCCTTATAATAAAACCTTATAGTTCCTCTCTGGAAAATATTTATAGTGATATCACTGCCACTTGACAACAGTTTGGAAGGACTGGCAATTTTTAGAAGCCTAATTGATCACAATGTTCGATAAGATCTTTGTCCAGGTGATCATTATCACAAGCACAGAACAGGGTCTCGTCAGCCACCTGCAGCACTGCCTGACTTCTGACTCCTGACTCCTTTTCTTTTGACCTTTATAATCATTTAATGATGGGGAGGGGTGGGAAGAGAGAGGGAGGGAGAGACAAAGATGAGTTTTTTAAAATAGCATTTCAACAGACTCCATGACTTCAAGCTTTAACTGCCTTCAAAAATAGGTGATGGAGATTTTGATCTGGATGAGTTCCTGCATCACCATAGATACCAGGCCCCCACAGTAAAATTATGACATTTTAATTAGCAAGATGGTTTTAACTTGTGAATTACAAGCCTCCCCAGTAAACAAATGCAGTGCTTTTGGGAGAAGATGGTGTACTTACTTGTCTTTGGAAAGAGGTCATTACCTGTACCCACTTCCTGCAGAGATTAGTGCCTGACACAACCCCTAATGACCACTGCGAACATTCATGAGCTTGCTGTTTTTCCTGAGGCAGAAACCTCTTGGTCAAGTCCAGGATCCTGTGACTTACCCGTTGTCAATCAAAAGAACCCTAATAGCATCATCTAAATGTTTTTAAAATGACCATGTAGAACTGAGGTTCAGTAGATAAATGTCTATAGATAACATATACTATACAATTATAACTGCTTTTTGCTTTGGGGATTGAACATTCCCCAAATTTATATTGGATGGTATCTGTAGACATTAAACATTCTCTAGAATGTCTAAAGGAGGTTCTTGCCAATGCTGAATACATTAACTATGTAGTTCAGCCAACAATATACTTTATAGTCATCTTTCTTCCCTTTAGGGATCCATAAACTTCAAAATGGTATAGTATTGGAAAATAACTTCTTATACTTAAAACCATCTCTCTATTACTTATAATCCCAATACAGTATACAAACGATATAAATAATTGGGGTACTGGTGTATTGCTTAGAGAATAATAACACAATCTGTGCTGATTTAATTATGGACATAAATCTTCTTTTAAAATATCAATCTGTAGTTGGTTGAATCTGTAGATGTGGAACCCATGATTATGACAATTATACTTATTTTTTAAAATCCCTGTTTATTTAATTTAGAATTTTATATTGCAGCATGAAGAGCTAGAAGCTTGCCACATTACTACTATTGCCTAATATGATGACAATGGTATTCTAACAACCAATATCTTTTTAAAACCTTTATTTAAGCTGGGTGTGGTAGTTCATGTCTGTAATCCTAGCACTTGGAAAGCTGAGATAGTATGATCATGAGTTTGAGGTAAGCTGGCTTACAGAGCTAGGCCATGTGCCAAAACAAAACAAAACAAAACACCTTTATCTAATGCCAAACTGTAGTTTCTTATAAATGCAATCTTCAGGTTTATTTCGCAAACAATAAATAGAAGTTAAAATAGCCCCTTTTCTCCAACCCTTTCCTCAGTGCCTTTTTTCTTCTATTCCCTGTGTGTTATCACTTCTCTTTTTGTAGAACCTTCCTCTTCCGATTTATGTTTATCTTCAGTTTCTCCTCCTCTTTCATTTTCTTCACTTGCCTTTCTATATATCCTCATCCATTTTCTGCCTCTCTTCAAAATAAGGACTAGAATAAAGTTGATTCTGGTTGATAAGGTCATGTTGTACTATTAAATGTCCTTCTTAGTATCTAAATTTAATTTGGGTTAGGCACTGTAGACTTGATTTTTAACAGGTTCTAAATAATCCTATTAGGTTAGTTGACAAATACATATCAGGCATTAATAGGCTGCATGTTACAAGAGATACTGGTAAGCTCTGAATCACAACCAAGGTAGCTAATGTAATTCTTGATTTTAAATTACTTGATTTAATGAGATTCTCTCTAGTGCTTGTAATCTCTCAGGGAGCTCCATTAAGTTTTCACTATTGTACACATGTAATAACACTAGAGAAAGGATCTGTGTTGCATTCTATTAGGGTGTATTCACACAGATGTGATCAGCTGCCTTAAATATTTTGGTTTAATATACAGTTGTTAGATATAGGGTGCTGTGAATTTATTAATGGTTTTTTCATACATAAAACATTAGGAATTTATGATTAATATTAAATGTGCATAATTAAAGTGCTGAGTTTTTTCTTATCTTAGGTTTACCTAAAAATCAGTCTAATTTTATTAAATATTCCCCCCAAGAGAGTTTAAGGGAATTATCTGAAATCTCTTAAAACTATATTATGTAAAAAAAATCTTGTTATGTGCATATGTTTGTGGGGATGTGTATTTATGTGTGTGAGTTTAGGCACACATGCCACAGTGCTTGTGTGTGGTGGTCAGAGGTTTGCCATTGTGTACACCAGGCTGCTTGGCCTACAAGCTTCTGAGGATTCTCTTGCTGCCTCCTGTTGGACCACAGGGATTACAGACATGTAGTACCATATCCAGCTTTATGTGGATTCTGGGGATCCCAACTCAGGTCCTCATGTGTGTACAAATGCTTTGCCCAATGAGCCATCTCCCTAGCCCCAATATGTATCTTTTATTAAAAAGATATTAAAAAGCTTTGGTTTGATTGCCCAGGACCCACATAAAGCTAGCTCATAAAGTGTAGTTCTTTTGTAGCAGCAAGAGGACATGGCACACCCATTCTCTCTGTTTCTCTTTCTCTGTTCTTTTCTCTTCTCCCCCCTTCTCCCTTTCTCTCTGCAAATAAATAAAAGTATTTTTAAAAGCCAAAACAGTCAATGCTCGAGTTTCAGGATTTTTATCAATAAGAATTGTATGCAGAGTGCAAGGTAGCTACTCTGAATTTTTGCTATGGCTGACTTTGCATCTTTCTAACTGTAGGTCTGTGGGGAAATCCAAAGAAATGGGAACACACTGATCAATTCTTTGACTGTACCATTTTTCTTTCCTCTCCAAACTTCTTTTGTCTTGCCACAGTTTCCTTTTCTTCCTTTCCTCTTTTCTGTGTAATTCTAGAGTTCCAATTTTTGTTTGATTTTAATTCAATATGGAGTATTAATCAAACTTTGAGGAAATATTTCAGCATAATTTATCGTCTGTGTACTTCTGATCTTTTCTTTTTGGTTTATTTGAGGCAGGGTCTCACTGTAGTCTAGGCTGATCTGGAATTAATTTTGTAGCCCAGGCTGTCCTCAAACTTGTGGCAGTCCTCCTACGTCAGTCTCCTGAGCATGCCACCACAACTGGTTTGAGTTTGTATTCTTCTTTGTCTCTCCGTCATCATTTTGCCTTTCTCTTACATGTGAAACATTAGGAAAAAAAAAAAGGTGTTGGCTTCTACAGAATTATTTTATTTCAAGAAAAAGTGAGATGTGGTAAAGTTCAGTGATACAAAACTAATACTTTTTATACATTTTTAGCGCATGTGCTTGTGTGCATGTGTGTGTGTGTATAAGAGAAAGAGAGAACAGGAACACAGGTGCCATGGTGTGTATGTGTGTGCCACTCTGAGGACAACTTTGGGTGTCAGCCCTCACCTTCCACCTCTTTTGAGCAGGGTCTGTTAATGGTTGCACTACTCAGGTCAGTTGACCTGTAGGCTTCAAGGGATTCTCTTGTTTCCATCACTTATCTCTCTCTAGGGGTTATGTGATTACAGACACTTATGTTGAGCCACTGACTTTCCATGGGTTCTGGAAATCCAAACTCTGATACTCATAAGTACACAGAAAACACTATATCTACAGAGCCATCTCCCAGCACCACTTTTTACGTTCTGATATATCATCCATAGTGAACTCCTGGGCTGCACTTGTGTAATAGTAATATCTTTCTGTTTCATTTCTAATTAAATCAAGTTCTTCGGTCTTTATTTCTAACTTCAATTATAGAAAAATGTGGGGCTGGAGAGATGGCTTACTGGTGAAGGTGCTTGTCTTTGAAATCTAAGGACCCATGTTTGACTCTCCATGTCCCATGTAAGCCAAACGCACAGGTGATACAAGTGCACAAGGTCACACATGTGCACAAGGTGGTGCATGCATCTGGAGTTTAATTACAGTGGCTGGAGGCCCTGGCACTCCTCTTCTCTCTCTCTCTCTCTCCCCCTCTCTCACACATTAAAAAAAAAGTCCAGTCTGTTGAGCTTGCCTAAAAAAAAAAAAAAAAGGACTGGAGAGATGGCTTAGCAGTTAAGCACTTGCTTGTGAAGTCTAAGGACCCCAGAGGCTCAATTCCCCAGTACCCACATAAGCCGGATGCACAAGGGCGCCCATGCATCTGGAGTTCATGTGCAGTGGCTGGAGTCCCTGGTGTGCTCATATTCTCTCTCTCTCTCTCTCTTTGCTTCTTTCTCTCTCTGCCTGTCACTCATAAATAAACAAACAAATAAATAAACAAACAAACAAACAGAGGTAGGTGAATTGCCATGAGTTCAAGGCCACCCTGAGAATACAGAGTGAATTCCAGGTCAGCCTGGGCTAGAGCAAGATCCTACCTTGAAAAACCAAAAATAATAAGAAGGAAGGAAGGAAGGGAGGGAGGGAGGGAGGGAGGGAGGGAGGGAGGGAGGGAGGAAATATATAAATAAAGGTCCTGTCAACTTGTATCTAGAGCTGTACTTGTGCTCAGAAGGGATATTTCATACCAGCCTGTGGTTTAGTAATTGGTGAAGCATTGCTTCTATTTCGTGGGACAACTTGGAGTGGTCTTTCTGTATCTCTGTTCCAGTTGCTGTGTTGACTGTTGCTGTTGCTTTGGTTACAGTGTTCTGTTTTGGCAAGGTTTGTAGAGACTTAAACAAGCTTTTGTATTGTTGTAGAACTTTATTTTCTTCCATGTAATGATAAAGATGGAAAAGGGAGAAAAAAAAACTGCTTGATAGTACTATATTTAGTATTTTATTTATTTTAGTTTTTTGAGGTAGGGTCTCTCTCTAGCCCCGGCTGACCTGGAATTCACTATGTAGCATCAGGCTGGTCACAAATTCACAGCAATCCTTCTACCTCTGCCTCCTGAGTGCTGGGATTAAGGCATGAGCTACCATGTCCAGCTTAGAAATAGTTTTAATTTAGGGGCTGGAGAGATGGCTTAGTAGTTAAGCGGTTGCCTGTGAAGCCTAAGGACCCTGGTTCAAGGCTCATTTCCCCAGTACCCATAAAAGCCAGATGCACAAGGTGGCGCATGCATCTGGAGTTTGTTTGCAGTGGCTGGAGACCTTGGTGCACCCATTCTCTCTCTCTCTGTCACTCTCAAATAAATAAATAAAATAAACAAAAAATGTTTAAAATTTAAAGAAGAAATAGTTTTAATAAGGAAAATGTTGAGCCATGTTCTGAAATATTTCTGATATTCAAGTCTGTTTTTTCCACTTATATTTTCCTTTGTAGTCTATTAGATGATGTTTTGTTTAATTTTTTTGTGCTTGTAAAATTTTATTTAAGATGAATTGACTTGTTGAAAGTCAGAGTAACAATTACGGAAAATTAAAATACTGACTATCTCCTTTAAAGAAAAAGAATTATGTAGACTATATTGCTACATTGAGGTAGAAATTTCTTTCTTCTCAGCATGAAAGTTTAAATTTGTGTTGTGTTTGGTCTGTGTGTTTTGACATCGCTTTAGGTTATCAGAATCTTGACTTGCAGGACTGCTTCATGTGGAGATGCACAGTCATATGGTGATAGGCCTGAGCAGAAATTGAAGGGCCTGAGACAGAGCCTGGCCTGCAGCCTCCTCAGTAACCATGAAATTTGCAGCAACCCACTCTACCTATCTAGTGATGACAGAGCAAAAATGGTGGCTATGAAGATCCTCTCCAAAGCTTCAAATAGTATCAATGCACCAGCATTGCTGTCCCAGGGAGAAAGTGTGTCCTTATAGTATATTTCTGTAAGTCAAGGTGGCTCATTGCTGCAAACATGGATCACCCAAGGCTTTAGAGCACCAAGAATAGGTTTGGTATAGTAAAGAGAGGGAGGGAGTTGGCTCGAAGTTGAAATGGAAAGATAAAAAAGTTCTAGCAAATAGCAGGCAGTGAATTGAAGTGCTATGTTGTATTTGTCAGTATTACTTGTGTCACAATAAGGAGGTAACTTAGGAGTTTTCTGATGTAAGTTGTGTTGAAGTTGTGATTTGTACCAGAATGTGGGTAGGCAGATTAAGTGAGGCAGATAGTTAACTGATTATTCTCTGCTGATCTAAACCATCAGACTGTAGACAGCAATAAACTGGAGCATTAGGAAAGGAGTTTTTCATGAACAGTTTTCATGGAGAATTTAAAGGATATTTTGTGGTGCAGGTACCTTTTAGCAAAAAGCACTAGCCTTTATTTGTGCAGAATGATAGTGTGAGTGCTGGTTTCCCAACAGTGATCTTCAGGTTGGTATATGTCATGCTGAGGTTTTATTAGTTCCCACTAAATTAAAAATTGCATTGTAGTGTTTCTTTATTAGTAGTCATGCTATTTAAGGAAAGTAATTTTGAGGACTTCCCAATTTTGTGTTTGTTTACTTATTTTGGTATTTAAATATCTCTTAAAGATTAATGTAGTAGTGAGCTTTGTAAAAAATTATCCTTCGGGCTGGAGAGATGGCTTAGCGGTTAAGGCACCTGCCTGCTAAGCCTAAGAACCCGGTTCCAATCTCCAGGTCCCACGTTTAGCCAGATGCAAAGTGACACAAGGGCACAATGCTGCACTTGCCCACAAGGGGGCGCACACATCAGGATTTCGTTCACAGCAGCTGAGAGACTGCTGGCGCGCCCATTCTCTATCTGTCTCCCTCTCCCTCTCTGTCTCTCTCTGTGTCTCTCTCCAAAAATAAATAAAATAATAAAAAATTATCCTTCGTAAAATAAAAGGACAATATTCATTGTCATTCTCTTTAGTTCCTTTTAACTTTATTTTCTATCTACAGAAAACCAGACTTTCTTTCTTGGTTGTTTATACATAATCATTGTTGCTTGGGAAACACGTCAGCATTAAAACTAGAAACCTACCAGGTGTGATGGCGCATGTGGAGGCAGAGGTAGTAGGAGGATTGCCATGAGTTCAAGGCCACCCTGAGGCTTCATAGTGAATTCCAGGTCAGCCTGGGCTAGAGCAAAACCCTACCTTGTAAAACAAACAAACAAAAAAAATTGGAAACCCTTTGATTGTTGATCTATGTCTATTCTTTGTTGCCTTGGGCTTGCTCTTAACTCCTCTGTGCCCAGTGCTCTCATGTGTAATTAGTAAATCTTAACTCCTACCTTTATGTGTTGCTGAGGTGATATAAATCACCTAAAGTAATTCTTCGTTCTTTTTGGATGTTTGTTTGTTTGTTTGATTTTAGAGGTAGGGACTTGCTCTAGCCCAGGCTGACCTTGGATTTACTATGTAGTTTCAGGGTGACCTTGAACTCACAGCAATCTTCTTACCTCTGCCTCCCAAGTGATGGAATTAAAAGTTTGCAGCACCACCACCACAATGCCTGGCTACAATGCCTTAATAGGAATTTATTAGATGATTGCAGCAGGCATATTGTTATTTTGAAGGTGCAAATTTTCATCACTGTTAAGTGGGATTTTCTGTCCTTTGAATAAAATTTGTACATTTTTGTACTCTGTGGAAGGAATACTTGGGCTTTAGACCACTGGATCAAAAGCTGCATAAGTGCCTTTGCTAAGGAAAATTGACTTTTTAAATTTAGCTTTCAAGGATGATAGACAGTGTGTCTCAGACTTTAAATTTATATATCATTTAGGAAATTTTTTTAGAAATGGAGATTTCATCTACATGAAAAAGAATAAAGCTGGACTTTTGGGGGGGGGGTTGTTTTTTTTTTTTTTTTTTTTTCAAGATAGGGGGGTCTTGCTCTAGCCCAGGTTGACCTCAGGGTGGCCTTGAACTCATGACAATCCTCCCATCTCTGCCTCCTGAGTGCTGGGATTAAAGACATGTGCCACCTCACCGGCTTTGTTTCCTTACACTATATACACTTTAGTCAAAATGAATCAAATGTTTAATCATAAGAACTGAAAGTATAAAACTAGAGGAAAACATAGGAGAAGAACTTCATAACATTGGATTTGACAATGACTTCTTGGATATATTACCACAAGCATAGGCAGCAGAAACAAAATTAGATATATAGGTCTGTATCAAACTTAAAATTCTGTATGCAGCAAAGGATAGAGGATAGTGAAATAAATGGAACCTACCAAAAATGGAGAAAAGATTTGCAATCTATGTAACTGATGATGTACTAACATCCAGAATGCACAAAGAAGGCCCATGTTACTACCTTTCATTGCTGGGACAAGCACCTTACCTGCAGCAGCTGAAGGGAGGAAAGGGCTTATTTCAGGCTTATGAATTCCAGTGGAAGCTTCATCATGGCCAAAGAGGCTGGTTCATTTCATATATCCACAGCTGAGTGAAAAGCCAACACCAGCAAGCAGTTAAAGCCAGAGTTCAAGGAGGCTGTCTACACTCCTACTGTGGTGGGATTCAAGATCCTCCCCCAGTCAAATAACTCCTATAGTAAGGCTCTGCCTGCAGAATATTAAGTAGGAAGCTGAATCAAAAATACATTCAAATCACTGTAATTCTGCCACTGGCCCCTATAGACTCATTCATAATCATCTCACGGTGCAGATTGCACCGAGTCCAACTTCATAGGTTCCTCAATCTTTGCCAACTTTAACACTGTTCAAAATTCTAGCGTTTCATCTGAGATTCAAGTGTCTCTTAACTGTGAATCTGAAACTCAAAACAAAAGTTACATATTAGCCAGGGATGGTGGTGCATGCCTTTAATTCCAACACTGGGGAGGCAGAGGTAGGAGGATTTCTGGGAGTTTGAGGCCACCTTGAGACTACACAGTGATTTCCAGGTTAGCCTGGGCTAAAGTAAGACCCTATCTCAAAAAACAGACAAACAAACAAAAGTTACATACTTCCCAGACATAAAGGCAGAGTAAACATTTCCATTGTAGAAAGGCCTAACAAGGAGACAGTGGACCAATAGAAAATCAATAACCAGCAGGTAAACATCAAACATTTGCAGTTTCAAGTCCAACATCCATAACCTGTGATTTAGAAGTCTCTGGGATCCAATTCTGACCCTCAGCTGGGCTGCTCATAGCCTGGGGAAAATTCCATCTTGGTCTAGCAGCTCTGTGGCAGCCATTTCACAGTCTTGGTATATCCAAAGCATTTTTAGGTCTGCACTGCGATTCCACAGTTCATTATTCTAGCTCTATACAATATAGCATTTCCTGGTCTCCTTACAGGGATTTCAACTTTGCTTCACTTTTTTTTGCTGCATCTCAGTGGCTTCTGAAACCGGTTTATCTTCATACAGAGTGGTCTTATGGGGTCTCCGTACAGGGATTCTAACCCTGCTTCATATTGCCAAATCACACTGGGTTCTGGAACCATAGGCACTTCATGACCCACTTCTCTGCATTTTTTTATACTTTCAAAACTGGTACTAGGTGCTCAGCATAGCCAAATTTTTAACTGGGGGGAAGTGGGGGAGACAATTAAGCTTGACCTTGAAGAACAGAATATTCTCACCAGTGTTCTTTCAAGCCACAAAAGAATTTGCATTCTTACTAGTTGTGCTTCCCATTGCTCACCCTCAGGGAATCATTTCCATTGTCCCAATGCAGTATAGTTGGCCCTCCCATAATGGTGGTAATCTGCTTAAGAATTGCAGTTTAAGTAACCTAAAACCGGTCTCTGTGCCTATAACTTCAAACTTGCTTGAACTTAAAACTGGCTCACAACACATTTTAGGGCTGGACTCAAGGTCTGCCCCTAGTGGCATACCTATTCCAGCAGGGCTATTAGAGACTTATCTTAATCAAAAATTCCTGAGGTTATAGGGGACATACATTTGCATTAAACCAGCCATCAAAAAAGTTTTGTAATGCATATTCTATTTTTAATACATTTTTATTTATTTATTTATTTGAGAGATGGATTAGATAGATAGATAGATAGATAGATAGATAGATAGATGGATGGATGGATGGATGAGCATAACACTAGGGTTGCTGCAAATGAACTCCAGTTAGTAGCATGCACCACTTTGAGCATCTGGCTTTATGTGGATACTTTATGAGGAGTTGATCCCGGATGGTTAGGCTTTGCAGGCAAGTGCCTTAAGTACAGAGCCACCTTTGTAGCCCTGAAATGCATAGTTTAGAAGACATAAAAATAGGGTGAGTAATAAAAAGAACTCCTATCATTGACATTTGCCAGTTTTGATTCTAGATGACCTAAGATTATGGGCTACTGATGTCTGTTCTCTACTCCAATCTGGGAGTTCAAGCATATCATATCAGGTGTCTATTGGAGCCCTTTGGAGCCCAGTAACATTGGTAGATATGGCTGCCCATTGCTCTGCTATCCTCACCCTGAGCACACTTCTGTGTAGTTCTCAGCCTGCTGTTGAAACCATGTATTTTACTCTCCCTCCCTCCTCTTCTGTTCTATGCATTCTTTAAGGACACGGGTCTTATTTTCTTTATCATTGTATCCCTAGTACCTTGTACTCTGTTCCCAGCACTTAGTGATTCTTAAGAGGTTCTTGAATGGATGGATAGATGGATGAAAAACTTTTACTGTAACAACTTAGCTTTATTCCAGGTTAAAATTTCAGCTCTTCTGGTCACTTCCTTTCTGGCCCTTTCTTCCTTATCTGTAACTCCGAAGGTTTTTTTTTTTTTTAGCTTCAGATTTTCTTTTTTTTTATCCCCTTCCCCCTTTTGTGGAGATAGAGTCTCACTACAAAGCCTTGAACTTATTACCATAAGTCCTCCTGCTTCTGCCTCCCAAGAGCTAGGATTACAGATACACACCATCATGGCTGGCTCAGAGTCCTTACTCAGCTGATTTAGATTAAGTGTTATGGTATCATCGGTTATGTAATATTTGTATATTGGAACCATTTTGTTTTGAAATAATATTATCACTGCTATGGTTTGAAATTGGTTGTAACCCCGTAATTCATGTGCTGTAAGGGTGGGGCATTAAGGTGGTAAACTTTTAAGAGGTAGGTCCTGGTGGAAATGGCTAAATCACAGCTCTAGGAGGCACTAATGAGCCTCTGTCCAGAATATGCTCCTGATTTGGCTGGTTACTCTGCGAGTGATTTGCTATAAAAAAAAGTTTGTCATCCCTCCTTTGTGTTTTGCTTAGTCCCACTCTCCCTCATTCCCCCATGCAGCCACAGATGGGCTGTTCCAGCACTGACACTATGATGCTTGACTTTCCAGCCACCAGAATTGTGTACCAAATAAATCATTTATTCTTTTTTCATAAAGTATTTAGTCTTGAGCTTTTTGTTGTAGCAATACAAACAGACTGAAACATTCACCAGTATTGTCTGGCAAATGTCTGCTACTTATAAAGAGATTTATTCCAGCCAGGAAGCAGAGAGGAAGAGGGAGGAAAAGACAAAGAGACCACCATTCCCTTGAAGGCATGCCTCCCCTGATCTAAGGACCTCCTCTTGTAGATCCACAGCAGTTCCCGGTCTCTCACCCCTGGGACCAAGCCTTTATGTATGGACTTTGGGGGATACTTTTTCTACCCTGTGACCAGGTCTTTAGTGTATGGACCTTTGGGGATACTTTCATACCATAGCACTGGTACAACCTATGATTTTCTTTTTCTTTTTAGCTCTTATTTGTCAAAGCAAATCTAATTACCTCCTCAAAGGGCATGGACTTGCTATGAGTTCATTTCAAGGCCAGCGTAGTCTACAGAGTGACACTCTGCCTCAAAAATTCCAGGGAGTAATGGACACAGAAACACCTTCGGAAGACTATTTAGAATACTTACATGTTTTGGAACATTAATAAGAGATCATAATCAGCATTATCTGTTAGTCAAATATCATGTCTTAGCTCACACTCTTCCAAACTCTCATGAGGAATATATTAGCAGTCCAGTCACAGAAATTTACTTGCTCATTGACTTACTCAATTTGATAACTTTTGAACATTTATTTATCTAGCGCTTAAGTAGGTGATAATATAGCAGTGACCAAAACAAACATGAAGGGTTGGAGAGATGGCTTAGCCATTAAAGTCAAAGGACCCAGGTTGTATTCCCCAGGACCCATGTAAGCCAGATATACAAGGTAGTGCGTGTGTCTGGAGTTTGTTTGCAGTGGCTTGAAGCCCTGGTATTCTCTCTATTCTCTCTCTCTCTCTCTCTAATAAATACATAAATACTAAAATATTTTTAAAAAGCATAGAACCTTATTTTGTGTTCTTCAACATTCAAAAAATAAAAATACAATAAAATTTGATGAGTGATAGAGTAGCTTGCCCAAAGTCATGCAACTTATCTACTGCTAACCACATACTCTTTCCATGATAGTGTCATTCCAGGTTGCCTTAGTGACATACTTCTGTAACATACCTGTAGCTACTTGGTAGTCTGAGGCAGGAGGATTATCTGAGGCCAAGAGACTGAACTTGGCCCAACAACATAATAAGTTGCTGTGTTAAAAGTTCTTTTTAGGTAGCTGGAGAGATGTCTTAGTGGTTAAGGCCTGTGAAGCCTAAGGACCCAGGTTCAATTCTCCGGGTCCCATGTAAGCTAGATGCACTTGCATCTGGAGTTTGTTTGCAGTGGCTAGAGGCCCTGGCACGCCTATTCTCACTTACTCTCTCTCCCTCTCTCTGTCTCTAATAAATAAATAAATAATCTTTTAAAAAGCTCTTTTTGGGGGCTGGGGAAATGGCATAGCGATTAAGGCGTTTGCCTGCGAAGCCTAAGGACCCCAGTTCAATTCCCCAGAACCCATGTAAGCCAGCTGCACAGGGTGGCACATGCATCTATAGTTCGTTTGCAATGGCTGGAGGCCCTGGCGTACCCATTCTCTCTTTCTCTCTGCCTCTTCCCCCCCCCCAAATAAATAAATAAACAAAATATTTTTTTAAGTTCTTTTTTTTCCATTAGTTTGATATAGTATTTGGCTATTACTTTTGCCATTGTGCAAATGAGAAAACTACGGTTTTTTTGTTTGGTTTTTGGTTTTTTGAGGTAAGGTCTTGCTGTAGCCCAGGCTGACCTGGAATTCACTCTGTATTCTCGAACTCATGGCGATCCTCCTTACTTCTGCCTCCCAAGTGCTAGGATTAAAGGTGTGCGCCACCACACCCAGCTAAAACTATGTTTTGAAGTTACACAGTTTGCCTTTAGTTTATCTAGTGACTGTTAGAACTTGTGTTCTGATCTAGGCCTGACTCCAGAGCCTATAAAATGGAAATAACAAAATATTTTTTGTTTTATTTTTATTTATTTGAGAGAGAGAGAGAAATAGTTGGGGGTGGGGGAGAATGGGCGTGCAGGGCCTCCAGCCACTGCTAACAAGCTCCAGATGTATGTGCCCCTTTGTACATCTGGTTTACATGGGTATTGGGGAGTTGAACCTGGGTCCTTTAGTTTTGTAGGCAAGTGCCTTAACCACTAAGCCATCTCTCCAGCCCCCAACAAAATCTTATAATATAATCAACAAAGCCTAAAATTAGTTAGTTCAATAGACCAATAAATTAAATTGATAAAACACCTAAGAATGATGAACAGAAAAAAACAAAAACAAGAATGAAAGAGGGCCTAATAGATCAGATCAAATAAAACTGAAAAAGATAGCAAAAGAACATTAGCTATACCTTCACATCAATACATTTGAAAGTTTGGATAATGTTATCAAAATTCTCGAAAAATCACCCACAGAAAACAACACTAGGAAAATTAGAAGGTCTGTGTAACTTTCCTTGTATTACCAGGATTGAATTTTTCATTTAAAAATTTCTCTCTGAGAAACCTCCAAGGGCAGATAGCTTCCAAAATTTAAGGAATAAAAAAGACAACATTAGCCGGGTGTGGTGGCGCATGCCTTTAATCCCAGCACTCGGGAGGCAGAAGTAGGAGGATTGCTGAGAGTTCGAGGCCACCCTGAGACTACATAGTAAATTACAGGTCAGCCTGAACCAGAGTGAGACCCTACCTCGAAAAACAAAACAAACAAACAGCAACAACAAAAAAGGCAACATTATGTAAACTCTATCCAAAAATTGAGAAAGAAGGAACATATGTATTTTCTTATTTTATGAGACCAGGATAACCTTGACATCAAAACAAGGACATAATTAGGAAGGAAAATTACTAGTGATATCTCTTCAAACTTGATCTAAAATTGCTAAAGGATTAGGTAGCAAATATGATCCAAGGAGTCCGGAAAATGACAATTTACTTGATCTAAATGGCTTTAATTCAAAGTGCAATGTTATTTCTTCTAAAAAGGGGGGAAGTGATCATCTCAGTGGATCTAGAAAAAGCATTTCATGAAATTCACTCTTAGTATGTGATTCAAAACACCCTTAGTTGCCAGGCGAGGTGTTGCACACCTTTAATCCCAGCACTAGGGAGGCAGAGGTAGGAGGATCACTGTGAGTTTGAGGCCAGCCTGATACTACATAGTCAATTCCAGGTCAGCCTGGGCTAGAGCAAGACCCTACCTCAAAAAAACAAAAATAAAATACCCTTAGCAGAACAAAAATTCAGCCTCTTCAATCTGATAAATTATTTCCAAAACTATCAGCAATGAAAACTATTTAAGGCTGTCTACCTGAGCTTAGGGAAGTCATAATGATCCTTCTCTATTGTCTTTTACTCAGCGTCATCCTGAAGATTCTATACAGAGTAACAAGAAAAAGCAGTGACATAACAGAAGATTAGAAAGAATAAGGATTATAAATAGCATGATTTTATATATATATATGAAAAACTAAAGCAATCAACTACTAAAATTGATAGCAATTAAAAAGTTTGGATAAATTTTAATATATCAAAATCAAATTTTAGAAGCCAGGCGTGGTTGGGCACGCCTTTAATCCCAGCAGGGGGCAGAGGTAAGAGGATCACCATGAGTTCAAGACCACCCTGGGACTACATAGTGAATTCCAGGTCAGCCTGAGTTACAAAAAGACCCTACCTCGACAAAAAAAAAAAAAACAATATCAAAGTTTAGGTCTGGAGTGATGGCTTAGTGGTTAAGGTACTTGTCTATGAACCTAAGCACCCAGGTTCAATTCCCCAGTACCCACGTAAGCCAGATGCACAAGGTGGAGTATATGTCTGGAGTTTGTTTGCAGAGGCTGGAGGCCCTGGTGCACCCATTCTCTCTCTCTGTCTCCCTCCAAAATAAATAAATAAATAAATAATTGATTAAATAAATAAATAAAATATTAAAAAATCAAATTTTAATATGCCAGCAACAAAGATTTTAATATTAACATTTATTATGTCAAAATATATCAAATGCATAGGAATAATTCAAATGAAAAATATGTAAAATTCATTCATAGAAATCTATTAATTATTAAAAGAATTAGTGAAGGGTTGGAGAGATGGCTTAATGGTTAAGCTGCTTGCCTGCAAAGCCTAAGGACCCAGGTTCAGGTCCCCAGTACCCACATAAGCGAGAGGCACATGGTGATGCATGCATCTGGAGTTTGTCTTCAGTTGCTAGAGGCCTTGGCACACCCATTCTCTCCCCACCCATGAATAACATTTTTTTAAAAAAAGAATTAGTGAAGATATGAATACATTAAAAGAAACAACGTTTTCATGAATTGGAGTTCTTAGTACAATAAGTATATTAATTCTGATCATATTTATAGATCCATGTAATCTCAGACTTTAAAAATATTTATTATTTACTTATTTATTTATTGGAGAGAGATAGTGAGAGAATGGGTGGCCAGCCTCGTGCTGTTGCAAATAAACATCAAATGCATATGCCACAGTGTGCATGTGGCTTTATGTGAGTACTGGCAAATTGAACTTGAGCCATCAGACTTTGCAAGTGCCTTATCCGCTGAGCCACCTTCCCAGCCCAATCCCATGTTTTTTAAAATGGCAATTGTCAAGCTGATTCTGTCATATATGTGAAAGGATGATGAGCCAAGAATAGATCATACCAAATTGAAGGACTATAACATTTTTTAAAAGCTTTAATAATTTAGATGAGTAAATATGTATATGGGTAGATTTGTGGTAGAAAACTGAGGGTCCAAAGCTAACTACACATTCATATTTGATTTATTACAAACATGACTCTTGAGAGTGATGAGGCAAGGTAGTTTTCATTTGCTTACATTCTTTGGTGACTAATCTTCGTGTATTAGTTGAATATTCATATAGACAAATAAAAAATTTGCTTGTAATTTCACATGATTACAAACAGTAACTTCAGGATAGATTGTATATGTATGTGTGAAAAATAAATCAATAGAATTTATGTAGTAAAGAACTTTGTGTGGGGTGGGTAGTTTCAGGGTAGGGTCTTGCTCTAGCCCAGCCAGACCTGGAATTCACTATATAGTCTCACAGTGGCTTGATCTCATGGAAAATCTCCTACCTCTACCTCCCAAGTGCTGGGATTAAAGGCGTGTACCACCATGCCAGGCTGAAGAATTTTATTTTTTTATTAACTAAATTTATATTGTATATTTTGATAATTTTTAAATATTCATCCTAATTTTATTTTAAATTAACATATGTAACTCCCTCTCCTTTGATTTCCCCAATAAAATGCTAACTTTTTCATATAATTAACTCCTAAAACTCTCCTTCTTTCTTTCTTTTTTATTTTTAATTTGAGAGAGAGAGACAACAGAGGAAGAGGCAGAGAGAGAATGGGTATGCCAGGGCTTCTCAGCTGCTGTGAACTAGCTCCAGACACGTGCACCCCCTTGTGTGCATGTGTGACATTGTGTGCTTGCATCACTTTTGCGTCTGGCTAAATGTGGGACCTGGAGATTCGAACGGGTGTTCTTAGGCTTCTCAGGCGGACGCCTTAACTGCTAAGCCATCTCTCAGCCCAGACTCCTAAAACTCAGTGTGCCCACTGTTCTTTTAAAAGATCATGATAAATACATGTAACGTAAGTTGCTATTGTAACTATTAACAATTCACTGACATTCTTAGTAGCACACTCATAGTTTTTGTGTAACCATCACCTGTGTCCCAGTTTTCCAAATGGTACTTCACAGTACCTTACACTGAGACCTTCTTATCATATTCATTATATCAATTAATGTAACTCCCAAACAATTTTTGAAGGAGATACCAAAAGTACTAGCCATAGAGAATACATCCAAAGGGTGAATTTATTTCCCTTAGAAGCCTTAATGAAGAGAAAATATTTGCAGAGGATACAATTATCAAATTGATTTCTTCTAAAACATATAAACAATTTGTACAAATACATAAATGACAAACACTAACCAAAAAAGGGGGCAGTAATGAATATACATGTCAAAAAATTATGTAAATGGGTAATTAACATGCATGAAGGCAAAACTTCCTTAGTCATCATGGAAACTAAAATCACAGTGCTCACTCAAAAAAAAAATAACTATAGAGACTGATTGTTTTAATTTTGGGTAAGTTTTTGGAGTATTATCAATTACTGGTAAGGCCACAGGTTTTTTGGCTTTGGGAAATTAACCATAATTCCTAATAACTAAGTATACACATATCTTATAATTGAGCCATTCTTATATTGCACAGCAGTAATACACACACATGGATGTTCACTAAATGCAGTGTTACAACATTCATGGCAGTATTACATAAAATACCTCAAATTGTAAAAAATTCTCATGTGCATCCACCATAGGATGAGTTAATGAAGGTAAATTGCTCCAGTGCAACAGTACACGGCAGTAAACATGAGTCAAGTACTGTTGTGCGTGACATGGAGTCATTCCACAAAGATAAGATGTTGAGCAAAAGAAGCTAGATACAAAAGCATGGGTACTGTATAATTCCATTTATGTCAAGTTCATGGAAAGGCACAAAACAGGCTGGGTGGGGCCAGGCATGGTAGCACACACCTTTAGTCTTAGCACTTGGGATGCATTGGTAGGAGGAGCACCATGAGTTCAAGACCACCCTGAGAATACATAGTGCATTCCAGGTCAGCCTGGGATAAAATGAGACCCTACCTTGAAAAACCAAAAGAAAAATCCAGGCTGGGTATGGTTTTAAATACCTTTAGTCTCAGCACTTGGGAGGCTGAGGTAGGAGGAGAACAATGAGTTTGAGGCCAGCTTGGGGCTTTAATTTTAGGTCAGCCTGGGATAAAATGAGACCCTACTTCAAAAGTACCAAAAATGAAAGAAGGGGCAAAACAAATCTATGGTGATTTCAAAAGTTGGGTTAGTAATTATACTTGGAGAACTACAGTTTAGGGAACCAAAGAGAAGTTTGAGGCAATGGCAGTAGTTGACTGTATGGTCTAGGTGGTGGTTCTTGAAGTTGTTCATTTTTTATAATTAATAAAATGTGATCTACATGATTTGCACACTCATGTATCTGTTATTTGTAAGAATAAATATATCAGGGCTGGGGGAATGGCTTAGCAACTAAGACGTTTGCCTGTGAAGCCTAAGGACCTCAGTTTAATTCCCCTGGACCCACGTAAGCCAGATGCACAAGGGTCACATGTGCCTGGAGTTCATTTGTAGTGGCTAGAGGCCCTGGCATGCTCATTCTCTCTCTCTATCTGCCTCTTCCTCTCTCTTTCTCTCAAATAAATAAATAAAAATTTTTTTGGGGGGGAGGGGGAGAGAGAGAGGGAGAGGAAGACAGAGATGGGCGCACCAGCAGCCTCTTCAATATCTGCAAACAAAATCCAGATGCATGTGCCCCCTTGTGGTCATGTGCGGCATTGTGCCCCTTTGCATCTGGCTAAACGTGGTACCTGGAGATTGGAACGGCTGGAGATTGGAACCAGCATTCTTAGGCTTAGGAGGCAGGTGCCTTAACCACTAAGCCATCTCTCCAGCCCAAATAAAATATTTTTAAAAAGACTAAATATATCATTTTATAGCTTTTGTTGTAACAGTACATTTATATTAAGCATTGAATATGAGTGATTGGCATTGAGGGACCATGTTCATAGCTTAAAATTACCGTGGAATTATTATAAATATTTTAAATTAGAATTATAAATATTGCTATAATATATTCTTTAATAGTGAATTGTGGGCTGGAGAGATGGCTTAGCAGTTAAGTCACTAGCTTGTGAAGCCTAAGGACCCAGGTTTGACTTCCCAGTAGCCACGTAAGCCAGATGCACATGGAGTTCGTTTGCAGTGGCTAGAGGCCCCGGAGTGGCCATTTTCTCTCTCATAAATAAAATTATAAAAAGTAATAAAAACACAGTGAGTTGTGTTTATGTATGTACATATATATGTGTGAATACTGGAATTTTAGCTAAATCTTTCAAGTGAATTATGAGTGTTCAGTTAATGTGCTTGTAAATATTATAATACATTTTCACCTGATCAATACATAAATTATACTGTATGTAGAGAAGCTGTGTTCTTCACATCCTTTTGGAATTGTAAAAGCAGTGTAATTTTCAAGTATCTATATGTATATGGTTTTATAAGCTAAAGTATATTCTTTTATTTGTTTTTTGTTTTTCAAGGTAGGGTCTCGCTGCAGCCCCGGCAGACTTGGAATTCACTATGTAGTCTCAGGGTGGCCTCGAACTCTCGAGTTCTCTGCCTCCCGAGTGCTGGGATTAAAGGTGTGTGCCACCATGCCCGGCTTGAAGTATATTCTTTAAACTTGTTTTTGTGATGCTTTTTGGATTATGTAAATTCCTGAATAGTTTCATGGGAAATTTCTTCTGTCCTATTTTTGATTCTTGAGCTCTACCTGAAGTAAAAAGAGAAAGGAAAAAAAACACACACACACACATAAATATATGTATCTATCCATTTGTCTGCCTATCTGCCTGGTACACTCATTTTTTAATTTATTTATTTTTTTATTTTTACTTATTTGAGAGAGAGATACAGAAATAGACAGGTAGAGAGAGTGGACATGCCAGGGCTTACAGCCACTGCAAATTAACTACAGATATGTGCACCCCTTGTGCATCTGGCTTATGTGGGTCCTGGGGAGTTGAACCTAGGTCCTTTAGCTTTGCAGGCAAGCTCCTTAACTGCTAAGCAGTCTGTCCAGCCCCTCTGCTGTACTCTTAAAGCTATAGATTTCAGAAGTAACCTTTGTTTTATTTATAAATTTAGTCTAAACAACAAGTTAATGACAATTTAATTTTTAACTGTGTTTCACTTATAACAGACATTGAATCAGAAATGAGTGAAGAATTTTAGCTATTTGGACCTAGAAAGATATGTTCTTTTTCTAGCTTCTAGCTGGTAATTCAGCCACCCTAACTAACTGCATGTATCACTGTAGATGCACTGTCATCACTGGTCATGTTGATATTGCTGACTCATCCCTTTTTGTGCTTCACTCTGCTGCAAGTAGCCTCAGGCCTCCTTCTGTCATACCAGCATACCAAGCATATTTGTTTTTTTTCTTTTTCTTCTATTTATTTTTATTTTTTTTTTCAAGGTAAGGTCTCGCTCTAGCCCATGGTGACTTGGAATTCACTATGTAGTCTCCGGGTGACCTCAAACTCTCTGCAATCCTCCTACCTCTGCCTCCCAAGTGCTGGGATTAAAGGGGTGCGCCACCATAGCCCAACACCAAACACATATCTAACTCAGGATTTGCTGATCCTGTTGCACTAATCTGTGTTTCATTATATCCTCCCTCAGAAAATTTAGGTCTCTAGCCAGGCGTGGTGGTGCACCCCTTTAATCTTAGAGTCCACCCTGAGACTACACAGTGAATTCCAGGTCAGCCTGAGCTATAGTGAGACCCTACCTCGATAAAACAAAAAAAAAAAAAAAAAAGAAAAGAAAGAAAAAAGAAAATTTAGGTCTCTATATAATATTCCTCAGAGCTGTATTCTCTTTCTGAACCAGTCCTCATCATTCTGTGTTCTTATTCTCAGGTTTACTTTTAAAAACTTACTTTTATTTTATTTGTTTGTATGTATATTGGTGCATACAATATTCAATATTCCTGACACTGCAAATGAGCATCAGACACTTGAACTACTTTTTACATCCACTTATTTGCATAGCTTGGGAATTGAATCAAGGTCAGCAGGCTTTCCACGCAAGCACCTTTAACCACTGAGCCATCTTCGAGTTCTTATCACTACATAATACTCTGCTTTACTTATTTTTTTATACATTTCACAGTAATGAAAACTCCATGAGAGCAGGGACTTAATTTCTCCCTCTGTTCTTTCCAGCCTTCAGTACTCTGAAGGACCCACAATAGGTGCTGCAAGAATACTTAGTGTGTGAGTAGCTCAGCACTCAGTCCGCACCACAGAATCCATTTCCTCTCTGACAAATACAGGATTGTTTTTAGTATCTTTGTAGCTCCCTTTTTTGGGATTGGTGATAAATTTTTTAATAAGCTCTAATATTAAGCAGTAGATATCTAAATTTATTATCTTTTAAAGGAATAAAAAAAACAGGAAAAGGGGAGTGATATATGTAGTATTTAATCTTTTTATAAAGTAATGACTATAGATAATTTTTGTTATAAATTGTTTTTCCTCTTTTTTCTCTTCCAATAATTATACTTAAATTTTTATTTTATTTTTTTGAAGTTTTTTATTTTTATTTATTTATTAGAGACAGAGAAGAAGAGGAAACGGGGGGTGGGGGTGGGATGGAGAATGAGCACACCAGGGTCTCTAGTCACTGTAAACCTTAACCACTATGCCATCTCTCCAGCCCTCCTCTTATCTTTGTTAGCAATATTATGGTAACTGCTGAAGTACCTACCAGTTAAAGTTGTAGATTTATATTGGTTTTGTTTGCTTCCTATTCACATTGTTTTCATCTCACCTCTCCTTTTATTTAAGAATCCAACTCAAGTCGGAACAGCTCTTCAGGTTTTCCATAATCTTGGAACTTTGAAGGATACAATCACAAATGTCATGGATGGATACTGCGCTACTTTAGAAGAAAATATCAACAGTGCATTAGACATCAAAGTTTTGACTCAGCCTTCCCAGTCAGCTGTGAGAGGTATGGATACAGTTTATATTTAGCTTCCTTATTTATTTATAACTGAGAAGTTCTTTGAATAGGATGTGAAATACTCATGTTCCAAAGCAATCTAATGACTCATTTTTAGTAGACAAAAATGAGAGAAGAAATATTTTAGAACTTATTTATAAATTTTTTGTAAAATCAGTGTCGATCTATCCCATTAGTATATTCATAATTTCTACATAAGGATATAGACATTGGCAATATGTAATTGAGAGGAAACAGATACCAATAAATAAGTAAATAAAGGAAGAGGAGGAAAAGGAAAAGAGAGGTACATGTATTTTTCTTTTTTTTCTAAAGTCCTTATTCTCGCATGTACTTTTTATTGGAAAAGAAAATATGAAAATATTATTTATAGAATGCCATCTCTACTTTAGCTTTCTAGAGTTTTCCTTATGATAGTATTCATGTTCAAAAGCAGTAATGGCTGAGGACACCATGCAAGGAATCGTGGTCCAGATAGATTCAGGGTTGGAGAGGCATTGCCCTAGTTTAGCACTCTTCACACTTAGCTGTCAGGACGGACAAGCTGACATACACAGTACAGCATACTTCATGGAAGACATAAAGAGCAGCAGTATGCGTACCCCTCACTTCCCTTTTGCCATTCATCCTTCTATTTCTTGCCTTGTTTTCCTTCTTCTCTAGTATGGAGGCACTGTGCTTTCTCCTAACAGCAATCACTGAGCTTTTACATTTAATCCCACCATGTCAGAGTATTGCATCAGCTGATGCTTTCTCTGTGCTAGGTTGTAGGCTTTTCCTTCCTTTCCATCATCTATAATTGTCCTATCTGTTAGAATCTAAACCTTCTAGGTACATATGTCTCACTCCTAAGGTGCTGCTGCCTCGCAGGTTCAAGCACATACTCTTTTTCTCCCCTACAACTCCCCCGCCCCTGCCCTTCCTGGATAGATAGCAAAGAAAAAAGTCCACAGATGGAACATGTAACCACTATCATGGCATACTTACTAGGCCCACTTTCCTTAGAGATGATTCTTGTCCAGGAATGTCCTAGAGACTGTTCAGAAACCTGGCTTAGCCAGGAATGCAAACTCTAAGTCTAGTTAGGTGGTATCACCAACCTTGGACTCATTTCCTCATGGTATAGCACCTCCCTGTCCTTACTGTCTCACAAGGGACTTTAAATGAACTGGTTCTGTTTTCCCTGGGCAAGTCAAAACTTTCCTTCAGTCTACCCTGTAAGCAAGCTACATAATTGTTTATTATGTAAATTGTAGAGACCCCATATCTCTCTCTTGAACCCCATTCCTCTTCCTGCCTAACCACTTATGCTATCATAACTCCTTCAGCTTAAAAACAAATATATATTGATTCCATTTCTTCTTTGATTATATTAACCTATCTTATTTTGCCAATCTAAGAAAAAAATTTCCAAATTATTATCTATACTTACTATGTCCAGTTTCTTCCCATATTTTTATTAAGACACTTAATCAGGACTGGAGAGATGGCTTAGTGGTTAAGGTGCCTGCCTGCTAAGCCTAAGAATGTCAGTTCCAATCTCTAGGTCCCACATTTAGATGCAGTGATGCAAGGGCACAATGCCGCAATTGCCCACAAGGGGGGCGCACATGTCTGGACTTCGTTCACAGTGGCTGAGAGGCTGCTGGTGTGCCCATTCTCTATGTGTCTTCCTCTCCCTATCTCTCTGTCTTGCTCTGTGTCTCTCTCCAAAATAAAAATAAATATTAAAAAAAAATTTTAAAGACAATCAACATAGGATTGTTCTGAGGAATAAACAAAATAATGCATGAGGAAGTAATAATAACAACAATTCCAGGTAACATGGGTAGTACAAAAAGATCTCAGCCACTTCATTTTATATTTGCTATGTAAACATAACCTGAGTGTATATATAACTTATAAATCAGTTGTGTTAGATAAAAAGAAATAAAAGAATCTTAGGTCTCAAAGAGATTTTTAAAGGCTAGCCTTGGTCTCTTTGGAAATCTTTGAAAAGAAATAGCCAAAGGAGATTTTACTCTCAACTTTAACCAGCAATTATTCTCAGAAAGTTTGATCTTATGTTTAAATTTCGAGGAGCAGTTTAATCTCATTCCCTCTTGTGGTGTTAAGAATAGGAGAAAAAAAATGAAAGCAATTATTCACATGGTGTCAATCTTAATGTAAGCCTCTTTTGTTGAAAGAATAAAAGGGTTTAAAACTGCCTTATTATCTTTTGAGAAATGGATACCATGACTTAATGTAGAAACCTTAAGCATCAGCTCCTTATTATATTTTAAAGAGTAATCAGTATATTTATTTTAAGCGTTATAGGATTAATATTAATTTTCTCATCTATATTAATGATATATAAAATAACATTAAATACATTAAAGTATTCAAAAGTAGATTATTTTCATAAGGCTCAGAGAAAAATTTTTACTTGAATTGCAGATTTATACAGATTGAAGGTCAACTAATATTAATTTAAAGGAAAAACATTTTTTTCTTTTAGAAAAATGTTTTTATTTGAGCCGGGTGTGGTGGCGCACGCCTTTAATCCCAGCACTCGGGAGGCAGAGGTAGGAGGATCACTATGAGTTCAAGGCGCCCCTGAGACAACAGAGTAAATTCCAAGTCAGCCTGGACTAGAGTGAGACCCTACCTCCAAAAACAAATGAAGCCGGGCGTGGTGGCGCACGCCTTTAATCCCAGCACTCAGGAGGCAGAGGGTAGGAGGATCACCATGTGTTCGAGGCCACCCTGAGACTACATAGTTAATTCCAGATCAGCCTGAACCAGAGTGAGACCCTACCTCGAAAAACCAAAAACAAACAAACAAACAAACAAAACAAAAAATGTCATTATTTGAACCTATAAAAATATAATTCAATGAGAAGATAATATCTAAAAAAAAGGATAATGACATTTTGGCATGGTTTTTTTAGAACTTATGAAGCTGAAACAGAGGATAGTGGATGTTTGAGGCTGACCTGGGCTATACAGTAAAATCCTATCTGAAAAAACAAAACAAAACAAAAGCAACAGAACACACACACACAGTCATACTGCCCTGGTATACTTACTGCTGACAGTTTAAGTTATAACACAACTTTTACACATATATTCAAAAGGAGAAGGAAAGGGAGGGAGGCAATTATATTGCTTCTTGACCCATTTGACAAATCAGATAAATTACTCCTCTTCACATGGAATGATTGTGTATTGTTAGGGCAGGAAGGAATGAAATTTATGTTTGCTAAAGTTCCCTCATGAGGCCAGGGAAATGGAGGGTCTCTTCTAATATCAGACATTGCTATAATGACTGTTCGGTTTTAGTTTATACTACAAAATTCAGAGACTAAACAGTTTTGTTTTGTTTTGTTTTGTTTTGTTTTGTTTTTTGTTTTTTGTTTTTCAAAGTAGGGTCTCATTCTAGCCCAAGCTGACCTGGAATTCCCTCTGTCTTCTCAGTGTCCTTGAACTCTCATGGACGGCGCTCCTCCTATCTCTGCCTCCTGAGTGCTGGGATTAAAGGTGTGCACCACCATGCCTGGCATTAATCAGATTTTATTTCACTCTATTGTGTGACTTTTCTTAGGCAACATGAACAGATGTCGGTTCACCCAAGACATGACACTAATGACATATGACAGAAAGGATTTTACCCAAATCTAACATTTGTATGGTATTGCGGGATATGGGGGGGGGGGTAATTCCATGAACATGGGGAACTGAAAAACAGCTTCAGCACCAAACAGCCTCTCCCAGTGTGGCTGATGGTTCCCAAAAACTGCATCCCTGGAGCTCTGCCACAGTGTCCCCTCCCCAGAATTTGTTTACTATTCGTATATCTTTGGAGCAGGGTCTTATGAATCTTAAATCTTTTATCAATTTTCTGACCCTTGTAAGTTTCATTACCTTCCTAAGTCTTGTGACCCTTCTTCCTCTTTTCAATTTGGAAGAAAAATGTATACCATGCACACAGAGGTAACTTGCTCCTTAGTAGATAGTCAAAGAATTGTTCTTTAAATTTAGTAACTTCTAGAGAGGTATATCTTGGTTTTAAAATTTCTTTATCAATAAGCTTTTGTAAGTTAGAATATATCCCCATTTATAGAGTTTTATCCCATTGTATATTATTTTTTCTGTTCTACTTGTTCTCTTAAGAACTTTATCCATATCTGTTATGTAGATAGCGTATCTTTGTTTTCCATATCCTAGTATCTCCCCAAAGCATATACTGTGTGTATATGTATTATGTATATATGTATGTGCATGTTCATATGTTTGTGGTTGCCTGTGTATGTAGCTACAAGTGTATGTATGTGCATATGCTTGTGGAAGCCAGAGGTAGATGTTCAGTGTCTTCCTTCATCACTCTCCATTCTTGGAGATAGCATCTTTTGCTGAATATAGAATCCTAGGGGTTCCCTACTTTTACCTCCCCTGCTCTGGGATTACAGGTTGCACAACATTGTACGTGAACTCAGGTATGCACACTTGCACTGCAAGTACATTACCCACTGAGCCATCGCCTCAGCCCCATAATTATTTTTATCTTGGATTTTACTTCATGTTTTATGATTTCTTTCTTACTATCTTTAGTGTTTCACTCAAATCTTTGTTATTTAAGATTTTTAAATTTCTTTTTCTGTCATTTTAATATCTGTTTTTCCAATGAGAATGTTTCCTATAATTACTTTTGAGATAGTGGAAAACTGAATGTGTTAGACATTTATCACAAAATGCTTGCCTGAAACAACTTCAGGAATAAGAGATTTATTTTGGATCACAATTGCCAAGGTTTATAGTCACTTGGGGCTGTTGTTTCTGGGCCACCTGAGGCAGAACATCATGGAGGGAAGCATGTGATGAAGCAAAGTTACCTACTTCCTGATGTCCTGGAATTGAGGATGGCAGGAAGAGAGGGACTGGTGCCATGGTGGTTTGAATGTGAATATGCATGTTCCCCCATAGCCCCAGGAATTTTGATTAAGGTTAAGTTTCCTATTTAAGTCTACACAGCCTGCAGGAGGAGGTGTTACTGGGGGAGGAACTTGTAGTACAGCCCAGTTCAGAGCAGTTTAGTTCTGGCTGTTTGTGCGTGTTCATGTGGCTGTTGGTTTCTCTACACACACACACACACACACACACACACACACACACACACACACACACCCCAACCCCTGCTAAGTATGCTGGAATGAGCCAGCTTCTGCTGTGATAGAACTTCCCCTGGATTCTGTAAGCCTGAAATAAACCCATTCCTCTCGTAAGCTGCCTCTGGTTGGTGTTTGTCCTAGCAATGAGAGTTTCTGCAACAGATGCCACTACTTGGGAGCTATATTAAATTGACTAATTGGGAATTTGAGCATTCAAGATCAAAATTAAACATTCTACTTCTGGCCAACAAAACCTTATTATACTCATCTCACAATGAATAGTGTATTTATTTCCATCTCTGAGTTCTTGGAATCAGTTCCAGTATTGCTTACAAGTCCAAGTTCAAAGTTTCTTATTAGACTCAAGGCAACCTTTTATCTGTAGACTCCCATTAAAAAAAAAAAAAGTCACATTTTTCCAACATATAAAAGCACAGTGAAAACATTCTCATTCTAAAATCAAGAAATCAGAGTCTATTGTAGCTGCTGTTAATTAGAAATGAGCAATGGTATTAAATCAAGACCAAGATCCAGCAGGACAGATTTCCATTCCTGCAACTGGAGTACATGGTAATAGGATGAGAGCTCAAAAGAGCCGGGGAAGGCCCACCCCAATGGTCTTGCAGCCCACATGACTAGTTTCTTTTTCTAGCTCTGCTTGTTGCCTGCAGCTTTCTAACAGAGATGTTCTGTATTTGTGACATTTCTGACCACCAAGGCTCTCTATTACAGCTTTGGCCTCACTCTCACCACTGTATGCATCAGCCTTTCAGTGGGTTGCCCACTGGGATTTTGATCCTGTTGCACACCTCTTAGGTCTTCTTTATATTAATTCTTTAATTTAAAAAATTAAAAAAAACTTTTTATTTTTTTATTTATTTATTTAAGAGAGAGAGAGAGAGAGAGAGAGAAAGAAAGTCAGAATGAGCAAGCCAGGGCCTCCAGCTACTGAAAACGAACTCCACAAGCATGTGCCACCTTTTGCAGCTGGCTTATGTGGGCCCTGGAGAATTAAACCTGGGTACTTAGGTTTCACAGGCAAGTGCCTTAAACTGCTAAGTCACTCCTGCCCTTGTCTTCTTTTGAGGCTGGGGTGAAAGTTCTATGACTCCACACCTCCTGCATTGTTCACAAATGCAAAATCAACATCATAGGAATAATGCTGAGGACTGCTCCCTGCTTACGCAATACTCAAGCCCACATGGACCATGGCTGCAATAGCCTCTGGTTGCCTTGATGGCTGAGCTCAGTGAAATGAATCCTTGGGAAACAACTATCTTCTCAAAACAAAGTCCTTCAAATAAGTTTACATTTTTATATCCCAGAGCGTCAGTGGACAGGGTTCAGCCAATTACCGAGCCCCCCAAGGCATCTTTCTATTTGGCAGGCAAAACTACTTAGCTTTTTTTTTTTTTTTTTTTTTTTTTTTTTTTAATGTGGCCTCATTAAAAACTGAGTTTAGAGCTGGGCATGATGGTGTACATCTTTAATCCCAGCCCTTGGGAGGCAGAGGTAGGAGGATCTCCGTGAGTTCAAGGCCACCCTGAGACTACATAGTTAATTTCAGGTCAGCCTGGACCAGAGTGAAACCCTACCTCAAAAAACCACAAAAAAAAAAAAAAAGTTTTGGGGCCAAAACTGAGTTTTTCATGTTTTTTCTTTTTGGCTTATGCTTCTCATTCTCACTACGAATGAATGAAGCCCAAAGTTGCCAGCAATAACCATAATGTGGCCTTAGTACATTAAAATTTCCTGTGCCAGGTCACTTGATCTGTCCAGTTTGAATTCAGCCTCAAAATCTCATGATAGACCTGTTGTTGCTGGAATGGAACCCAAGTAGCTTCTAGTCCAGTTCTCAGTGATGACCTCCTTTCCATCCGTGACTTCATGAGCCTGGTCTTGACTATCTGAATTCTAGCCATTTATGAAACATCTATCCTTTTTTTAAAACGTTTGCTTCTCACTATAAACTCATAACTTGTTTTTTGACTAGTTTTACAATCCATTATCAACAATTTATTGTAGATGACCAAATTTACCCACTTGTTTTAAGGAAGCAATGTATAGTCAAGTTTAGATATCCTTTATGATCAATCTCCACTTATCCTTGAAGATTTCTTCACTCTGTGGCACAGATCTATCAGGTTCACATTGCATTTTCATTATTTCAGTATGAATATCTTTTTTTTCCCTAATGAGCCCTATTTGTTTAGCTAGTTTTTGGAATGGGAAATAAAGATAGCACTTAAAAATTAAACTTTGGATACTAGATATGATTGTTACTATGAAAAAGTCATTATCATAGCCAGGCGTGGTGGCGCACACATTTAATCCCAGCATGCGGGAGGCAGAGGTAGGAGGATCACCATGAGTTGGAGGCCACCCTGAGACTATATAGTGATTTCCAGGTTAGCCTGGGCTAGAGTGAGACCCTACCTCAAAAAAAAAAAAAAAAAAAAGTCATTTTCTCTGCTCTTCCTGTAGAGGGTTAGGACTACCTATATTCCCATCTTGTATTTTCACTTTCTCTCTGTTTATAATGAGAACCTTGTTTGCTGTATTCCAAAATGTACCTAAACTTGTAGGATTATTGTCAGTACTGTATATAGTAACAAACCTGTTACATTCACAATTTACTTGCAAATCTTTTTGCCCATAGCATGTATCTCACTAAATATGTGTTATTTATTTTAAAATTACTTGAATTATTTTTCGTGTCTTATACAGTTATTCGTTTACTATACATGTAGTTTCAGTGCTTCTGTATTTATTTGAATTCAATTTTAAGGCTTAATTTCTCATTCTTTTTACATTTGTTTCTGGAATATTGTAAACATTTGTGTGGATACAACATATTTTAAAACATGTATTTTAGTTACGGTATGCCTATGCCTTTCACATTGTTCCATGACCACTACCCATCATGTACTCCCTTTGTAGGAAACCATTTTCCTTAATTTTATTTTGTTTCTCACAGCCCACACATGTGGTCTTGTGTTTCTTTCTGTTTCTTAAATATGAATAATTAATTTTCTTTTGTATTTTGCTAATTACAAAATATTTCAGAAAAACATCTGTTTTGGTGTTTGTATCTCTTCAGATTAATATGCATATTGTCTTATTTAGAAGCTTGTACTTTTCATATTTCTTTGTCCACAATGACCAGGTGGTCCCGGACGATCTACTATGCCAACCCCAGGAAACACTGCAGCCTTCCGTGCTTCCCTTTGGACCAACATGGAGAAGCTTATGGACCATATTTGTGCTGCCTGTGGACAGGTCAATATTTTCAAAATGAATTTTAATTATAAATTAACTTGGCAAATCAGGTTGTATGATTTGTGGCAGGTCTTTTAATATGTCTGACTACTTCCCATACCTCTGCCTGCAGCTACAGTGCATGTATAGAAACTGAAGCATGGTGCGGCTTCCTTTCCCTTCATGAGCACATTTGCTTGTAATACATGAGAACAGTAATACTGCTTATGATGAAGTTTCTGAAATACATTTTTCTAGTATCTAAGTTACATTTGTTTCACTTGGAAATACCAGTGATATCTACTTTACTACATTACTTCCTTTTTAGGTACAACATCTACAGAAAGTCCTAACTAAGAAGAGAGACCCTGTTTCTCACATTTGTTTTATTGAAGAAATAGTTAAGGTATGTTTAAATAAAGATATATTTTTACATCTGACTGTCAGAAACATATGAGCCAGCATCATTTGTGTTATTGCATGTCAAATCATAATAGGAAAATGTATTTATTGAGAAGTATAAATTTTCCCTATAGTGTAAATATGATAATATTTCTGGTCTAGTTTCTGAAAGGTACTGCTTGCTTGTCATTTTCTTTTATCTAAATGATTTCTTGGAATGTTTTCAAAGTTACACTGGAAAGTAATATAAAAGTTTTTGGTAAATAAGAAACATGGCAGATCATTATAACATGTTCATTTAAGGCTATAGAACCCATTCCATTGTTAATTTTTAAAAATTTTTTCCACTGTTAATTTTCTTATAAAGCACAGTGCTGTATTAATGTTCTACATTAGAAAATATCCTTTCTGTCATTTACCAATCTGATAGCCTTAGGAGCCATAAGAATTCCTTCTAACCACAAGAATCCCTGAATGTTATTAAATTTGAAGTGTTATTATAATCACTAGTAGAATAATTGCTATTCTATTTATGATTAAATCCTAATTCCTGATGCTCTAGAGAAACAAATTGGTAAGTTTCTATCATTGTGGTATGAGTGTATTCATTTGTAACTTTGTACATCGCATTGTGCTGGATACTGTGATGAGAGTCTCCAAGTTCATCCTCATGTCTGGTGACTTACATTTACTAGGTAGAGCCATAAGACCCAGCCTGTAGTTTACTCCTCTCTATGACTTCCTATAGTAAAAATAAGATGAAGCAAAACGGACTGGGTGTGGTGGGGGCAAGGTCCAAGGGCAACCATATGCAAACACCTTAAGAGTCTTCTTTCTCTAGGAGACACAATATTTTGAATTCTGGCCACTGCACGCTGTGATCGCATGGGAAATATTTACCAACAGCAGTCCCTTTGAATCTTCTGGTTCAGAGATTTTTCAGTTGTTAGTTACTGCCGCAGATGTACCACAATTCTAGACTCCAGAAGAAAAGCAGACATCACCCTAAACTGCGTTTTAGGGTTTAGGAAAATTGAGCAGAATCCAAGGCCCAAGATGCCGCTATGACCTGCTAGTATGTTATAATACATACCTCCTTGCCTTTCAGTTGTGTGACAGAAACAATTGTGTCAGTTTCTATAGGAACTAATTTTCAGTGGCATTTATAAACACAGGAGGTAAAAGTATTAGACCTTCAAATTTATTTCCCATGCATTGTTTTCATTCATTTGTGGTGATTTGAGACTATCTTTCCGTTCAAATTAATTTACCTAGTCTTAATGAGCAGTGACATCACTTCGTGCTTTAACTATTTAGTATTTCAATTCCTTTTAAAAGTTTAATTTTCTCGGGGCTAGAGAGATGGCTTAGCAGATAAGGCACTTGCCTGCACAGCCTAAGGACCCAGGCCCAGTACCCACAAAAGCCAGATGTACAAGATGGTGCATGCATCTGGATTTCGTTTGCAGAGGCTAGTGGCCCTAGCATGTCCATTCTCTCACTCTCTGCCTCTTTTTCTCTCTCAAATAAATAAATAATTTTAAGGAGTTTAATTTTCTATAAACAACATAAAAACAATTCAAATGAAACCATTCAAAAGATTATTTTAATATTTTATTTCTTTATCTATTTACTTATTTGAGAGGCAGTGAGAGAGAGAAAGAGATATATATATATGGAAAGAGAGAGAGAGAGAGAGAGAGAGAATGGGCATCTGTCTGCTACAAATTCCAGACTTATGTGCCACCTTGTGCATCTGGATTTATGTGAGTATTGGGGAATTGAACTTGGATCTTTAGGTTTTGCAGGCAAGCACCTTAACTACTGGCCTGTCTCTCCAGCCTGTCAAGATTATTTTTAAAGGTTAAAAATAAAAATACTTATTGTTATGATACTATTACATGGGGCAAAGTTTCTACATAAAGATAAATCAGTTTCTTACCAGCAGGAATGTATTATAGTAAGTGAGCAGTGGCAATTTGTATAGACAAGTTTTAAATGCATGTAAGCCATTAACTATTGAAAAAAGATTATGGAGAACAGGAATATATGTTTTCAGTTTATTCGCCTATTTTATTTATATACGATGTCTGTGATTTAATTAAAATGAAACCATAAGGATTGTTTTTTGAAAGATGGATACATTGACTACTTGTATTTTTATGTGTTTATGTAAATTGCCATTTAGTTGGTACTTGTTATTTTGGAGCTAATGTTTATGAAATTAATTTAATCCTTCTTAGAGTTCAGAATAACCACCAGTTTTTAGGAAAGGTGAGTTTGTCACAAAAGGCCCAGAATCATTTTTTGCATGTGTGTGGCGTGCATGTAGGTGTGTGTATATGCATACATGTGTGTGAGGGTGTACTAGCACTTTCATGTGCATGAGAGCATGCATGTAGAGGCCTCTGCCTTCCTCAGTTGCTCTTTACCTTATTCTTTGAGACAGTCTTTGAATAAACCTAGAATTCACTGCCTTCTCAGCTCTGGGATTCAGGTGTGTGCTATTGCACCCAGATTTTACAAGGGTCCTGGGGATCCAAACTCATGTCCATATGCATAAGTACTTTGCTCATGGAGCAAGCATCTCTTCAGCTCTTCAAAATAATAATTCTACATACTTGAGAATTTCAGTGCAAGGGCAAAAAACCAAAACAGTACTCCAAAGCAAAATATTCACCATGTATTGCAGAGACAGTACCCTTATGTTTAGTATAGTTTTTTGAATGATATTTTCCCTGAGATATATGTTTATTATAAAGCAATAAATACATATTTTCAGTGGGGTACAGTGGTATATGCTTGTAATCCCAGCTACTCAGCAAGCTGGGAGAGTAAAAGTAATTGATGCTTGACCCAGGAGTTTGAAAGCAACACTGTTAAAAATAGCAAGACCCCATCTTAAAGCAAAAACAAACCAGAACAAAAATGGTTAAATACCAAGTAAGAACACTTCTTTGTTTGGAAGGATTTGGTTCCATTGTTTTCACAATTCACCATAAACTATAATGAAATTTCTATATTTGAAGTCTTCTTGCCAGCCTCTTTTATTTCTCCAAATGTTTTATGCTTTCTTTTGTTGAATATTTTTTATAATTATTGCCCTTTTGTTTGTATAGTTCAGAATCAAAGAATGTTAATGATTTTATTTTTAGGGCAGAATTAATATATAAAAATATTTTAAAAGCATAATGTGGAGCTAGAGAGTTGGCTCAGTAACTAAAAGTTCTTGCTTACAAAACCTGCTGACCCTGATTCAATTCCTCAGCCTTCCATGTAAAGCCAGACACGTACTCATTTGCACTGGCAAGAGACCCTGGCACATGCATGTGTGCACACACACACATACAATATACTATTTTTAAAAAGCATGGTGCAAAACTCTTGGAACTATATAATGCTAAGTCTAAGAACAAACCTCTGTGTAAATGACGGACTTGAAAACATATTTGATGCACAGTAAGTTTAATGTATCAATCATTGTTCTTCAGTTTAGCAAACATATCACATCAGTATAAGATGCATAATACACTGTACAAATATGAATACCATATGTCCTTCATATTTCATGATAGCATGTACAGGATGGTCTTATTTGTGAAATGCTCTCCTGCTCTGTAGCTCTTCACCCACCCATCTTCCCTCCGTAGCCTCTGGCAACCACTTTTCTACTGTTTCTATGGCTTTGTCTTTTTTGAAAATGTCCTATATTTATAATGATATAGTTAGTAAAAGGCCTTTTCAGACTGCCTTTTTCACTTAGAAACAAGTATTTATTTAAAGTTCTCTTTTTGTCCTTGAGTAGCTTGTTAGTTCACTTCTTTTTTCACTGAATAGTACTCTGTTATGGAGATTGACCTTATGTAGTCACTCACATATTAAAGAACACCTTGATTGCTTCCAGTTCTTGCCAGTTGTGAGTAATGCTGCCTGTAGTGGTTTGAATGTAAAATGACCCCTAGACTCATGTGTTTGGTTGAATACTTGGTTCCCAGTTGGTGGTGCTGTTTAGAATGTTTGTGGAGCCTTTAGGCAATGGAATCTTTCTGGAGAAAGTATGTCATTCGTAGTAGGCCTTGAGGTGTTAAAACCTAGCCCTGCCTGCTCTCTACTTTCTTCCTGCTGATGTGAGAATGTGATGCATGGCTGTCTGCTCCTGCCATGCTTCTCTACCATGATAAAAACTTCCTTTCGGGGTTGGAGAGATGGCTTGGTGGTTAAGGCGCCTGCCTGTCAAGCCTAAGAATGCCCGTTCAAACTTCAAGGTCCCACATTTAGCCAGATGCATAAAGTGACACAAGGGCGCAATGCCTCACTTGCCTACAAGGGGGCGCACATGTCTGGAATTTGTTCACAGCGGCTGAGAGGCCGCAGTCACGCCCATTCTCTGCCTCTTCCTTTCTCTCTCTCTTTTTCTCTCTGTCTCTCAAAAAAAAACAAAACAAAACAAAACAAAAACTTCCTTTCAAAAGGGCATGGTGGCACACACCTTTAATCCCAGCAGTCAGGTGGCAGAGATAGGAGGATAACTGTGAGTTCAAGGCCAGCCTGGGACTATTTAGGGAATTCCAGGTTAGCCTGAGCTAGAGCAAGACCCTACCTTGAAAAACCAAAACCAAACAAACAAACAAAAAAAACCAGTTTTGCCAAAAGAAGCACATTCCTTTCATAAGCTCCTTCTGGTTGAATATTTTGTTCCAGCAATGAGAAAGCAACTGATGCACTGTCATAATCATTATTGTGTAGTCTTCAATCCTTTTTCAACTCTTGGGTTTTTACTTCTTTGTGGGTGTCTGGGGAATTGAACCTGGGCTGGGTTTTGTAAGCAAGTGCCCCTTTCTGCTGTGCCATCTCATCAACAGGATTTTATCTCTTTTGGGTAAAACCTGGAGTATACAAGTTGGATTGAATAGTTAAACTGTATTTAGCTTAGTAAGAAACTTCCACACTCTTTAGGAAAAGCTACACCATTCTGCTTTACCACAAGTGAAGAAAGAGCTCTGACTGCTTTGCATATTCCCTGACATTTGATAGTATTCAGTGTTTTAGCTGTGGTAGGTCATTATTTTGATTTGTATTCTCTATAGATTTTTTAAGTTATATTGATAACAAAATCTTTTTTTAAAAGAAAGCAAATTGGCTATTTATTTTCTTAAGAAGTTATTAGATTGCATTTTTTAAAAAAATTATTTTATTTATTTATTTGCAAGGAGAGAGAGAGAAAAATAAAGAGGAGATAGAGAGAGAATGGGCGCGCCAGAACCTCTAGCCATTGCAAACAAACTCCAGATGTATGCGCCCCATTGTGCATCTGGCTTATGTGGGTACTGGGGAATTGAACTTGGGTCCTTTGGCTTTGCAGGGAAGCACCTTAATCACTCAGCCATCTCTCCAGCCCCAAAATCTTCTCAATTAAGATTCTAAGGCTTTTTCTGTAGGAAAATAAACTTGCCTGCCACACTCATTACTTAATACATGTTATAATTAGTCTAGATTTTAAAAATACTTTGTCCAAAATCATTTTTATAAGTAAAGCTTTTTTTTAATCATTTGAAAAGCTGTAGCTTGTCTATGGCCATTCCACCTTGAACATACCTGATCTCATCTGGAAAACTGAATCCTAAATTTCTCTTTTTTTTCCAAACTGTTTTTTTTTTTTTTTTTTTTTCTATATTTGAGAGGGGTTACAGAGAAAATGAGAATGCCAGGGCCTTTTATAACTATAAATGAACTCCAGACACATGCACTACTTTGTGCATCTGCCTCTGCGTGGGCACTGGGGAGTCAAACCCAAGCCGTCAAATTTTGCAAACAAGCACCGTTAACCACTGAACCATCTCCCTAGAATTTTTTTAAATGTCTCTTTTCCTAACACCCATTCAAGTGATATAAAGCAGGTTATTATAGTGCTAGGTAATTTTAAATCTTGTCATCACAGAACTAAATTTTTTTCTGAATTGATTGTGATATCCTGAATGGGTCATGTCATCTTTCAGAGCCTCAAATATCAAAGGGGAATGCTACCTATTACCAAAATGAGGTATTATAGCCTGGGGAGATGGCTTAACACTTGCCTGCTTAGCACTCAACTCCCCTATGCTGCGGGGAATAAAGTGGCACATGCATTTGTAATCCCAATGCACCAAAGGCTATGGGAGATAAAGCTAGGAGAATCCAAAATTCATAAGCTCCAGCAGCAGCAGCAAGAGAGAGACCGTTCTCAAAAGATAGAAGGGAGTGTCTAGAGAGATGGTTTAGCAATTAAGGGGCTTGTCTGCAAAGCCTAAGAACATTTATTCGAATTTCCAGCTCCCACAAAGTCAGCTGCAAAAGTGACACAAGCATGCAATGTCGCACATGCGCAAAAGGGGTCACATGTGTCTGGAGTTCGTTCACAGTGGCCTAGAGGCCCTGGCACATTCATTCTCTCTCTTGCTCTCTCTCTTTCAAAAATAAAAAAAAAATAAAGGAGAACTGGAGAGATGGCTCAATGGTTAAGGTGCTTGCCTGCAAAGCCTAAGCCCTGGATTCGATTCCCCAGTACCCACATAAAGCCAGATGCACAATGTGGCATGTGTATCTATAGTTCGTTTGCAGCCATTGGAGGCCCTGGCATGCCTGTTCTTTCTTACTGTCTCTCTGTTCACTTGTAATTAAATAAAAATTTTTGTTTTTTGTTTGTTTGTTTTTGTTCTTTGAGGTAGGGTCTCACTTCACCTCTGGCTGGAATTCACTCTGTATTTTTAGGGTGACCTCAAACTCTCAGCAATCCTCCTACCTCTGCTCTGCCACACCCAGCCCAAGTTTTTTTTTTTTAAGAAAGAGAAAATAAACACCCTGTGCTTTTCCTCTGACCTCCACACTTACACTGTGGCATGCACCTGCCTACATACACACAAAAAACAACTAAACATAGGTGAAAATTAATAATATTTGTTCATTTTTAAGCAGAGAGAAAGAACATGGGCATAACACCACCTCTTTTCCCTGTAAACAAACTCCAGAGATATGTGCCACTTTGTACATCAAATCCAGGCCGGCAGACTTTGCAAGCACGTACCTTTAACCACTGGGTAATTGCCTCAGGCAAAATTTTTTTTTTTTTTTTTTTTTTTTTTTTTTTTTTTTTGGTTTTGTGAGGTAGGGTCTCACTCTGGTTATTCACTATGTAGTCTCACCGAACTGGCGATCCTCCTACCTCTGCCTACAGGCAAAAGAATTTTTTTTTAAGAGGTATTGCTTTAATTCCAGCATTTGCGAGGCAGAGGTAGAAGGACCACCAAGAGTTCGAGGCTACCCTGAGATTACAGAGTGAATTCCAGGTCATCCTGGGCCAGAGTGAGACCCTGCCTTGAAAAACCAAAAACGAAAATGAGGTATTAGCAGTTGTAGTGACCCATGCCTTTAATCCCAGCACTCAGTGGACTGAGTTTGAGGATACCCTGGGACTTCAGTGAGTTCCAGGTCAGCCTGAGTTAGAGTGAGACCCTACCTTGAAGAAAACCAAAACCACAAAGAAAATTAGGTATTATGAAGACAAAATGAAGTAAAATGTAGGCTTAATTCAGATATTGACACAACATTTTTATTGTATTTATTATTTCAGTTTTTGATATCTGAAAATGCATGCATGAACCATTTGAAAGCTATTCTTCAATTGAGGTAGCTAATTCTGCTTCTGAAAATTTATTATGTGCCCTAAGTAATTATAAAGTTAGTCTGTTATCTTCACTTCATATGATAATTAGAAAAATCCATTCATATCTATTACTTTATATTATTTATGATGTTTTAATTTTAAACATTTTTTCTCTGTGTATTCTATTTTTATTATAGCTTTCTGAATGGAAAGATCATTTCATTTTTAAGTACAAAATTTTAACGATTTTTAGACATTAAAAATTGAAGTTTGGGGCTAGAGAGATGGCTTGGCGGTTAAGGCATTTGCCTGCAAAGCCAAAGGATCCTGGTTCTACTCTCCAGGACCCACGTAAGCCAGATGCACAAGGTGGCACATGCGTCTGAAGTTTATTTGCAGTGACTGGAGGCCCTGACGCACCCATTCTCTTTCTCTCTCGTTTTTTCAAGTAAACAAATAAATACTTAAATAAATACACAAATAAATAAAATTTAAAATAAGTAAATAAAAAATGAAGTTTGGTATCTTTTAAGAGCAGGCAAGAGTTCTAGTATTACTCTAGAATCATCAATACTATGTATAACATTTTGCTTGAAAATGAGTTAGCAAATTATTGACAAATTATTCAGGAACTACATAGTGAAAAACAGGTTGTTGATTCTCATCAGCAGAATGAAGCTAGTTTAGCTGTGCATGGGAGTATACATATGATACTTTCATTTTCTAAGCCAGCGGTTTTTGTCGACAAACAAAATCTTGTAATCTTGGGTAGGATGCATTAAGCTAAACTTGGAATGTATTCAGCATTTTGAGCAGCTATAATATTAATGAAAATTTTAACTATGGAAAAGAATGTGTTTCTTTTGCCCTTTTAGAAATAGCAAATGGTTCAATACTAATTAGAAACTAATTAGAAAACTTTAAGGGCACCAAGATTTGAAATCTTTCTCACATTGTATGTAAAATATTCAGTCTATCTGTGGCATCTCGGTTTGATTGAAAAACTGAATCAGGGTAAAAGCCAGTCAGATTTTTAAACCAAATATTTTCTGTGAGTAGTCTTTATCTGCACACTCCGCATAGTTCCCACTTTTACTAGTCTGGAGACAAGATATTCTTAAGGACTCCATCACTATAGTACAAACGAGCAAACAAAATCCTGGCTTCAAGTTAAGACTTGGGTCACAAGGACTAATAAGGTCCTCGGTAACAGTTTACTGCAGCTAGTAACAGATACAGATGCCTTGTAGAAGAAAACATGTCAAACTGGAGCCACCAGACCTATCCAAAGAGAAAGTCCAGCCAATATGAACTAAAAATAAAACACACCTATCCTGTAAACTAAACATCATCATTGAGACTCAAGAGAAACAAACAATTTTTAGACTCTTAAATTTTGTAGGACACTATGGATTTGAGGTACTAGAATTTCCTGATAATGTAAAGTATGGGCTAGGGAGATGGCTTAGTGGTTAAAGGTGCTTGTTTGCAAAGCCTGCCAACCTGGGTTGAGTTCCCAGTAACCACATAAAGCTAGATGCACAAAGTGGCTCATGCAGCATTTGCACCAGCAAGAAGCCCTAGTGTGCCAGTTCTCTCTCTCTCTCTCCTTGCAAATAAATGAATAATAATATGTTTAAAAGAATGTAAAATTGGCCGGGCATGATGGCACACTCGTTTAATCCCAGCACTTGGGAGGCAGAGGTAGGAGAATCACTGTGAGTTTGAGGCCACCCTGACACTACATAGTGTATTCCAGGTCAGCCTGGGCTACAGTGAAACACTACCTCGAAAAACAAAAAAAAAAAAGTAAAATTGGTGAAGTATCTTTATTTGAAAATATTTTAAAATAAAATATTAGATATCATGAAGAAAACCTCAGCAGATAGGTTAAGCAGCATATTATACACATTTTTAGAAAGTGCAAGAGTCAAAATGCTACATGGAGGAGGCTAGATACAGAAAGTCTAAAAACAAAATGAAAAGCAGTGAAGGATTAACTTAGGTTTTAATGTAAGTATGACTGGAAGAAGAAAGCTAAGAAACCATAAGAGAAAAGCTCTAGAATTGTCAAAGCACATTTAAGAAACACTGTACAGAATCAAGCATCCATTCCTGATAAAAGTTCTAAGCAAATTAAGAGTAGAACCTGATAAAAATGTTTTTAATGCCGGGCGTGGTAGTGCACGCCTTTAATCCCAGCACTCGGGAGGCAGAGGTAGGAGGATCGCCATGAGTTCAAGGCCACCCTGAGACTACATAGTTAATTCCAGGTCAGCCTGGGCCAGAGTGAGACCCTACCTCGAAAAACCAAAAAAAAAAAAAAATGTTTTTATTACTAGGGTCAGGGCCCAACCTAAAGACCTCATCCCCCAATGTAGTCATTCTGAAGCATTAGGGGTTAGCAGTTCTTCATATGAACTTAAAAGGGGACTCAGCTCAGCTCAATGAGTGACATGTGGTAATAGCTGTTGACATGGAGAGAAGTGTTCAGATCTTAGAATTACTCAGAAAGTAAAAGTAGATCTTAGTGAGAGATTAGAAGTGGTGATTTCCATAGGAGACAGTCACTTGAGACATATGCTGCAGAGGAACAATGAATGAGAAGCTGTGTACTTGCTTGCTTTGCAGTGAGCAGCTGTGTCATTTAGATAGCCTATATGGATTCAAAGCTGGGAAGAAAGTATGGACAGCATACTTGGAGCTGGGGTTCTGCGGGAGCTGGGGGTGTGGGTCCATGATAGCGCACTTGCTCAGTATGCAAATAGCCCTCAGTTCAGTCCCCAGCATTGGGGAAAAAAAAGTACAGTTATACATGGCAACCAAGGCCATATTAATTGTGAAAATGCCTACCTGTGAAAATTATATTCCTAGACAGAATCCCAAGACAGTAATTCATGAAACTTACTTAGGACCCTGTTTTTCAGATTGTTATATGCGTGTTGAGATGAAGAAAAGTAGTGTAATTTTTACCCATACATTATAAAATGGTTTCTCTTAAGCTATTTAGTAAGTTATCATGATAAGTATTTTTTCCTACTTCTTTCTTTTTATGGTGCTGAGGATTGAACGTCAGACCATGAATATGCTAGGCAAGTGCTTTACCACTGCCTTATATCCTCCAAACTCTTAGTTTATGTTTTCTATTGCACATTTTTTAGTAATCACTCCTCTTTCTATATAGCTCATTAGCAAATAGTAGATATGTATTAAAATGTAAGGGTGGTGATGGAATCAGAGGAACAATGTTTTAGGGAGAGTATGATTCATCCCAAACTAAGTTTGAATGATACCTTGAAATTTTAAAATATTAGTTAAACAGGTATTCTAAGCTTGGGGAAATATTAACCAGAGAGGGAAAAGTTCTGCTTTATATCTAGAGGGAAGAGACAGGTACAAAAAGTTTTACATATTAAAGACTTTCCAGGTTTACCCATACTCTACAAAATCTTACTCCTCAGTGTTATCTTTCTAGAAGAAACTAAATTGTATTTAAATTAACTAAATGTATTTAAATTATATATATATATAAACTGTATTTCATATCTACCACCACTACCTTAGTATGCTTTTTTAAAATTTAAAAAGAGAGGTTGTATCAGATATGTTCTTTGTTTTTTGAACAATATGTAGAAAGCCAATGTTTTATTTTAACTGAAATCCCTTTGGGTAAGGTTTTTCATTTTTCTGTGTTATGTTCATCTTGAAATTCGTACTTAATTTTTAGACCATTCTTTTGTAACCAGATAGCACATGTTTTCCCCAGTGGCTTGTTTTCAGCAGAGAATTTTTTCTTTGTCTCCTATATGCAGTGCCAAGACTCCTCTGCTTTGAATCCAAAAGATGATTAAGAACTAATTTAAAATTCGTATCTACCCAGTGTCTTTGATCAAATTTCAGACTTCCTTGTTCAACCAGCAGTCTCTCCATAGAGATCTCTGGCACAGACTTTTTGCTAAGTCCTTGACATCCTGTTTTCTTTTGATCTTAACTTAGCTCCCTATGCTTCCCACTGACCTTTTTTCAATAATCAGAAACACTGTCAGTGTCCAGAAAGTGATGACGATCTTCACCTTCTTTCTTTGCTTTTGTCTGAAAAGTAGCACAACTGCATCTTCTTCCAGGGCTCTCCCCACTGCTTTTATTTTGATGCTGGACCAACTCCCTTTGTTTTTCTCCTTCCAGGTGTTCTCCCATGTGAAACCCAAATGTCCCTGGCTCCTGCATCTCCTTCTCAGCACTTCCTTCCTTCACACCTGACTTCCACAAACTGACCTGGGTTTCTACTTCCCCACTTCTCTTTTACCCTATATACCTGAATCAAGCTTTTGCTCTACTGAACTTAAAGCACTGTAAAGACTCAGATGAGGAATCTTTCTACCCAGTTCTTGTTCTCTGTTTTATTTTACCCCTGTGAGGTAATTGAATACTTCTGCCATATCTCTCTTCCTCTTTAACAGCCTTCTGGTGTGGTGCTGGAACAATGCTCCCCAGCTCATGGCACTCTTGATGAGCTATAGGCCATGGAAGCTTGCTGGAAGAGTTGGATCATTGGGGGTGGGCCTTGAAGTTTTATAGCTGGGCCCTACTTCCTGTCTGTTCTTTGCTTCTTTGTAGATGCAGTGTGACCAGCTGCCTCAGGAAATGGTACCATGCCTCTCTCTCTTGATGGACTCTAGCCCTTCTTAAACCATATACCATTTCCTCCCTTAATTTTTTTTTTGGGGGGGGGTCAGGAATTTGTTCACAGCAACTAGAACAATAACTAATAAACTTCCACTGATTCTTGTTCTTTAACCTACCCCCTCATTTAAAGTGTTTTTTAAAGAAAATTTCAAATAATAGCAGCGTGTAGAATAGCCAATCTCCATGTATCCATCATCCAACATTACAATTACTTCATCCATTATTTTCTTTCTGGTATAGATTACTTCCTCCACTCACTTCTAAGTACTGTTCCTCCCCTGCTCCTATCCTCTTATGCCACATGAGGTAGATAGGGTAGTTGATACCATCTGGGGGTGTTGGGTTCATTTTTCTCTGCCTACTAAAGAAATAAATGGCTGGAAAATGTTTAAAAGAATAATGTTTATTTCAAAGTGAGAGGGAAAGAAACAGAGAGAACAGACTCCTCAGGGAGAAGTAGAATCCAGAGCTAGAAAATCTGCCACCCCAGTGGGAGCTGTACTTTTATCAAATGAGGAAAGCCTGCCTGTCCAGAGTCCATCATTGGTCAGCTTAAAGGAACATGAAGGCACTGGTTAGTCCATGATTCAGGTCCCAGAAAGCCTACTAGGTTAGCCTGCCAGCAGGAAAATTCACTTAGGCCAGGAAGGAGGAGGAAGTGGGATCACCCTCTTCACCATTTAGCTTAGTATATTGCCACCTACCAAGGGCTTTTTCCCCCCTACTGGTCTGCCTAGCCAAGGAAACTTTTAGCTCCTATAGTGTTTCACATCTGTGAGTACTAACAGCTTTTGCCACTTCCAGATGCAAAAGCTGTTAGCAAAAGGTATCGTATAAATTGATGTATTTAGCCTAGTTCTTGCTCATAGGCAAAAGATTTATATCTACTGGTTGAGATCTTCCCCACTTGGATGCACAACAGGGTGCAGAGCATGAGTCTTGATGACTTCATCTTTCTCTGCCCACCTGCTGCCTCTTCTGGAGTTCCGTGTCGACTGCACAAGTTCCATTCTTCTGATCCTTCCAAAATATATCTCCATCCTTCATACCCCAATCCTTCATAAGCACATAGCCTTGTTCATCCAGTCGTATTGACTTTCTACAACCTGGTCTTACTGCTCCTCTACATCTTAGCGTAGAAAAGCCTCTTTCACCTAGCTTTTTTTCACTAAGTTTCTACCTGATCTGATTGCTCTCAGGTTCCTCACCACCCTGCCTTGCAGATCATCTTCTATGTTACTGTCAGATTGCTTTTCTTAAGCACAAGATTGATCATGATATTCTCTTGTGAAACCTTTCAGTTGTCTGGCATCTTTATGATGAGTGAAATATCTGGCCCTTGAGGTACTTCTTACTTCCTCCCTGAGTTCCCTGTTAATTCATAGGATAGAATATATTTTCCCATCTATGGTAGTTTGAATAGATGCCCCCCAATAGATTCAGGAGTTTATTAAAACTTCTTGGATTTCCAGCCACCTGGCTGGAGGAGGTGTCACTGGGCGGATCTTAGGGTCCAGCCCCAAGGTGTGGTGGTAGATTTGGAATTCCAGTCTAAAGATATGCAAGGTGCCTGAGCTTTGCCTGCAATTCATAAATGTGCTGTGTGGTGTGGCTTTGGGGTTTTGGGCTTGTGGCTTTTTCTCTCTCTGGTTGGACCTGTGAAAGCAGGCCAGCTTCTTCTGCCACTGTGGAACTTCCCCTGGATCTGTAAGCTTCAATAAATATTCCTTCCTCCATAACTACGCCTGGTCTGGAAAGTCATCTCAGCAACATGAAGCTACTACATCATCTGTATATGCTTTTTAAGTTTCCGTCTGGAATGCTGTCCACTTAATCTTGAAAATCAAGCCCAAAATAAATACCATTTTTATCCCTGTTTAATAATGAAGCACCCTTACTCACACAAGAGCCTGTAAATATCAGGTTTTTCCTCACTTCATAACCTATAATTCACTAAACTGAACAGAAGAATGCTAGCTTGAACATTGATTGTATTACGCCTGTACAGAGAAGATACCCACAATATATTTCAGCAAGGAACTCTTGATCAACTCTGTGTTATAAATATCTAGAAGTCAAAGGATAACTGATTTGAAAGTAATTCTGTTGAAATATTAAACTATTTTAAATTCTTATGTATATATTTGATCATGTCAAAAATCAGTAAAAAAGGCAAAATTGAAAGCTATGGACCAGAGGACAAGGTTCAGAGAGATTTTATTACAGCTTAAAGCTTTAGGAGGGAGAAGATAAGTGGGGTTTAGGCCTAGAACATAAGTGAAGGAAACAATGTGGAGCTCTTGCCCAGAGAGGCAAGCGGGAGTGGATTTTTTAAAATATTTTTTTTGTTTATTTTTATTTATTTATTTATTTGAGAGCGACAGAGAGAGAAAGAGAGAGAGAGAGAGAGAGAGAGAGAGATGAAATGGGTGCACCAGGGCCTCCAGCCACTGCAAACGAACTCCTGATGCATGTGCCACCTTGTGCATCTGGCTTACATGGGTACTGGGGAATGAAGCCTTGAACTGGGGTTCTTAGGCTTCACAGGCAAGCACTTAACCACTAAGTCATCAGATGTGGATTTTTATGAGGAGTGGCTACATGGGGAAGACCAGGTTTACAGGTTTAAGAGCAGCATAAGTAGGTGTTTGGTTTAGCCAGTTTACTCCTGATGCCAGGTGTCTGCGTTCAGAAATTTTGGAATTCTCTTGGAAGGGTCAAATCCTTTTGACATTTCTGACCTGTTTCCTACAGGCCCAAGGAAATTTGTACACTTACCCAACCCAAAGGTATTCACCGTGGGGTCAATCACCCCTACGCTGTCTAGCCAGTTTCTGTGTTCTTTCATAAGCATAACCCTCTTTCCTTCAGAGCTGTTAGCTGGTATATAAATATTAAAACAGGTGGTAGTTTCTTGAATTTAACCTAAAGGCTTTCCCTATTATCTAGTACTTATTTAGGAAATAATTATGCTATAGTCTGTTCAGATTTTTATGTTGACTTTTATTTACCTAACAGTTTATGAGGTTTAGAATTAAATAAATTAATTTCTTTTAGCAGTGACATCAGTAGGTATATCTTTATTTTTCCTTTTAAATAGTGAAAAATATGAGATCATGCAAGATTAAGACTCTTGGAAGAAATAACCTTTGATGGACTTGAAATGAGACTCTGTAGCACTCAAGTGATGAGGAAGATAAAAGCAAACAAAGAGATTGCCCAGAACAAATGCAGAAAACAAAGGAAACAGAAAGGAAGCATAAAATGTGATGATGAAAGCAAGAACAGCCTCTTAGTTAAACATGTTTGGGGTATGATTTCTTAATAAAAGGCAAAGCTTATGTTAAAATAGTATTGGAATATTCTGTTTTAAGGTCACATCAAAAAGCAAACAATACAGAAAGAATAAACTTAAAAGGATTTATAAACATTTCTCACATGAAAGCAAGAGTGGTAATATTACCTCCAGAATAAACAAGATGAAGAATGGTTTATGGAATAAAGAGTATCTCACAAGCCTTTTCGTACTCATTTTGGGATCTGAGATAAAACGCAGCTGATTTTATGGGGTTTTTTTGTTTGTTTTTTTGGTATCCTATAGACTGATTGAATTCAATTCAATTATTCTACAGGACTTTTTGGGGAATTTGTAGCATTCTCTACATACTAGCTTATACTTTATTTAAACATAATACTTTTACTTTCCAATATTCATGCCTTTTAAAAATTTTATTTATTTTTCACTTGCAGATGCAAATTTTTTTATTGACAACTTCCATAATTGTAGACAATAAGCCATGGTAATTCCCTCCCTCCCCCCCACTTTCCTCTGAAATTCCACTCTCCATCATATCCCCTCCATCTCTCAATCAGTCTCTCTCTTATTTTGATGTCATGATCATTTTCCTTCTAGTATGATGGTTTCGTGTATGTAGTGTCAGGCACTGCAAGGTCATGGATATCCAGGCCATTTTGTGCCTGGAGGAGCATGTTGTAAGGAGTCCTACCCTTCCTTTGGTTCTTACATTCTTTCCACCATGGACCCTGAGCCTGGGAAGACGTAAGAAGAGATATTTCAGTGCTGAGCACTCCTCTGTCACTTCTCAGCACCATGGTACCTTCTGAGTCATCCCAAGGTCACTGCCATCTGAAAAGAGAAACTTCTGTAACCAAAAGTGAGGGTAGCATTAATATATAGGTATGAACATTAAGAGAACTGCTTACTGGGCAGTTTGGTGAGCACAGTATGTACATTTAGCCAGACACCAGCAGACATTACACCCCTAAGGTTCATGACTACCCCTGTTGTAGGTTTTCAGTATCAGGGATGTATTCCCTCCCATGGAGTGGGCCTCCAGTCCAATTAGAGAGTGGTTGGTTTCCCCTATAACAGACATGTCACTATTGTACCCATTGGCTCATTTGGCCTGGCTAGCCAAATTTAAGGCTTGCCAGTACTGAGTATCTTCACTGGTGTTTTCTCTCTCCCATTAAACTGCATGCAACATAGATTTTTCCAGCTTTCTGTCAGCTGGTCTACATGGAGGAGGTTTCCAGCTCAGCTCCAGCAAGATTTCTCAGTGACCTTGCAGCCCAAGTATGTGGAGTCTTCAGTAATAGGGTCTTAACATCTTTTCCTGGTGGGAAACCAAGAGCCTTGGCAATGGCTTATAATGTGTTGGGGGCCTTAGGGACTTCCCTGGCCAACAACTCACTGGAAGGTATCCCATCCCTGGCACTGAAAATGTTCTCTTAGCAATCTATGGCTCCTGAGTATTCCATCATCCAAAAAAATAGGTTTCTATATGACTTACTTATATCCTCTTAGATTTTTGATTAGCCCTCCCTTTTCACCCCCATTAATCTGTTCATACACACACACACACACACACACACACACATATACATGCATATATACATAATACCATCCTATTCTATTCCCTTTCTATTTCCTCCCTTTCTATTCCCTTTAAATCCCCTTAAGCTAGAAAGGGGATATAAATTTTATTTATTATTTATTTGAGAGAACAAGAGAGAAAGAGGCAGACAGAGAGAAAGAGAATGAGTGTACCAGGGCCTCCAGCCACTGCAAATGAATTCCAGATGCATGTATCACCTTGTGCATCTGGCTTATGTGGGTCCTGGGGAATCAAACCAAGGTCCTTTGGCTTTTCAGGCAAACACCTTAACTGCTAAGCCATCTCTCCAGCCCTATTCATGCCTTTTATTTCTTTTCCTTTCCTGATTGCTCTGATAGGACTTACAGTAGTGCATGGATAGAAGTAAGGGAAGTACTCAATGTGGCCTTATATGGAAAACTTTTACAAGTACACCATTGATTATGATGTTTACAGTGGTGGTCTTTTCCACATATGGCCTGTCTAGTCCTAGCTGTGTAAAATATTTTTATCATGAGAAAATGTTGAATTTTGTTGAATACTTTTTATGTAGCAGTTGAGATGACCATGTGATCTTTCTCCTTTATTTTGATAATACAGGATATTCATAAAGGAAGAAAATAACTCATCATCTTTAAGATACATAAAAGCTGGTCATGGTGGCGCACTCCTATAATTCCAGTACTTGGGAGGCAGATGTGGGAAGATCTGTAATTTGTGGCCAGTCTTGGCCACAAAGACAGACACTGCTTTCCCCCCTCCCCCAAAAGACACATGAGACAACAGATCACACAATACGTGAAGTGTTAGGAATCTAAATAGATTTCCATATCATTGATGAAAAATCATCTATTACTTGATTTACCTTTTCTACAATACACAATTCTTACCTGAGTAAATTCAAAGCCATTATTATTAAAGAAGCAAATAATAACAAAAAAGGAAGTGTGCATAGGTATAAAATCACAAGTCAGGGCTACAAAGATGACCCAGTGGATACGAGCACTTCCTATGCAAGCACAGAGCTGAAGGAGGCCTGAGAGGTCCACATAAACAACTCAGTCCCGCATGGGAGCAAAACCACAAGAATCACTGGAGCTTGTAGAAAACAGTAAGCTCCAGGATCAGTCAGACTCTGGCTCAAATTGAGAATGGGTGGAAGAATAATGGAGTGGGACACTCAGGGTTCCACTCCAGCCACCACAGGCGAGCTTACCCTGCCCAGTATGGGATACCACATGGGTACATATACATGTGCATATATCATAGGTGCTCACATACCACACCACACTACACATAATACAAGAAAAAATAGTAAAACAAAACAGTCAATATTTTTAAATTGGTCATTTTATTCACTTTATAGTATTCAAAATTAGGATTTAATCTTCTAGCACTAATAATATTTGAATATTACAACGTTTTATATGGTTACTTTGAACCATACTAATTTGCATTTTTATACTTAAAAATAATTTACTGTCAGTAATTTGATCATGATAGACATACCATAATCTAGTTGATTAAATTTTAGAAAAGGTAATATCATTCAATTTAAAAAAATTTTTTTTTTTTTTTTTTTTTTTTTTAGCAAATAATGCTTACATTAATGTTTGCCCTTTATTTTCAGTATCTACTTTGTAAAACATTCAAAATTGAATGGAAGTATTCTGATAAGCTGAGTTACTATTGATTTCTATGATTTTCTTTTTTTGGAGAGAGAGAGGGGGAGACAGAGAGAGATGGGCACGCCAGGAGCCTCTCAGCTACTGTGAATGAAATCCACATGCATGCACCCCCTTGTGGGCAAGTGTGGCATTGCGCCCTTGCATCACTTTGTATCTGGCTAAACATGGGACCTGGAGATTGGAACCAGCGTTCTTAGGCTTAGGAGGCAGGCGCCTTAACCGCTAAGCCATCTCTCCAGCCCTGATTTTTCTTTTTTTAAAGAAAACATTCTCTTTTATAATAGTATATTATGTCCTGCTAGTCACCCTTAGTCTGAACATGCTTTGTCCATCGTTGTAGTCACACAGATTGTCTCTGTATATCAAATGATGCTGTATAGCCACCATTTATTGAGAGGTTATTCTGTGTCTTGTACTTCTTTAATCCTCATAATTCTGTGGCGTTGATTCTGTTGCCATCCCCATTTTACAGAGGAGGAAATGATGGTGAAGATGGTCAAGCCTTATGCTGAAGGTCATGCAGCTAAGAAGTGGCAGAATAAGACAGAGTACTTGAAATTGAGATATAATTTGAATCATGTGTGTCTTTTTATTTGTTCTATTGTTAACTATATAAAATTTTTCATTTAAATAAAGTTTCAGTATTTTATCTGTTAAATTCTAAAAAAAATTAACAAGTGTACTGTGTTTTGTCCATTTGGTTCACAGGATGGACAGCCTGAAATTTTATACACATTTTGGAATTCAGTTACTCAGGCGCTTTCTTCTCAATTTCATGCAGCCACAAACTGTAAGTTTACTGTGTATTTTGCAATTTTATATCAAATATTTTAAGTTACTTTTGAATTGATGTCAAAAGTTTTGTTCTGTAGCATTATAAAACATTGTTTTTCTTTCTTTCTTTAGCTTACAAAGTAATTATTTCCTGTATGAGATTTTATTTTAATACATATTTTATTTTGGTTGATTCTCCTTCTTCTTCCTACCCCTTACCATCCTCCCCATGTTTTCATTTCCACTAAAATCCTGACTAATTGTTCTTCCTTTTAGATATTTAATCTAGAATGTCTTAGCTGTAGGGTCACTCTCACAGTTGATATTTAAACTAAAATCCTCTGGAAGAAAAAGGTTAATTTTTCATAATTAAGCATAGAAGAACTCTGAATTAAGCAATTATACTGAAGAATTTTGCTAACACTTTAGAGTTTATTCTGAACTACATTAAGAATCATTAAGAATGAAGACTTAATCTATCGTGGTGTAGCTCTACATTATGAATTAAAAGTTGGTCATTTGACTGTGAACCACAAAACTTCATTTTTGTTTGGTTTTAGGGTTTTGTTTTGTTTTATTTTATTTTGTTTTGTTTTTGAGACAGTATCAATATATAGTCATGAGCTCTCACAGGATACTTAAAAAGAATGAAATATGCAAGTCGTCTAACAAGTGTTTAATCACTGAATGAGCCTAATGTTTTTAAAGGGCTTTGAATTTGTATATCATTTTTTTGGTTTTGTTTTGTTTTGTTTTGTTTTGTTTTGTTTTTGTTTTGTTTTGTTTTTCGAGGTAGGTTCTCACTCTGGCCCAGGCTGACCTGGAATTCACTTTGTTGTCTCAGGGTAGCCTTAAACTCACAGCAATCCTCCTACCTCTGCCACCTGAAATTTTTATTCACAAGCACTTACAAATACGGTCTAGTCACTGAGAAGCCAGGGTTGAATAAATTATACTACTTGCTTATTTCCCTCTATTTTAAATATTTCATTTATTTATTTGGGAGAGAGAGTGTATGATCATGCCAAGGCCTTTTGTTTCTGTAAATGAACTCCAGAGGCATGTGCCACTTTGTGCATTTGTTACATAGGTGCTAGGGAATGAAACCTGGGCCAATAGGGTTTGCAAGCACTGTAACCACTGAGCTATCTCTCCAGGCCCTGTTTCCCTCTTTTTATTTCTAATAATAATAATAATAATAATATATGCATATATATATATATCAAGGCTGGAGCCATTAATGTGTAGCCTTCACTCATTTGTGGTACCATGTAGAATTTAAGCAGAGTTTTTATTTAGAACTGATTCACTTGTGCAAATTACCCTACTCACCATGAAGAGAATACTGTGCATGTCCCTGCACTTTGTTTCTGCCTTTGGCAAGCTTTATTGAGCTATAATTTATGTGGAATAAAGTACACCAGTTTTAAGCATAAAATCCTCAGTGTTGGAAAGTGCCTACATTCATATTGCTGCCATCACAATTAGATGTAAAGCATTCCCATCATCCCCCAGACTTCCTTTACTCACTTTCCTAGTTTGTCCACAACATCCAGAAAAATACAAGATTCTCTTTCCTTCCAATCACAGTGAAAGGGAAATGTGGCAGTGTCTATTTTCATAGTTATTTGTGTGGTCTGTGACATTTAATTCATATTTTAAAATCTTTTTTATTTTTATTTATCTGAGAGAGAGAGAGGCAGTAGAGAAAGAATGGGCATGCTAGGGCCTCCTGCCACTCTAAACAATTCCAGACACATGCACCCCCTTGTGCATCTGGCTTACATGGGTCCTGGGGAATTGAACCTGGGTCCTTTGGCTTTGTAGGCAAGCACCTTAACCACCAAGCCATCACTCCAGCCCCTTAATTCATATTTTAATTTTTTTTTCATTATGACAATATCTACCTCAAAAATTCTTTACCATACTTGAAAAAAACTTGTATCTTTACTTACACCTTATAATATTGCTTATTATTGATTAGTTTAGCACAGTTTTAATAGAAATTATGTAACAGTTATGTGAAATGAACATCTGCATACCTCCCCAGAATAATAAGAGAGTGGGTGGGGTTCAAGGTTACAGAACTGAATTAGAAATGTCCTTGCTTGGTAATTCTAAGGTCTGTCCGTTCTGGCGTCAGTTGTCTGGTTGAATTTCCTCCTTTCTGTGGGCTATATTTTCCTCCTCCTGGGCGGTATAATTCTTCTTGGATGTAAGAAACAGTGAAGCACCCTGCTTGGTGTAGTTGCCTTGTTTTCTTTGAGTGCCCTTCTTGTCTGATTCTGTTAAGTTATTTAGACACAGTTTGTTCCTTTCCAAACCTGTTTTAAGATTACTAGCAAGGGCTAAAGAGATGGCTTAGTGGTTAAGGCACTTGCCTGCAAGGCCAAAGGACCCAGGTTCAATTCTTCAGGACCCACATGCACAAGGTGGCACATGCATCTGGAGTCTGTTTGCAGTGGCTAGAGGCCTTGGTGCGCCCATTCTCTCTCTCTCTCCCTCCATCTCTCTCTCTCTCTCTGTTTCACTCTCTCTCTCAAAAATAAGTTAAAAATAAAATAAAATATTAAAGATTACTAGCAAAATTGTAGCAGTGCTTACTCTAGATCTAATTAGTTTCTGCTACTGAGACAAGACTCATTAACACCCTATCAAATCCCTCCGAATATGAGACTTTCCAGTGAGCAGGATTATTCCTAGTCTGTGTGAATAACAAGTATTTCCTTCTATTCTTTTGGTGTGTTATATTTTTTTGCATGTGTGTAGTATTGATGCAGGATTTGGGAGTTCAGGAAGGGCTTATGAGCCCTAACTTTTGGGCTGCTGCCTGTTTTAACAAAGAATTGAGAAAACAGTAAGAAGGATAAACTATGAATTTATTTAGGGAGAAATTATCAATTAGCAGGTTTATTTAAGGAAAACATTATCCAGGAAAGAGGCTAGCTGAAAAACTCAGGCCAAAAGGAAATCTTCATCAAGGAGAAATTTTGGAGGGGAGCCTATACAAAACACACACCCCAGGCAAAATGTGGGATCTCTAGCATGCCATCTGTGGCCCTCCCTTCTTGATGATCCATTTTTCAGTAAGTTCTAGTATTTGTCTTCCTGATACAAGGGTCTGTTACCCCTCCCTGTATTGTGTTCTGTAAATTCCCTCAAGAAAAGAGGTAGGGCACCTGGAAGAGTCACCTTTTGTGTTTGCTGCCTCTTGGGGATGACATCTTTTGTGGTGTGAAGTGTCTGAATAACCACTGCTTCTTACATTGTGTCCATTTGTTTATGTGCTTCAGACAGGAGGGCCAGTCTGGTCTCTGCTGTGCCCTCTTGAGCAGTTCTTTAAACAGTGATTCAAAGTATTTGTTCAGGGGTTGGAGAGATGGCCAAGAGGTTAAAGGTGCTTGTTTATAAAGCCTACTGGTCCAGGTTTATTTCCCCAGCCACCCATGAAAAGCCGGACTGGCATTCATTTGCAGTAGCAAGAGAATGTGGCATGCTCATACATACATATGCACACAAATATATATATAAATTTTTTTTAAATATGTTAAAGCAGTATATTGGGGCTGAGGAGTTAGCTCTGTTGGTTGTATTCTTGCCTTGCAAGCATGAGAACCCTGGGTTTGATGCCCCAAAACCACACCTCTCCTGTATCCCTTAAAGAAAGCTAGGCATGCTCATAATTCCAACACCAGAGAGGTGGAGACAACGATCCCTGGGACCTGTGGACCAGCCAGGCTAGCCTACTTAATGAGTTCTAGGCCCGAGAGACCATGTCTCAAAAAAAGGCTGTGCAGTACCTAAGAAACAGCATTTGAGGAACAACACTTGAGGTTTCCTCCAGCCTCCTTGTACACCTGTGCACACACATGCGCCCACACATACCTCAAGCACACATTTGCAGGGGCACATGCAGTGTGTACATGCATGTGCATGGTTAATGTTACTATCATGTCATCGTCTTTGGTTGCCCTTTTACCGTCATAGACCTCTCCATTGTTCACCTGTCTTCTTTTCCTCATTCTGCTCCCTCTCTAGAGCCCACCTTGTGGGATCCACATAACTGGGGGCTTGGGAGAAGGCTTTTCAGATCAAGGCACTTGCTTCAAAGCCTGCTGACCTGCAGATCAATTCCCTAGCCACCCATGTAAAGCTGGTTGGGGTTTATTTTCGGCAGCAAGACACTCTGCTGCATGCACACACATACACATGTGCAAATAAAATTTTTAAAGAGAAACTCTTCTGTGGGGCTGGAGAGACAGCTAAGTGCTCTTCCTGTGCAAGTATGAGGACCTTAGAGGACCTGAGACCACCTGGGTTTCCACCTCCAGACCCCACACAGACAGCTGGCGGTGGCCGTGCGCATCTGTAGTCCCAGTCCTGTAGAAGAGCAGACACATGAGAATTGCCAGAACTTGGGAAAGCATCAGGCTCCGGGATCAATCAGAGACCCTATTTGCAACAGATAATGGCCCCCAACATTTAGCTCTGCCCAATGCAGGTAAACACACCCTGCCACAGGCAAGTTCATGGACTGCTGTGAGGTTACATACATTTGTATATATCATACCCTGCCCCCCACACACTCACATAAGCAAAAATGGAAAAAAGAAGGAGTCTTCTGTATACCTTCCTTCCATACAGGAGGATGTTCCCCGTCAGGACCAGTCCTGGTTTGTGCATCCCTTTCTCCTAGCCTCAACTTTTTCTACCTTGGATCTTCTGACTTCTTCTCATATGTAAACATACTCATCATATTAAGTTGTTTCCATCTAATAATAATTCTCCCTTTATCATCTTACTCAGATTTCCTGGAGAGTCATTTGTGCTTCTTGTCTTCATTTCATTCTGTTGATTTCTCAGCTAGGTATAATGTGATTGTTTTCTACCATTCTGTTGACTCTGTTCTGGTGAACTGCAACCTACTTTTTAATTTCCAAATCCAGTGTTTGTTTTTCAGTTCTTACCTCCTGGGGCCAATTTGTTTCTGTAGTCCAAGAAGCTACTGTGAGGAAGCATAAAAGTTTTTAGGTAGAGATTCGTATTAATATTTAACATGTAGAGTATGTCAGTCTTAGAGTTCCCTTCTCCCTCCTGATTGGCCAAAACTGAGGCTTTCCTTCAAAGGGCTTGCCTCATGGGGGATCCAGCCACTTGTCTCCCTGAGCACTGGCCCACACCCCCACAAGCCTCCCTCCCATGGGCCTCATCTCTCTTCCTTCTTTGGCTGACACAGGTGCATTTATTTTCTCTCCCTCCTTTGTGCATTCAGCCTCATATTCTCTGCTTGCCCATGCATCTTCTCTCTCTTTAATTCTCTCTTACTCTCTCCTCCTCCCCCTCCCTTGCTCCCTCTCTGCTTCTACCACTTCTCCCTCGGCTTGAACCCTGGTCCCCCTTCCCGTTGGTGCCTTTACCATGTGTATCAGCAGCCATAGGCTTGCATTGTACACCTGTGGCCAGCCTTCCTGACTTTCTCCCTCCCTTCAAGCTACACTGCTCTGAGTCACATTCCCAGTCTTCTCTTCCATAATCCATGACCTTGCAGTGCTTGACACTACCTACACAAGACCTTCAAAATAGGAGGAAAAGATGATAACATCAAAATAAGAGAGATTAATTGAGAGGGGGAGTGGATTTGGGAAGGGAAAAATGGGGGAGGGGAGGGAATTATTATGGTTTATTGTCTATAATTATAGAAGTAATCAATAAAAAATTTAACCCACATTCATAATCCACAAACTGGTCTCAGATCCTCTACTGAATACCCCATTCCTGACAGAATAGTCTGTAACTTCTGATATCATTATTTCTTTAATAACTTCCTGTGGGAAAACTCCAAAATAAGTTATTTGTAAGTATCTTCCATTTTTATAGTACGTAAAGTCCCTGAAATGTGCTGTTATGCTTCTTAAAATTATAGATAGGCAATATTAAGGAATGTAGCCATCTGCTAAGTCGAAGATTACAGACAATGTAACAGATTGTCTAAGTAAGTAATATTTTGGCAGAATATATCCGAGGGGAACTTTTTCTAGTTAGGAACATGTTCTTTCTGGTTATACATGTCCATGCTTAGCAAAAAGAAGTTCTACTAGAAAGTGTAATTAGGAGTTGAACAAACAGTAAAGTTTGCTTTATTTAAAAAAAAGTAATAGAGCCAGACGTGGTGGTGCATGCCTTTAATCCCAGAACTCGGGAGGCAGAGGTAGGAGGATCTTCATGAGTTCAAGGCCACCCTGAGACTACATAGTAAATTCCAGGTTATCCTGGGCTAGAGTGAGAAAAAGAAAAAAAATGTAATAGGCTAAACTTGTTACCATGAAAATTCAAACTAGTGCCTATAGCTAGTCTGTCACTTTAATTAAATCTCTGGGACATAATTATTTCCAATGTGATATCTAAGCCTTTTATATGTTCTTTTTCTACTACAGTTTCCACATAATATTTATTCAACAACTAGTTGGGTTATAATAATTTGTTTAAGTTTCAGTAGAAAAGACAAAAATGGGACTGGAGGGATGGCTCAGCGGTTAGGGCATTTGCCTACAAGGCCAAAGGACCCAGGTTTAATTCCCCAGGATCCACGTTAGCCAGATGCACAAGGGGGCGCATGTGTCTGTGGCTGGAGGCCCTGGTGTGCCCATTCTCTCTCTCTCTCTCTCTCTGTCAAATAAATAAATATAAAATATTTAAAAAAAGAAAAGTAAAAACAAAATGAATATAACCATTTGAACCCTTGAAATGAAAGCATAATTTCTCTTATAATTTGACGATTTTCCTAGAAAATAAATACACTTCATTCTTTTTTATAAGTCAACATTTATTTGTCTATAATGTTTGACTCCTGCCACCCCAAGCAAGTAAGCCCCAAAAGGTCAGGAATCTCTTCTTTATGGCACTGTTTGCCTCCTCAAAGGCCTCCAGGGGCCTGGCCACCTATGGCTTCAGTGAATGTTGACCACCTGAACCAAGTGAGAGGAGGGAGGGTGCCTGCCTCCTCTCATAAAAAAAAAAATACTTCAAACATTATTTGAAATGTGCTTTTAAAATCTAGCAGTAAATCTTTCTAAATGTTGAAATTCTATAACTCAGTGTTAGTGTCTCAGAACTTTTGAGTAGCTCAAGGGAATTGTTCATAATTTTAAGAGAGCTAATACTGCCAGTAGTTGGTATTGATGTAAGATTTAGGGATTCACGGGGGCCCAAGGCCTGTGAACCCCAACTTTTAGGTTTTTATCCATTCTAATGAAGAATTATAAAAATGGAGTCTGTGAAGGGTAAATTATGATATATGAGGTTTATAGTAGTAAGAATCAGTATCTAGGTGAATGCTAGAAAGATTCAAGCCAGAAGGCAATTCTTCGCCTTGCACAGCTGGATAGGAGAGAGAAAAATGGAGAGACAAGACATCTCCAGAGGAGAAGCCCATGGAAAGGAGACACACACACTTCTTCTCCCTCTCTCCTTCCCTCTGTCCCTCTTTCTCTCTCTCTCTTTCTGGAGGCAAAACATGAGATCCCAGGCCAGAAGATTTAGAAGAAGCACATGAGAAGTAAACCATGAAAGCCTAAGTCCTTCACTTTTACAAAGAAGAAACCTAGTGATTAGACAGTCAAGGGCCCAAAGCTTACTGGACACAGGCTTGAAAGGGGAGGAGCTTACCAAAGCAGGAATCTGAAGAGTCCAAAGCCAGGAGAATATTGCCAAGAGAAAGATGATACATGTGGCAGACACATTTATATGGGTCAGACATTCAATTAGGATGAGTCTTGCCACTACACTCAGGTATGTAAGGGAGAGAGACTCGATTGGTTTGAAAACTCAAGGGGCTCGGAATAAGACTTTATTGGATGGAGGAAGAAGCTGGTCAGTCAGGTGCCAGATGTCTAGGCACCTTGCAGTTTTGTCTCATCCTTATGTCTAATTTCTAGGGAAAAAAAGAGAGGAAAAAAAACAGACCCTCCCTTTTAGCATTTCTGGCCTCCAGCATGGTAGAGGGGGAAGTCTTCTTTAGGAAAAAAGAGATAAGGAAAAATTGGATTCTCCCCTAACAGACTTAAGAACATTTCCTGCTTTTAGCCAAAAGACAAAAAAACTTAACTTTCTGGGCCCTGTTTTCCTCTACTGCCTAGCCAGCTTCTGTTTCCTGTTTATCAGTGGTATGCAAATTAAATAATACTTTTTCTTCTTTTCTTATTGATATATACTTATTGTACATAGTACTATGTTTCATGTGGACATTTTCATACAAGTATATGATACAGTTTGAGCATATTTTCAGGTTTGGCATTTGCAATAGAAGATAAGACAGAGAGTTTCCTTTAGTGTAACAGGAGTGCTAGAAGGGGAGGGGAACAAAGGAGGGAGGGAAAGAGAGAGAGAGAGCCAGAGACCAGCTTTGTATTTCATGCCGGGCAAGAGAGATGGAGTGTGGAGCAAGGGAAAGGGGACTCTGAACCTCCTAGAAGAAGGTAACAGAGTTTTCTTAAGCCATTTGGGGGAAAGGAAGAAAAGAGGGGGGCTCCTGCTCTGCACTGACTGAGGTGGGGGGAATTCCTAGAGCCCCTGCTGAACTCTTTCGGGGAAGTGGGACTTGACATCCTCTCTACTTAGAGTTAACAGGGGCTTGCTGGGAGGAGGTTGTTCTTCTTCCCCTCGATTCAAGTTAAGAAAGTAGGTAGGGTTTCTAAGATTTCTACCTAATGTGAGCAGCAGGGAGGGAGAGAAGGCAACTCACTTTGAAATCTCAATGCTGGTAGCTCCAGAATTCCTGGCCTAGTTAGAATATGGCCAGGTGGGAAGAAGGAGAACGGGAGAGTACTCTGGAACTGTTACACATACTCCCCATTGTCCCTGAACTCCCCTTTCCCTCCCCCTCCCCATAGTCTTCTTCACCCTCTAGACAGTTTGGCTTCTACTTTCTTGCCATATATGCATGCTTAATTTTATATGAATGATGCTGTCATACTTTGAATGTGATAGTCTATATGGCCCCTTAGACTCAGGCATTGTTTATTAAATGTCCTACTTAAGTCCCTAGAGTACAGATCCCTGCTACAAGGGGGTTTTCACTTGGGCCACATCTTACCATCGAGCTCTAAGGTGTGTGCAGGGGCGACTTTGACCTCCAGTAGTCTCTACTTGTGGTGCTGGTGTTTGTTTGCTGCACATTTCCCTGCTTGGGCCTGTGAATGGGGCCAGCTTCTTCCACCACTGATGGCGTTTCCCTGGACTCTGGAAACTTGAAATAAATCCCTTCCTCCCATAAGCTATGTCTGGTTGAATGTTTGTTGCAACAACAAGGAGCTGACTACAGCAGATACATTTCTTTAAAACTTACGTAAAACTTGGGCTGGAGAGATGGCTTAGTGGTTAAGGCGCCTCCTGGCTAAGCCTAAGAACATCAGTTCCAATCTCCAGGTCCCACGTTTAGCCAGATGCAAAGTGACACAAGGGTGCAATGCCACACTTGACCACAAGGGGCACACGCATCTGGAGTTCATTTGCAGCAGCTGAGATGCTGCTGGAACGCCCATTTTCTATCTGTCTTCCTCTCCCTCTCTCTCTGTGTCTCTCTCTCAACAACAACAAAAAAACTTATGAAATCTTAAATATTCATTATATATAAATGTGTGTATATATAATATATATGCACACTGTTGCAGTCAGGTTCGTGTTGCTGGCAGAAATCACTCAACTTTGGGGGAAAAAGGGTTTATTTTGGCTTATAGACTCAAGGGGAAGCTCCATGATGGCAGGGGAAAGTGATGGCATGAGCAGAGGGTGGACATCACTTCCTGGCTAACATAAGGTGGACAGCAGCAACAGAAGAGTGTGCCAAACTCTGGCAAGGGGAGACTGGCTATAATACCCATAGGCCCACCTCCAACAATACACTGCCTCCTGGAGGTGTTAATTCCCAAATCTCCATCAACTGGGAACCTAGCATTCAGAATACTTAGTTTATGGGGGACACCTGTATCAAACCACAACATTTCTTCCCCTGGCCCCCATAAACTGATATCAATACATGATATAACATACAATGCATTCAGTACAACTTTAAAAGTCTCCATAGTTTTTACCAATTTCAATGATGTTCAAACATCCCCATAATTCAAGGTCTTTTAACTGAGCCATAATACTAAAAAATCTCAAATAAAACCATAATGGCACAGTATAAACATTCACACTGCAAAAGATAGCATTAGGTATAGCAAAGAAATATTCAACCAATACAAGATTTAAATAGGGCAAACATCAAACTCTGTAGCTCCAAGTCCAACAACTCTAGTCAGTGACAAGTCTCCAGGTCCAGTAATTCTAATCAGCAACAAGTGTCTGGAGTTCCAATTCTGACCCTTCAAGCTAGGCTAGTCACGGTCCTGGAAAACTTCATGTGGGGCAGGCAGCTTTCCTGAACAGCCATTTGGTGGTCCGAGCATCTCCACCGGGTTTCCATCCACTGCAATGCATGGTTCATCCTCATGGCTCCATTGGATCTCCATGAAGGCAATGTTGCTTCACACTACCCATGGCCATTTCCAAAACACAAGACCACATTGCAAACTCAATGACTCGCTTTCTTGCATTTCTTATACTCCATAATAACAGGTAGGATGCCAGTTTGTTAATCCAGGGAGGGATAAATCAGACTTTGAAGAACAGAACACTCCTTGAGCACTCAGGCCCCTTCAAAAGAGTCTACATTCTTCCTGTTGCCCCAGTGCAGGTCAGCCTGCCCAATCTCAAAGGTTGTTATTTCTGTGCCATATCCCTCTACTCACACCAGTCCATTTTTATGCAAAGCAACCCTGTTCAAGTTCTCAGGACCCAGGCATAATAATAATAGCAAGCCTCTCATATAAACTGCTTCTAGCCCAGTCCAGACAAAGTTCCTTTTCACCCTCATAGCCAAACGTCACAGTCCATAGTTCTTACTGCATTTAGGTCTTGCAACTCTGTCCAGATTAATCCATCAAGCTGTATTTATAGCACTGCAAGGTGTCTCTTAGGCCAAGGTTTCAAATCCTTCCACATTCCTCTTGGAAATAAGCTCCAGAAAGCCAAAGCCACATAGTCAGATATCTAGCAGCAACCCCACTCCTTGGTACCAACTATACTCTTGCAGTCAGGTTCACATTGCTGGCAGAAGTCACCAAACCAAGAACAGCTTGTGGGAAAAAGGGTTTATTTTGGCTTACAGGGGAAGCTCCACAATGGCAGGGGAAAATGATGGCATGAGCAGAGGGTAGATATTACCTCCTGGCCAACATCAGGTGGACAACAGCAACAGGAGAGTGTGCCAAACACTGGCACGGGGACACTGGCTATAACACCCATAAGCCTGTCCCCCACAATACACCACCTCTAAGAGGTGTTAATTCTCAAATCTCCATCAGCTGGGAACCTAGCATTGAGAACACCTAAGTTTATGGGGGACACCTGAATCAAACCAACACACACACACACATATACATACATATACACATATCTATATGCAAACACTTAAGAGAAGCAAGCCTGAGCTACATACCAAGCTCTATACTGACCTGGGCTTCAGAGTGAAAATCTGCCTCACAGTAACAAAGCACTGTCCTATTGAACATCCTGTTGAACAAAAATAATTGAAATTTGTTCAAAACAAGAAATAAATGTTGTAGAGCATGAGAGATGGGATTGGTTAGTGGTTAAGGAGCTTGCTTGCAAAGCCAAAGGACTCAGGTTCAATTCCCCAGGACCCACATAAGCCGGATACACAAAGTGGTGCATGTGTCTGGAGTGAGTTAGCAGTGACTGGAGTCTGTGGCACACCCATATTCATATTCTCTCTCTCCCTCTCTCTCTCTCTCTTTCTCAATCTGCCTCTGCCTCTCTCTCTCTTTCTGTCAAATAAATCAGTAAAAATAAACTTTTTAAAAACAATAACTGTTGTAAAGGCTTGAGAACAATCTCTTAAAGAAAATAATAAAAGTTTATATAATCCAGAAAAAAAGTCAATCAAGTAAATGTTTGGGTACTTTATTTGCCATCAAAGCATTTCATGATATTTTTTTTTCTGATTAAAGTCTTTCACTGACTTTATTTTAAAAACATGTATCATATTCATATAAAAACTTGTGATTGGGGGCTAGAGAAATGGCTCAATGATTAAAGGCTCCTGTTTGCAAAGACTGGCATCTCAGGTTCATATCCCCAGCGTCCACATAAAGCCAGATGCAGAAGGTTGCACATGTATCTGGAGTTCGTTTATAGCAGCAAAAGGCCCTGTTGTGCCCATTCCCCTCCCCTCATTTTTTCTCTCTCTGCTTGCAAATAAGTAAATAAAAATATTTTTTAAAACATGTGATTATCATAATTACAAACCTAAATAAAATTTTCAACACTGTATTATCAATATCAAGAAACAGTATTTCTCTATCTTCTTTCCCTCAGGCATCTATTTGTGTATGTTCAGGCTCATTGGCTTGCCTTGGGGGCAGTCGCAGTTTTAATAAAACACAAACTCTCCCTTCTCTTTCAGAGTTGCGTGCTTGTGCCAGACTTGATTGTTAAAAAACACATATGCAAATAGCTCACTGATAGAGCTCTTGCCTAGCATGCACAAGATCATGGGTTCAGTACCCAGTACTGGCAAGAGTAGAGAGACTGGAGGGACGGGGAAGAAATGCTAACTGTCCTTATTTAATCATTACATATTACATGTTTCTATAAATTTCTCACACTTTACCTTATAAATATATACAATTAAAAACTGATCTGCCTCCACTCTTCTTTCTGTTTCTTTTAGGAGGCAATCCAAATAGGACTTCTCAGGCCCCTTGTATCTCTTCACTCATTATTTTCCCAATGTATTTTTGGTACTTGAGCTTTAATTCTTGAATGAATCATCTTCTTTCTTCTCACTATTTATAAATGCCTGAGACACATATCTGTTCCACCTCCCTTCATCTGGATAACACACTCATCTTTGCAATATCAGTGTAGAAAGTTTCCCCTGCTGTGTCCCTCCCTAAGTATACCCAAATATGAGCAAGACATCCTCTGTCAGTTCCCATTGAACTTAATGTCCCCAGTGCTGATGCAGGATTTGGCGGTTCAGGAGGGATTCCCCAGAATTTATGAACCTCAAGTTTTAGTTCTGTCCTATCTTTAATAAATAACTAATAAAGACAGATTCAAGAATGATAAATTATGAATTACTCAGTTTATTTAGGGGGAAGTCACAAATTGTGGGGTTTAGAAAACATGCTTTCATGTGGAAACACTATAGTTTATAAGGTTCATTTAAGAGAAATTAAGGTCTTTAGAAACGGACTGGAACAGAGTTTTAAGCACATGGAAAGTAGAACTTAGATGTATTATGCAGACAGGCTCAGAAAACATACATATGGCATCTTCCATGTGCTTTCCAGAAGAGGGAAAGTATCAAAGAAGGAGAGAAATTGAGGGTCTTTGGGGAAAAACTGGATGGGCAGAGAGACTCAGAAAACACACACAACATCCGCCATATGCTTTCCTGAAGAGGGAAAGTATCAAAAGAGAAGAGAAATCCAGGGGAGAAATGAGTGATGAAGAGGGTTACACTCATGGTTACCCTGAGAGTAGCACAAGAACACAGGCAGCAAATCCAGAGTCGGTGAAAACACCCACGTGGTAGATTCAGAGATTACAGAAAAAGCATACATGTAATTAAAGTGAGATGTTACCCCAAACTATAAAGCAGAGGTAAGCGGAAAAGTTTAGATTAAGAAACAATGTAGAGGGCTGGAGAGATTGCTTAGGGGTTAAGGCGCCTGCCTCCTAAGCCTAAGAACACTGGTTCCAATCTCCAGTGGTTCCAATCTCCAGGTCCCACTTGTAGCCAGATGCAAAGTGACGCAAGGGCGCAATGCCACACTTGACCACAAGGGGGTGCACACATCTGGATTTTGTTCGCAGCAGCTGAGAGACTGCTAGCACGCCCCTCTCTGTCTTCCCTTCTCTCTCTCTCTCTCTCTGTGTGTGTGTGTGTGTGTGTGTGTGTGTGTGTGTCTCCAAAAAAAAAAAAAAGGGAAACAATGTAGAGCAGGGCATGCTCATGTACACCTTTAATCCCAGCACTCGGTAGGCAGAGGTAGGAGGATCACGAGTTCAAGGCCACCCTTAGACTACATACTGAATCCCAGGTCAGCCTGGGCTAGAGTGAAACCCTACCTCGAGAAACCAAAACAAACAAACAAAAAAAAGGAAACAATGTAATGTTCTATCACCCCCACCCAGCTAGGTTGGGTGTGGTATAGGTCAGAGTCACATGTGTCCCTGTGACCTGAGCGAAGAGGACACATGTGCATGCATGTATACACATGCACGCAGGAATGCACACGCACACTGAAGATCTTATCCAGAGAGAAGAGAGGGAGGGGCTGGAAGGCCTCAGCCTTTATCGCAGCATCAATTTCAGGAACATGAGTGGCTGGTGAATGTAGTGGACAAACCTGAGGTCATCTCAGCTGGCCCAACCCACCCAGGTAGTGTTAGTAGACCATGGGCAGTAGGGGACACTGAATCAGTCTCCATCAGAGATTTTTGCCCAGAGTTTCTGGTGCCAGGGCAAGCGAGCCGACACCTCTTGGTTGTCCTTGAGTCTCAATTCTTAGCTGAGACTGCCTTTAAAAAAGCTATCTTTCGGGCTGGAGAGATGGCTTAGCAGTTAAGCGCTTGCCTGTGAAGCCTAAGGACCCCGGTTCAAGGCTCAATTCTCCAGGACCCACGTAAGCCAGATGCACAAGGAGGCGCACGCATCTGGAGTTCGTTTGCAGTGGCTGGAGGCCCTAGCATGCCTATTCTCTCTCTCTCTCTCTCTCTCTCTCTCTCTCTCTTTACCTGCCTATTTCTGTATCTCTTTCTCTCTCAAATAAATAAAATAAAATAAAATTAAAATTAAAAAAAAAAAAAAAGCTATCTTTCAGCCAGGCATGGTAGCGCACACCTTTAATCCCAGCACTTGGGAGGCAGAGGTAGGTGGATCGCCATGAGTTCGAGGCCACCCTGAGACTACATAGTGAATTCCAGGTCAGCCTGGGCTAGAGTGAAACCCTACCTCAAAAAAAAAAAAAAAAAAGCTATTTTTCTCCTACCCTCCTTGAGTGCTAGCTAGCACTTATTCCCTTTCATTGTAACAGCATTTCTACTAGTTTGTACCTTTAAGTTTTAGAAGAGATTTTCTGTCTATGTTAAATTCCAGGATTATCTAATACATTGCAGACATATTGTTAGAATGGGTTCCTGAAAGGCTAGATTTAAAGGCTTTATGCATTAGGAAGGAATCTAAGGATAAAACAAATAATAAACATGAAAATACTCTTCTTGGAGCTAGGCAGAGAGCTCAGTTATTAAATTTGTTTAAAAAGGATAGTAAGAAGTTACATGCTTAGTGAGAGCCTCATAAAATAACTTGAGAAAAAAACACCAGTGTGGAGTTGGGATGGAGCTCTGTGCTTGCCTAGCTTGTACATGCCCTGGGCTCCCCAGCACTGATGCCAGATTTTGGGGTTCAGAAGGAGTCTCACAAATTTATCAACCCCAATTTTGTGTCCCTATGCTATTTTTAACAAAGAGTTGACAAAAGTAGACTCAAGGATAAATTATGAATTATTGACTTTATTTAGGGAAGATCACAAATTGTGGGGTTAAGGGACACTGGAATCTAAAAACAGGCTGGAGCAGAGACATAAGCACATGGAAGATAGAAAACACACACTCGTGTGGAAGGCACAGCAGAGTTCTTAAGGTTCATTTAAGAGGAATTGAGGTCTAGAAAAAGGCTGGAGCACAGCCCCAAGTATGTGGAGTATAGGACCTAGGAGCTTATGTAGGGAGATTTAGAAGAAACACACACTTGTGTGGAAGGCACAGCATCCATTTTGACCTTCCTCACGGAAGAAAGTTAAGAGAGCAAATGCTGATGGCTTAACATAGAATAGCAGAGAGAAAGTACCATAATAAAGACCAAGAAATTCAGAGGAGAAATGGGTAATAAAGAGAGTTACACCCCGGTTTACCTGTAGTTTAGGGAAATTACACATGTAGAGTTCATCCAGAGTTTAGAAGAAATATCCACATGGTAGATTTAGAGTTTGAAGAAAATACACATGTGATAGACACAAATCAGAGGTAGAATCATACACATAATTAAAGTGAGAAGCCACCCCAAAGCCTAAAGCAGAGGCAAGCAGAAAAACTGCTGTCTCCTTCCCAGCCAGACTTCTCTGTGTCTAGACAGAGATCTTAGGGCAGAGATAAGCATGGATAAGCCTTGTTTGAAAATGGATTCTTTCGTCAGACTCAGGTACGTAAGGGGAAGACCCATTGGTTTGCCGATTCTAAGGGTTGAACCCCAATGGCCAGCCCACCTAGGTAGAGTGCGAGACTGTGGAGGCAGCAAGGGGGCACTTCATGAAACTGTATCAAACATAAGTTCCATTCATACCAAGGTGGGGTAGCATCTTCTGGTTCTCTCTTTGGGTTCCTGCCCCAACTGAAACTGCCTGAAAGAAGCAGGCTTTCTCCTGAGTCTCCTTCAGCACCTCAAAACAAAGCAAAATCTCAAATAGCAGTATACATACATATACATGTGCTAAAGTTTCGATCTGAAATATCCCGTGTTACTTACTTTTATCTTTTGCTTTGAGAAACTACATTGCAAGAACAACTTTAGGAAGGAAGGGTTTGAGGGCGCATATATGTAACGCGAAGGAGTAGGTGGGAGCATGAAAAGGCTGGCTGTTTTGCATCTGCAGTCAGGAAGCCTAGAGAGGGATGCTGGAGCTTAGTCACTGTCTCCTTTTTTCCATTTTCTTCAGTAGGGTAACGCTACCCATGAGGGAGCACCGTCCACATTCAGGGTGGGCCTTCCTTCCTCAGTTAAATCTCTTTGGAAACACCCTCACAGACACACCTAGATGTGTTTCTCCAGTGTAATTGAAAATCCAGACAAGTTGACAATGACAGCCATCACATCCCCCAAAGGCTCATGTTAAAGACTTGGTTCCTACTAAGATGACTCAAAAGTCATCATAGTGCTGGGAAGAAATGACAATGGAGTGTTGAGCAATAAGACATCTCTATCACACCTTCCAAGGCTCGGGCCACTGCAGAAGAGGTGGCAGAAAGAGTGTAAGAGCCAAAGGAAGGGTAGGATGACTTACAATGCAATATTCCAGACATAAAATGGCCTGGATATCCATGACCTCGCAGTGCCTGGAACTATGTTCACAAGAGCCTCATCGTAGGAGGAAAAGATGATGACAGCAAAATAAAAGAGATACTGATTGTGGGGGGATATGATGGAGGGTGGATTTGTGAGGGAGAAAGTGGGGATGGGGAGGGAATTATAATGGTTTATTGTCTATAATTATGGAAGTGAAACAGTCAATTAAAAACTTAAAAAATTAAAATTAAATAAAAGACTTGGTTCCCCAACCCTTGACACTGAAGTAGTGAAACATTTAAGAGGAGGAGCCTAGTGTGAGGAAGGTAGGTCCTTGGAGGCGTAGCCTTGGAAAGGAATGTTGGAACCCTGGTTTTTTTCACCCTCCCCCTCTTTCTCCTACTCTCCTTCTCCTCTTTCCCTTTCCCTCCCTTCCCCTTCCTTTCTCTTTTATTTTAATCAATTTATTTATTTGAGAAAAAGAGGCAGAGAGGGAGGGAGAGAGAAGGGGCACACCAGGGCCTCTAGCCACTGCAAACGAACTCCAGATGCATGCACCACCATGTGCATCTGGCTTTACATGAGTACTGTGGAATCTAACTTGGATCCTTTGGCTTTGCAGTCAAGTGCCTTAACCTCTAAGCCATCTCTCCAGTCCACCTTCTGCTTTTCCATTCCCTCTCCTCTCCTCTCTTCCTTGTTTTCCAGTGGCCATTGCTCCTTTACCAAATACTAGTGTCATGATTCACTGTGACACCACAACAAACAATAATAACAGATACCTAGAAAACAAATGATTGTGAGCTGAAGCCCTGAGCTAAAGTAAAGCTTTCCTCTTTTGATCTCATCATCTGAGATATTTTGTCACAGTTACAGAAAACTAACTAACACAGTGTAGTAAACCTGGACATGGAAGAAATATTTAAATGTGCCAGATGTGGTCCCAGCTCTTGGAAGGCAGAGGTAGGAGGATCGCCATGAGTTGAAGGCCATCCTGAGACTTCATAGTGAATTCCAGGTCAGCTTGGACTTGAGTGAGACCCTACCTTTAAAAACAAAAATAAAAACAAGAAAGGAAGGGAGGGAAGGAGGAAGGAAGGAAGGGAGGGAGGGAGGGAGGGAGGGAGGGAGGGAGGGAGGGAGGGAGGGAAACTTAAATGTTACTGATAACTGGTATCTCAATAATTTTTATTTTTTTTTACCATGAACAAATATTTTCGTATCATCAGTCAAGAAACATGAAAATTTTTCATTGACATAAACAAACAAAATGAGATCCTGTAGGAAACCCTCTAGGAACTTTTATGAAAGAAATTAGATCCAATAGTTATTAAAGTGAATAAACTAGTTGGTGTCGAAGAATAGTGAGATAAAACAATAATTACAAAAAAGAAACCCTCAGTTACCTTCTCTTTCATAGCACATTCCAAATCTATTTAAGAAATTAAATGTGGGCTGGAGAGATGGTTTAGCAGTTAAGGTGCCTGACTGCGAAGCCCAAGAACACCTGTTCGAATCTCCAGGTCCCACGTTTAGCCAGGCAAAAAAGTGACACAAGCGTGCAATGTCGCACATGCGCACAAGGGGGCGCACACGTCTAGAGTGCATTCACAGCAGCTGAAAGGCCACTGGCAAGCCCATTCTCTGTCTCTCTCCCTCTCTCTCAAATTAAAAAAAAATTAAATGTAAGCTGGGTGTGGTGGTGCACACCTTTAATCCCAGCACTCAGGAGGCAGAGGTAGGAGGATCACCATGAGTTCCAGGCCACCCTGAGACTACATAGTGAATTCCAGGTCAGCCTGGCCCAGAGAGTTAGACCCCACCTCGAAAAACAAAAACCAAAATAAATTAATTAATTAATAAAATAAAATAAAATAAAATAAAATAAATGTGAATATACTATTCAAGTGCTAGGGGAAAAACAATGAATAAGCCTTTCTAAGTATCCAGAAGCAATAATAGAAAAACATTTGATTACATTTGAAAATTTACATGGCTTTAAAAAGCCCTTAGGCAATTTTTTTTGGGGGGGGAGAGAGAGACAGAGAGAGAGGGAGAGGAAGACAGATAGAGATGGGCGCGCCAGCAGCCTCTCAGCTGCTATGAACGAAATCCAGATGTGTGCACCCCCTTGTGGTCAAGTGCGGCATTGTGCCCTTGCATCACTTTGCATCTGGCTAAATGTGGTACCCGGAGATTGGAACTGGCGTTCTTAGGCTTGGTAGGCAGGCGCCTTAACCGCTAAGCCATCTCTCCAGCCCCCTTAAGCAATTTTTAAGTGACAAATCAGAAGAAAAATATCATGTATGTCAAAGAAAGGTTAGTAGCCATAAAAAGCTTCCAAAACATGAACAAAAAGGTAAATGGAGCCAGGCATGGTGGCACACGCTTTTAATCCTAGCACTCAGGAGGCAGAGGTAGGAGGATCGCCATGAGTTTGAGGCTACCCTGAGACTACATAGTAAATTCCAGGTCAGCCTGGACCAGAGTGAGACCCTACCTCGGGGGGGGGGGTGGAGGTAAATAGCTCTAATCCCCCCAAAATATGTATGTGTCTTAAATATTTGGAACAGATGCTCAGTGTCATTCATAAATAGAGAAATGCAGAATAAAGATACAGAAAGATCTTTCTTTTCTATCAAATTAGAAGGTACTCAGAAAGATGGGTAACATGCTTTGTTTGCAAGCTGGTGAGAATATATTATTATTAATTAGCCTAGAAACCCAAAAAAGAGTTTGTGAGTTTCAACAAAATTATATAAACATTTTCTATTTCATTCAGCTGTTCTTATAAGAATGTATGCCTTGGATGCACTGGCAAAAATCTGAGAAGACATATTTGCAGGGCCATTTATGATATCACTTTTTGGAGTAGCACAAAAATGGAGGTGTCCCAATTGCTAATCAATAATGAGCACGTTATTGTGCATCCATCCATGTGATGTCATGCCATCAGCTACAGAAGGGAAAGTGCGAGGGAGACGGAATGAGGAATATCATAAACTCAGTTTAAAACTGAAGTGTTTGCTGTTGTTTGCCTAAGAAAATGGGTCATGTGAATATACATCATATATGTTTTTCAATGAAAGGATAAACTATCCAGAAGATCCAGAAAAATACTCACCAATAATTAGAGGTGGGGTGCAGAGTACATTGGAACAGGCAGTAATAACAGCCAGACCTCTTTGTATTTGCTTTATGTAGAGAATTAAATTTGAAGCCATATAAATATTTATGTAGTTATAAATGCAAAGTGAAAGAAAAATTCCTAAATGTCAAACAATGAAGTAGTGTAAAGTAAATGTAAAGCATATCATATAGAGAGGAGCTCTTTTATCTCACTTTCTACTTACTCACCTGCTCTACCTTTAAATATGGTAATTTGTTTCTGTTAATTCTACTGGAATATACTTAAAAGATAAGAACTGCTCCCAAATTTCATGAACTCTACAATATCATAATGATATTTTTAATATTACTAATCAACTGTGGGTGGTGTTGGTTAAAGTTATATGAGTAATTAGGTTGATATTATAGTGTGTCAGGATTTCTAGCATGGGAGAAAGAAAATACAAGATGAGTAAGATCAAAGTGAACTGATGTTTTGTTTCTTTAACAACATAATTTGTTTTATATATCTTTCATAGCTGTGGTCACTAAAAAGGCCTAGAAATAACGACCATTTCCATAAATATTGAGCAATTTTAAATGCTCATGCTGTGGTATGCAAACAGGATTTTTCTAGCAAGAGAAGCCAGGATTCCTTAAAGAAATGGTTGATTTCAGATTTAAGGCAAGAAATGTGCAAAAAAAAATTCTGTAACCCGAAAAATTTTCAAGCACTTAAAATGAAAAAAGGTGTTTCTAACTAAGCCACGGGTTAAAAAAAAATCAAATGAAAAGTTTAAAAGTATTTTGAATTCAGTGAAAATTAAAATACCACATTAACAAAATTTGTGGGTTGTTGTGAATTAAATACATTGCAATTTTTTTTATAAATACTTATATTGAAAGGAAGAAAGGACTCAATTCAGTGACCAACATTTCCATTTTAAGAATGGAAAAGAAGAGAAATAAATACCAAAATAAACAGAAGGAAACAGAATAATCTATGTAGATATGAGGGGAAAGGAAAACAAAAATCAATAGAGTAATACCAAAGAAAAATATCAGAGGCATAGCTGGGCATGGTGGTACATGCTTTTAATCCCAGCAGTGGGGGGAGGCAGAGGCAGGAGGATCTCTGACTTTGAGGCCACTCTGAGACTACATAGTGAATTCCAGGTCAGCCTGGCCTAGAGCAAGACTCTACCTAGAAATTTTTTTAAAGGGGGGGAGCTGGGGAAATGGCTTAGCAGTTAAGGTGTTTGCTTGCGAAGCCTAAGGACCCCGATTTGATTCCCCAGGACCCACATAAGCCAGATGCACAAGGGGGTGCATCTGGAGTTAGTTTGCAGGGGCTATAGGCCCTGGCATATCCATTCTCTCTTTCTCTCTATCTACCTCCCCCCCCCACTCTCAAATAAATAAATAAATAAAATATTTTAAAAAGAAAGAAAACAAAAACATCAGAGGTTTCCAGGTTTGCATTAAATTAATCCTCATGAAGTAATTGGAATGGGTGCCTCTTAAAGATTAGTAAGGATGGCGATCACAACGTGGTGAAGTCCATCAAATGTGCCTTCAGTCATGAGCATATTACATTATAAATAATACTTTTGGTTTTCCTTGCCAATGCCATGGAACTTTAAAAACTGATAAAGGAGGATTAAACATTTTTTATGGGTGCTGGAGAGATGACTTAGCAGTTAAGACACTAGCCTGCAAATTCTAAGGACCCAGGCTCAATTCCCCAGTACCCATCTTAGCCAGATGCACAAGGTGGCACATGCATAGTTCATTTGCAATGGCTAGAGGCCCTGGCATGCCAACTCTCTATCTGCCTTTTTCCCTCCCTCTCTCTGTCCCCCCATCAAATAAATAAACATTTCCAAAAAAATTATGACTGTCTTGTACAAACAACACCTCAGAAAAATCAAAATAATAAATGAAATGTTTCTGTTTATAAAGGTGTTGTCTCTAATAGATACAGAAGGAATATTTGAATGTCTTCAATTTGTAGGCTGCTGAATTAGTAGATCTGGGCAATGGTTGTTAATGTCCACTAATTTCATTAGAAAGGCACAGAAATTATAAAGCCTAAGATTTAGTCAAATTCTTACCTTCATCAGTTGTTTCCAACTCGATTGCATTTTAGAATCATTTTAGAATATTTAAGAATCTTGCTTTAGAGACTCAGCATAAAGCTAAAGCATCAGGAGGTTTTTAATTTTTTTAATAATTTATTTATTTAAGAGAGAGAGAGAGACCAGAGCCTTTAGCCACTGCAAATGAACTCCAAACACCTGCACTTTACATGAGAACTAGGGAATTGAACCCAGGTTGTTAGTCCTTGCAGGCAAACGCCTTAATAGGTGAGCCATCTGTGCAGTCTTAAAATTCTTTAAAAAATTATTTTATTAAGAGAGAGAAAAGAGGCAGGAAGAGAACAAAAGAGAGAGAATGAATGCATGTTCCAGAACCTCCTGCCACTGCAAACAAAACTCCAGACCCATGCACTAGTTTTGGTGTCTGGCTTTATGTGGGTACTGGAGTATTGAACTTAGTCCTTCAGGCTTTGCTGAGCCATCTCTCCAGCCCCATGCATCAGGAGTTCTAAAGTTCCCTCCTTTTTGATGTGAATAAGGTTTTTGATGTGCATAAGGTACATAAACACTGTTTTAAATTCAGTGATAGCTTATAAAAAACACAGGATGCAATCAGCAAAATACAAACTAAGGGAAACTTTAGGAAAAAATACCCAGCTTCTTTAAGAATTAAAAGAAACAAAAAGATAAAAGGAAACTATATGAGTATTAATGTTATACCAGTTATTTCATTATAATAAGTTTTATAAGTCCTAAATCAAACAAAGCATGAAAAATAAGATCACTTCTCATTAACATAATTAAGGGATATAAAAGAATTGTGGGTATGCTTTCTAAAGAAAATAATCTCTATTAGAGATACATACTAGATATATATGTGTAAAATGATACAGTGTTTGATGTTTCCAAAATAACTGATAGGGATAGAACAGGGTTAGAGTGCTAGAAAAAAAATAAGATTGAGTTAAAAAGGACCAAAGCTAAGCAAAGTGAGTACACAGAGTTTTATTGTACTTTCCTAAGATAACTGCTTGGAAGCTATAAGAATTTTGCAACATTTTAAGAAAATCATTTCGGGTGAAAACAAAACAAATTGGAAAAGAGGAAAAACAAAGAGAGAATGGGGTCATGTTTTTCAAAGGATAAAATGGTCCATAGAGATCAGTCAAGTGCTGACTGTTTTCGTAGCTGGTGTGATACTGTGACTTCTACCAAACTAGTTTCTTCGACCTTGTAGAAGTTGGAGGTTTGGTTGGAATCTACAAAGGGTGAGGAAATGTGCACAGATTTCAAGAGCAGCAAAAGCATGGCTACCAATGAACTGCTGCAGGGTCAAGGAAGTGTGCTGCCTGGTTCTTTGTAGTTTTGATTTCTTATACTATGAGACAGCATGTCCAAACCCTTGTGAGTATCTTAGAAGGAAGCCATTGGAAATTGGCAAGCTAAAAATACAAGAGAGTCAGACTTAGTGGAGATAGGATGAGTGTAAGAGAAAAGCTAGAGAATTGCTCTTGTATAGAATTGGACCCTGACTCTTGTCAAGAAAATTGGAGACTAGATCTATTTGTAAGGAGGTTGGAGGGTAAAACGTTGGAGAGGTTCTTTACTAGTGGCCTTTATTTTCTCAATGAGTTAAACATGGTGGTCATCTTACATCATAAGTAGACCCAGGGTTACAGAGTTGAATGAGAGAAATAGCTCTCCAGAAACTTCCTAAGGCCCATGTTTCCATACAGGCATTCCATCCTAATATTTTATTTATATGTGTAGACTTCAGATAAGGGAACAGTCTTAGGTTTTAGGAGGTTTCTTCGTTTTCATATGTATATATTATATATATGGTTTTTGAAGTCACATCCTTTATTCAAAATATAATTCTTTGGGCTGGAGAGATGGCTAAGTGGTTAAAGATGCTTCCTTGCAAAACTTATCTTTCCAAGTTTCCCAAGAATTATTATTAGGAATGAATACCATGTTTTTTCTGCATCTTTTGGAAAGATAACATGACTTTTCTTTGTAGTTTGCTAATGTGATGAGTCACTGATTGATTTAAAAATGTTAAAGCAATTAGTAATTCCTGGAGTAAGCCTCTTAGTCATGAGCTAGCATCCCTTTTATATATATGTTGGTAGGTTAGACTTGCTGAGATTTTGTTAATAAATTGTACATCATGGTGATTATTGTTCTGTAGTTTTGTTATTTGTTTTCCTTTAATGTCTTTAGTTTTGGTATCAAAGCATTCTCATGAAATTACCTAGCAAGTGGTGAAAAAAAAAATAATGCATACTATTTTCTATGTATTCATTGTCAAGAAAAGGAAATGAAATCCTCAATAAAGATTGTGTTTATCTATTTTTAATGTAGATTAATTTTCACACTACTAATCCACAGGCCAAATGCAATGAAAAGGAAATTTATTTGTAGACATTATTTTTAAATATATTTTATTTATTTGAAAGAGAGAAAGAGGCAGAGAAAGGGGGGGTGGAGAATGGGCACACCAGGGCCTCCAGCTGCTGCAAACCAACTCCAGATGCATGTGCCCCCTTGTGTATCTGGCTTATGTGGGTTCTGGAGAATCAAACCAGGATCCTTTGGCTTTGCAGGCAAGTGCCTTAAGCACTAAGACGTTTCTCCAGCCCTGACATTATTTTTATAAATATTTTATTTATTTATTTATTTATTTATTTATTTATTTATTTGAGAGAGAGATACAGAAATAGAGGTGGGGGGGAGAGAGAATGGGCACTCCAGGGCTTCCAGCCACTGCAAATTCCAGATGCATGCACCTCCATCTGCATCTGGCTTATGTGGGTCCTAGGGAATTGAACCTGCGTCCTTTGGCTTAGCAGCCAAGTGCTTTAACCACTAAACCATCTCTCCAGCCCCTGACATTATTTTTAAAAGTTTCATTGGAACATGTTTTTAGTTTGCCCTATTAATAACCTCTTCATATGCAATCATTTATCTAATACATATTATATTTTGCTTGGCAGCTTCTATGTTTTTGAAACAGGCCTTTGAAGGAGAATACCCTAAATTATTGCGCCTTTATAATGATTTATGGAAGCGTCTTCAACAGTACAGTCAAAATATTCATGGAAATCTTAATGCAAGTGGAAACACCGACGTCTATGTTGACCTCCAACACTTGGAAGATGACACACAAGATATATTCATACCAAAAAAGCCTGATTATGAGTATGCTTATTTATTTAATTTGACCTGTTTGTTGTTACTTGAGGGATTTTATGGTTTTTTAAATCGTAATTGTAAACTAGAAATTGGGAATTATTAAGCTGCTAAATATCTGTAATAGTTGCTATTTTTGTTGAGACTTCTTGAAATACCAGCTGTTGTGTGTAGTTGAGCATTCTGATTCCACCTAGAGTCTGTTGTAAAGCGTAACATAATATAAGGTAATTAGAAGCTAGAGGATGAGCCTTGTGATTATTGATATTTTAATATACCTATAATTAGACCAGGTAATGTCATTATTGATAGGCCACTGGCATAAATGTGACGGGAAAGGAGCTAGTCTGTTCTAAAACTATACAGGAGATAAATTTCATGCTGGGTTGCATTCTCAGTCACTTTGTTAGGGAAAGGCTCAATGTAGCTAAAACTATCCCACAAAGTAGACACTTCGTTATCATTTTACATTGAAACCAGTGTGCCATCTCTGTGCACTCAGCTGAGACAGCTGTCTTCCATAACTGAAATGCAATATTTTCAGGTTTTTGTTTGAGCACCAGAATAAGTGATTAGCTTTTTCATACCTGTCTTTAAATATTAGGATTGTGAAACAAAAAAGTTGGTAAATTCAATAGAGGGAAAGATCCTGGAGTGGAAAAGGCCACCATGTTTCAGCTCATGAGGCATTATCATCACTCTTTGGAGACTAAATTCAGTGAAGTGGTTGGTGAAAAGGAGGTGGAACCTGTATTCTGTGGAGTCAAAAATTCATGAGGGAAGTAAAGACACAGCAAAGGATTTGAAATATTCCTTTGAGATATAAGGAGAGAAGGAAATGTAGATTTGATACTTTAGCTGAGTCAAAAGCAAATTTCTTTGTTTTTATGTTTTTATTGATGGAAGTAGTTAGTAGAGAAAGGGAGATGAGAAATGCACGAGAGGAATAGAAGCAATCCTGAGGAATGTAAACAGAACTAACACCTGGTTAGCACATTGCACCATTGAGTGCTCGTGCTGAATTTCCAGTTGTGGTGATTCCTTTGAAGAGAGTAAAATCAAATAATGCAGTAAAATGGTCAGAGAAGGCCTCCACGAGGAGGGCATGTCTGACCTGACTGATGTCCAGATTTAGAACGAGATTTTTATAGACACATGAACAAACTTAGAGCCTTGGGGGAAAAATACAGAGATGGGAGGTTGAGAAATAGAAAGAAACCTTTATATCTGGAATACAGTAAATGAAGAAAATAAGGGTGTAGTATTGGGATGTAGAGGAAGGGAAAGGTGAGATTATATGTAGGGTTTTATACACAATGTGAGAATTTATTCTAATACAGTTGTAAATCACTGGTTTTAAACAAAGGAAATGATATGAACTGATACATGTTTAAAATTAAAATTAGCAGTCTACCTTCTATGTGGACAGCTAAGCTGGGTCAGCACAAAGGAAGAGAAATGGATAATTGTTTCTCTAGAGAAAGATGATGCGGGCTGCAACTAGGATGAGCAAATATGATGACAAAAATCAGTTAGATTGGTCCAAGATGTATTTTGAATCACACCATATTTTGGGAAAAAGCCAGTAAAACTTCCTGGAAGACTAAATTTGAGAGGAAGTTAGAAGTAAGTATGTGACCAGAAAAGTTGGTAGAAGACTAAATGACTATTTTTTAAGGGGCATTATGTTGAATTAAAGTTTTTCTTTCAAAACTTCTGAATTGAGCATGGGTCATGGCTAGAAATATGAACTGTCTTGTGTCAGTAAATGACACGAAGTAGGAGGATTGCCATGAGTTCAAGGCCACTCTGAGACTACATAGTGAATTCCAGGTTAGCCTGGACTAGAGCGAGACCCTACTTCAAAAAACAAAAAAGTTCTAAGAACAGTATCAGTAAGCAATTGGACCATTGTTCAAACATTTTAGAATATATATGCACAAACCTAGATTGTGTGGGAAAATCACAATGTGTGGCCTCATAATGTAATCATAATGAAATATTATAAGTACAAAATGCATGAGGCTGCTGGTATAATCAGCATAAAACATTATTTCTTAAAGTAGAATGAATATACTATAAAATATTGAGAAAAAGTTATAGTAAATATATTAACCAATAACAGTCATTTATTGCTATCAAGTAACATGTGCTTTGCTTATAGTATGAGCTATACTTCTGTATGACTAGCGTGTCCACACCCTTGTGTGCTGTGATAGCATGATAGCTATATCACCAAACAATAGAAATTGTCAGCTTCATTATATTTATTTGAGACCACCATCATATTTGTGGCACATTATTGACTCAGACATCTTTATGTAGCATGTGTCTGTATTGGGAAGTCATTATTGTGTAGATTTTTTTAAATTATGGTATTGGAAGATGCTATATAGGGAAAATATATTTACAGAGAAAAAAGAACCCTGGCCCAAAAACATACTACAGCATCTACATGTTGTGCAGAGGAGTGGAAGCCCTGCAAGAGAGACTTAAGGAGGAAATAAAAAAAAAAAAAAAAAGGAGAACCAGGCGTGGTGGCACACACCTTTAATCCCAGCACTCGGGAGGCAGAGGTAGGAGGATTGCCCTGAGTTCAAGGCCACCCTGAGACTATATAGTGAATTCCAGGTCAGCCTGGACTAGAACAAGACCCTACCTCAAAAAAACAAACAAAAAAACAAAATATAGGAGGATAACATAAAGTACTGTTACCCCAAAGCAAGAGTGCATTTTGTTGAACCAGAGTAGTCATGTCTGTCCTGTTGAGAACCTGGGGATTAGGACTCAGTCCTGTTGGAAATAACAGCATGAAGGTTGATGGAGACCTGTACATGGAATAGTAGGTTCAAAGCATTGTTAGAATTGACTAGAAAAGAATGGGGCTAGAGAGAGGGTGAAGCAGTTAAGAGTGCTTCCTGTGCAAGCATTAGGGGCTGAAGGTACCTGAGACCCCTGAGTTTAATTGTCCCAGAACATATTAAACAGCTTGGCATGGCTATACACAACTATAACCCTAGTCCTATGGTGGGATTTGTGAAAAATGGCAAGCTTCAAATCAGTGAAGAGACTCTGTCTCAAGAAAAACAGTAGATGAGCAATGAACAATGGGGAGCAGCTGACATTATCCTGTCTTCTGAGCAGTCACAAAGTGCCACATTCGCATGCTCACATGTATACACACACACACACATTGGAGAAAGGTTGACCTCCTGTATGACAGCATAGATAGCTCTGCTGACCTGCTACTTTGCAAAGCATTGAAAACTACAAGTAGTCATAAGAGGAATGTCAAACAGCATTTATTCAATAAAATTTACAGAAAGGCAAGTGACTATGGCACTTGAACCAAGACTGTCCCTCTCCCCCGTCCCCGTTCAGTGAGGTGTAGACTACTCTAGATAGCAGCCCCATGCCCAACTTCCAGCTGGAGGCTTTCTGCCTGGGAAGGATAGCCTTTGCTATTTCTCACCATGCTCTCAGCTGCCTGTTGCTGAGGCTGATTTAGGGAATAGTGTGACTAGAGGTGGAAGGGGCCTTCTTTGTGCTCAAACCCCTCAAGGAATGGATTCCTGAGCATGGCAGGCTGAAAATACTGGATTTGTGTAATAGTGCTTTCCTGCAAGGACATATACACATAAAAAGGATCAAACTATTGCCCTGTTCCACCAGTGCCCACATCCTCAAAAAGAAGCTTTCCTAATTCTCCACCCTCAGCTTCAGAGCTCTGTAAGAGAGGGACATGTAGACGCTCAAAGATCTCCCATATCTCTCCAAGTAACTGACTTCATTATAACAAAACCAGAATAGTGTGCCTGGGGGGCTCTCACAAACCAGTCTTGGAAGGTGTGGTAAAAGTCAGTGAGAGGAGAGCTAGACTGAGTTCTAGATCCCCTTTCCTTCTGAGAAGTGGGAGAAGTCCTCCTGGAGTCAGAAGAAATACCAGTTAAGACCTTGGAAATAAATCCATTTCAAAGAAGCTACCATAAGATTGGATTCATTTGTAGAATTCATTTCCTAAGGCCTTGTTGAAATCTAATGCAATTAGTGACCAATGATATCTAAATATGTTCAGGAAAAGCAGTGAAGATAACCCTACCATTAAGCATGGCTATCCGAGGGAGTCTGTGTACATTCTCAAAGTTCAAAAAACTCTTAAAATTGGATCAAAACAGAAAAAGTCACACGACACATACAGTAAAAATGTCAAATGTCAATGACAAGGAAAAGCATTCTAAAAGCAAGAGCAAAACTCCATACATATCACATGTAATGCAGCCCTGACAACGATTACAAGAAAATTCTCAGCAGAAACAAAAGAGGCCAGATGGAGGTGAACTCAGTCAAAGTGCACAAAGGAGAATCCCAAAGCAGGAATTCCATATCCAGGAAAGTGACCTGTCCAAAGGAAGGTGAGGGAATGACTTTCTTAGATAAAAATTGATAGCATATTCCTAGCAGGACCTTATCTACAAAGTGCCACATAGCTTGAGTTCACATGAACAAAGAGAAGAAAGGAAATTACAAAGACAATAGAAATACTCATTTTCTTGTAACTGACCTAACAAATGATTGTATGAAATGTGTAGGATATTTTGTTGAACCTATAACATTTATTAATATATGCCAATAACAGTATAATGGAGGGGAGTGGTAGAAAATTTAAAATGTGCCCAAGAAGTGATGACAGGTTCTAAAGTAGTAATTACAAGAGTTTATTGTTGGTTTTGTAACATTTTAAATTATAATATGTATAAATCATTATGCAAAGATAAAATACTTAGAAAGAATTTTAACAGAAAAGCCCAAAAGTGTACCCTGAGAATATTTTGTTGAAATAAATTAAAGGTCTAAGTGAGTGGAGAAGGATCCTTTTCTCATGAATTGCAGGACTTACCCATGTTAACACATTAGTGATCCCTAAAGTAATGGTGCAGATTCAGCACAGTTGCTATCAGAATCTCAAGAGACTTTTTTGGAGAAATTATGAAGCTCCTCTGTGGTTCATATGGAATTTCAGAGGACCCAGTGTAGTCAAATCAGTCCTTAAAAAAAGGAGGACAAGGAGGAAGGGGGCAGAGGAAGAGGAGGACTCATAGTGTCTAACTTTGAAGCTTTCTCCAAAGCAGTGATGAAATGATTTGTGGTTAGTCTTTTTTATCACTTTGACAACACTTGAGAGAAACAACGTAAAAGAGGGGGGAAGGGGTGTGCTGGTTCATGGTTTCAAAGGTTTCTGTCTAAGGTTAATTGGTCCCATTATATTATGGATCCTGGAAAGGCAGAAATATCATGGAGAAAGGACATAGCAGAGGAAAACTGGTCCCTTCATGTGCCCAGAAAGTCAAGAGCAAAGAAGGTACAGGGTATAAGAAAGATAAGCTTTCCAGGGCACGTTTCTTGTAGTGACCTACTTCCATCTAGGCTCCACCATGACTTGCCACTGCCTTCCTGTAATGCCTTCCCTTGACAAACCCATCATGAGGTTAGTCATCCATTGGTTAGGGTCCATTCAATTTCCCAAAAACACATGATCCATTGGGGAACATTTCCTATTCAAGTAATGAGAGCTTGATCCTGGCACAGGCATAGACATAGAATTCCTAGAATAGGCTGGGCTTGGTGGCGTACACTTTTAATCCCAGCACTCAGGAGGCAGAGTAGGAGGATCACCATGAGTTTGAGGCTACCCTGAGACTACAGGTCAGCCTGGGCTCGAGAGAGACCCTACCATGAAAAAAAAAAAAAAAAAAAAAAAAAGCTAGAATAATTGTTCAGAAAATAATCTATGTTGACCTGATTTTCAAAGAGTATAATGAGCATTAATAGGAAAAGAGTAGTCTGACAAATGATGCTTGAATAACTGATAACCACTCCTGACACCATATACAAAAAAATGAAGTGAAAATGCAACTGGGGAGATGGCTCAGAGGTTAAGAGCACTCACTGCTTAAGCATGAGGTCCTCTGGGGCTAGAGACTACTGAGTTTGACTCTCTAGAACCCATGTAAAAAGCTGGACATGGCGGGGCTGGAGAGATGGCTTAGCGGTTAAGGCGGTTGCCTGCAAAGGACCCCTGTTGGACTTTCCAGGACCCACGTAAGCCAGATGCACAAGGGGGCACATTCATCTGGAGTTTGTTTGCAGTGGCTGGAGGCCCTGGCATTCCCATTCATTCTCTCTCTCTCTCTCTCTTTCTCGCAAATAAGTAAATAAAATATATTTTTTAAGAAAGCTGGACAGGACTATGCACATCTGGAACCCCAGTCCTTGGGGTGCACTGATGTACAACAGTTTCAGGTTGAGGGAAAGACTCTGCCTCAAGGAAATACACAGAGTTAATAAAAGAATACCCAACATTCTTCTCCGGCTTCTGCATATACATGCATACACCACACACACCATACCACACATACGCTACATACATATGCTAAAACCACAAAAAGCTCTAATTGTACAGTTTAAAATATAAAACTATTAGACAAAAACATAGCGTGGTAAAGAATTTTTAAATAAGATGCTAAAAGCTCAAGCAACAAAAGACAAAATAGGATATATTGAAATACCTCAAAAGTCAAGTACATCCAGGGACATCAACAAACGTAAAGAATGTTTGTACATATGTCTGATAATAGACTTATATCTGGAATACATAACGAACTCTTCTAATTCATCAATAAAGAGATAAACTACCCCAATTACAGAAGGGGCACAGGATTAAAACAGACATATTTCCAAAGAATATAGACAGATGGGCAGAAGCACATGAAAAGAACCTGAACTTCAAAGAGAGGCAAGTTAACCCTGCTTCATGCCTACTAGAATGCTTATAATGTAAATGAGAGAGAATAGAAAGTATTGACAAGGATGTACATAAATTAAGAATCTGTTCTTTGCTGGGGGAACTCTGAAACGACATAGGAAGTTTTCACAAACTAGTAAAGGGAGTGACCATAAAGTCAGTGAATGTAGACTTGGAGAAATTGAATTTATTTTATTAAATTAATTTTATTAAATGAATTTATTTTATTAAAGCTCTTTTTAAATGGAAAAATGTAGGTTACATTCTTCAGTAAACTTGATATTTTTGGTTTTTTTTAATTTTTAAAAATAATTTCTATTGGGCTGGAGAGATGGCTTAGTGGTTAAGGCGCCTGCCTGCTAAGCCCAATAACCTGGTTCCAATCTCCAGGTCCCACGTTTAGCCAGATGCAAAGTGATGCAAGGGCGCAATGCTGCACTTGCCCACAAGGGGGCACACGCATCTGGATTTCGTTCACAGCAGCTGAGAGACTGCTGGTGTGCCCATCTCTGTCTCCCTCTCTCTCTCTGTCTCTGTCTGTGTCTCTCTCCAAAAATAAATAAAATAATTTAAAAAAATTTTTAATATTTTTATTACGCCAAGTGTGGTGGCACACACCTTTAGCCCAGCACTTGGGAAGCAGAGGTAGGAGGATCGCCATGAGTTTGAGGCCACTCTGAGACTACATAGTGAATTCCAGGTCAGCCTGGGCTAGAGTGAAACCCTACCCCAAAGAAAAAAATAAACAATATTTTTATTTATGAGACAGAGCATGGATGTGTGGGTATGCCACAGCCTGTTGTCGCTGTAAATGAACTCCAGATACATGTCCCACTTTGTGTTTTTTGGCTTTACATGAGTACTGGGAAATTAAACCTGGCCTGGCAGGCTTTAAAAGCAAGTACTGTTAACCACTGAACACCAAAAACGATATGGTGAAAGGGAGTAAAGTTACTTCTTTGGTCAAAATAATAAAATCACAGAGAACAGATGAAATCGTAAATAAAACCAAAAATTGTGTGGGGTTGAGGAATTCATGTCCAGTGATTTTAGCCTGGTATAAAGCAGGGGCCTGGTCACATGGCAGAGAACAGCCATGGCAGAGGGACTTCAGATTGCCCCTCAGGGATGTGAAGGGATTTGTATAGGTGAGTAATCAAGATGTTTTACTGTTTTCCGATACTTGGACAGATACAGAAAGCATCCCAGTGAGAGCCTTGGAAGGCAGGGTGTTTGGGAGAACTCTTTGGACTGGACAGCCATGGAGAAAGAGCATTAGACCTACTGGGCTGCTGTGGAATGTTAGCAAGAAAGAGTCACACAGCCCTGATCAATCAGAGGTCGAAAGATCAAAGTTGTTCTTTGCAGTAAAATTTACTATGGTTACGGATATACAAGTCTGGCGTGATGTAGGTGTCTGTTTTCCTTTGACATCTTGAACTAATCACATAACTCCCTTGCTCTGCTCACAGGACTGCTTGGCAAGCACAGCCAGGTGCCTTCCTGAGCCTTTCAGCTTGTTCTTCTTGCCTCATGGAAAGGTTTCTCCTGAAAAATCTATGCAACCTGCTTCCTTTTCCCCCTCAGGTCTTTTCAGTAAACCTCTCTTGCCACATCCTATATAGAATTGGTGAAAAAAGACAAACCTGTCCTCTGCCTTCCTTGCTTTATTTTTCTTATTTTATTTCATATTGAACTCATGATTGATTTTTTTTTTTAATCTTTTAAAAATTTTTTATGAGAGGGAGGGAAAGAGAATTGGCATGCCAGGGCCTCCAGCTGCAGTCGAACTCCAGACACATGCACCACCTTTTGCCATGTGCTACCTTGAACTTGTGTCACCTTGTGTGCCTGGCTTATGTGCAATCTGGAGAGTCAAACATGGGTCATTAGGCTTTGAAGGCAAGCACCTCAGCCACTAAGCCATCTCTCCAGCCCTCACAATTGACTTTTTGGCATGTGTATGTATGTGATCTGTGTATGTGTGTATATGTTTGTATACGTGGGGGCTCGTGTGTTTGTAGGCAGATGTGTATGAATGTGTGTGCATGTGGAAACTAGATGTCAAAATAGGTTATCTTCCTCAATCACTCTGCTCCTTTTTAAATTTTTTTCTAAATATATTTTATTTATTTATTTAAGAGGGAGAAAGAGGCACAAAGAGAGAATGATTGGGTGCGCCAGGGCCTCCAGCCACTGTATACAAACTCCAGACACATGCACCCCCTTGTTCCTCTGGCTTTTTTGGGTCCTGGGGAATCGAACCGAGGTCCTTTGGCTTTTCAGGCAAATGTCTTAACCGCTAAGCCATCTCTCCAACCCATAGAACTGTTTTTCAACTGAGTTCACAGCTGCATTTTTGGCATCAAAAAAAGATTTGGCAAATTATGAATACTTATATTTGTAGGAAGAAAAAAGGTAAGAGAAGTTGGGGCATATGCAAAGTTGTCTTTAAAGTTGACAGTGATAGAGGTGGAATAGTTCTGAATGATAACTTAGATTTGGATGCCCCATAGTAAAGCTCCTATAATAGTAACTATAGCAGCCCATCACTTTAACCACTCGGCCACCTCGTCCCATGCGCAAAAGTAACTATAAAGGCAGGCTCTGGAACAAGACAAACTTTAGAAAAGGTATCTGCTTTGATATTTTAAAACTTTTATTTATTTATTTATTCATTTGAGAGAGAAAGAGGCAGAGAGACAGAGAGAGAGAATGGACATGTCAGGGCCTCTAGCCACTACAAATGAACTCCAGACATGCTTTGTGTATCTAGCTTACGTGGGTCCTGGGGAATTGAACCTTGGTACTTTGGCTTTGCAGGCAAGCACCTTCATCATTAATGCATTTCTATTTTAGTCATTAATGATACATGCAACAAATTTGGAAGCAAGAAGAGGGTCAGTGCTGATATTTAGCACTGGAATTTCTGAAAAAAATGGAAAAGGGCTTAAGGTCAGAAGATGACAGGAACAGACATAGAGGAGACATTTAAATACACAGATGCTGGCTTCGCCCCAATTCATGTTATCTCTGGATCTTCACCTATTACAAGAATTATCATAACTTACACTATACCTGCCCATTTTTCACTTAGACTATGCTGTGTCCTGTATCTTCCCACCATTTATCAAAGTACCTGGCGTCTGTTCTCAGTAAATATGTGATGAGTAGAAGACTTATTGAATGAGAAAGCACCCAGATATAACCATGGAATTGTGATGTAGGAGCCAAGAGCATTCTGCCCTCTAGACTTGTCAGATGATATGAAGGTTAAAAGAGAGAGAGAGAGAGAGAGAGAGAGAGAGAGAAACACCATAAGCAGCATTTCCTGTACATGAAGAGTTGGTCCGAAGTTGTGAGGGTGAACATGTAAGACTAAGGAAAAATTATTATTTTGAAAAAAGACAATGGAAGGGCTGGGTGGGAAGATTGTAAGTTGAAGTTATGAAAAGACATGGAATTAATCATAAAAGTCAAGTAACTGATGTAAGTAATGATTAAAGGTATTTGATAGTAGTTGCCAAAGAAAAACTGTAAGATCTAGTCATTTGATTGCTAAATGAGAATCTACAGGAATTGTTGAAGTTAGAGAAGGGTAGGGATTTTCACATTAAAAAAAAAAACCATTCTCTTCATTCTTGTTAGTCTCATAAGAAGGGCAGTCTAGTATAAGCGTGTGTCTGAACCCTTCCCTCTCAGGGAACTTGGTGAGTCAAGGTGAGAGGTGTCACTGGCTCGCCTGGTTCACAGCTTATGTGGATGCTTTGATACACTGTGATACTCTCAGATAGGATTGGCTAAGTACAAGCACAGCCTCTGTTAGTTACTAGATTCCTGTGCTGTTCTGTTAGTGTCAAGAGACAGACAGTGCAGTAGGTACTGGTGCCTATTGTAGCAGACAGCTTCAGGTTCGCTGAGATGAACTTCCAGACCAGGCACAGTTATGGAGGAAGGGATATTATTTATTGAAGCTTACAGATCCAGGGGAAGTTCCATAATGGCAAGAGAAGCAGCCTGCTCTTCACAGGACCAGGCAAGAGAGCAAAAGCCAACCAGCCACCACAGCACACAGAGCAAAACAAACAACTGCCCAAAAGGTCACACAGCACACTTCAGGAACTCCTGCTAGACACATTTGCATATCTTTACAATGGAATCTCAAACCCATCACCACACCTTAAGACCGGGCCCCCAGTGACCTTGCCTCTAGCAAGGTGATTGCAGATGCAAACTGTAAGTAACAAACCACTGAATATATTGGGGGACATATATTCAAACTACCACACCTATTTTATTACATTTACATCTAGCATTGACCCTTAATACATACTCACTTGTGAATTATATTTCTAAAACTGATTCATATAAGGGAGAAATTCCTTCTTTTGTTAATGTAGTTCCATTATAGTAGGAGGTATTTTTAAAAGTATTTATATATGTAATTTAACTTTTTATAATTGTTGTTCCTGCAGTCCTGAAAAGGCTTTGAAAGACTCACTACAACCTTATGAGGCTGCTTATCTCTCAAAATCCTTATCGAGGCTCTTTGATCCCATCAACTTGGTTTTTCCCCCTGGTGGACATAATCCTCCCTCCTCTGATGAACTGGATGGCATTACTAAAACTATTGCAAGGTATGTATTTCCTGTGTGATATAGAGTGGCATGCCAGGAGATACCTGCTACCTTTGTTAGTGGCAGTATATTTTAAATTTACTTCAAATTATTCAAATAGTTAGGCCTATAATTAAACTAAGAGTTATAATAGTGAATGTTTATTCACATACTACTTGAGATTCCCATTAATAAAACCATTTAGATAACAGTGTAAAAATCATCTAGTATAATTATTTCATGTCTTACCAAGGAGAAATATAAATCTTGCTCTTCATACTTTATTAAGTTCTTAGTAGTGAAGGGAAAAGCAAATATAAAAAATAACTATACAGACTGAGATACTAGCATAGAGGTTTTTATCTTAAATCAGAAAATTTTTTGTATGTGAAGTGAATGTCATCAATCTTATTTTTTCGCTACTGGCTTCTTTTCTTTGTTTTTATTATTATTATTATGTAGGCACTTTGTATGGACACATCCTATGTTAGTGCCATCATTTCCCTACTCTCTACCCCCATCCTGTTGAGGGCCCTCCTCAGTGAGGTTTCTGGTATTCCCCATGGAGTGTGGGTTATGAGTTGTGAGACCAGCAGTCAGTCATTGTAGGAGGGAGGCAAGGCCTCTGCATTATTCCTCTGACCTTGTGGCTCTTAGAATCTTTCCACCCCACTTGCACAAATTTCCCTGAGCCATGATGAGTGTGCTTTCCGTCTACTTTAGTGTTGAGCCTTCAGCAGCTTCTGGATTTCTGCTTTGGTGCATTCTGAGTGTCCTCAATGTCTGTCTCCATCACCTTGGTGCTGTTGTCAGGCTTACCAATGAAGCAGCACTCTTGCTCAAATTGCCAATTCCTCTGTGGTTTCACCTGGGCCCAGGCTGATGTGTAAGGGCCATTCATCTCTGTTCTTGCTGCCTTCTAAAAAACAAAACACATTCTCCAGCGGAGGTTGAGGTCAGTTTAGGTTAAATGAGATAAGCATTGTTAATTAAGAGAGCTTTTGATGGGTGTGACCTCTCTTTTGGCCAAAAACTAGTGTCAGAGCTTCTTGTTGTAGTCCCTGATCTTGGTCTCCATCAGATTCTCACTTGGTTCCCATTCCAGCTATGGGTTTCTTTCCACTGAGCAGATCTCTTAGCTAATCAAGGAGCCATTGGTTATCCACCTAGGCTGGATGCCACTAGTGCACAGGTGTATGCATCTTGTCAGGCTGGTTGCTTTCGTGTAGCGATGTCCCCTGCTAGCACACAACATTGTTGGCCATTTTCCCCCAGCAGCTCATGTAGCACTTTCCAGCACTGTGCAGGCAGGCAATCTGGGAACTGTCTTTCTTTCAGATTCCAGCCTGATCTCTTGATGTCAGAAAATATTTTTTTATCCTAAATCAGAAAATATTTCATGGCAGAAACAGGATTCTGATAATGATTAGCCTGCTTGTGTTTGCTATTTTAAGCCCTCTGAATGAGTATGACAGCTTTTAAAACCAAAAAGGGCAAGTATCCCAGCAGTGGTGCTACCTGAGTGCTTGCAGACAGTGCATTACGCAGTGGCCTGCAGAGGTACAAGAAGTTGTCCAGATTAGTTTGCAATTCAGAACTCCACTAGCTATCATAATAATAACTATATAATAATAATAAGTGTTTAACATTTAAGATAGACATTTTGTGGAGTAAACATAGTTGTTGGGCAATAAAGAGCCAATTGGCCCTGAGACTACCAAGTGAATTCCAGGTTGGCCTGAGCTACAGAGAGACCCTACCTCAAAAAAAAAAAAAAAAAAAAAAAAAAAAAGAGCAAATTGGGAAGATTGTCTGTTCATTTTTAACAGAACAGTACGACTAAAAAGCCACAGGTAGGGCTGGGGAGACGGCTCAACAGTTTAAGGCACTTGCTTGCAGAGCTTGCTAACCTGAATTCAGTTTCCCAGCACCCACATAAAGCCAGGCACAAAAACTGGCACATGTGCATGTCATTCAGTTGCAGTGACAAGAGACCATGGTGAATGCATGCACACATGCATGTGCACACACATACACAAATAAGTATGTTTTCCAATAATATTTCAAAGCCACATGTATAATATGCCTGGACCCATCTGCAGCTACAAGCATCCCTTAAGTGCCTCTCCCTCGTTGTCTTCACTTGAGAAAGACTTGACTCTTAAGGATGTCTCTTTTACCTTGGTGTGCTTGTCATGAAAACAGTCCTAGATTCAAGTTGATCTCTTCTACCTGTGTATGTGTCTCTGCCATTCCTGTGGGCAGTGTGACATTTGTAGTTTGATATAATCTGGACTTTACAAATGCATCCTGATACCAATGGTTAGTACATTTTAAAAGCAAGCAATATTAGAATTCTTACTTCTCCATGCATAAAAAGGTGTTTTGTAATATGTAGTATGCACTGGCATACTTTCGGACTCCTTAAACTTCTTTACAAAGGTCAGTAGTAAAGACCAAGATTTCAGACATGTCCAAGTTAATAATTTTCTTTCTACCTGCATATGGGTTTTCATGCAGTTTTTAACTCCTGGTATTCTTTCTATGGTCTTTGTAAAAATACCTCCTCTTTTCCAGTCAAATAAAATATCCTAATTAATCCACTAGTAAAGTTTTCAGTAATAACAAAAATAATTAAAAATCTAAATTTAAAATTTTTCATATTATAGTTTTATTGCTTTCATATATTTAAACTTCTAACAAAATAACATGAACTGGCATAATTTATTCAGAAATTGAGTATCCTTATGTGTCATATATAATTTGTATTTTTAGCCTATGTACGTTCAAGGTCATCATTCCCATTGAAGACCTGTCATTTCCTTGAAAATGTCTGTGATATGTGATGCCTCTAATTGCACTATCAGGATTAACAAGAGCGCTGCTTTAAAAATCTGCAGATTACGCTCATAATCACAGATGGAACTCACACATGATGTGCTTTTATTAATGCAAAACTGATCACTAACAAAGCCATCTCCAAAGCACTTTTTCCTAGTGCTTAATTTAGAGAGAAAAACCAGGCACTGCAACCGGTTCTTGGAAGCAATCAGCAAAATCTGTATATAAAGATTCAGCACGTTGCTTATGGGCCTTAGAGTTATATGTTGTCCTTTATTTTGCTTTGTTAATTAACTATATTGCTAATAATTGAAATGTTTTCGTTTTCTCTAGTGAACTAAATGTAGCTGCTGTTGATGCAAACCTCACATTAGCTGTGGCAAAAAATGTGGCAAAGACCATCCAGTTGTATGGTGTAAAATCAGAGCAGCTTGTAAGTACTATCTCTCATCTGCAAATTGTAGTGGTTTAAACATTGCTGGGGGGCTGAAGGGATGGCTTAGCAGTTAAGGCATTTGCCTGCAAAGCCAAAGGACCCAGGTTCAATTCCCCAGGACCCACATAAGCCAGATGGACAAGGTAGTGCATATCTCTGGAATTTGTTTGCAGGGGCCGGAGGCCCTGGAACACTCATTCTCTCCCTCCCTCTCTCTCTTTCTCTCTCTAGCCTCTCTCTTTCTCAGATAAATAAGTAAAATAAAATAAAAATTGCTGATTACACAGTTCTTTAGTAACAATAACTAGTATTTCATAAATACAATAATCTGCAATGTTTATACCTATATCTAAATTCTTCTAGTGATTTCTGTAATAGTTTTTAGGGTAGCTTGTTAAGTAATCTACATAAAGTTATCCACAGTGATAGCTATCATGAGGCTTCTTACTCTTAGTTCCAATGGAAGACCAAATTGTGTTTGTTAACATGATCCCATTCAGTTTTTCTTGCAGTCTTCCCAACTAACTTAGAGGCATCCTGTTTTAAACTGCTTAGTTAAAAAGTAGCCATACAGAGGTATGGAAGCTCTTGGTAGGAAATTACGTGACTAATTTTTCTGTGAAACATTGCTTATAGATGTTCATTTGTTCTTTAAAACACGATTTATTACTATAAATGAAATAAGGTATCACATCTAGTAGAGTTTAGTGTAATGTGGTTAAAATTCTAGGAAAGAATCCCTGTGAGATAACCCATTACAAGAAATCATCAGCCTCTTGTCTACAGAATTTTTTTCTTTGTGGAGGGTGGGCTGTGCGTGGAGAGAAAGAGTAGTCATAGAAATATATGTTTTCTATAATATAATAACGGCAGAAGACCTTGAAAACTAAAAACGCTACCTAAAATGATGGAATTTATACTTTTCATGGGCCTGAGTCACTCAGTGGTCCTTCACTGTGTTGCTGAAGAGTAATGGAAAATCGTTTTTAATAGACTTCTCTCTCTCCTACTCCCAAAATCACTTTACCTTTCATTTTAGTGTATAAGGAAAGCCTACAAATTAAATAAGGGCACAAAGAACATCATATGCTTTACTTTTAAAATGTATTGTGTTTTTAACTAGAAACTTTGTGTGGACACCTCATATGTTGGCACCGTCATTTCCCTCCTCCCTTCCCCCACTCCACTGAGGGCCCTCCTTAGTGGGATTGCTGGTGTTCACCATGGAGTTGTGGGTTATGAGTTGTGAGAGCCGCAGACAGTCATTGTGATGGGAGGCAATGTCTCTGGATATTCCCTCCCCCTATGTAGCTCCTACAAACTTTCCTCCCCCTCTTTTGCAAAATTTCCTGAGCCACAGTGGGTGTGCTTTAAGTCTACTTCAATGTTGAGCTGTCAGCAGCTTCTGGATTTCTGTTTTGGTGCGTTTTGAGGATCCTCAGTGTCTGTCTCCATCGCCCTGGTGCAGGATAAGCATTGTTAATTTAGAGAGATTTTGATGAATGACCATAAAACATATTATTGACTAATAAATTAAGGAACATTTTTATGTTGATGGTTATTTCTTGCTAGTAAATATTGTTGTATCTGCTACTGTATGATTTTAGATTTGACATGTTTTCTTCTTTAATCTTCTCATATTCCTATTCTAGAATAGCTTTACTAAAGACACTTAAAGGAAGATAGCCAAATTCTAAGTTTTTGGTTGAAGGAAGATTTGAAACAGAGTTTTAAGTAAAATAATTACTCTATATAAAGGAAATGTTGAAGGATTTTTTAAATTGAAAAACCTTTCATTCACAGAGTGGAGAAGTAACAGAAATTAGGTCATTGATAGAATATTCAAGTAGTGAAATAAATGAAGCTTAGAAAGTTAAAGATAAGGATGCCTTCAGAATGAAAATATAATCTTAAATGTAGAAAGTAAATTCATTTCACTAAATACTAGAAGGTTCTTGGCCACCAAAACATTTTAATATATGTAATTGTTGCTTTAATTTGTATCAGAGAATGTGCTCCTAAAAGGAATTTTCAAGCTGATTATGTATGTGGTGTGAGTGTGGGCTGAGACACTTGTGAAGCCGGAGGATGACTTCAGGTGTCAGTTCTCATCTTCCACTTATTTGAGGCACAATCTCTGTTCATAGTGATGCATTTGCCAGGCTCTCGGGGCTTCTAGTCTCCTGTCTCCACCTCCTTTCTTGTGCAGGTGCACTTGTATTACAGATGCTAGTGCTAGTGTCTGCTTCATGTGCATACTGGGGATCTGAGCTCAGGTACTCACACTTGCATAAGAAGTGCTTTAGCCACTGAATCATCTTCCTAGCCCAGTCAAGCTGATTTTTATATGGGGTATAGCAGAGTATAACAAATGATCATTAAAACATATTTTTAAAGATTTTTTGTGTGTGTGTGTATATGTGTATATATATACATGAACACGCACCAGGGATTCTTGCCATTACAAATGAACACTGTATGCTTATGCTACCTCTTGTGTCTGTCTTTCATGGGTGGCTTGGGAATTGGACACAGGCTGGCAGGCTTTGACGCAAGCACCTTTTAACTGCTAAGCTGTCTTTCCAGTTCCCTTTTATATTTTATAATAATAAATTGGAAACTATTTTACCATTTCACAAATATGATTTCTTTAAGGTTTTTTCTGGTATTAGTTATCAAAGGTATATGTCATGTAGATATAAACATCTATAAAAATGAGGGCTCAAGCCGGGCATGGTGGCACATGCCTTTAATCCCAGCACTTGGGAGGCAAAGGTAGGAGAATCGCCATGAGCTTAAGGCCACCCTGAGACTACATAGTAAATTCCAGGTCAGCCTGGACTAGAGTGAGACCCTACCTAGAAAAGGCAAAAAAAAAAAAAAAAATGCTCAAATCCTTTTCATAGGAAAATCTATCTTTTCTTTGTTTTCTAAGACAAAGTCTAGCTGTATAGCACCCCGCCCCCCAGACTATCCTTGAATTTGCTATAAAACCTAGGTTGGTCCTGAACCCAAAATATGGGAGCTTCCTGTCTACCATGTACTGGGACTACAAGTATATGTGACCATGCCCAGAAGCTCAGAGAATCCATTTTCAAGGGTAGAGTCACAAAAATAGCTACATTATTAAGTACTGTTAGTGAGATCAAGGACTGTGCTGAGCTGTTTGTGTGCATTATGTCATTTATTTCACAACAGGCGTAGTGTTGTGAAGTGCAAGCATGAATGTCTGCCACTACAAACTAAGAAAACAGGCTGAGAAAAATTAGTAGCATGACCAGTTAATACTGCTAAATGGGGAATACTAGTGAGCAAGTGTAGCAAAGAGCATTCACACCTAGGCTGAACTGTATACTTAACATTGTTCTCCTTTTGACTGTATTTTGTGTGTCTATAAATTTTTTGTTAGAAAATTGAGATTGAATTACCATATTGTTCTTTTATTTGTTTATTTACTTTAGAGTGTGACCTGAAATATATACATTTTAAAACGTGAATAATACATTTTACATTTATGTGCATATGTTTAGATGAACATGTTACTAGGTTCGTTTCAAAACGACAGTGATTTAACATTGAATTTTTATCTGTGAGTTCTAAGCAGAAAGAGTCACATCTTTTAGTATTTTAGTGTGTGTTTTATAGAGTATATCACATAAATGCCAGCTTCCTAAATGCTCTTTTGTTAAATTAAGATCAGTACCTTTTGGGCTTTCTTCATTTAAACATTTTTTAAAATAATTTATTTGAAGGAGAGAGAGAGAAGATGAATGAATATGAGAATGAGAACAGGCACCAGGGCCTCTAGACAAACTCCAGTGTGCCACTTTGTACATTTGGCTTATGTGGCTCCTAGGGAATTGAACCCTGGTCCTTAGGCTTTGCAGGCAAGCACCTTAACACTGAGCCATCTCTCCAGCCCCTATTTAAACATTTTTATTCAGTAGTTGTGACACTACAATCATTCACTAAGTAGAAATTTGTGTTTAAAACCCACATGCCTTTAATCCCAGCATTTGGGAGGCAGAGGTGGGAGGATCACCATGAGTTCAAGGCCACCCTGATATTACATAGTGAATTCCTGGTCAGCCTGAGCTACAGTGAGACCCTACCTTGAAAAACCAAAAAAAAAAAAAAAAAAAAAAACACACACAAAACACACACACACACACACACACACACACACAAACACGTGCAGCTTAAGAATGTAGCTCAATGGTAGTGTATGACTCGCATACACAAGACCCTGGGTTTGGCACCTACCACCATAAATAAACAAACAAACAAACAAACAAATAAATAAAAAAATCCATATATGTGCACTTGTACACCTATAGGTTTTATATATAATAATTTTTATGATAAAACTGAACAAGTTACTTAACAATGAAGTGTTGGTGGGTTTTTTGTATAGTCTAAAATGTGACTTAGAAGAAAATGTCACTGCACCTTACTTTGGAAGGTTTGAACTAATGTTTTCTGTATCCTTTGTGTGTTAAAGGAAATTAAAATATCAGTACATAAGGGAACTATTATAGCACCTTTATAATTTAAAGGACTATAAACTTTTATAGTCAACAAAATTATAGAAAAATACACTAATAATTATTCCACTTAACAGCAAATTATTATGTATTTTCCAGCAATAAAGATTACCTGGTAGTTTTGAGGCGTGGCATCTAGAATCTTAGTGTAAATGTCAAATGTTATGAACCTAGAAAAGTGGATTGACATATAATTAAGTTGCAAACTATTTGATCCAATAAGAGGAATGGTATTTAATGAAGGATTTTCATTTCAGTACAGGTCAGTAGCCTTGTATTATGTCAACAGTTCTAGACACTAGGGTTTTATTTTAAGGCTTTGTAAATATACACTGTAGTTATAATTTCATAGGTAACTTGAAGACTCCACATTCCCTTAATGGAAGTAGACCTATGTGTATAAAATGATGATATGGAGACAGAAGAGCTGAATTTCTTTTTAGCTTTAAAACCATCATTTAATGGAGATTATAATGTGATCTAAGTGGATACCACTTCATGCAGTATCTTATGATAATGAGCTTTACTATTCACATTCAAATAAATGAAAGATCAAAGAAATATGAAATCACTTGAGAATTTCTGTAGTCTATGCAAGCAGCTGAAACATAGCTGTGGAGTCTCATGGCCAATTGTACTTTGCTATAATCCGAGCACAGTAGTCCTTTTGGCTAACTCTCCTCTTGATTCTTCAGATAGCCTTCCATCTTGCCTGCCTGATTTAACGTTAGACTATTGCAGGATCATGACTTCTTTTGACATAGTTTTCTGATTTGTTTTCCACAGTTACAAGTTTGATTTGGGGCAAGCTGTACCATATCGTTAGTAAATGGCTTGTTAAACTTGTCAGAAAGTCAGCAGTGCTGACCTCATGACAGAAAACAATGATAAATAATGACTTCTCTTTGTGAAATATTCTGTTGAAAAGTAGGGGGAAAAAGACGCATTTGCTGTGTGCAGTGGCTCATGCCTCTAGTTCTAGCTTCTGAGGAGACTGAAGCAAGAAGATCCTTTAAACCCATAAGTGTAAGTAAGACCAGCCAGGCCACAGAGTAAGACCACATCTCAAAAAATCAAACAACAATTTTAAGATCTCAATTCAGGTTTGCCAAAGTCCATATTAGTCACCTGTCATCTCAAGACAGCTCAAACCTCTCACGGCATACTGTAAGCATTTATTGCTCAGACTTTGCAAGTCACAAGGGGTGCAGTTGGTCTCGGCTGGGTTTGCTCACATGGCTAGCTGGCTCTGTCATAGTTAGGACTCTGTTCTGCATGTCTGTAATTTTATAGCAAGTTCTCCGGGATAGTGGCACAGGAGAACAGGTACCCTCATAACTTACCCAAACAGCTCATCCATAGTGCCAAATGTAACAGCAAAGATGCAGATACAGCAGCTAATTAAGCCGTATCACAAAGCCAGATTGGAAACATGACAACAACAAAATGGAAGCTCATGACCTTTTCCTTTCCTAACTGCATGTTTGTTTACTTTGTGCCATTTGGCCGTTTGAGTCCAGGCACTACTGCAGTCTTCCTGCTTGCATCCTAACTGTGTGTATTTGTATGTTTCGTTACATTTGACTTCTAGATTCTTGGCCAAAGAACAAAATTCATTGTTATGGTAATTTACCTAACACATTAATGTTGCATTTAAAAATAATTTTGTGGTTTGCTTGTCTGTGTGTTTGATGTGGGGTCTTCCTGTGCTACCCAGGCTGGCCTAGCACTTCTTGGTGCCAGTGATCTTCCTGCCCCGGCCTCCCAAGTGGCCAAGACTACACACATTTACTTAACCACACCCAGTCATGAGTGTTTGCCTGTAGGATTTCATTAATGATACTGTATATGTTGACTCCATACCACAGGGGTTTTTTGTTTGTTTGTTTTTGTTTTTGTTTTTGTTTTAGGCAGAGTCTCACTGTAGCCCAAGCTGACCTGGAACGCACTCTATAGCCCAGGCTGACCTCAAAATCAAGGAAATCTTCCTACCTCAGCCTCCTGAGTGCTGGGAGTAAAGATGTGTCTACCTTACCTGGTCCCAAATTATAATATTTGTTATCCTTAGCTTGTTTTCATTATCATACTCATATTTTCAAAGAAATATTTTCCATCTATTTTTCTTTCTTTTTCTCATTAAAATACTATTTTTTCTTTATTCAAAAATGTGAAGTTTCTTTAGTCTGTGAATAAATGGAATCCTTCATACTCAATCCAGCAAATATGTGTTAAAGAGTTGAGAAGAAATTGTGCAACGCTGCTCTGTAGTTGTTCACTGCCATGTCACCATTTCATTTTGAAACCACCACGAAGAGTTTGTTTTGAGTCTCCCGATATAGTTCATACTGATCATTAACTCCTTAAGTAGCCCAGGCTAGCCTTGAAGTTTTAGTCCTCCTGCCTCAGCTTCCTAAATGCTTGGGCCACCAGCAAGCAACACCATGCTGAGCAAGATATTTTAATATTATTAAATGTTATTTGGCTTTTCTAGGTGTTCTCATCCAGAGGATTACTCTGAAATACCTAGTCAGTTTTTCACTAAATTAGAAGTCCTACCACTATAGAACTTTTAAATTTTTTCCAGCATACTGGTGATCAAATATAGCTTTTATCCTACCCTGTTCCAAGTATAGATGGAATCTAATACCTTCATGTATACTTGAGAATTATATTGTTTCAGAGTATATTTCTGAGAGTGAAAGTTGTCAGCAAGTAGCCAGAGTGAAGCTGTGGTTGTCTGAGACCACCCTCCTTACAAGCATGTAAGCACTTTCAAGTAAGTATAGCATACTTGTATGTGCTAGTGAAAACCTTCCCCCGAACTGCCTTGGCTGCTATATTTATCAACTTAGTGTACTTACGTGCAGGATGGCTACACTAGGTCAGGAATTGGGTCATTAGCATCCTCCTGTGACCTGGGTCTCTTTCATTTACCAGTTGTAAGCATGGTTTTTAATTGAGAACTGTAGAAATAATGTTGAGGAAGGAGACAGGTGAAAAAAAGCAGCTAGAAAAAAACATGCTAACACTTGTTTTTAAAAAAACTGAGGATGGGGCTGGAGAAATGGCTCAGCGGTTAAGGCGCATGCCTGCGAAGCCTAAGGACACCGGTTCGATTCTCCAGTTCCCACATAAGCCAGATGCACATGGTGTTGCATGCGTCTGGAGTCGTTTGCAGTGGCTAGAGGCCCTGGCGCGCCCATTCTCACCCTCTCTCACTCTCTCTGTCTCTGATAAATAAATAAATAAAAATAAAAATCTTTGAAAAAAAAACTGAGGATGCAAATAAATTCACTGCATTTGAGTATAAGTGAGCTCACTTGCATTTCAAAGCTATTGATGTTGTATCTTTAGTGTATCAAACATATCACCTACTTTAGCAAGCAGCTGGCATGCTCACCTTACTTTATGAGGCTGTGCCACTTGATACTGTTTTCTGAGATGAAGTGGTGCCATGTGAGAAATGTCTTTTTGGGGAACCAAGAAAGTCCTTTGTCTCCCTCCCTTAGACAATCTTCCTGGAATTTTTCAATATCTTAAGATAGGAATTGCTAGTTCTGTAAGTAGATCGTGGATGAGCTTCAGGGGATCTGTGGACCCAGGATGTTGTGAAATGTTCTTATATGTAAATTTTTTCCCAAGAAAATATTCCAGCAGATTGCAGAGGTCTGTAATTCTCCTCCCCAAAATCTGAAAGCTAGCTAGATTGAAATCCGATACAATTATCTTCTTGTTTCTAGGATTATACACTTAACCAGAAACAGTTTAAGGGAGGAAAGGATTTATTTCAGGCTTGTAGTTCTGAGGGAAAATTTCATCAGAGAAAAAGCGTGACAAAGCAGGAAGCTGTCACATGTCTGGGTAGAAGTGGTCTGAGTGAACTGAACTTGTGTACAGGCACAGACAGAGCCCCACATATATATAGTCACCAACTGTCAAAGATGGAGAAAATAAAGTCATCAAAGTGTATGTGCAGGAAAGAGGTGTATGTGTACAAGAAGTTGTTTCTTTATTTCTTGCGTCCAGAATTTGTTATTTTTACTTTTTTAAATTCCAACATATATAAACACTATCTTTGCTGAGAACCCAGTTTGGTCTAGTTAGGAAATTGCAGTTTTAACTGTAATTGTTGTGTCTCACCTTTGAAGAGTAACAATAGTAACCAAGAGTTTTGAATTCTGGGGAATTCAGATCCCCTTACTTTGTCTCTTAGGTATTCACAGCTTGATTACAAATTAACAAGACAAATACATCGTAGTCTAGTAAAGATTTATATGTACTGATGTAGAAATTTCTCACAGAATTGAAAGGTATAAAAAGAAAAACAGGTCATCACTTCCTATCTTAAGTCCTTTGTATAGAATCATAGAGTTTCCTATGTGACTGACTAAACCATGAAAAAAATCTCAAAAGCATAAAATGTCATTTGTTTGCATTCTGATTTAATGTACACGCAAGAACAAATGAAACTTTCACCTCCTTTTTTTGACAAGATCGTAGACTTGATTAGATGATCCATTCTTAACTAAGTGTTTGCCTTCTCACCTTTCATTTCTACCAGGTGGAGATTTTGACTTAAAGGCAAGAACCTGTAGAGATATCTAAAAGTGGTTAATAAGAAAGGGAGGGATGGTAAAGGCTTTTGGAATAGGAATGCTGGGCGTCTGAGCAGAGCAGCTGTGTTTTGTTCCTGTGAGCTGTTCTTGCTCAACTCACATGTATAAACAAGGTTTGATTTTTGTTTCCTGATTTTATTTTTGTTAAATGTTAACTATCCAAAAAGGAAACATCCCAGGCTGTTATCTATTTGATAATAAATTTGTGTGAGGGTTTAGTGTGATGTCAGGATGTAGCGTTTACTGTTGAATCTGTTCTATCATTAAATATACCTGTCCTTATTTTTTAAATGGCTATGGTCTAATACATCTTTAAAATCAAGTAGTAAGATATGTGATAAATATAGTTGTCTAGACTGAAGTAGGGAAAGGAAAACATCCTCTGAATTGCTGAAATTGATGTTAAAATGTCCATACGTGAAAGCACGTACTAACATGGTTAGTTCTTGAGTTTCCTGCGTTAAGGCAAATTAGACCAAGATAATGGGAGATATCGGGCTCAGCACTTGTTTTGTAGACAGTGAATTCACATGCTGTTCCTACTGAATAGATGTACAGAGTTAGAATTTATGAAAAATATTTTTTCTAGTCGTTAAATTTAAAACGGAGTACTGTTACGTATCATTTGCACATAAGAATTATTTTAATTATTATTTAAGGATTTATTTAGTATTTGGATTTACTCTCATTGTATGTGTGAGAGAGACAGAGAGAGAGGGGAAATTGAGTGAGATCTTTAAAACTCAAATGCAACTCATTGTTTTCTAAATTTTTTGAATCGCAGTATAAGGTACCTTGATTCCCTCTATCAACATTTCTCCTGCTTTAAAATGTTAAATTTCTTACTGTTCTCACTTTTCCAATCCCCTGGTATACTGGGTGCTTAGCTGCTAAATCTGACCTTGGTCAGAGTAAATTGAAGTTATTTAATATAGTGTCAGAAGGTCCTGTGATGACAGTAATTGCCATTATGAATTACATTTTTAATAAAGTATTATTCCTTTTTATAAAAACTGAAATTGTTAATGGTTTTTAATATTCTATTTTATTACAAGTAGAAATTGAAAAGAGAGGTTGAATGTAATTTTGATAATGTATTTATCAAAAGAAAGTAGAAAGAAAAGCTATTCTTTTTTCATAGTTTATTTGGGTTACTATAAAACAAGAAATTACTGTTTGTTTCATCTGCTAAAAAGCCAATTTTTCATGTGTTTGAGATCTGTGTCCACATCCATGGAATAAATTGCATCCTGTCCTGGTTTGGTTTACCTTTGAATAATATTGGAATAGAGGACTGGATTAAAATTGGATCAACATGAGAATGGTGAATAAATGATTTTTTTTCTTAAACCTGACCCCTTACAGATACAGGGTAGTTTAATAAGGTACTTTATACCTGCTTCTATAAGACCCATGCATTTAGAAATAAAAGTTAGTAATAGGATGTTGTAAGTATCACTTGTCCTATTCATGTACATATAATATAGTCTTGAACACTTTCCTTAAAACAACTATGAAAATAAGAGTATTGTTTACCTCTTTTTACCACTCTTTTCACTTCACTGGAGTTTTATGACTGTAGTACATATGTGTATATGATTTAGTTTTACTTTCCTCCCTTCTGCCCTTCCTTTTCTTATATATAAATGACTTAGTTATCTGAGTTTTTGAACAGCAAGAAGCCTGTTGGCAGTTCCCAGATGTATTCTCCAGGTTACTGTGCTGATGTATCAGAAGAACAGCACATACTGGGCATTTGATGACACATGTCTCAGAGGCCCATCAGCATCAAGTATTCGAAGAGACGCTTGTCCTATGAAGCCTGACTGGGCATGCACACTGAGTTGCTATCACTGCTGAGACTTTTTGTGCTTCCAGTGTACAGCTTTAACATGACTGAACATTTCCAGTTAGCACTCTCTTTGTCGGGCTGGGGATGTAGCGCAGTCAGTAGAGTACTTGCCTACCATGTACATAAGCTCTGATTTGATCCCCAGTGCTGAATAAACTGGGCATAGTGGCACACACCTATAATCCCAACACTTGGGAGGTGGAGTCAAGAGGTTCAGAAAGCCAGCCTGGGCTACATGACTCCCTGTCTCAAAAACCAACAACATGAACATTCTCTTTTGTCAGCTGGGCATGAATTTCCTAGTGGGTTAAAAATATATACATAAGCCATACCTGTGGTGATAAATTTATATGTTCGATTACTACAGCTTTCTACACAAGGAGATGCAAGTCAGGTGATCGGGCCTCTTACTGAAGGACAGAAGAGAAATGTGGCAGTAGTGAACTCACTGTATAAGTTACACCAGTCAATAACAAAGGTGACTTTCATTTTATTTTATTCATGTTCTTTTGACTGAATTTCAGTTTCTTCTTTCTCCTAGCCTAAAATTAAGAGATGTATGAATAATTTAGTGTTTTGAAAAAGCATAGTGAAAAATGTCATGACTGTAAAATAATATGAAGAGTAAGACTTTTCAGCAGTCTTTGACCCTGGCTTTTACTATTTGTGTGCTTTTTGTCTTTCTATCTGATTTAAAACATATGAACTATAGAGCCACAAGCTAATCAAATCTATCATAAAAAAATGCTAAGGGGGTAGGAAGTTGTCTCAGTGATTTAATGCTCTTGCTTGCAAAACCTGCTGTCCTGCGTTCAGTTCCCCAGCCACTCATGTAAAGCCATACAAAAAGTGGCACAAGCATTTGGTCTTTGGCATACACACTTGCAAATAAATTTAAAAATTCAAAATAATTAATAATTATTCAAGGATGGATCACAGATGTTGTATACTTTTCACTGTTTTTATGACAGTATTTAAAAGAAATTGCTAATCCTTTAGTGCTATCTTCTATAATTGGTCATCCCTCCGTATCTGTGAGTGGTAGTTTCCAGAAAATCCCCACTGCCCTCCATGACTGCCAGAATCTACCAGTGCTCTTGTCTCATATATGTAGGGGCAACAAACCTGAATATGGCTTATGCACATCCTGCCAGAAAGTTTAAATAGCGTCTAGATTATTTTTATGGTACCTAAAACAGTACAGATACTGTGCAGACCATCATACTACATAGTTTAGGAAACAATGACCTGAAAAATTATTCTTCACATGTTCAGTTGAGATGAATTTTTTCCCCTAAAATGTTCAGTCCATGATTGGTTGACTTCATAAGTGTGGGCCCAGGGGCATAAAGAGCCAGTCTTTCTGATGACTGTGAACTACCTTTGTTACTAAGTAAGTAGTACCTTCCATCTCATCTTGTTCATTCTGTGTAAATCATTTTCAAAACATTTAGTAAATAAAAAGGCAAATATTTAGACAACCGGAAGGAAGCTAGAGATGAGGTGAGATTGGTAAAAACTGATCTCTGAGCCAGTGTGGTGGTACATGCCTATAATCTCAGCACTGGAGAGGTAGAGACAGGAGAACTGGAAGTTCTAGGCCTATGTAATAAAACCTTGTCTCAAAAAACAGAGAGAGGGAGGAACAGAAGGAGGGAAGGAAGGGAAGAAGGAAAACTAAACCAAGATCTTAACATGAATGTTAACATGCTTGATTATATTTCAGTGACTGTTATTCATTATTTAAAATTTTTACAAAGCTTTTCTACCAGATGGGGGTTCTGTATGAAAGCAGATACTTCACTAAACAATAAATATTCTGAGGGGTGGACAGGTAAATTTCAGGGAAATAAAATTGTCACAAATACTGAATGATGCCTGCCCATTGCCTTTAATCATCACTGCCTGACACACAGTGAAACATGGCTCTATTTCACCAGATTTAAATGTCTATTGATATTTTGTATTGATTTGTCACAATGAAAATATCTGATTTTTGTGTTTTAAACATTTATTGAAAGAGAATCAACCTAACTAAAAAGTAAATATTTTAAAAGAAGAAAGTAAATATGGCTTTATTCTGACCTTTCCAAGTGAAGATTTTATAAGTAAAATCTATCTAAAGTAAAAAAGAAAGCTAGATCCTAGTATTCTTTGTGTTTCAGCTGTTTAAAGTATGTGTTTGCTTTATACATGAAAGTAATTTCAATGAATCAGTTTTTCAATAAGGTATAAGATACTATTATAAAGTAATGATAATATTTTATTGAATCTCTAGAAAGAGATTTACCATGCTATGATCAAAATTAGTATTTTCAAAAATGAATAACTTAAACAATTTTTTTTTGAGATAGGGTCTCACTGTAGTTAGTCTAGGGTGACCTAGAACTCACTCTGTAGCCCAAGCTGGCCTTGAACTCACAGCAATTCTCCTACCTCAGCCTCCCAAGTGCTGAGATTAAGAGTGTGTGTCACCATGCCTGGCTGACCTAGGCAAAATTATAACTGGATCTAAACTTTGTTCTAGGTTGTGGCCAGTCAGAGCTCATTCCCACCAGCAGCTGAGCAAACCATAACTTCAGCCCTGAAGGTAAATGAATTTAATTTAATCTTCGGCTCTGTACATCAAAATGGTTTCAAATGGTTGGTTGAATTAGATATTTTCAGAATCCTTTGTATACACTAGCAATAGCATGTTAATAATTATTCTAAATACAGAGGATAAATATGTGTTTGTATTTTCTAGAATTTAAAACTAAGACTCTTGGTGGATACAAATTGCTCTCCTCTGCTTATGATAGTTTCATCATTAGAAACAAGAGTTTGTCAGATATTTATTTTCTTTAGGGGCAGCAACACCTGACATCCCCAGAAGGCATTATCATGCAACTATTGTACCTACTTTATACATCTTAGAAATAGTAACTTGTCTAAGTTCATCAGGTTGGTAAACATTGTGCTGAGTCAGAAGAGGTATATGCCTAATACCTTGCAACCGTGCTTCATCCCTTCTTTCCTTCACAAGTACAAACTGAGGCCATATAGCTTTCCTTGCCTTAGCTATTGCATCCAGAAAATGCTATCCTATACTTATATAAGGTTACAAATTTGAACTATTAGATTAGGTTTATATCATAAGGGAGTATTCAAAAGGATGAAAGTCTCCAAATAAATTCCAAGAGATATACATTTAAAAAGTAAAGAGAGGGCTGGAGGAATGGCTTAGTGGTTAAGGCGTCTGCCTGCAAAGCCAAAAGATCCTGGTTCGATTCCCCAGGACCCATGTTAGCCAGATGCACAAGGGGGCGCATGCATCTGGAGTTCGTTTGCAACGGCTGGAGGCCCTGACGTACCATTCTCTCTCTCTCTCCCTCTTTCTCTGTCAAGTAAATTAATAAAAAATAAAATATTTTTAAAAAGTAAAGAGAAACCAAAGACAGAAAATTGGGAGAATATATCACAAATCTTAAAACAAGGCCAAATACTGTCCACTGGTTATGTGGATGAGATGTAACAGGCAACAGAATATAATGATGTTCAATTCATAGGTGAATGACTTGTTTTATTGAGATGGAGAGGAAGGAATCTGTTTTCTGTAGTATAAGTACTTAAACTCACTGAGATGGGGCTGAAGAGATGGCCTAGCGATTAAGGCACTTGCCTGCAAAACCTAAGAACTCATATTCAAATCTCCATGTCCCACGTAGCCAGACACAAAGCACGCTGTATCACACAAGGGGTGCACATGTCTAGCAATAGTTTGCAGTGGCTAGAGGCCCTGACACACACATTCTCTCTCTACCCCTTCCTGCGTCTTTCTCTCTCTGTGTCTCACTAGAAAGTAAAAAATAAAAATAAATTTTTTTAAAAAAAACACTGAGATGTTTTTCTGTGTCCTTTTCCCTAATATTCATGTCAGTATGAGGAAACATTAGAAAAGCTTCCATAGTAAAATAATGTATTGAGCAAGAGTTACCAAGATTATTGATTATCATGATCATACTAGAAGCTTAGGTCCGTATGACACACCTACAGGTTCTCAGTTCTTGGTTTTTGGCAGAGAACAGTCATCTTTACTATAGTTCCACGGTTTGTTCTATCTTCTTTCTAGAAAGAACTTGAGAGTGTTTTGATTACTTTCCAAAATAAGAAATGTTTTACTTTAGTCTCCACACACATAATTCATGAACATAATTTACAAATACATCTACATAATGTCTGTTACTTTTTGAAACATTCTGGTAGTGACCCACTGTATTAACTTTTTAACCCCTTATGATCACAGCCATACAAGTCTATTATATAGGTTAAAACAAAAAGCCTTCTCATTTTTCCTGGTGATCAAAATCACCTAAGTTTACAACAGATTCCTCAGAGACTGTACTTTCATTTAGTATGAATTCCTTGGATCTGTATGTTTAGCACATGGTGTAGGGAATGGTGCTGGTCCTGAGCTGTTGGCCTCACTCAAGTTTGCTCCAGCATCAGTTCCACGTGTTGCCAAGCACTGCAGTTTTCTGAGGCATTTCCAGTTCTGCCCCTGAGAGTTGGGTATAAGAAGACCAGAAATAACTACAGCCCCTCCCGCAGAGGCCCTGTAAGCACTTGATTGCTTATTTAACAGGCTCAATGAAACAGTTCTTTTGCTTTCTTTAAGTCATATGGAAACTATTGTGATGTAAGTAAAAAATTAAATCATTTAATTACTAAATGTCATAATACATAAATGACTACAGCCTAGGAACCAGAAATCTGTATGTACCTGTATTATCTTATAGAGAGAGGACTATTTTACTTACAAAAAGTATAAATTTTATTTTAAAATATTTCTATCAAAATAGAGTCTCTCTGCCTCTGTCCCAATTCATCCATTCCCAACTATAACCTGCTAAAACTGACTCTAGTCAAGAAAACTGCATACCAATATCCTTTATGGATATAGATATAGATATTCATAACAACCACTAAATGAATCAAATCCAGAAATACACACACAAAAAATAATAAATCATGATAAAGTATGCACAAGACTAGAAGTACATTATTGCAACAGGCCAGACTTCCAAGCCAGCAAAGACTACTTTAAATATAAAAAAATAAATTGGCTGGGCGTGGTGGTGCATGCCTTTAATCCCAGCACTCAGGAGGCAGAGGTAGGAGGATCGCCGTGAGTTCGAGGCCACCCTGAGAATACATAGTGAATTCCAGGTCAGCCTGAGCTACAGTGAGACCCTACCTCGAAAAACCAAAAACTAAAATAAAATAAAATAAAATAAAATTGAATAAAGTCAGATGTAGCATCTCTCTGTGTGTGTAGACATAAACTTTTCTTTCCTTCGTGGGGATTTTATTCATACTTAAACATTATTTTAGACTTGCATTAATCATCACATCTATCATGCCATGAACTGCCATCATACTTACTTGGGTACAAGTAGCATTAAATCACCATGGCACAGTAACAGTAATTCTCATGCACGTTCACAGTGTCTTGCTGCAGACAGTGACTGTATTGCTGATCTTGTCTATGGCAGTGCTTCAAGTCTCCCTGATTGTGTGGGTTTGATGTTCTGTATGAGGGACTATTGCAGATTATTGAAGTGCTGATATTTTTATAATATTGGCTATTTTAGGTAAATGTTTTTAATGTATAAAAGACTTCCCCACTTTGTAAAGAGGAAATAGAACATTCTATAATCTCTTTTGTCCATTTCCTTTGGTAATTTTTTAACTTATTGACAGCTTCCCTATGTCTAGATAATAACCCATAATAATTTCCATCCACTACCCTCATTTTCCCCTTCCCAACTCTATCTTCCAATGAATCCCTCTTCTTTCCGATTAGTCTCTCTTCTATGTTGATGTTATTACTGTTTTTTTCCTATTATGAATTTCTTATTTAGGTAGTGTCAGGAACTTTGAGATCATGAATATCAGGGCCATTTTGTATCTGGAAGACAGCATTAGAAGCAGTCCTACCCTTCCTTTGGCTCTTACATTCTTTTTTTTTTTTTTTTTTTTTTTTTTTTTATTTATTTTTGGAGAGGGACAGAGAGGGAGAGGGAGACAGGGAGGGGCACACCAGCAGTCTCTCAGCTGCTGTGAACGAAATCCAGATGTGTGCGCCCCCTTGTGGGCAAGTGCGGCATTGCGCCCTTGCGTCACTTTGCATCTGGCTAAACGTGGGACCTGGAGATGGGAACCGCTGGAGATTGGAACCAGCGTTCTTAGGCTTAGCAGGCAGGCGCCTTAGCCGCTAAGCCATTTCTCCAGCCCTGGCTCTTACATTCTTTATGCCACCTCTTCCACAATGGACCTGAGCCTTAAGGGGTGTAACAGAGATGTCTCTCAGTGCTGAACACTCCACTGTCACTTCTTCTCAGCACTATAGTGACTTTTGACTCACCTCAATGGTCACCACCATTTGAAAAGAGAAGCTTCTGTAACCAAAAGTAAGAGTAGCTTTAATATATGGGAACAATCAAAAATATAATAAGGTGCTTACAGGGAAGTTTGGGAATAATATATATTTGGCCAGACAGTAGCAGTTGTTACTCCCCTAGGGCTTATGACCTTCCCAGCCGTATGTTTTTCATTAAGTTTTCAGTACCAAGCATATATTACTTCCCATGGAACAGGCCTCCAGTCTAATCAGAAAGCAGTTGGTTTCCCCCATAGCAGACAAGCCACTCTTGTACCAGTTGGTACCTTTGGCCTGGCTGGTCAGCCATAAGGCTTTCAGGGTCCACAAGTGATCACTTCTCTCTTCCAGAAGGCTGCATGCTGTAAAGCTCTGTCCAGCATCCTGACAACTAGTTAACAGGGAGGAGCTTCCAGCTCAGCTCCAGCTTTCACAGTGACCTATAGCCCAGGCATGTGGAGTCTTCAGCAACAGGGTCTTTCCTTTGGTAATTTCCCCTCTTTGATATGAAAACATTCCCCAAAGTACTTTCTTCTCTTCCTGTTGTGTATTTTTAGAAAGCCTTGTCCAGTTATACAAACTGAGACAGTTTTATTTCTTCCTTTTTTAAAAAAATCTGGATGCCTGTTTTCCACACCCAGTTTTTCTAGCTAGGACCACTAGTCTACTGTTGAATAGAACTGAGAGGGTGAGCCCCACTGATTGGCTCCTAACCTGGAGAACAGCATGCATCTGGAGTTCATTTGCAGTGGCTGGAGGCCCTGATGTGCTCATTCTCTTCTCTCCCTTTCTTCCTCCTTCCTCCTGCTCCTCCTCCTCTTCTCCTCTCTCCCTCTATCTCCTTTTCTCTTTCTCTCTCTTTCTCTCTGCCTCTATCTCTCAAATATTTTTTTTTTTTGAGAGAGACACAGAATGGGCATGCCAGCAGCCTCTCAGCTGCTGCAAACGAACTCCAGATGAGTGCGCCCTCTTGTGAGCAAGTACAGCATTGCACCCTTGCGTCACTTTACATCTGGCTAAATGTGGGACCTGGAGATTGGAACTGACATTCTTGGGCTTAGCAGGCAGGCGCCTTAACCACTAAGCCATCTCTCCAGCCCTCAAATAAATTTTTTTTAAAGTAAAAAAAAAAAAAGAATATCCTTCACTATCAGGAAAATGCAAATTAAAACTACATTACATCCCATTCACTCAGATCACAATGACTGTCATCAAGTAAACAGATGACAACAAATGCTAGTGAGGATTAAGGGAAATAGGAATCCTTACTACTACTATGTGAATATAAACTGGAAATCAGTGTCACAATTCCTCAAAAACTAAAAACAGGGCTGGAGAGTTGGCTTAGTGGTTAAGGCGCCTGCCTCCTAAGCCTAAGAACGCTGGTTCCAATCTCCAGCGTTCCAATCTCCAGGTCCCACATTTAGCCAGATGCAAAGTAACGCAAGGGCACAATGCCGCACTTGACCACAAGGGGGCGCACACATCTGGATTTCGTTCACAGCAGCTGAGAGACTGCTGGCGCGCCCATCTCTGTCTCCCTCTCCCTCTCTGTCTGTCTCTTTCTGTGTCATTCTCCAAAAATAAATAAAATAATTTTTAAAAAAACTAAAAATACAACCACATTATGGACCTAGTTAGACCACTCTTGCATATGTATCTGAAGGAATACAAGTTAGCAAGCCACAGAAGCTCTTGAACATCCATCTTTATCCCTGAACTATTCACAATAGCCAAGATGTAGAACAGTGTACATGCCCATCTACCAATGAGAGAATTAAGAAATGTTGTTTATTCAGCCATAAAGAAGAACATTATGTCATTAGTAGGAAAAGAGATGGAACTAGAGATCATACTAAATGAAATAAGCCAGAGTCAGACAACTACTGCATATTTTTTCTCAAGTATGGCACCTACTTTCAAAAATGTGTACTTACAAGCCAGGCGTGGTGGTACGCACCTTTAATCCCGACACTTGGGAAGCAGAGGTAGGAGGATTGCCTTGACTTAGAGGCCATCCTGAGACTACATAGTGAATTCCAGGTCAGCCTGGGCTACAGCGAGACCCTATATCAAAAAACTAAAAAAAAAAAAAAAAAAAATTACATACTCACATACATACATACATCATGAAAGTAGAAGGGAGGCTGTGGAGAGAGAGGAAGACATCTAAAGGAATTGGGGTAGGAAAAACAAGAGAGGATAATGAGGTAGAATAAGTATAAAATACAGCATGTTTTTCTCTCATGCTGAATCTAGATTTAGCAATATATATTTGTCATGAAATCAAAAGGACAACTATTTGGGGACAGTAAAAGGACCAGTAGGATGGAGTTGGAAGAAAGGTGAGAGCTCAGAAAAAAAAAAAGATAATATAAATTTTGTTTTCTTCTGGGTTTTAACCACTCATCCTTGCCCTGTACTGATTATAGTCACCTGATCCAAAGTCACAAAATTTGGAAATAGCAGCCTTTGTTTTGTTACTTAGCCTAAGGTTCCACACCTCTCAGCAGCTGAGTCATTCTGTCTCCTAAGCTCTCCACTAGTTGGGTTGGTTTCTGGGTTCCTTTGTAGTTTGTATTGAAATGCTCTGTAACCCGTAAGTAGCAAACCTGCTCTTCCCTAAGAGCTTCTCTCGGGGCTCGTGGGCTTCTCTTCCTAGAGGCATGGTACAGTCAGCAGCTCACAGAGGTCAGACATACCTAGGCAATCCCAGAATTTGACTTAGCTTCTCTGACTATAAATTATTTTACATTCCCCATCTATATATTGGAGATTTTAATAATTTTTGAGGAAGGGATAATTTGTTTCTAAGCAGATTACCTATCATATAACATATAATCAATGTTTAACTGCTTTCATGCTTTTAGTGCTCATTTTCTTCATGACCTTCAAATGGTATTTGGCCTTAAAAGTGTGCACAGTAATATCTGGGATCTCATCAGTCCTTTGGCTTCCCCTTGTATCTCAAAGCCAGTGTCTACCAAATCTAATCAAAATGTCTCAGCAAATACAAATTCAAGTATCTCTGTGCTATCTCACAGGCCAAGTATATTTTTCATAGGCATTTGAAAGTCATGTTCCCAAGTAAATGCTTTATCTTTTTCTGTCTCCAATGAATCTCCGTTGCTTCTGCTTTTAAACAACTAGGCAACAACATGGATAAATCCTTAAAGAAAAATAAACTGTGTCCCCCTAATCTTTTCACTTCATATTTTGTATTCTAGTTTCCAAGCTCTGCTATCTTTTATCTTATTTCTACCGCCTCAGTTTGGTCCATGAACTCATTTTGCATCTATTCTGCTACTGTGACCTCATAATTGTTCTCCTACCTTTAGCCTAATTCATCTAGGCTCCTATCCAATATGACTCTCTTCTAAATTAATTTTTTTTTCACTGTTTAAAAATCATCATCGGTTTCCTGAGTCCCTTCCTGATCAATTCCCAGCCAGCCTCTAGGCAGCCCCCGCAGCATGCTCTCCTGCTGTTTCTCTCTTTGGCACAGTCAGACACTTACAGTTTCTGTGTACTGAGCGCTTTTGCAGTTCCCAGACACACAGGCTTTCCCCACACTCCTGTGCCTTTAACAGATGAATTCCCAGCCCCAACCTTCCCCTGTTCTTGCTTACTTATGCTTTGAAATTGAGTTTAAGCAATACCTTTTTTTTTTTTTTTGTCTTGTCAGCATAAGTTGGAAATCCCTCTATGATTCCACTGACTCCAGTATATTTATGTCACTATATTTGATTATTTGACTGTGAACTCCTCAAGGGCAAACTGTCACACACACTCATTCCTGTTACAGTTTGTCTATTTTCTCCTCAGAGTAAAGTCTACAGATAACACTTGGAAACATAGTTAATAAGGGTCCACTTAAATGTTTTTTTCATTAATATCATCCACTTTGAGCCTTTACCATCTATTTTTATTAACATTGAGGCATGTATAATATAATCAATACTTTCATACCCACCCCCTTAACTAAGGCTTAGGGCCTTACATACACTAACAAACAATCATGCCTAACTGTAGAGCAGTGTTCTGCCCCAGCAAAGTGGATTCTTAGGGCTAAATCTCTGCCTTGTGCTCTGCCGTGTAGGGTGTCCGGCAGCACCTCTACTCTGCATGGAAACATGCCAGAGCACACTTCTTGCTTCTTCCTCTTGTAACAACCAAAAATGTCTCAATGCACTTCCATTCTGCTCTGGGCAGCAAAACCACCACAGTTAAGGATCCCTGCAGTAGAACCTCAGCAGAAACCTGTTTCATGAAACGCCTCACAGTCCCCTTGTGGAATTTGCCAGTATACTTTCTGTATTTGCTCTGGTTAAAAGCATATGTTCCAGCCGGGTGTGGTGGCGCACGTCTTTAATCCCAGCACTCGGGAGGCAGAGGTAGGAGGATCGCCGAGAGTTTGAGGCCACCCTGAGACTACATAGTTAATTCCAGGTCAGCCTGGACCAGAGTGAGACCCTACCTCGCAAAACCAAAAAAAAAAAAAAAAAGCATATGTTCTAATTTTTAAAGAATTAACTTTGGCTGGGTGTGATGGCACACGCCTTTAATCCCAGCATTTGGGAGACAGTGGTAGGAGAATCACCATGAGTTCGAGGCCACCCTGAGCTAGAGTGAGACCCTACCTCAAAAACAAAAAAAAGAATTAACTTTGACCTTGTTTCACATTTTTGAGAAGCAACAAAAAAATGTATTCATTTGAAGCAACAACAACAAAAAAGTGTTCATTTGACTTGCACTTTGTGGAGACTACATCTCCCTCCTTGCCCATCTTCCTTTCTCCATGGGTTCATTAAACCTTTTAACATAATGATAGGAATGGGGAAGTTGAAATTTCTCATTGCTATGTTCCACATATCTAAATCTTTAGTAGTCATTGCTGATGGCAGTTAGGGAAAAAAGCACACTTTTATTGAGTTAAATTGTTTATAGTCTGAGTCTAAAAGAATGTGAAAACCGTTAGGCAAAATGTTTCTCACATCATTTCCTCTGATTTTTTGTGTGTCTGTTTTTCTGATTTTGCCTTTTCTCTCTTTTCTCCTCGTCAGACAATTCATGCTCTCATGGGGAACGCTGTGCAACCCTTACTGACTTCGGTGGGAGACGCAATAGAGGCCATAATCATCACAATGCATCAAGAAGATTTTTCTGGGTAAAACATTTTATCCAAAATGTGGCTAGCTTTCCTGTTCCTTGTGGCTAAACTGCATTCCTCTGAAGTCCTCTTGGCTTCTCACCACCTTCTGTTTTCATTGTGACTGCTCTTAACAGATTCAATTTTTCTGCTTATTTTCATCATCTTTCTTTCATCAGATTGAAACACAGAATTGATTTATGGAACAGAATTTGATTCCTTGGGATTAGGTAGTTTGTTCTGTCTTCCCATTCCAGCTTTCCTTCCTTTTCATAGATCTTCTCTTCTTCCCCCAACAAAGTGCCCAGCTTCTGCCACTGTGCTCATCTGAATCATGTCTGGCATTGTGACTAAGAAGGTCATTATAGAATAGTAAAGGGGTGTAGTGCATTGATAGATCATCAATCAATCAGGCTGGAGAGATGGCTTAGCAGTTAAGGCACTTGCCTGTGAAGCCTAAGAACTCATGTTCTACTCTCCAGATCCCACATTAGCCAGACCCACAAAGGTAAGGCAAGTGCAAGGTCACACATGCCCACTAGGTGGCTCACATGTCTAGAGTTCAATTGCAGTGGCTGAGGCCCTGGCACGCCAATTCTGTCTTCTCCTCCCTCTCCGTCTCTTTCGCTCACTCTCTCTAAAAATGAAAATAAAAATTAAAAATTGGGGCTAGAAAAATGGCTTAGTGATTAAGGCACTTTCCTGCAAAGTCAAAGGATCCAGGTTCAATTCCCCAGGACCCACATAAGCCAGATGCACAAGGAGCACATGCATCTGGAGTTCGTGTGCAGTAGCTAGAAGCCCTGGTGTGCCCATTCTTTCTCTGTCTGTCTCTCTTTTCTCCCTCTCTCTCTCTCTCTCTCTCTCTCGCTTGCAAATAATTTTTAAAAATAAATTAAAATTTAAAAAATTTAAACTTTAAAAAGGAAATACAAAGAATCACAGGAAATTACTGCACATAATTATATATCAACCAGTTGGATAACCTAGAAGAAATCATATCTTAATAATGACTCATAACAATTCAAGCCTGGCCTGATGACATAGACCTATAATCCTAACTATTCAAGAGGCAAGAGGCTCACTGCCTTAAGCCCTACCTGGGCTACAGTAGAACAAGTTATAGGCCATCCTTAGCAACTTAGCATGCCTCTCAAAAAAATAAAGCGAGCCAGGCGTGGTGATGCATGCCTTTAATCCCTATACTTGGGAGTCAGAAGGAGGAGGATCACTGTGAGTTTGAGGCCAGCCTGAGACTACATAGGTTAGCCTGGGCTAGAGTGAGACCCTACCTTGGAAAACCAAAAAATTAAATTAAAAGATAAAGTGAAAGAAGTACCAGGTATATAGCTGAGTACTAGAATTCTTGCCTAACATCCACAAGGCCCTGGGTTCAATCCCCAGAATGACAGAAAGCAACAACAAAACAAAAACCAGCATAAACTTAAGTACTGGCGAGGATTAACTGAAAAAGGAACCAATATATACTGTTAGTGGACATGGAAAATTGTATGAAGGTTTCTAGACACATATAACCTACCAATAAGGAATCAAGAAAAAATAGAAAACCTGGGCTAGAGAGATAGCTCTATGAGTAAAAGGTGCTTGTTTACAAAGCCTGAAGGCCTACGCTTGATTCCCCAGTACCCACAAAAAGCTAGATATACAAAGTGGCAATGTGTCTGGAGTTCATATATCGTGACAGGAGGCCCTAACATACTTATATACTCTCACCCTCTCTTTCAAGTTAAAAAAAAAAGATTTTTAATGAAAATCTAGCTGAGTGTGGTGGTACATGCCTTTAATCCCAGCACTCAGGAGGTAGAAGTAGGATTGCTGTGAGTTCAAGGCCAGCCTGTCACTACTTAGTGCATCAACCTGGGTCAGAATGTGACCCTACCTTGAAAAACAAAAATCAAAAATCAAAAAACAAAAACAAGAAAAAATAAAAGAAAAAGGAAATCTAGGCAGAACAGAAATGAATAAGAAAATTGAGTAAGTAATAAAGTCTCCCATCAAGGAAAAGCCTAGAAACTAATGGCTTCATGGGTAAGCTCCACCATTTAACGATTTTATTTTTATTATTTATTAGAGACAGAGAGAGGGAAAGAGAGAGATGGAGATTGAGAATGGGTGTGCCAGGGCCTCTAGCCACTACAAACGAACTCCAGACACATGAGCCCCGTTGTGTATCTGGCTTATGTGGGACCTGGAGAATCAAACCGGAGTCCTTAGGCTTCGCAGGCATGTCCCTTAACTGCTAAGCTATCTCTCCAGCCCAGAACTGCACCATTTAAAAAGGAACTGACACCTCAAACTTTTCCAGTGAAGTAAGAGGGAATACTTCTTAACTCTTTTTTTAAAATCTATTTATTCACTTGAGAGAAGAGCAAAAGAGGCAGTGAGAGAGTGAATGGGGTGCATCATTTAGTACATCTGGTAGTATGTGAGTCCTGGGGAATTGTACCCAGGATGTCAGGTTTTGGAAGCAAAAGCCTTTAATTACTAAGCCATCTCTTTAGCCCGTAATTCTTAACTCCTTAGTTTAAAAAAAAATTATTTATTTGAGAGAGAGAGAATGAAAATGGCCACACTAGCACTTCTTGTCACTGTAAATGAACTCCAGACACTGTGTGCATCTGGCTTTATGTGGATACTGGGGAACTGAGCCTAAGCTGTCAGGCTTTGCAAACAAGCGCCTTTAACCACTGGGCCATCTCTACAGCCTTGTGCTACATTACCTTGATACCAAAACCAGACAAATATAATACAAGAAAAGAAAATTACAGATAGGTATCCCTGATGAAAATAGATATGAAATCCTTAGCAAAAGATTATCAAACTAAATGCAGTAGAACTTTAATAAAAGGATCATTCACCATGATTAAGGGAGACTTTTCCCAGGGAAACAAGAATGAGGTAACATACCAAAGTAAATGTGTTACATTAGAATGAAGAACAAAAGTGATCATCTCATTAAATGCAAATAAACTGATAAAATTTAATATCCTTTCTTTATAAAACCTCTCAACAAATTAGCTACAAAAGAAATGTATCTCAACACAGTAAAAGCTATATGTGACAAGCCTAACACTGTACTCAATGATGAAAAATTGAAAGCTTTTTTTCTCAAGATCAGAAACAAGACAAAGGTGCCTGCTGTCACTGCTGTATCCAATACAGTGCTTGGAGGTCCTTGCCAAAGTGCTTGGGCAAAGAAATGAAGGCCTTCAAACATGTAAAGAGGTCATGAAATGATCTGTTTGCTGATGACCTGCGATTAAATATTGAAAGTATTTTATCCAGGGGATGGAGAGATGATCCAGCAGTTAAGGCACTTGCCTGCAAAGCCTAACAACCCGAGTTTGATTCCCCAGTGCCCATATAAAGCCAGATGCTTAGTGGCGCATGCATCTGGAGTTTGTTTGCAGTGGCTGGAGGCCTTGGCACGCACGCACACACACACACACACACACACACACACACACACACACACACACACACACCTTTCTCACAAATAAATAAAGATAAAAAGAAAGTATTCTATCCAAAAAATAAATTAAGAAAGCAGTTTCTTTTTTAATAACTATAAAAAATAAATACTTGAGAATAAGTCTAACCACGGACTTAAATGATCAGTACATTGAAACTATAGAACAGATGAAAACAATGGAAAAGCTAAATAAAGGGAAAACACTCTTCATTCATGGATTGCAAGAATTGCAAGGAAAGAAAATTACAATATCCCTGATAAACATGAATGCAAAATCCTCAACAAAATACTGGCACACCAATTCAACAGGACATAATTTAAAAGATTGAAATATCTACACTACCAAAATGATCTGTAGGTTTGCACCATCCCTGTCAGAATTCCAATATCATTTTCATAGAAATAGAAAAAAACAAATCCAGAAATTCATATAGAAACATCAAAAGGCCCTGAGTAACCATAGTAACCTTCAACAGAAAGAACAGAGTTGGAGACATCACACTTCTGATTTCAATCTGTATTTCAAAGCTATAATACATCATGGTAGAAGGATCAACATAAATACATTGACCAATGTAACCGAATAGAGAACCCAGAAATGAACCTACATACTTAGGGCTGGCTGATTTTCAGCAAAGGTGCCAAGAACACACACAGGAAAAAGATAGTCTCTTCAGTAATGAGGGCTGTGAACACTGGGTGCAGAGCGATGGCATTAAGTCCTCACAGAGCATGTGCAAGTCAAATGAATTGAAGACTGACATGGATGACCTGAGACTGAAAACACTAGAAGAAAACGTGGAGGGAAAGCTCCACATCTTTCACCTAGGCAATGATTCTTTCTCGAGTTTTATCCTAAAAGCCCTGGCAACAAATGTAAAAAGAGATCAGTGAGATTACACAAACTAACAAAGCCTCTGCACAGCAAAGGAAATAACTACCTGAGGGCAGAGATTCCATGCAGGTAGAGAGAACGTGTGGCTAACAAAACATTAAATAAGAGACTGACTCCTGAAATTTGTAAAGAAACATGAAAATCTAAAGGGAATCAGTCCCCTCCCCACAAAAAAATCACGATTATAAACAAAAGATCAGAACAGTTGTTTCTTTTCAAAAGTATGCAAATGCCAGAAGACACACACACACACACACACATCTATATTACTAATACTTTGAAAAATGTAGATTAAAATGCAACTTCACAGCTGTCAGAATAGCTACTAAAAATGAAAGATTATAAATACTGGTGAGAATGTAAAAAGATAACTCTTGTCATTGTTGATAGGAATGTTAATTAGTACAACTAGATGGAAGTCCCTTAAAATGCTAAAAATAGAACTAAAAACTTAAAATCAGTAGGTCCAAAGTCACTTCCATGTTCATGGCAGCATTATTTACAGTAGCAAAGTTTGAGAATCAACCCAAGTGTCTCTCAGCAAATAAATGGGTAAAGAAAACATGACCTACATACAAAGTGGAGGATTATTCAGACTTCAGATAGAAGGAAGTCCTGTTAATTGCTATCATATAGCTGAACCTGGAAGATAACATAGTAAGTGAAATAAGCCATACACAGGAACATAAATACCTTATGTTCTCACTTACATGTAGACTATAAGCATTAGAACTCATACATGCAAATAGAATAGTTACTGGGGCCTGGAATATGGTAGTTATGCACTGATGTTGGTCAAATGGTATAAAGTTGCAGCTAGACCAGAGGAGTAAGTAAGAATTTAAGGTGATAGATATATTCATTAGGTTTCTTTATTCCACATTATACACATATATCACTGTGTGTATAATTGCTGTTGCAATTCAAAAAATAGGTAAATATGGAAAATATTCGTACTTTATTTTCCTTTTTTGCAGTGAGCATAAAGTTATGCTGATGAAACCTGAATAAAACTAGCCATACAGTATTCTGAACCTGGAAAAACCAAACGACACATTAGGATTCCATCACTTAGCAAAGCTCCTCTGCTCAGAGAGCATCCTGGTCTGCTACTGAACATGGGAGTAAATGCTGCACCACGCACCTCACATTGACCTTGCTGTTGTAGGACAGACTTCCTCACACCTGGATAAAGTCCCTTCCTGCTGGGACAGAAGCCTAGTTTATCTGTTTCTGTCTGCTCTGGGAGGTAGAGGACCCCCCGTCAGTCTCTGTATAGAAACCATCCATATACTTCATGGAGTTCACCTCACCCTCTTGCTTTAGGAATTTACTCATATCTGTCTTCATCTGTACACCATCACCAGCCTTTCAACATCGATCTCAGAATTTGGAAATAGTTAACTTGCTTTTTGGAAAAGATCCAACATTATGTAGCCAGTGATCTCATCTATTAGCTAGTATCGGGTGATTTCTAATTTTGGTATAACTCTTTCTTCCTATAAATATTTCATATTCTTTTAATATATTCTTTAAAGGGCAATTGTAAACATTTATAAGTTATAAATAGTATATCATGGAGCATCAGCTGGCATCATCTGCTGCTCCAAATTAAAGCCTTTCCAAACCTCATCTGGAGGAATAAAACTGTGCACCACGTGTATTGTTACATAACCAGTTCCACAGTCAAAAAGCTGCTATTGGTCTGATCTGATTGAACTGCAAGATCAGAGAGATTGTTGCCAACAATTTGTTTAGAGTGGGCAATATTTTCTGCCATTGTAAAGTGTATATTGCCATTTCAGTACTTATTATTGGTGTATTCACTTGCAGGCAAAACATGGGAGTGGATGGAGAACTGTAAGGCAGGAAGGGACTTGAGAGGCCAGAGTATGTGTGACCCTTGTGTGATTTGTCCAGACCTGATCGCTGTTTTTTTCATTCTTAATGTTTTAAGTAAACAGATTCTGAACTTTCTCTAGTAATCCTCCTAGCTTCTATACACAGTCTCTAGAATATAATTTAAGCATTGGTTTATGCTCTTTAACATTTAGTTTAAAATAAGAGATAAATAAATAATGCCTTTATATAATTAAAGGAAAAAACTTGCACAGGATTGAAATGGCAGTGGAGGGAGGCAAGGCCCAAAAAATGCAGCTTAGTGCATTGTTTCTAAAAATATCTTTACTTTTTTTCCTCTCATAGGTCATTACCCAGCTCAGGAAAGCCCGATGTCCCTTGTTCTCTGTACATGAAGGAGCTACAAGGGTTCATTGCCCGAGTCATGAGTGACTACTTTAAGCACTTTGAATGCTTGGATTTTGTCTTTGATAACACTGAAGCTATTGCCCAAAGAGCAATTGAACTTTTTATCCGTAATGCCAGTCTTATAAGACCTCTTGGTGAGGGGGGTAAACTTCGACTTGCTGCCGATTTTGCACAGGTAAAGTGATGCATAGCTTTATTTAAAAGGGAGAATGTTTCAGGCTCAATATTACATGTTAACTAAAGACTGCCTGGTCATCAGTGTCTTTAAAGACTTGCAGCCAGGAGGGAAAACAAACAACAAAAAAATCACTGCCTAAAAAGAGGAAGAATGGTCATGCCAGGGCCTCCACCCACTGTAAACAACTCCAGATGCATGTGCCACTTTGTGCATCTGGCTTGACATGGGTCCTGGGCAATTGAACTTGCGCCTTAACCACTAATCCTTCTCTCCAGCCCCATACCTGTTTTTTTTTTTAATTATTTATTTATTTGCAAGCAGAGAGAGAGAAGAGAAGCATATAGCAAATAGAGAGAGAATGGGCACGCCAGGGCTTCTAGCCACTGCAAACAAACTCCAGATGCATGTGCCCCTTGTGAATTGGGCTTACTTGGGTCCTGGGGTATTGAACCTGTGTCCTTTGGCTTTGCAGGCAAATGCCTTAACCACTAAGCCATTTCTCCAGCCCAATACCTGTTATTTTTAACAAAGTAATCATTCCTCGTCTTTTATCTTCCTGGGTTAAGGTAAAGTACTTCATTCCACACTAAAGCATCATTTCCCATTCTTGTTATTGTATCAGCCCAGTGGCCAATATTAATGAAAGTAACTGACCTTGCTAGAAAATTATGTAGGCAATAAAATATACTTTCAAATGGAGGGAGAGGCAGTCTGTTGAGGAAATGAGAAAGATCTCCAGTATATCTGTAACTTGCCAGTGACCAGCTCTGTTCCAGGACTATTTGAGCATGTGAATATGTACAATAGACCAGAATCTGATTATTTGGTCTCCTTCTATTAAATAGAGTGCATTTCTTGTCTATGGCTAGCCTTAAAATCATGGCAAGCTGCCCGCGTTTGTGAGATGGACCGACAGAACCATAACCAGCTTTGACAGAGTTGGTGTCTCTTCCTCTAGACAGATTTTTTTCTAAACTTTTTAAAAATTAGAGGCAAAGAAGAAACATTTTTCTTTAAGAGATAGAAGGGTGAAATTATCTTTCAACCCTTTCAAAGCTGTTGGCTTTACCAGACTAAATAGTGATTCAGATAGTCTTAATAGCAGTTTGCCAGATCCTCCCGCTTCTGAAGGTAAATTAGGGTTAATATTTCTCTGGGAACTTTGTTTGGTTGCCAGCAGTTAGTCATTTCCATCCTCAAATGATACTAGACCACACAGAAAAAGAACTTTCCTTTTTCAGTAGCCACACATGAAAATGGAAGTTAATTAAATGTTCCCTAAAATGGCTCTTAACCTTGTCCGTTTGGATCAACTTCATTCTTAGGCATCTGGACATTTTGCTTCATTTTATAGGGAAATTCAATTGAAAGAGAATTGTCTATAAATAGTGCCTTACTTTTCTCTTACTGGGCTATAGGCTGGGACCAGTCACATACTAGGACCTGTTCTTATTTGTGAAAAATATTATAAGCTATCCTAAGGCAGGACTCAATTCTCCTGTCCCCTTTCCTCCTCAGTTTTGTTTTTCTTTTCCTGTCCTCTTCCCTCCCCCACCAGCTCATTTGCATTCTGTTCCAGCTGGTTCTTGAGTCACTTTCCTGGAGGCAGCACTTCAAGTCCAATTAGGGTGGCAGCTGAGCAGGAGATGGCCAGAATGAGAGCTGGAGGAGAGAGGCTGCTTGTTTGGGGTTATTTTAATGATGTGTTTCCTTGTGTGTTATTGTCCTTTAATGCTAGCCACTGCAGCTAGCACTGCGTAGGGTGCAAAGCTTCCTCCTTCCCAAAGCTGCCTATTCAGAATTGTCTTTGAGTTCCTTTTTTCTCAAAACAAGCAAGTTTTCCCAGGTCCCTTAGTCTAAGATAAATGCACTCATCAATCTCTGTTACAGATCTGTGCTTGCAGGCCTGTTTTCTTTCTTCCACTTAGAAAAGGTATTCCACCCGACATTCTCTGTGCCCCACAGCGGCATTTGGGCATTTGGTTGCTCCAGGCCGCGTGGCTCTGACAAACAGAAGTCTTGGTGCACTCTTGTATCTCAATGTGTCCCATTCTCAGAGCATCCCACCACTCACATTAACCTGCCTCAGGACCCATGAGTCTTGAGCACAGGAAAGACAAGTAGAAACACATGTGTGACCAGTAGCTTTAGCATATATTTCCCAAGTATTAGATCATGATCCCTGCCCCATTTTTTAAAATTAAAATTTGTATCTGGAGTTTTGATTTCACTGGGTTTGGTTTCCTGCCATGGCTGCAATTATGTGTTGTACCACAGCTTTCAGAGTCCTACTTGGTTGGAAGTGTTTTTCCTAGTTAGTCACAATACTTTAGTAGCATTTATCTGACATTTGTGTTCATGACAGGCATCAGCTGGGGACTAGAAAGCCTTTTTAACTACCCCATTGTGGAAAGGTCTATCAATTTGTATTCAAAATTAAACAAAGCCACCTAGGTCACTGGGATCCAAAGTACGCAGATCCACTGGGCTTGAAAAGGGTTCTTGTGATGAAAGTGCTGCTATTTGGGCATAAGTAACAGAGAAAGAGCTCAAGGAGGGACCAATATAGAGAGTTTGGAGGCTGGGTTATTTCACATAAAGTCTAGTTAAAAAGACATGTAGTGATATATTTTAATTTTTTTTTTTTTTAAAGAATTCTAACTGTTCCTCACAGGCATCTGTACAGAGAGAAAGTAGTTGCAGGGTGCCATCTGGAGGGCTCATGGTGAGGGAAGTACCCAGCATACAGCTCCTTTAAGAATCAGGTCATGGGCATTAGGTGGCTTCCTACAGGTAATTAATTCCCTGCTGTGACCACATGGTCTCGGTGTCTACACTAATCACACAGCAGTTCTGAAAGCACTGAGCTTATCCAAGGCCCCTGGGACTCTGCCAATTCCCAGTCTCTTTGGCAGACTTGTTCACAGTGCCCTCTGCAGTACACACTCCCCCTCCACCCCTCCATCCTTTTTCTTCCCTCAGGGGAAGGACAGCTATTGAAGTTAGCATTAAATTATTTAGTGGTATTCCTAGCAGTTTTTATGTTTTTGGTGTGCTTTAAGTATACATTTTTGTCTCTCCCACTTTGCCCAAAACGTAATTATAGAAAAGAAAAGAAAATCTTCGATTCAGTTCTAATTCTTACTGCCTTTTCTTCTGAACAATGTTGAGGCAGGAGTGCTCTAGGAATATCCAGGGAGGCCCTGTGGTTAACCAAGTGTTTCTGGTGGTGCCAAGCAGCAGTAATTAGTGCACCAGGCCTGTGTTCCTGCAAAAGGAGGAAGAGAGAAGCCATGCACGTGCCATTTTATATTCACAGCTCTCTGCAGACTCCCCCCTCTGAAGGAACAGACATGCTCTTTTAAATATGGCCTTTATTGCTTAAAGGAAGATGATTTTCAGTACCATAGGGGTCCTGTATAGATTAAAAAGTCATTTTAAACATTTAACCTTTTTGAAATTGTCTTATGACATAGAAATCTTCTAGATCATCATAGATTTTATAGCCATTTGAGGTCATAATCTCTCATGTAGTAACTTTTCTCTAGGTATTTAATGGTTTAAACGTTTAGTCCTCCGTAAAGGCTAGGTCAGAGATTGTTTGGTTTGATCTTTGGAAACAATGAACTCACAAGGATAATTGACAAAAAAAAAAAAAAAGGACCAAAATATTTCAGGAAATAACATGAATATCATGGCCTGAGAAAATTGGCTTATTGGGTAAAGTGCTAGCCTCACAACCATGAGGACCTGAGTTTAGATCCCCAGAACCCACATAAAGGCCAGATGTTGTGGTACACATCTGTAATCCTAGTAGTGGGGAAGGAGAGATTTCCCTAAGACTTGCTGGCTAGCTAGTCTGGCAGAGTCAGTGAATTATGGATTCAGTGAGAGACCCTGTCTCAGAAATATTACTAACAATAATGATAATGTGGAAGAGGGATTGAGGAAGACACCCAGTGTCCACCTCTGACCTTCACGTGCACTCAAACACACGTGCACATGCCCATATGCATAGACGTACACATTCAGAAAAAGTACTCCACATAATTAGCAAATCGGAAATACATGTTGACCACATTTTCACTCTGTGCCTGATGGGCAGCAAAGTGGGCATTGTTACAGAAGCCGGAGCCCTGCCACTAAGGAGACTGGCCAGGAGCCAGGACAGCCAGCCCACCCACTGTCCTGTTAGGGTCATTCTATTCTGTGTTGTTGGCAAGAATCCTGGCTTTTTCTTATTTATTTATCCTATATTTTAGTTTTCCAACCATGTAAGATTTTCCCATAAAACATCCGATGTTTATTCCATGCCTTCCATACCAAGAGTCATTAACAGTCCACTGTTGCTCATTACAACATCTCAAGGAAGATGCCCTCTTACTCTCAACACTCAGGTCATGCATTCTGATACAGCACTTACGGTTTGTTTAACATCAATTGTGTGTGTGTTTATGTGTAAACAACATGTTTACACAGACCTTATGATCTTCTTGACTAGTTACCTTGTTTGAATAAATAAGTGAAATATCCACTTCTTCACTAAATGTGAGAGTTTCTTGAAGCAGGACAATCTAATTCATCTTATGCCCACGTGAAGCTCCTGACCTGGCAGTGAACAGGGAGTGGAGCCTGCTTCCCAAAGGAATGATTGATTAGGTCTCTGTGCTCTATCATAGGCAAGGAGATTTCAGCATTTTTAGTAAAAACGGTGAACAAGACAGAAAGCCTGCTTCCTTCATATGTACCAGGGAATGGCCTGTTCTCAGTCATCTTATAAACTGCTTTATACCAGTTCATAAATGTATAGCAAAAGTGGAGGGACGTTTATCTACTAGGTATCACATATAGAAATACATAAAGAACAGGTAGTACTGTTAGTGGCAAGTAGAATTTCCAATGGAAGGAAGAAAATAAAGAAAAGTGGTACCAACATTGCTAATTACTTAAAAGGAGTCCTATTAATTTAATAGTTTAAATGACAAAATGTAAATACTGATAATTGCAGACTTTTAATGAGTACTTACAGCTCAGGCATGTATGGTTTTGTGGAGATCTATTTAATTTGTGTAATTCTGTTAAGTTGTTATGTCCATTGTACAGAAGAGAAATCTGAGACTGAGAGAGGTTAAGTAACATATTCAGGGTTACATTTCTAGTAACTTATTTGGGAATTCTAGCACACGTGTACTACATAAATTGTCAGAGTTAAAGCTTATAATCACTAAAGCCATGGTGACTTGTAAAAATTTTCATCATTTATATTGACTGAAAAATGACAAGATACCTACTTAAAATATAGGTACACAGTCTTGAAAATCTTCTTTTTCATGATATTTCAACTGAGACATGATCTAAACTTCCTCTTCTTATTTAACAACCAAAAAGTCTACTTTTGTGAAGGAACTATCTCATCTTGGGCTCCTTTAGTAAATAAATGTAAGTATTATTTGCATCTTTGTTTTTTAGTGAATTTAAGTAGCTTTCAGAATTTGTTCACAGTCCAGGTAACATTAGCTTTACAAAAGCTACAACTTTTATGATTCAGGTATTGTACTGGTTCATCTTGATTGTCAACCTGACTACACTGAGAGTCTTGTGGGAAATTAGTAAAGTTGTCTCTGGTGCGCCTGTGAGAATATTTCCAAGAGGATCAGTTGAGGGAAGAAGACCTGTCCTGGGTGGGATGGCCCCATCCCATAGCAAGGGGCCTCCACACAGGGGAAAGAGTAGAAGGCCTCCTCACACAAGCATTAGTTCTCTACTTCCTGGTGGCTATAACATGAGCTGTTCTGTTCCACCACACTTTTCCCACCACGATGGAATGAACTCAGAAACTGTGAGTCAAAATATTATCTTTCCTCTTATGTTCTTCCTGCCAGGTACTTTGTGATAATGATAAACTGACAAGTACAGGATATTTCCCAAATTTAAATTCAGACATAAAAAGCTATGGACTATCTTTTGACTATTTCCAGATGGAGTTGGCTGTGGGTCCATTTTGCAGACGAGTATCTGATTTGGGAAAGTCTTATCGAATGCTGAGGTCATTCAGGTGAGACCTAATTCTTTGTTAATATGGTCATGTTCTATTAGCAAATAAGTTATTTTCTCCTCTTCAGGTTAAACTATCAAAAAATATCAACATTAAATTATTTTTGACTTAAAGCAACGGCAGTTTGATATGACTCATCTTAAAAACTTGTTCAAACCAGAAACCCATCTAGAATTATATTAAGGGGCCAATAGGGTGATTAATGTATGTATTTTTTCTCTTGAAATTATAACTCATAGGTTGAGCTGATAAATTTTACTATGTTCTTCCTGGGGAGGGGGTTCCTTTTTAATTTTCTATTACAAAAATGTATTAAGTAGAAATGTCAGAAAGTTCACCAAATGTAGCTATGTTTTTATGAAATATTTATTTGTTCATTTATCATTTTTAATTTAATCTACTTCTAAAAAGATCGTAGATTTTATGATGGACATAACAAAACTACTGGATGAAGCTGAACTTGATGGATGCACTGCAGGGAATGGACAACTTAGACTAATGCTGTTGAGCCCCAGATACAGGGTTGAGCTTCCTAGAAGTCAGTTCAAAAAGAATAACAATAAGTTAATTCATACTGATAGTCTAAAAATACACTCATTGAACAAAGAACAATGTCCTTTTCAACGGTGCACACTTTGTTGTTCTAGAACATTGCATAACCTGATGACTAGGGTCTTCAATAGCAGATTTTAGAAACTAAGGAAATGTTGTTCATATGGCTAAATTTGTACAGTATACCAGAATTTCCCAGTTTTCCATGTCATGATACACAGAGAAAATATTTACACTCAAAATGTAACCAACCATAAGGCTGAGAAAATCAACATAACAAGTATTTTTAACAATTTTGTGAGTATAACGTGGCACATAGCAAAGCCTTTATATGAACTAATCAAATATCCAAATGATCTCTAAGTATGTTTCTATAAAGATAAGGTGATAGAGTCCAAAAATGCAACCTCCTATAAACTGACTCAGTACTGCCAAGTAACTTGTATGCAGTATGTGCTTCACGTGGTTTCTTTGCTTGCTTATGTTATCACACTAGTATACTGGGAGTATAGGGGTCTAGTATTGTTGATCAACACCATATGCTTTATGTATTTTTAATTGATGGATTTGCTTGTTTATTTTTAATGGCAACTAAAGACCCTGAATTCTTTATTTTTATTTATTTGATAGAGAGGGAGAGAGAGAGAGAATGAGCATGCCAGGGCCTCCAGCCACTGCAAGCGAACTCCAGACACATGCACCATCATGTGCATCTGGCTAACGTGGGTCCTGGGGAATCGAACCTGGGTCCTTTGGCTTTGCAGGCTTGTACCTTAACTGCTAAGCCATCTCTCCAGCCTCAAGACCCTGAATTTTATGTTTCCCCAGATGAAGAAAGTATATGTGAAAAAAAAAAAAAAAAAAAGAAAGTATATGTGGGTTTCTGGAAAATATTGAGTGTGAGCCCAAGTTATTTCCAAAAATCTTTGGATCTTCTCAGGTCATTTAAGTTTTTAAAAATATTATGTTGAAGCCAAATACTTCCACCCTGCTAATATGGTCAAGTTGTAAGGTTATGAGGTCCTCAGGTTACCAATCTCTCTGTCAGTCATGTATCTGGACCATAAAAATAGTCTTAATCAAAAAGTCGGGCATAGTGGCACAAGCCTTTAATCTCAGCACTCAAGTGACAAAGTTAGGTGGATTGCCATGAGTTCAAGGCCAGCCTGAGACTACATAGTGCATTCCGGGTCAGCCTGGGCTAGAGTTATACTCTACCACAGAAAAAAATAGTCTTAATCAAATTCCTGTGTAGTCATTTACTTTGAGTAAGATGGTAACATAGCAATTCCAGTGAGTAATAAAATGGTGCCCTGGCTGGGTCCATGAATATTCTGGAGTATATTGGCTAACTAGTTAGTGATAAAGGTATGAGAAAAGCCAGTGATTGGTATTTATTATATTAATACGAAGCTGTTATTTTTAGTAATCACCAGTCCCATGTTTAGTTTTTATTGTGTATGTATATTGAGATAATGTTAATGTTCTTATTTTTTGAGGCAAGATAGCTCTTACCTGAATTAAATGTGTATCATGATATAGAGATATACATCCTGAGGATGAGTTTCACTTAAGGCTAACCATTTAAGAGAGCAGTTTTCAGGCTGGAGAGATGGCTCAGCAGTTAAGGCGGTTGCCTGCAAAGCCTAACAACCCCAGACTCAGTTTCCCATTACCCATGTAAATCTGTATGCACAAAGTGACACATGTGTCTGGAGTTCATTTGCAATGGCTGGAGGCCCTGGCGTGTCCATTCTGTCCATCTGTCTTTCTTCTCTCTGTCTTTTTTTGCTTATATATAAATCAATAATTTTTTTTAAAAAGATGGGAATTTTCTATGAAGTCTACTTGTTTTCACATGAGAGAAAAATCCTAAATGAACAATTGTAAGGCTTGAGTGACATATTCTAATAACTTTATGAAATTAAAAATTAATATTGATCAGTGCATTTTTTTTTCTCCTAGACAGGATCACACTATGTAGCCTGGGCTGGCTTTAACCAGAGCTCCTCCTAATTCAGCTTTATGAATGCTTGAATTCTAGGATGCACTACCAGGCCTGACTAGGACTTTTTGAAATTATGATTTGGAGCCATGCATAGTGTTGGATTCCTTGGAAGGTGGAGGCAGGGGAATTGTGAGTTTAAGGCTAATGAGCTACATAGAAAGACTTTGTCTTGAAAAAAAGATGGACTATGGGTATAGCTCAGTGGAGAGCACTTTCCCAGCATGCACACTGCCCTGGGTTCGATCCCCAGTGTTCTAATCAATCAGTCAATAAATAAATACATAAATGAGAAGTATTGTAATTGCAATCTGGCACATACTTGCCTATAAACCTTCAAACACACTTAAATCTGTTATATATACGCATGCACACCCATATGTGTATTTCATGAAACTATGTCATACTATATTCTCTGACATTTCTACACAACCTTGTTAGCCTACTGAATTAGCTCATGGCCCACAAACGGTTTGCATTCAAGAGCTTCTAAACTTCATCACCGTGCTTTCAACGCTTGAACTATATGTAGGTTCTCTACTGACAGGGTGCCGTGTTTTCCTCTCTATATGCTCTAAAAATAGTCCTTTTCTCCTGAGAGCCATGTGCCCCTCAGCTTTCCTTACAAATGACCTGTTGGCTCCTAAGGCCTCGGGTACATAAGAATACTTGTATCCTGCCTATGAAGGATTCCCAGGACCTGAATTAAAATTTTCAAATACCAGGGCCTGGAGAGATAACTTAGTAGTTAAGGCGTTTGCCTGCAAAGCCAAAGGACCAAGGATTGATCCCTCAGGACCCATGAAAGCCAGATGCACAAGGTGGCACATGCGTCTGGAGTTTGTTTGCAAAGGCTAGAGGCCCTGACGTGCCCATTCTCTCCCCATTCTCTCTCAAATAAATAAATAAGTAAAAATGTTTTTTAAATTCTCAAATACCAAAATATTCTTACTGAGAGACCAATTCTATCAAAATTACTAAATTGATTCTAGCACTTTCTTTGTTATTGATGGAACTGGGATAATATTTATCAACTGGATCAAGAAATAATAGCATAGTATAATTAGGGGGTGCAGATCCAGTGCTGATATATCAGAATGGGTTTGGCCCATGGTTAGAGAAGAGAACTGTGAATATCTGCCTCTGCTTCTGCCCTTCTCTGCCAGCCTGTTAGCGGTCTCGTGAAGAGAAGAGATGGACTTGGGAATGCTTTCTTGGAGGATGCAGGCAGGCCTCTTCCTTAAGAGGAGAAAATCAGTATAGAATGCTGTCTACCCTAGTCCTCTAATAAATTGAAAATCAGTATAGAATGCTGTCTATTCTAGTCCTCTAATTAATGGAAAATCAGTATAGAATGCTGTCTACCCTAGTCCTCTAATTAATTGAAAATCAGTATAGAATGCTTTACTCTAGTCCTCTAATAAACTGAAAATCAGGATACAATGCTGTCTACTCTAGTCCTCTAATTAATTGAAAATCAGTATAGAATGCTGTCTACCCTAGTCCTCTAATTAATTGAAAATCAGTATAGAATGCTATTTACTCTAGTCCTCTAATAAACTGAAAATCAGTGTAGAATGCTGTCTACTCTAGTCCTCGAATTAATTGAAAATCAGTATAGAATGCTGTCTACTCTAGTCCTCTAATAAACTGAAAATCAGTGTAGAATGCTGTCTATTCTAGTCCTCCAGTTGAAAATCAGTATAGAATGCTGTCTACTCTAGTCCTCTAATAAATTGAAAATCAGTGTAGAATGCTATCTACTCTAGTCCTCTAATAAACTGAAAATCAGTATAGAATGCTGTCTACTCTAGTCCTCTAATAAACTGAAAATCAGGATACAATGCTGTCCACTCTAGTCCTCTAATTAATTGAAAATCAGTATAGAATGCTGTCCACTCTAGTCCTCTAGTTAGTTGAAAATCAGTATACAATGCTGTCTACTCTAGTCCTCTAATAAACTGAAAATCAGTATACAATGCTGTCCACTCTAGTCCTCTAATTAATTGAAAATCAGTATAGAATGCTGTCTACTCTAGTCCTCTAATTAGTTGAAAATCAGTATACAATGCTGTCTACTCTAGTCCTCTAATTAGTTGAAAATCAGTATAGAATGCTGTCTACTCTAGTCCTCTAATTAGTTGAAAATCAGTATACAATGCTGTCTACTCTAGTCCTCTAATAAACTGAAAATCAGTATAGAATGCTGTCTACTCTAGTCCTCTAATTAGTTGAAAATCATTATACAATGCTGTCTACTCTAGTCCTCTAATAAACTGAAAATCAGTATAGAATGCTGTCTACTCTAGTCCTCTAGTTGCAGGTCCTCTATTTTGCTTGCCTGCAAAAAGTTACTAGAGATCTCTCTCTTTTCCAGAATTAGTCCAGAGCAGTTGCATGAAAAGTCTTCTTGTTAACATGCATTTCCTCCAGATCTGCTGCACTTTATGACAAGGGATAGGTGTCAGCCAATACTATGTGCATGCTAACCTGGGCTAGGTTCAGAACCGCTCAGTAAAACAGAGTGACATATACGCAGCTACTAACACCAGTTATACTGCTACTTCATATGCAGTTACAAGACAGTCCCTGGTACATCATTAAATTAAAAAAATTCAACTAAGGAGGCAGGCGTGGTGATGCACGCCTTTAATCCCAGCACTCTGGAGGCAGAGGTAGGAGGATTGCCATGAGTTCGAGGCCACTCTGAGAATACACAGTGAATTCCAGGTCAGCCTGAGCTAGAGTGAGACCCTACCTCGAAAAAAAAAATTCGACTAAGGAAGATATATGATATGATCCCTACTGTATTTATTTGTTTTTTTGTGCTTGTGCATGTGTGTGCAGATACACATGCATGTGCAGGTGTACATGTATGTCTGTGTGTGGTGGCCAGAGAACAAGCAATCTCAAGTAATAATCCTTCAGCTGTCATCAGCCTTTTGTGAGACAGGATCTCTCACTGGCCTGGAACTCACCAAGTAAGCCAGGCTAGCTGCCACCAAACTCTAGGACCCTGCCTTTCTCTTCTCACCAGTGCTGGGACCACACCTAGCTTCATTATTATTATTATCATTATCATTATTATCATTTTCTTTTTATTTTTTGGGTTTTCGCTCTAGCCAAGACTGACCTGGAATTCACTATGTGGTCTCATGGCAATCCTCTGACCTCTGCCTTCCTAGGCTGGACTTAAAGGCATGCGCCACCACTCCCAGCTTAGCTTGTTTTTTTAAGCATAAGTTTATAGGATTAAACTCATTCCTTGTGTAAAAGGTATACACTTTGCTGATTGAACCATCTCCTTAGCCCTCTACTGTATTTAAATAATAATATGTGTTTATATGGAGTAGAAAATAATGTAGCATTGTCATCCATATTTTTCTTTTAAGACTTCCTGTGTTTTTCAAATTTTCTGCTCAGTTTTATTTTTGTATTGAGAAAAGTTTAAAAAATTATTTTAGCTGGTTGTGGTGGCTTACGCCTTTAATCCCAGCACTTGGGAGGCAGAGGTAGGAGGATCGCCATGTGTTCAAGGCCACCCTGAGACTACATAGTGAATTTCAGGTCAGGTGGAGGGGAAAGTCAAAGAACAAAGCCCCCCGGGGAGAGGGAAATAACATGGGATATTGTCTACAATTAAAGAAGTTGTCAATAAAATTTAAAAAAAAAAAAAAAAGAACAAAGCCCCGGCCCCTTCCAGTAACTACACAGTGCCTCAGTCTGAATTTGAGGTCCTGGCTGCAGAAGACAACAGAATCTCTGAAGGGAGGGAGACCGCCGCCCCAGGGTCTCTCTCCAGTTCAGACCCTAGCCTTAGCCCTGCCCTCCCCACACTCTGCCGTCTGCCTCTGAGCACTCTCTTCGTGATGGTAATATCAGTGGACTAGTTCATTAAGCCAGTGAGCTTCTTGCATACATTTACATTTTACTGCCTACATTAGAGTTCTTCAGGCTGCAAAACCTTTCATACCCAGGACAGAATGCTGCCTCAGAATATTGCTGACATTAGTGTTGTGCCCCTGGGTAACTTGTATTTCTATACAAGACATGTGTCAGAGCTGCCAAGACTCCATCCTTGTCTGTCCTCCTACAGCATGGCATTAACCCCCTAAGCAGTCTTGGTGAGGTTGTCACCTTCATTCCCCTTGGCCAAAGGCCTAAAGACTGACTCTTGACCATAGTCAATGTGGATGTCATTGTAGATCTGTGAAATGACACAAAAAGGACTCAGTGCCATTTACTAGCTCAAGGACAAAACCTGTAGGCCCCATCGTCTTCCTCCTAGAGACACAGTTTGTCCCTGCTGATGTCCATAGCCTGCCCTGCTGAGAGTCTCCTTACCATCTATACTGAAGAGCAGTGAAGGCAGTTGGGATAGGCTCTGCTATGATGACTCTTTCAGCAGGAAAGGGAGCTGAGGAAGAATTAATCAATAACCAGAATGGATTGGTTTTGTCAGTTGTTTTCATTTTGAAAGTCCTGACAGCTTTCTAAGGCCACAGTCTGCATTTAATATCGAAATGTTACTTGATAGTGTAGCTATTCTGATATCTGAGAAAGTAGACTTCAAGCCTAATTAGTCAGAAGACATAAGAAAGGCCACTAGATGTAAGAAAGACCTGTGCATGGTGACATACACCTTTCATCTTAGCACTTGGGAAGCTAAAGTAGGATCTCTGTGATTAGCTACTGAGTGAGTTCTAGATCAACTTAGGCTAGGGGTGAGGGGTAGAGGGGTGAAGGCCACAACATACTAATAAAAGATACAGTTCATCAAGAAGATAGAACACATGCACATACATACACACACACACACACACACACACACACACGCAAAATGTTGGAACTCCCAATTTCAGTTTTAAAAACAATGAGCATAAGGTCATATAGTTCTTGATACAATAATAATAATACAAAAATAATTATTAAACTCCACTGTTGGAGCTAGATGAATAATAGCTCAGTGGTTTAGTATTTGCCTAGCATGAACAAGGCCCTGGATTCAATCCTCAGCTCTACAAAACTCCACTTATTTATTTATTTATTTATTTATTTATTTATTTATTTATTTATTTAAGGGGGAGGCAGATAGAATGGATGTGCCAGGGCCTCTAGTTGCTATAAACGAACTCCAGACGCATGAGTGACCTTGTGCATCTGCTTATATGGGCCCTGGGGAATCAAACCTGGGTCCTTTGGCTTTGCAGGCAAGCACCTTAACTGCTAAGCCATTCCTCCAGCCTTTTACTTTTATCTCTAGATAGGTTACCCAAACTAAAAATCACCAACAGCCAAAACCTTCAGATGCAATGGACTTAACAGATATCTACAGAATATTCCATCTAGCAGACTCATTACCTTATTCTCTGCAACTCATGGGACTGTCTCTAAAATAGACAACTTTCCAAGCTACACAGTGTGTGCGTGGTTGGGGACATGACTCAGTGGGGGAAAAGCATTTGCTGTCCAAGCCTGATAACTTGAGTCCTTCAAAACCCACATAGAGCAGGACACGGTTGTAAGCATCTCTGATCCCAGCCCTCTGACAGCAAGATGGGAAGCAGAGACAGAGAATCTTGTAAACTCACAGGCCCGCCAGCCTGCTCAATAACAATAGACCCTGTCTCAAAATACAAACAAACAAAATCCGATGTGGTGGCTCATTCCTTTACTCCCAGCACTCAAGAAGCTGAGGTAGGAAGATCACTGAGTTCAAGAACAGCTTACGCTACAAAGTAAGTTCCAGATCTGCCTAGTCTAAAGAATGAATCAATGAATGAATGAATGAATGAATAGATAGATAGATAGATAGATAGATAGATAGATAGATAGATAGATAGATAGATAGATGAATGAATGAAAAAGGGCACATACCTTCAATCCCAGAACTGGGGTGGCTGAGGTATAAGGATCACCATGAGATTGAAGCCAGTCTGGGGCAACAGAGTGAGTTCCAGATAAGCCTGTGCTAGAATGAGGCCCTGCCTTGATACAAGCAATAAACAGTGATAGTAATAGTAATAGTAGTGGGGGTAGCAGGAGTAAAAGTAAGTACCCAAGCATGGTAGCATACACTTTAATTCCAGCACTCAGGAGGCTGAGGAAAGTGGATCAATGTGAGTTCAAAGCCAACCTGGAGCTACAGAGTGAGCTCTAGCTCAGCCTGGGCTAGATTAAGACTGACTGAAAAAAATTAATTAACTAGTTAATAAAATCAAACAAGATGGAAGGTGAGGAATAATATCCAGAGTTGTCCTCTAACTTTCTCATGGTGCCATGGCAGATATGTGCTGTCACTCAAACACATGAACACAGTGACACTGAAGACATACATTGAAGAGCACAGTAGAAGATGGAAAGATCGTCCCTGTTCATTGGATTGATACAATTCACATTGTAAAAATGGGTAGATTACTGAAAACTATAGATCCAACACAATTACCATCAAAATTCCAGTAATAGTCTTCACAACACTAGAAAAAAACCAATCCTTAAATTCATGTGGAAGCACAAAAGATTTTAAATAATCAAAGTATTCCTAGCCAGGAGAAGTCATGGTGGGATTACCTGTGACACATAAAACACACGTGATAGACCAGTGAACTAGAATGGAGGACCTAGAAGTAAACCCACACAGCGACAGCCCCTGATTTTTTTTAAGGTGGGGAGTCTCACTCTAGCCTGGGCTGACTGGAAACTCACTCTGTAGTCCCAAGCTGGCCTCGAACATGCAGCAGTCCTCCTACCTCGGCTTCCGAGCTAGTTTTTGAGAAAATAATAAAAAGTATATATTGGAAAAAAAGACAATATCAACAAATGGTGCTAAGAAAACTCATATCCCTATGTAGAAAAATGAAACTCTGTCCTTATCTCTCTCCCTGTGCAAAAGTCAATCAAAAACTGCATCAAAGAGTTAATGTAAAACTTAAAACTGCTAGTGGAAAATAGGGGAAACTCCATCAAGAGACTGGCAGCCACAAGGTCTTCCTGCAAAGACGGCAGTAGCACAGAAGATAACCTCGAGCTCATCAAGGGATCGCACGAAATTGAAGAGCTGCTGCACAGCACAGGAGATCATCACCAGAGTGAAAAGACGCTCTGCAGCATGGGGAAGTCTCTCTCAGCTACACATGGGATTAGTATCAGGAATACATTAAAACCTACAAAAATTACTGGGCTGGAGATGGCTTAGCAGTTAAGGCACTTGCCTACAAAGCCAAATGACCCATGTAAGCCAGACGCACAGGGTGGTGCATGCGTGTGGAGTTTGTTTACACTGGCTGGAGGCCCTGGCATGCCCATTCTCACTTTTTCTCTCTATATATATCTGCCCCCCTCTCTCTCGTAAATATAAATAAAGAACTGGGCGTCATGGCGCACGCCTTTAATCATAGCACGTAGGAGGCAAAGGTAGGAGGATCAATGTGAGTTTGAGGCAATCCTGAGAATATAGTGAATGCCAGGTCAGCCTGTTCTAAAGCAAGACCCTACCTCAACAAAATTAATTACTTAATTTAATTTTTTAAAAACTACAAAAAATTAAGCACACTCTAAGCATCCAATCAATAAATGGGTCAATGAACTGGATAGACAGTTTTCAAAAGAAATATAAGTTGCCAATAAATTTGAAAAGCTATTCAACATCCTTGGCCATCAAAGAATTGCAAATCAAAACATCACACTCCAGGCAGAATGGCTATCATAGAAAGAACAAATGACAACAGATGTGTGGGTGAAGAGGAACCCTGTCCACTGCTGGAATAAATAGAAACTTGTGTGGCCATAATAGAAGTCAGCGTGGAGAGTCCTCAGAGAACTAAAACTGGAATGAGCATATGGCCCAGCTATACCACTCCTGGCTAGTTCTAAAAACTTCTTTAAGTTGTCACACACCAGAGATACATGTGCATGGTCATTTACTCAGATGGTTCTGTCCCCAAAAGCTGAGGGATGGACCAGCCTAGATGTCCCTTAGCAGAGCATTGAGTCAAGAAAATGTGGCAAGTATACACAACAATTTTTTCAGCCATAAAGAAAAATGAAATCATGACATTTGTAGGAAAATGGACGGAAGTGGAAATCATTATATTAACCAAAATAAACCAAACTAGACCCAGAAAAACCAAACATCATGTTTTCTCGTGTGTGTGTGTGTGTGTGTGTGTGTGTGTGTGTGTGTAAGCAATGAAAGGATATTAAGGGAAGGAAGGAGAAAGGAGAATGGGATACATGTGACATGAAAGCAAAAGCAAGGGGATTTTTAGTGAAAGGAAAGGGACTAGCAAGAGGGGCCAGGAGGTTGGGGGAGGGTGTAGGGCTGCAGACAAAGGGGACAGCTAAAAACAAAGTGAACAACAGAATGCATATCGGGGTTCTGAGTCTGCCCCTTGAGGACTCTGGCTGCCCTGCAGCTGCTGTCTCAGTTTGGTTGTTACTATTGCTACCACTGTTCTGAGTAACCATGGGGGAGGGTGTTGGATGTTTATCATTTTTAGCATTTGTCCCAACCATTATTTGATCATTTTTGCATATTCCAAGCCTGTAGTAATACTTTCTCAGTTGACCTAACGCAGCACTTGTGAGGCAGGCACGACATTTATGGGGGGAGTTGCCCTTTCGCGCTGCTACACTGGCAAGTGGGAGAATCAGAGGCTCAGGGCTGCCTGGTCCCACAGCCTGGGTGGGACCACTGAGTCCAGAAGTCCCATTTCTTTTCTCCTGTCAGTTCTGGAACACATTTGGATGTTTGAACGTGTCATCTAAGAAGATGTCAGAATATTTTAAAATAAATCTGGTGGCAAATTCCTGCTGCTAAAAGACTTCATCTCCCTGTCCTCTACTGCCCATAGTGCCAGGGACATTAAGGTATATGGCACTTTCATTGAGAGAGAGCATCTGCCTGAAACCTGCAAAGATAGAGGCCTGGAAGAAGGAGCCTTCTAACCTCTGTACTCCAAGTCATCAGCTTCCTGTGTCATGTTCTCCCAGGGCCCTAATGACCTCTCTTGTCACAAACCAGGCTACAGAGTGTTCTAGAGGCCCTGCCTCCTGCAGTCTTCCAACACTTAATGTCTTTTCTCCAAGGCCCTTCTGTTCTTATACAGGGAACATGACCTCCTATGATCCCCAAAAGGAATCCCGTCTTTTCTTTCACGCTTTTTTCTGTGGCAATTCCTGAGCTCAGTGCATAGAGCCAGCCATCTTGCTGCCTTCGCAAGCCCTTTGCCAAGAACTAATGAGGGAATAGGCATGGTGGCATGTGGCGGGAAAGTGGCCACCACTGATAGCTTTCTGTCATTCTGTACTTCTGAACCAGCCTTCACAGGCTGTCCACAAACTGAGTCACTTAAATCTAACCCTACATGTCTAGAAATAGAGTTCTTTTCTAAAGGACCTACTACTTGACTAATTAACTCTACCTTCTGGCTATTAAGTATAACCTTGGAAGTGCTGCTATATTTAGAATAGTCTCTTAGAATCACATTATGGAATTTTGTGTTTTATAACACCTTAATTTTCTTTTGTTTTGTAAAGTACTTTAGGTGGTGATTTATTTTTAAACTTGCTAGTGTTTCAAATCCCACCTGGAATCAGGGAACAGGAAGGGCTCAAGCTGTGCTCCCTTACTTCCTAAAACAAGCACCAGAAATAAAATGTCTGCATGTGGTGTTTACAGGTAATTATATCTGTGGTGCATGAATCAAACTCGGCATTGCTTTATATGTCTCTCTTCACAGTTCCGTGAGTGGCCAGTATGGAAGGTTTGGTTTTATCAAAAAACAAACAGCAACAACAGCAAAAGCACCTTCTGTGACTCAGGCCTCCAAAGGGACAGGTGGTTGACCAGAAAAAAAAAATCCCACTTTAAAGTTAGCTCGTTTTCACTTGCTGGCTTATATAGGCATCAGGCAGCGATCTCTTGTGCCAGGCATCCTAGACATAGCACGTTCCAAACACACGTATCTAGATTGTTCCTCTCTCCCTGCCTTCCTGTCTTTCACATCCTTCCTCCTTTTTACCTTCTTTCTTCCTTATTTCATTTTCAGTTTACATTATGAAGATAGTGACAAAAAAATTACGAAAAACATAAATATTCAAACCAGAAATCTAACTTAATTGTTCAGTTTCAGATTTGACTTTAAATTTGCCAAAGCCAAAAGAGAGACAGAAGCAGCTAATTCTATCAGAAAGAGGGAAATACATAATCTATAAATACTCTTCAGTGCTGAATTCTGCAGTCTTCTGCTGACAGCCCTATGAGGCTGTCTTACATGTGATAGGTTCAGTATTGCTTTTTGCTGCAAACATTTATGTCTTTATTTTAGATAGTTTGTTATATGTCTCGGTGGGCTCTGCTTTGGGTTAGATTTCACTGGATCACTGGAGACCTTGCTTTGAATGCCTGGATGCTTTTAATAGCCCCTTTCTTTTTTTTTTCTTCTTCTTTTTTTTTTTTTTTTTTTTTTTTTGTTTTGTTTTGTTTTGTTTTTGAGGTAGGGTCTCACTCTAGCCCAGGCTGACCTGGAATTCACTATGTAGTCTCAGGTTGTCCTCGAACTCATGGCGATCCTCCTACCTCTGCTTACTGAGTACTGGGATTAAAGGTGTGCGCCACCACACCCAGCACATTTTTTTGGTTTTTTGAAGTAGGGTCTCACTGTAGCTCAGACTGACCTGGATCTTTTCTGATTTTTAAAAGACTTTTTTATGCACATCTTAATGCTCTTGGTGGTATCTCTTAATTCCTGTAGGCTTCTACATTCAGTTTTATTCTTTTTGTTTCTTAACAATAATTTAAATTTTTGTCTTTAAAATCACTTGTTTTTTTTTGTTTGTTTGTTTTGTTTTTTGAGGTAGGGTTTCACTCTAGCCAAGGCTGACCTGGAACTCATGTAGTCTCAGAGTGGCCTTGAACTCATGGCAATCCTCTTACTTCTGCCTCCCGAGTGCTGGGATTAAAGGCATGCGCCACCATGCCCGGCTCTTAAAATCACTCATTTTTATGCATAATCAAGTGTGCTGATACTTTCCATTGAGTTCAGGCACTGTATTTTTCATCTCTGATTTTTTAAAAAATACTTTTGTTAATTTCAAGCAGAGACACAGAGAAAGTGCGTTTTTGTTGTGAGTATGGACACACTTAGGGCCTCTTGCTACTGCAAACAAACTCCTGTGCGTCTGGCTTTGCACTGGTACTGTGGAGGGAAGGATTGAACCTGGGATGGTAGGCTTTGTAAGAGGTGCCTTTATATGCTAATCCACCTCCCTGGCCCAGGGTTTGATTTTTTTTTTTTTTTTTTTTTAGTTGTATCTATTTCTTTGTCAAATTTCTTGTTTTTTATGTTTTCAAAATTACCTTTTCCATGTGTATATTTAACTTTCTAGAAACATAATCATTCTGAATTCTCAGTCAACCAACAGATGTCTGTTTCTTATGGGCTCGTTACTAAGTTCTATTAGTTTCTTTCTTTGGTGTCATATTCTCCATTTCTGTATAATCCTTGTGTCCTTGTATTGATCGGTGTCTGTATATTTGAGACAGCCACCACCTCTGGCCTTTCCAACACCTCTGTCTGACCTGTAGTGTGGAGTGTGTGAGCTGATAGTGACCCTGACCCTGAGCAGGTGCGGCTCACTGTTCCGTTCTCTAACTGCTGAGCTGCTGCCCTTATCTGAGCTTTGGCAAGTAGGCTGACATTGGCTGGAACGAGGGTCATGTACAAGCGCCATCAGGAACACAGAACTGCCACCCAGATCCACACACTGGTTGCAGTGAGCTCTACTTCCCTTATTTTGTTTCCACTCGACTCCCAAGGAGTCCAGCTCTGCTGTTATTTGCACTGTTCCCTAGGAGGGAAGGAATGGACTTGTGCAGAAAATGTTAAGAAAGTTGGATATCTGCTTCCCAGTCTTTCCTCCTACCTTGGAGGCTCATGGAGAGGTGCTTTAGTCAAAATGAGACCATCCTCATACTCCCTAGTGTGGTTTTTATGATTCTGAGGTCCATAGGAGTGGGTCAACCTAATTTACGCGTTTTAGGTTTTTCACTAAGGTGTTTTTGTCTGTGGATAGGTTTTTCTTAAATTTTTTATTTATTTATTTACTTGTTTACTTATTTACTTATTTAAAAGAAAGACAGAGACACAGAGAAAATGGATGTGCCAGAGCCTCCAGGCACTACAAACAAACCCTACCTGCATGCATCACCTTGTGTATCTGGCTTACCTGTGACCCAGGGAATCAAACCTGGATCCTTTGGTTTTGCAGGCAAGTGCCTTAACCATTAAGCTCTTCCTCCAGCCCTGAATAGTTTTATTAGTTGGCACGTTGGGGCAGGGATAATGAAGCCTGAGACATCTTGCTGACCTCACCTTCTATAAAACTTTAAATGTTCCTGACACATTATAAGTACTTATGGGATAACTGCTCCTCATAATGATTATGATGATGTTATTGAAAGTAGAATCTTTGACCCTCATGAAGATAGTGTCATCCACACAGGGGACTTATAAGGATGCCCACAGTCAAAACAAAAACTAGGGGCTGGAGAGATGGCTTAGCAGTTGAGTTGTTTGCCTGCAAAGCCTAAGAACATAGGTTCTTTTCCCCAGGATCCACACAAGCCAGATGCAGAAAGTGGCACAGGCATCTGGAGATAATTTGCAGTGGCTGGAGGCCCTGGCGCACACATTCTCTCTTGTTCACACTCTCTCAAACAATTTTAAAATTTTTTTAAAAAATTTTTTAAAGTTTCTCAGGGTTGGAGAGATGGCTCAAAGATGCTTGCCTGCAAAGCGTGTTGGCCCAGGTCCAATTCTCTAGCAATGATGTAAAGCCAGGGGGTCTCAGAAGAGCTCTTGGGGGATGGGAGGGGGGTGAGGAGGGAGAGGGAGAGCTGCTTGATTGCAAAGCCTGCCAGCTGAGGCTCAATTCCCCAGTACCCACAGAAAGCCAGATGCACAAAGTGGCACATGCATCTGGGGTTCTTTGCAGCTCTTCTCTCTCTCCGCTCACAAATAAAAATATTTTAAAATTTTAATTGATACGTAATACACCCCCCAACACACACAGGCAAATAAATTAACTGAACGACGACAACCCTCTCTTTTGGGAGGTTGTCATAGTTGCCTTCACATTGCTGAGGCAAATCACCTGATCAAAAGCAGCCGAAGGAAAAGGTTGTCTTTGGCCTACAGTCTTGATGGGAAGCTTTGCCATAGAAGGGTAAGGATGGTAGAATAGAGGCTGGACATTACCTCTTGCTGTAGCAGCTGGCAAAAAGCAAGAGTGAAGAGCTCTGGGGGGACGCTGGGGTATAACACTCCAAATCAGCCCTCCTGGCCACACGCATCTTCTAGCAAGGCTCCACCTCCCAACTGCCACCTGTTGGGGACCAGGTATTCAAAACACATGAGGCTGCTACAAGGACCATTTCACATCATCTCTACAGAGGGATAAGTTACACTTGTAGAATAATAAAAAATTTTCATTTTCAGGCTGGGAAAGGCACTTGCTTGTAAACCCTTACCAGCTCCTATACTCATTCATCTTCTCTCTCTCAAACAAATAAATAAATAAAAATATTTTAAAAACATTTCTTTTCTAATATTTTGGACCCATCAAGATTCAGCTGTATGTTAGGAGTCTCAACACAACACCTTAACAGAGAAAGAGAGAGAAAGGAGGGAGGGAACTCACTTTTGTTTCACACAGGCCTTCATTCATATGTTGGTGTAAATAAGAGGGAGCGAAGAGAGAGACTGGGATGCACTGCTGCTGACGTGCTCCTAATCAGCCGCTCAGTCAGGAAGTGTGGCCGCCAGCTGGCCTCTCCAGGGCAGCCTCTGAGCTAGGCAGAGCTCAGAGTAAGGAGTGATGAGTAACAGCTGCCTAGCATTCTGGTCAGACTTGTGCGCAAAGTGGCAGAGGATTTTTAGTAGAATGGATTTCCTGCACTCCTCTGCTGTGAGACTGTGATGGGAAACTCAGAAGTGTCGTGTATTAGAAGGGTACTAGCATCAAGTTTCGTTGGAATGGTCAGCAAAGTCAGAAATTTGTGTATCCAGATGTAGAAGCCATCTGGAAGTGATAAGGAAAATGTAGGAGTCCTCCATGTTAGGAGTCTAGTCCAAAGAAGCGTTCTACATCAAGTGAAAACTAAAGGACTGACCACAGTGAGAGTGCATTACTTAGACCAACTTAAAGCCTTTGCTTTGTGCTTTATTTGATTTAGCTTACTAACTAAATGAACTGCAGAAGGGGACTTGGCTGAATCAACTGGAAATAACATCAGACCCACTGACCAGTGATCAAGGTCAAGAAAAGACCTGAAAGATACACCAGCATGTGTGTGTTGGTACTGAAAATGAGGTTATGAAATGTGGGAAGTGTTCTTCAGTAGCCAGTCTGGTAGACATGTAACAATTCAGGCAGAATGAGTTTTCCACCAGACCACTGCTTTTAATATTGCCGAGTATGACAAGCCTCTGCTTTGCTTCTAGACCACTGCTCTTCCAGACAAGCGATCATGTGGCCAACAGTCCAGCCCTGGGAGATATCATTCCATTCAGCAGCATCATTCAGTTTCTGTTCACAAGAGCTCCTGCTGAGCTGAAATCCCCCTTCCAGGTATAAAGTGACGCCTGAACCCTCTTAAGCTTTCCCAACTAACTTTGTAAACACTGAGTTCCCTCAGAGTGGTTCTTGGACCTCTCTTGTTTTTAGTCTTTCATGCCTGTCTTTAAAAAAAAAATTATTTATTTATTTATTTGTAAGGAGAGAGAAAGAGGGAAAGAGAGAACTGCACGTGCCAGGGCCTCTAGCCACTGCAAACAAACTCCACATGCATGTACCACTTTGTGCATCTGGCTTTACATGGATACTGGGGAAGTGAACCTGGGTCCTTAAGCTTTGCATAACACCTTAATTACTAAGCCATCTCTCCAGCCCAGAAGCCTGTCTTTGACAGTGAATAAAGATTAGGAAAGAAAACTTCCATTGTCCCACTGTTTTCTCAGCACTATTAAAAAAATTACTTAATGAATTCAGAATTGGCCATTTAAAAACATAATGCCTAGTGGCTTATGCATATAATCCAGCACTTGGGAGACTGAGACAAAAGGACTGCTAGGAGTTCCAGGCCAGTGTGCACTTTGTCTCAAAAGAAAACAGACCATCACAGGTAATTGTGCTCATAAAGTTCTTATAAAACTGGCAAATCCTGAGTTTTGTTGGTTGTTAGAAAGTTGCATAAATGCCTATGGCACCTTTCAAATACTTCTCGAAGCACTTTGGGGATAATTTCACCTTAAGCATTCTTGGATGTATTTTGAACTAGCGTCTGCTTCCATTTGCTAAAGAATGCCTATGTACTCTTCTGTTTGGCAACCTCACAGAGGGCAGAATGGTCCCATGCGCGCTTCTCCCAGTGGCTGGATGATCATCCATCTGAAAAGGACAGACTCCTCCTCCTCAGGTAAAGCTGTGTTTTCCAGGGACATCACCTGGGCTGGGCTGGAAGCCCATTAGGTAGAGGACACAGGTAACAGTGAAGGAGCAGTGTCTTTGTGGAAATAGACATGTGATTACGTCTTTTCAAGATGGCCACCTCACTGTACAGGTACTTGCATGTTAGAGCCCTCCACATGCTGTTGGGGACAGTAGCCTACTTCCTGTAACACTTGCAGTCCTTCACTTCTTTTGTTATTCCATACTTGATACAACCCTCAGGACCATGTGCCATCAACTTTAAAAATAACTATGAGAAGATCCACTTAAGTACCTTATTTTTTTCTTTTATATATAATTATATATAACTTATTTATTTGGGAGAGAAAGAGCCAAGACACTTGGTCCTGCAAACAAGCTCCAGATGCATCTGGCTTTATGTGGGTACTAGGGAATCAAACCCAGGTCTTTAGGCATTACAGACAAGCACCTTAACCACTGAGCAAGCTCTACAGCCCAATTTTTAAAAAAATCTTTTATTGATAACCTCTGTATATTTATACACTGGTCCTTTGTCATAATCCTCACCCACCACCAACCTTTGTGCCCTCCTGAATACCCCTTCCACTGAACCTTTTCTTTTTGGTTTATTCACGGTAGGTTCTTACTCTAGCCCAGGCTGACCTGGAATTCATTTATGTAGTCTCAAGGTGGCCTCAAACTCACAGCGATCCTTCTACCTCAGTACCTCAGCCCCCTGAGTGTGGGGATTAAAGGTGTGAGCCACCACGCCTGGCTTTTTCTTTGTTTTTTTCCCTGCCCTCTTCTATTTTGACGTCATCATTCTTCCCCTCCTATCAAAGCATCAGCCACTGTGAAGTCATGAAAGCAGTGCTACTTCATGTCCAGTGACAGCATTCCACAGCACTCCTCCCCATCTTTTGACTCTCACATTCTTTCTACTACCACTTCCACAGTGGTCCTTGAGCTTTGGAGGGTGTGACAGAGATGTCTTTCTTAGTGCTTTCAGCACTTTTATGAATACTGAGTCTCCCCAGTAGTCACCACCATCTGAAAATAGAAGCTACTCTAACCAAAACTGAGAGTGGTATTAATATGTAGGCATAAACATAAATATTGAAAAATCAATTTGGTAGGCATAATATATATTCATTTAGCCAAATAACAGTAGTAATTTCTCCCTAGGGCTTATGACTTCCCCAGCTATTGACTAGGTCTGACCCAGCTTCTAACTAGGTTATCAGTACCAGGCATCAATTCCCTCCACTGAAATGGGCCTCAACCCCAATCAGAAAACAGTTGGATTCTCTTACAACAGACCTGCCTCCATTGCACCATTTAGCACATTTTGCCTGGCTGGCCAGTCGTAAAGCTTTCAGGGTCCACTGCTGCATAAGCCTGTTGATTACTTTTCTCCCCCAGCAGCTACTAACCTTTCTAGCACTATGATAGTGAACAGGGAAGAGGCTTCAAGCTCAGCTCATTTGTTTTTCTCAGTGCCCTTCCAAAGCATAGGGTATCTTCAGCAATAGGGTCTTACCATTTAGTTCTGGTGGAAACCAAGAGCCTTGGCAATAGCCTTTATTGTTGGGGACATAAGGAGCCTCCTTGGCCAACAACTCACTGGGAGGTATCCCACCCCTGTAGCACCTTATTTTTTGCACCATTTTCACATGCTGTAGTTTTTGAACTGGTAAAGCACATATGAGTGAACTTTGAACCAAATAGGACACAGTTCTTAGTAAGAAATTAATAGATTTTTGTGTACATGTTCCCAAATGTGCACACACGTTCTCCAATCATGACCACAGTGGAATGCATCTGTTACATGTGGCTTGTTATGCATATGTCTTCCATCAATACTCTCCTCTAAGACTGCCCTGAACAAAATCACCAGACATCCTAGTCACAAAACGTCTCCATTCCTAACCATGCTGTAGCTTTTGCTAAAGTTAACTAGTAAACCTGCTGTCAGATGTCTGCACTCACATTCACCACAGAAATCTCAGCCCCAAATGTCCACAATTCGTTATCCTTACTCACAAACCTTATTTTCCTATAACCCTGTCATGGGAGCCACATCACCTAGGCAGCCAAGTTTGTCCTCTGTCACCCAAATCCAGGTCATCCTCTCAACAGTTTGACTTTTCCCAGCCTTCTCTTGGGTCTGCGCATATGACACCCAGCCAACTTCTGTTTGAGCCTCAGTGCAGGGGAAGGGTTGGGTTTAAGATTAAGAGTGAGGCTCATGTGGTAGCTACATTTCAGTTGTGTATGTACATGAGTGCCACCTACTGTCACAGTGGGACATACTATACTTTAAGGTGAAAGGCTCCAGTGAGTGTTCATTAGAAACATCAACCCATGAGATTCTGAGAGTGTCACTGAGCCTTAGGGTTTAGTGTCAGAGCCTCCTGGTACCTGTGTGGGTGCGGAGTAGATAAGCCCACATTCCTGCTTCCATAGGCCTCCGTTACAAAGCTGACCCAGAAATGAAGAGCTGCTAGGTGAGCTTCCTTTCAGTACCCAGGCCTGCTTAAAAGGTGCTGTCTGAACAGGGTTCAGGTATGGTGAGGGAGTCTCAGCTGTAGCTAATTCAGATCTGCAATGTCTGAATTTTTGAGTTCTCAAGGATTCACTCAGCTTCAACACACCTGGTAATAAGGAAAGGATTCCGTTAATTAAGCAGGGCTTATTTCTGTCACTAACAAGACAGATTGAATTTATCCACAAGGTTTGTCCTGCTGTGGGTATATCGGAATCTGTTTTCTTTGCTTCTCTTTAAAAATGTCCCCTTAGTGATTTCATTAGCAGTGCTGCTGCTAAGCTTATATTTAGTAACTGAAACCATGCTCTCACAATGCAGTCATACTTTTTCAGAGACGCCTCACCATCCTCCCGCACATGGCTGATCTCAGAACCGTCAGGCACTAAACACACACTGAGCCCTTCTTGAGGACCCCCACACAGTGCACTGCTGCTGCAGCCGAGCTCCTGGCAAGGAGACCGTTCTTAGAGAGCATGCTTCCTTACATGTCACCTCAAAACGAGTTTTGTTCCTGCATGCAAAGCATCACTGGATGTGAACTTCTTCCCCCTGCAGGTGGACCTAGAGGGAGCACTGGTCTTTAAATGTCAGCACGTGCTCTAGCTTCTGGGGCAACCCTTGGTGTACATTCATCCTGTCCTTCCCGGCATCATCTGTTAGCTTGTCGTAAGTAGGGCACAGTGGAGGCAGTGAAAGAACTGTTACTGAATAAAAGACAGAGGATTCTTTTCTGCCTTTCTTTTTTTCCTTTTGACATCAGGTTTTTTGTTTTGAGCTTGAATGAATAATAATCAAGTTAATCTTAAGTCAGAGTAATCACTGACTCTGAGACTAGGTAAGTGGCAGAAATTACAACACAAGACAGGTGCTGCTGACATGTGTGGGCCCTGTATGCCGAAGTGGCCACCTTGCTCAGACCCGCACATGTTAAGTATTGAATGCACTTTCCAGTGAAGAGGAAACATGAATTTTGGTGCAAGATTTTTCAAGTCCTGTAGATGTGGTAGGATTTGCAACACAAGGAACTGAGGGCCTGAGATGGACTGACAGAGAGGGCAGAGCCAGGGCAATGTCTGGGGCTTACCTGCCTTTTGAGGTACATAGTATATGTAGTCATATATATATCCCTGTACTAATCACCATGAGTATTTAGTGCTGGGCAAAAATCAATTTTGTTCACTGTAGAAACTTCAGCCTTGTTGGCCTATCACATTGAACAGTGTTGCCACGTTACCACAGGCAATTCCTTTAGTAATTATTTGTGATTTGTTTTCTCCCAGTAAGGAGAGGACTTCAGTAATCTTATTTTGGTTACAAACTAGACTTGAGACTACCTCTTACATAATGGTTGTCCTGACTTCCAAGAAAGCTAATGTTTTGCTGAAGCCAATGAAATAATTTAATAAGTCCTTGAAAATCTTGCTCTGGTTTTATGTGGGAGGGCAGCTTAATCTGTTTTTCTCCCTGTAGTTCTGATGGTGTTTTAATGAACACAAAAAAGAAATATAACAACTCATTTCTGGGCCTCTCTCTACATGTTATATAATTTAGTGTCTTTTCCTTTTGAATGCAATGAAATTAAGTTGATTTTTTTGTCAATTTATTAAATAAGAGTGAATGTAACACATTCACTGTAGAACAAATGGTTTCTATAACTTCCCGATACTTTTTCTTAGACTGATATATATGTGCATACACACACACACACACATACCATTTCCTCAAAGACAGTTGAGCCCTTGGCTGATGGTTGAGGTACTGTATATCCATCTGTAAGGACTCTTACTTATGGAGTGTCAATGACTTTCTGAAATGACACAATGACTGGAAAAGTATAAAAATAATATTTTTCCATAGAGAAATGCCACTATTAAGGGTCAGCTTTGAAGCAGCTCACAAAACATTGTTCCCTAACAGCATTAAGTTTCATTTTGTCTGACAGCTAAGATTTTGTATTAATGGGATTCAGGACTAAGCATGTGACATGAGTCATGGTATTACCCATCTTAGTCTAGAAGCTGGCTTCTTAGTGGTCTGCCCATCCCTCCACATAACTGATTTAAAGGATTCACACCTTGAACAGAGCCTTTCAGAATTCTGGGTGCTGTGTACTAAAGGCTGTTGATGTGCATGTTGGACCTCTGCACAGATTCAGGGTATTTTCCATTTTCCTTTGCTACCTGGAGTTGTGAAACGTTTTGCTGAAAAAGGGAGAATTTCAAGCTGAGTCTGAAGAGATACAGAGAGAAAGCAAGAAAGGGCACTCCAGGAGTAAGATACTGTGCAGAGGACTAAGAGAACCTATTTTCTTAATTGTGGGATATTCAGTATGGCCAGAAACAAACACACACTCTGCCAGCCCTACCTGATTAGGGAAAGATGTCTTTTCAGAGATAATATGAGCCAACACCCTTGATCTCGCCCCAAGTGGTCAATGGTTTGGGGCTGGAGTGAAGTTTCTTTGCACATGTGGTGACATGAAAGGAAAACTAGTGACTTGAGGCTGTCAAGCTTCAGAAGTACAGAAGGGCTGGGTGGGAGTTGAAGATGGGAGTTGGTATTCAGCAGCGTTGAGTTTAGGGACTGTCCTGTCAGAAACAGGAATACCACATGACACCAAAGAGCCACAAGACAGCAAGCATTTAAACTAAAAGAGGCAGCAGGAACCAGATGTCAAAATACATGAGGACCAGGTAAATGACTATGAGTGGGAAAGAACTTCTGGTTCAAGTTCCCTTGAAAGGCAGGCACAGAACACTGCCCTAAGTTTTTGACAGGTAAGTTTGAAGAACATGTACAAGCAAATGTAAAAAATATTTTTTTAAGCCCGAAAAGGAATGGACAGTTGGCTCAGTGGTTTGGTGCACTTCCTGCACAAGCATGAGTACATGCGACTGCCCAAGTTCTAATCTTCAGATCATACACAAAACAGCTGGAGACGGCCACATGCCTGTAAACTCAGTCCCACAGGGGAGCAAACACTGGAATGCAGAGCCCTGCAAGCTCTGGAACTAGTAAGAGGAGATCCCAGCTCAAAACAAGACCAGGTGGAAAAGCGATGGAGCAGGACATCTGACGCTCCACTCTGTCCATCACAGGCAAGCAAACCCTGCTGCAGGTGAGGTGCTGCAAGGGCACATATATCTATGCATACACCACACACACAAAGTCCAGAAGACGCAAGGAAATCAAAGAACATTCCCAAAGAAAGGGCTAAACACACCTATCCAAGAGTGAGTGTTTCAGTGTTTGGGAGCACAAAAAAAGAAACTACTAAGAATTATTATAAATGGGACTTAAGATGGAATATGGGAGCTGAGTAATGGTAATATTACATCTTTATAAAAAAAACTTATCCAGGCATGGTGGCGCACGCCTTTAATCCCAGCACTCGGGAGGCAGAGGTAGGAGGATCGCTCTGAGTTTGAAGAACCCTGAGAATACACAGTGAATTCCAGGTCAGACTGGGATAGAAAGTGAGACCCTACCTTGAAAAAACAAAACAAAAGCTTAAACATCAAAGTGTGTAATTTTGGAGGAAACAATATAATTTATGTACCTGATACTTAAAAACAGAACAATAAGCTGGGCATGGTGACACACACCTTTAATCCCAGCACTCGGGAGGCAGAGGTAGGAGGATCACCGTGAGTTAGAGGCCACCCTGAAAATACATAGTGAATTCCAGGTCAGCCTGGGCCAGAGTGAGACCCTACCTTAAAAACAAACAAAAAAAAAGAACAATAAAGAAAACTTCATCTTAAAAATCATTTTAGCCCCGCCTACCAGAAATGTGGCCCATAGGCCAGGCTATATGCAGCTGACTATATTGTGACTCCAAAACAAAATAATAAACATTGAAAGTGTTTTTTTTTTTTCGGGGGGGGGATTGTTTTGTGTTTTTGTAACTCAACTGTGTGTCTCGGGTTCTCAAGCATGAAATCTAGGTGACATCACATCACAATGTCCAAAGACTGGACATATCTGACTAGTGCAGGGATTAGCAAACTTTTTCTACAAAGGACCAGACTGTTGTAGACCATCAGTTCTGCCACAAGGTATGAATGTAGTTCTAGATAATACAAAAAGAACACACACAGGGTTGCATAGTGCCTGCAGGCATGTGATGATTTCACTTCCTGATCCAGTTCCAGACAACATGCCACCACATACCCTTGACTAAGTTCAGACTTCAGTTTGCCCCAAGTTCCAGTCCCAAAATGTGCTAATAATGGGCTGTTCAGAGCCATTAAATAACAGGGATATCACAGGCCTATATGCCTACTTGTGTTACTGTGTGTGCTAAAGGGCCCCATCCTCTAGCACCTGAGCAGGTGTCCAAGGTCCATCTTCCCTAGTGAGCTCTATGGATAAGCACAAACTTTTGAAGCTCTTCAGATGCCTTCAGGAAGGAAGCTGCTAAAGGGAAACAGCACATCCTTCAAAGCCAGAGAGCCCTGAACACAGACAACTAAATACCACTAAGTGCAAATGACTAAAAATGCTTGTAATGTCCCTGTAACTGCATGACTGTTGTATCACTAGTATATGTTCAAAGCTCCTGGTCACTTGCCCTCTGGAACTAGGTGTAGCAGTTCCAGAATTTGCCTTATTTATACTTTTTTTATATTGGTATTCCCTAAACTGTTTCCACATTATTTTGACATTGTCCTCCTTTTTGTTTACAGGGGAGCCCTGGAAGCTTATGTCCAATCAGTGAGAAGTAGAGACGGCAAAGAATTTGCCCCAGTTTATCCAATCATGGTGCAGCTGCTGCAGAAAGCCATGTCTACTCTTCAGTGATGTGAAATCCAGATTCACAGTTGGCAGTGAAATAACACATCTGAGAAATAACTACTATAGTATCCACTATTTAACATGGTAGTTTCCTTCATCATCTTTTTCTGTTTACCTCTGTTTACTTCTACTTTTAAAATGTCAAAATGGGTTTATCAGCACAACCTTAAAATTCCGTAGACTTGATTTTATTCAGAAAAACATCCTATTCCTTCTGGATCTTTTTGTTTTGACACAAGCTAAATTTTTTCTCCAGTCACACACCATGTTCCTAATGCTTTTAAAGGGATAGGATCAAGTTACTCTTCTTTCTTCAACTTGCCCTTTTCTTTACTATTATAGCCCCATGATCCCCAGCTGGCTGCCAATTCACATCACCAGGCCAAGTTTTTAAAATTTCTGATATACAAGTTTCACCTCTGCTTATTATACATCTAGGAGTGGAAGCTGAGCACTATTATTTTAAAAAATATATCCCCAAAGCAATACTAATCTGCAGCAAGGTTGAATGGCTGTGATAGAACTCTAAGATAATAGTGCTTAATGTTCTCTAAATGTCATACTGTATCTTTAAATGAAGCAAGGGTTTCTTTATGCTATGTCATTTTATTAGAAACAGACACTGGGGAGCTTCAGAACAAAGTTAAAAATAAAAGTCTTCTACAAAGCTTCTCTATAAATAACAATGTTGTGTCTTTTATATTTCTATTGTCCTTACTCCACTTGAACTTTTTAAATCCCACCAGAAACCACCTAATTATAAATTCAAAAGTCTTTAGTCAAGAATTTACTTTCTTTTCCATCTCCTGATCTCATTATTATAAACTTAGACTCAAGGTCAATCAGAAATCAGAGATAAACTTTTTTTCCATTTTATTTGAAATAATATACAAGAATATAGTGTGCAAAATTGAGGGGCAACATCATGAAGTGTAATGAACTGAAATCAATTTTACAGCTGTGATTCCTAACCAGAAATACCACTTGGTAAGTAACATGAAAAGCCATGATTGTAGCTCAGAGCAAAAGCAGCTGCATTGCCAATGTATTTGCTCCAATTTTAGACAGTTGTAGGAAAAGTAAAGTGCAAGTGTTGCACTAAAATAAGTGCAAAGTCTGCCCCCACCATAAAGATATGATGACAAGATATATTTAAGATATGTGGCTGAGGAGATAATAGAACACAAAGTTAAAAATACAATGGTGTCAACTGTTAATAGCACCATTACAGTCACTATCTCAATGCTATTAACTAACTTTAAGTTGGCCAAGCTTGGTCTCCACTGGAAATCATGGAGGAGTGCTGCCACCTAGTGCACACACTCAGCATGCCCGTGGTAACTGAAGCAGGTGGCTCTTTTTGCTGGGACAATGACACCATCCACCTGCCATGTTATATAGTCCCTTGGCACTGGCCACACTAGGAGCGCCTGTGTTTGGCACAGATGCTGGGCCCGTGTTTGCTCATGCAAAAGGCCAACTCCCAGCTTCTGCTTCATTCCTGATATCATGTGTACTATACAGATTAATAAGCAGTAAGGAGCCTATGTATAAACAGCAGTTACATATTTTTAAACTCCCTTCGTACAATTTAAAATAAAACAAGTATGTATACACATCTCCTCTCTACTGTACTTTAGCACCACAGGGTATCAATTTCAAGCCTAGATTACCTGATAGACATATATGAAGTCTGGAAGGAAAATAAGGCAATTTGGTTTACAATGTTGATAGTTTTAGCTTACTTAATGCTCTAATGGAGAAAGCAAATCCTCACTCATTATTAAATCATTTCAAGACTCAGCTATCAGTATCTTATGGTCACACAGATTCAGGACAAATGGTGAGACTTTGATCTTCTCAAATCTTTCCACCAGGAGTCAACGCTTATGCAAATATACAATTCACATAAGCATCTTGGTTTAATGTTGTTGAGAGCCCTGTGGAAATAAAATTAAGCTCAGTGGATGTTTATAAATCAATACATAGCAATCATAAACATGAAAACTCAAATGTGTAAGATGCTTATAAATTTACTATCTAAAAGATGAGTCTGCTAATAGCAGATGGCTCAAGCATCCAGAAATTTCTGGGAAACCAGAGACTAGCATAAGCAGAACAGAAAGAGAGGTAATATCCTATTACAAGAACTTCCAGAATTTGGCTCAGCTACCTTCTGGCAGCCAACTACTGCTTTAAAAGAAATTTTTGAAAAAATTTACCGCATGTCATTAACAACAAGTATACTTACATAGAAATGACTTTGAGACATTCTTAAGCCCTATTTAGCGTTAACTACTAGTATCTTTTTTTTTAATTTCAAATTGAGCCTACTCTGCTTTGTTGTATGCAATTTTGTTGGTAATTAAACGAAAACAAAAATGCTACTCTAGTAAAGAAAACTTACATTCTATGCAAAACAGCATTATAGTACAAGCTTGTTTTACTACCCTTCCTTGGCTTATTATAGAAATTCAATGTCAATGACAATAAACCCTCATGAGAATTAGTTATCAAGAAAAGAAAGGCTGGGATTGAGTTAATACTATCCAGCTTTCAACCCAACTAGAAATACTGTATTCCAAAAGTTTCTTTTAACCTCAACCTCTAAGGTGTTTTTTTTTTTTTCCAATTGTCTTGAGATTTCTGCTTTCTGTACTCTTAATAGTAAAGGGCTATGAGTGATAAAAAGAAAGGCAGTCTTTGCTTGTATATAATAGAAATATTAAGTCTGAACTTTATTTAATAATACTAAGAAATAACTGCTCCAACATGTGAGTATGCCTATTGGGATAGGTCAATAATTACTTGCTAAAACGTACTGAATTGGTTCTTTTCCTTTTCCAGCAGTCTGGATTTAAACGTTTTTGTTCTTCAGCCAAAGCCTTTGCTTCTAAAGTATACATCCTTCTTTCTTCATTCTTCATTTTCTTCCACCTATCACCAAGAATCACGCTTATGGCTCTGTAAAATAAATATTTATAGTGTTACACACAATAACACAACCTAAAATTCACACTAAGTAATTAACACTGCTATTCAGGCAGAAATTTAATCCCAGCACTCGGGAGGCAGAGGTAGGAGGATTGCTGTGAGTTTGAGGCCACCCTGAGACTACATAATGAATTCTAGGTCACCTGAGCTAGAGTGAGACCCTACCTCAAAAAACAAAAAGTAAAAAAAAAATAAAAGATAAAATTAAAAAGAAAGTCAAAAGTTTGTCCAAGCCGGGCGTGGTGGCGCACGCCTTTAATCCCTGCACTCTGGAGGCAGAGGGAGGAAGATTGCCATGAGTTCAAGTCTACCCTGAAGCTTCATAGTGAATTCCAGATCAGCCTGAGCTAGAGCAAAATCCTACCTTGAAAAAACCTCCCCAAAAAAAGTTTGTCCAGGAGCTGGAGGGATGGCTTAGCAGTTAAGGTACTTGCCTTTGAAGCTTAAGGACCCATGTTCAATTCCCCAGCACCCACGTAAGCCAGAGGCGTAAGGGGGCACATGCACCTGGAGTTCATTTGCATGGCTAGAGGCCCTAGCACAACCAATTTCTATTTGCCTCTCTCAAATAAATAATAACTTAAAATTTGTCCAAAATTGAGAAAATAAAGGTCAAAACTATATAGTCATTTCCAGCAAAATCCTCAGTCCATTTACCTCAATCTCAGGGGTTAAAGCCTCTGGCATAGCGCCAGTATATTTCCAATTGTTGAAAGACACCTAAATTGACTAAAAATTGGATATTCCCTAAAGTCAAAATTTTAAAGGACAAAAAATCCAAACATTTCAAAGAAAATGTTTAAATTACCACTGGACCTATTACAATGATTTCTAAAAGATTTAAAAGTGAAGACCATTATCAAAACAGAAGCATTCACAATATGTTATAAACACTATTTTTTCATTTTTTGCTTAGAGCCTAAGTTATGGTTATGATAAAAGTCTTTTTATTCACTTAAGCAAAATGAAAATATAGCATTAACTATGCTTGCATTGACTATTTCTTATAATAAAACCAAGTAAACCTTAAGTCAGATTTGTACATTTTGTTTGGAAACTGAATTAAACTCAAAAAGGTTAATAGTAAGTCAAACTAGTAAGACACATGGCTGTACAAACTGCAAATGATTTTTCTATTTATACTAGTTACTCTGCTACCAAAGCTATGAAAGTGGCCTCATTCAGGCCACAAAGGCATTTAATTACTTTCCTTCTATGAAGAGCTTTTAATCCCTCACGACACTCTTACAAGAAGACTCTTGGAATGACTGCAAGGTACATAAATACGATTTTGTGCTGTCTGAAGATGGACAGACATCTGTGCTTTAGGAGAACAATAAACACATGAATTCCCCATTGCTGAAATATGTAACAAATAATATGGTTATCCATAATGTCAGAGTGATCACACATTCCTTCCTTTATTGAAAACCGACTCTTAACAGAATTTTTGGTTAAAAGCAACATGTATATATGGTTGACATGTCTGCTAGCTAAATCAATAGGAAATAGTCACACACTATCTTAGTCTCTCAAAGTTAAAATGTTTATGAATGGGGTAGCCATATAATATTCAAAAATAAATTTACTTTCTTTTAAAACATTGAAGATAAAGCAACACGCAAAATGATACAAATATAATATACATTTTCTCCCTTCAGTTATAATACATACACACTATTCATTTTTCTTCCATGTGTGTGGTGTACATGGGTTCCGGTTGAGGTGAGAAGTATACAATGGGGACTGGAGTGATGCCAGACCCCTCCTCAAATATTTTTGAAATTTTAAAATTTATTTTTATTTGAGAGACAGAGAGGGGAAGCAGAGAGAATGGGTGTCCCAGGGCCTCCAGCCAACGCAAATGAACTCCAGATGCATTCACCACCTTGTGCATCTGGCTTACACAGGACATGGAGAATTGAACCTGGCTTCTTTCTTAGGCTTTGAAGGCAAGCACCTTAACCACTAAGCCATCTATCTAGCCCTAAAAATATTTTTTTAAAGAAAAGTGGACAATGGGTGTTTTCCTCACTCACTCTCCACCTTAGGCTTTTTTATTTATTTGACAGAGAGGCAGATAGAGAGAATGGGCATGCAGGGCCTCTAGCCACTGCAAATGAACTCCAGACACATGTGCTACCTTGTGCAGCTTGGCTTTACGTGGGTACTAGGGAATCAAACCTGGGTCCTTTGGCTTTGCAGGCAAGCGCCTTAACCACTAAGCCATCTCACCAGCCCTGGGCCTTTCTTGTTTGTTTGGAGACAGGTTCTTTCACCTGAACCTGCAGCTCACAAATTAGGCTAGAATAGCTTCAGGGATCTTCCTGTGTCCTCCCCAGCACTGAGAGTACAGGTGTATGCTACCATGACTGGCTTTTACATGCATGCTAGGGATCCAAACTCAAGTCTTCATGCTGGCACAACAAGCACTTAATCAAATGGTCTGTGTCTCTAGCCTCTATTTCATTTTGCAGGGAACTTTTCATCTAGTTAAAATATATTAATATCTTTCTGATTAAACATTCTGTCCACAAATATGAGCTGCTTTCATTCATTGAATTAAGACACACTGCTACTAAAGGGGAAAAAATCAAAATTCAAAATTATCTCCAATTTTTTCCCTTTAAATTGAGAAAAGATACATAAAGCATCCTTTAATGATAGATGACTACCAATATATCACCCAAAAGCAATTCTAAAATAAAGTGCAAAGAAAAAAAGACTAATGCAGGGCTGGAGAGATGGTTTAGCAGTTAAGGCACATTCCATGGAAAGCCTAAGGACCCAGGTTTGATTCTATAGGTCCCATATAAGCCAGATGCACATGGTAGCAGCATGCATCTGGAGTTCGTTTGCAGTGGCTAGAGGCCCTTGTGTGCCTAATCTCTCTCTCATAAATAAATAAATAAATAAAAATTTTAAAGAATTTTAAAATAGCTTAAAAAAATCCGGCAGCCAGGCATGGTAGCACACACCTAAAAAAAAAAAAAAAAAAAAAAAAAGGACTAATGCACAATAGGGGAAATGACATTGATAAAAAAAAATTTAATAGAAAAAGTAAAGAGATGGTATTTATTCTCTTAGAGTAAGTAGTCCAATTATCCAGAATTAGTAAGTAAATCCAGAAAGCATCCCTAATTACATACAAATGTGCTGAGGAAAAATAAAACATTCACATAGTATAAGGCCAGAAGTCCTATTTCTATCTAGCAAAGTACAAGTTTAATAAGTACCAGACTTATGCAAAAGAGAAATTCATCCCTGCCCTTCCTGTCAGAAGTCTTTATACTGGCTATCTTCTCAGGAGAAAGGAGGGCATGTAGAGATAGGGAACCAAAAATAAGTTATTTTTAAAATACCTTTAAATTCTAAAAATATATTTTCTATGAGACTGTCACAGAAAACTCCATGTTTAGAAGCATTAGACTTAATTAAGAAATGGAAGATTAAATTTGGGTTAATTGGCCAAAGTTACACAAATTACAGACCCAAAAGTTAAACATTTCAACAGCACTTAGAATGCTTAACTCACTAGCTCCCCAGTTTGGATTCTAAACAAATAACTAGTGGGATAAGACTATTCATACCACATTACTATTCTGTAATGGAAATAAACTAGTATTTGGAATATAAAACTTTTCTAAAATGTAGGTAGTATTTACAATTAAGCTCTTTAAGACATTAAAAGCTGAACTAAAATTAAATTATCTCATTGTTATGATAGGTAAGGGTAAAGCAAATGATAATTTTGACCCTCACAAGTAGAAAACTAGGAAAAGGCAACTTTAACACATAAGGGACACAAGCAGATGAAGTGACAGGTGAGGATACAGAAAACAGCAATGACTTCCTCTTGATTCTTAAACTCTATTAAGTTTTCACAAAGCTGACAGCTTGCTATACACCGTTAATGCCTACACAATCTGTATTAAGACTCAGTTGTAAAACTCCCAAAATCTGGCAAGGAAGTACCAGTCTTCTCTAAAAAAAATGGAAATGTCAATTGTTAGAACTGTGTTCTCCAATAAGCAAATGACATTTACTGTTACTTAAAAGGTAGCTTAAAGTAGCTTACATATTGGTTATATATTATAAAAATAATTAAACAATAATTCATTTAAAGTCAATCTAATAGAAGAAGTAAATAAAAGGTATTAAAGAATCAATTTACTGAAGGTTTCCCAGTAACTGCGAACTGCACTAACTTGTTAATAATGATTATTAGAATTATTACTGTTTACCTGTTATCTTTCCCTGGATACATCTGAGTATATTCAACTCTGTATTTTTTGGCAAAAAGCATGAAGGCATTCATTGGTCTTTTGCACTTATTAGGAGAAGTGGCACTCACAGTCCCTGAGCTGTGGTTTTTGACAGCTTTAGCATACAAAGAATTGGAAGAGAGCTGTGATGACCCAGGCGAGCCACAGTTTTTACTGAATCCAGATCCTGCGAATTCTTGTCCACCAGGTCCTCCACAAGACAAAGATGCACGACGCTGGCGAGCCATACTGCTTAACACATAAACTGCAGAAGAATCCATAGGTGTGAAGTCGTAGCTGGAGAAATTTTTAGAAAATATTTTTCATTATATTTGGATTATATAATTTTTAAAAAACAAATTTAAAGAACATCTAACTGGAAATGTCAATAGATCTTTTCTAATATTATAGCATTAACTATTTGTGACACTGATACCTACTTGAAAGAAAAACCTCGTATTAAGATTAACTTAAAAAAGTGAAACATCCCAAATTAATGTTAAAAACAGTATACTTTATTCACAGAAAATAACTCCTCTCAGAATTCTTACATTATTTTCACTTTTTTTTTTAATTTGCAAGGAGAGAAGAAAGAGAATGGGCACATCAGGGCCACTAGCCACCGTAAACACAATCTAGATGCATGTGCCACTTGTCCATCTGGCTTTACGTGGGTACTAGGGAATCGAACCTGGGTTGCAGGCTTTGCAAGAAAATGTCTAAACCCCTCAGCCATCTCTCCAGCCCTATATTCACTTTTTCAAATATATTTTTATTTACTTATGTGTGTGTTGAACATGCCAGGGCCTCTTGCTGCTGCAAATTAACTCCAGACACATGCACCACTTTGTGCATCTGGTTTTACTGGGTATGGGGAATCAAACCCTGTCCAGTCTTTGCAAGCAAGCACCTTTTAACTGCTGAGCCATCTCCCCAGCCCTAACTAATCATTTCTTGGCCTAGCATAGTCATATATAAGAAATTAAAATGAAGTGGCAATAATATTACCAAGGCCTAAGGACTACATACTACTGAAGACCAAAAGCTGTTAAATGGCCAGACTTGGTGGCACAAAGCCTTTTATCTCAGCATCCAGGAGGCTCAGGCAGGTACATATTGACTTTGAAGCCAGCCTGGACTAGTAAGTATCTACACAAATTACAACCAGATAATCTGTATAGACACAAAGGGCTTTATATACATAGGTCCTCTAAAAAGCCATCAATGGATTATAAATTCATAATAAAATCCCACCCTTATCAGGAAAGGGAAAGACTACATTTTGTTATATGTAAGTTCACACAGGCATTGAAATAAGCTATCTCTATTCTCTGTCCTCTCAACAAGTCTGGTTAGGACTCCATTACCTTCTCTTTTATATGAAGGAAGTGACCACAACCTAAAGCTATACCAATCAAAACAATTGTTTGAACTATGTTAATTCTTTTCGCCTATTCTTTGTATCTTCCTAACAGAAAACTTACTATTCAACCTTTACTATGTGACATCTGTTTCTCTAAAACAGAAATTCTGGTGCTACATCAAAATAAAGAGTGGTATACGCCTAAATTCAAAGTATATGAGAAAATATCAAAAACAAATAGAAAAATCTTAACGAAGAAAATGCATGCGAACAGCACAATTACCAGCCTAGCCCTACAGTGTTTCCCGCCCAAAAGTATTACTTGAAAAAAAAAAAAATAGCAAGTTCAAAACTGTCATACAGTGACTATTTAGAAATGAGTATTTTCATCCCCACTCAGGAATGCAGTTTTTGTACAGTGTCTTATGCACCTCACAAAGTTTATAAAACTATCAACCTTGAAAGCTGTACATGAATCTGATGCAAAAGTGTTCATCTCTCCTAAAAAACGTAATTACAATTTATAAGTACCAAAAGACAGAATAAGTTACTAGAACTTGAAAAGTACACCATCTAGTGGCACAGATCTGACTATCATTCTATCTCCATTATGCATGAACTTAATTGGTTTGATATACTCTAGCACACAAATCAAGACTGTGATACAACTATAACACTGAAAATGACAGAGTATCTTTTTTAAGTTTAAGTTTTGCCTGTATTACCTTGTTATTGTCTTTGAACTACCTTTACTCTTTGTACATGCCATTCCTCACACACCTTCATTCTTTAATCATTATTCTTAAAAGGCAAACTACAATAATGTAATGCCTATTTACCAACTTGCACCGATTAGCCTATTTAATCCCTTTTTATTATTATATTTATTTTATAGGATTTTTAAGACAGCTGTAGCAAAGTTAACTGAGCTACCCCAGCTTCCACAGCTAGCTTACTGCACAGCCAGGATGTGAATGCAGTCAGTCCAGCTCTAGAGCTCATTCCTACCAGGCCTCATGGCATCTCAGCACATACCACACTACACACTCGCCAACCCATTTCCATCACTAGAATAGAAGAAAAGAGGCATGCCACTTTGAGCAATATAAATACTCATCTAGTCTCCATTAACTTTGAACAAAGATAAAAGCCTCAGTTTACTTACGAGTAAAATTTAGATTAATACATATATACACTATGCCATACTGTGGAAACCAAAGTGCAAATATTACAAGTAGAAACTGGAAGTAGTAGTATTGAATGAGGACTGTCTATACTCACTATACAAGTAGCCCAGACTGGTACAAAAGAGAACATGAATCAATCTACTTATCTGACCACCCTCTGTAAAATCTAATGTGCCCTGGTAGGGAATGAAGACTAAGTTAACACAGGTATAGTGCACAGAATGTAACAGACACTCAGGAGGTTGTTAAATTACCACATAACTTGGAACAAAATGTCAGTGCTGTGATTGTGTTAAACCTGCCTGGTGCCTGGAAAGTTGGCCTTCGTTTCCAACATCTGAGATTGTACTTCTTTGAATCATGCTCTCACATGCTAAGGAGCTTCCTTTCTATAGAAGAGCTTCAAACTATATTTATAAGCTGATGAGCTTATTGTTGACTTCTGATACTGACCAAGGTAGAAATTTGTGTCCTTTTCTGTAAATCATAACCCAAAACTTGTCCCAACTCCCCAGTGTATCCAGGAATTTATTTTGAGGTTCTCTCAGAATGTTTCTTTTCTTTTTAACTTCCTTCTTGCCATCCTTATGCCAAACAATATCTCCCCTTAAGAGCTAACAAGTTATAATCTAATAACGATGATAATGCAGTCACATGCTTCTCTTTTTCATGATTCTCCCATGGAAGAAACTGCTCTCTTCATTCTTTGCAGAGAGAGAAAGTAGGCATTACTGTTACACTGTAGTGGCCAAGGTCATTTCAAAGTCATTCCTACTGAGTAATGATAAAAACAGATAAAAACTTAGTACTTAGCCAAACTTTCCTTTTTACTTTAAAAAAGCAAAGTTTTACACTATGCAATACTTGGCATTTTAAAAATGTACTTAAGTTATGAATCTCAAAAAGTGTTTAAACCATACTGTGGATTAAAAAATGGAGTATTCATTGCATATTTGCCACCTCCAGATAAACATTTTTCTAAATGGTTTATCATTCCCTTTCACATATACCATGAAAATAATTTATCAGCCCTAAACACTGAAGGAACATTGATTTATGTTAGTATGTTCAGTGTATTTATATTTAACAATATAAACATTATTATTTAGATTACTCAGAGTATGTTATAGATGTTAATTATAAACAATGTGCTGTGTAAAGACTAAGGCCTAACTACTATATTTTTAAAAGTCTACAAGGGTGGCTCTTCTCTGGCATCTAGAACATGAAATTCAGGAAAATTCTCATCATTCCAACAACTGGTAAGATTGGCTAACATGGCCTAAACCCAACACTGACTTCACTTTGAAACAGGGGAATTTTGGTACATGCCAAGGCAGAAGCAGCCTATGTAACCAGCTCTCAGTAAAAATTATTCCTAGGGCTAGGAAGTTGGCTCAGTGGAGAAAATGCTTGCCCACAAGCATGAACAGCCTCAGAACTCAAGTAAAAGCAGAATGCTATGGCATGCACATGTACCTGTGGCAAGAAGGGAAGTAAAGACAGGAGAATGACCTGGAAGCTTGTGGGCCAGCTTGCCTGGTGAACTCCGTGATGAACAAAAAGACTGGCTCAAGCAAAACCGAAGGTGAGGACCAACAGAAATTGTCCTTAGACCTCCAAATGCACACCACAGCACATACATGTGCACACACACACAAACCTAGGTCTTGAGGTGTCTAAAACTTCTCTAGCAGAAAACATTTCACATGTGTTATCACTACTCACTGCTGGGAGTTAAGTATACACTGTATGACTGACTGCACTGACCAATGACCTCAGGAACTGCTAGACTTTTTCCCACTCCCCTGATTTTTTGCTTTGTAGACATGACTGCAGTACATGCTGAGTCTCCCTAGTTCTCCTGGTGAATCAATACATGTGGGGATGATCTTGGGTCCCTCTTGACATAATGGATGCTTACAATGTATGAATGTAACTGTATTTGTGGTTTTATTAGATTTCTAAAGAACATGATTCCATCATAAATCATACTATATTTCTGAGACTAATTTTATTTAACTTTTAAATTTTATCTAATGCTTTAAAAAGTATAGATAAAATTCATCCATCTTCCACTGATAAGAATTCCATTGTAAATCACAATTTAATAAAATCTAGTTAATATTGATAGTTTCCACATTTTTGTTGATATAAGCAATACAGCTATGATGTGAATTTTTTTACATTAACTCTTTAAATATTATCTATAAGAATTACTTTTCTAGTACATTTATATATTTTAGAAGTAGGGGGCTAGAGATATGGCTTAGTGGTTAAAGCACTTGCCTGTGAAGCCTAAGGACTGATGTTCGACTCTCCAGATCCCACATAAGCCAGATGCACAAAGGTGAGGCAAGCGCAAGGTTGCACATACCCACTAAGTGGCACAAGAGCCTAGAGTTCAATTACAGTGGCTGAGGCCCTGGCATGCCAATTCACACTCTCTCTCTAAAAACTAAAAATATATATATAAAAGAAGTAGGTATAGGATTGCTGACATTCACTTGTATAAGATTTTTTTTAAAAGGTCATTATCTTACCAACTTTTTAAAAGTATCTTTATTGGAGCTGGAGTGATGGTTCAACAGTTTAAAGCGCTTGCTTGCAAAGCCTGGTGGCTGGGTTCAATTCCCACATAAAGCCAGATGCACAGAGTGGCACATACATTTAGAGTTTTGTTTGCAGCAGCAAAAGGCCCCGTTGTATACCCGTTTTCTCCCATTCTCTCTCAAATAAATAAATATTTTTAAAGTATTATTTATTTTCAAGGAGAGAGAGAGATAATGGCTTTATGTAGATACTGAGGAATTGAACATAGGCAGGCAAGCAGGCAGGCCTTGTAATCAAGTGCCTTTAAAAAGCCATCTTTCTAGCCTTCTTACCAACCCTTCTAGTTATTTTTACTAAATCATGAGTTATCACTTATCAACATGCCAAGAATACTTAATTCAGCACTTAGAAACAAAATAGCATTCTGATTCCACTGTTGTAGACTTTTTTTTTTTTTTTGAGGTAGGGTCTTCACCCTAGCCCAGGATGACATGGAAGCTCATTCTAATCTCAGGCTGGCCTTGAACTCCCTAGTGCTGGGACTAAAGGCACATGCCACCCACCCCGTCCTTATAGATATTTCCTCAGCAAATGGCTTGTGCTAGGCCTCATACTACTTGCTTCTTGAGTATAGCCTCACAGCATGTAAGATACATTAACATATTGGCCAGACGTGGTGACACACACTTTTAATCCCAGCACTTGGGAGGCAATGGTAAGAGGATCGCCATGAGTTCAAGTCCACCCTGAGACTACATAGTGAATTCTATCTAAGTCAGCCTCCATTTGAGTGAGACCCTACCTCAAAAAATAAATAAATAAATGAAATAAAAGATACATTAACAAACTGAATGAAATGAAACAGGCCAACAGGAATATCTGACAATTCTATGTTTATACCTATGAATTTGGTAACTATCAAAAACAATGTGTCTTAAAAATCACAGATATCTACATAGGGATTTTCTCTGGATACCTTCTGGTTTTGATGATAAACTGTCTCACTGTGCAGGACTGAGAGATTTCCAGGGATGCTGTACTGTTGGTGCTAAAACCAAACAGTCCCATATAAACTGGAACAGTTGCTCAAACTTGTGAGAGTTAGGACTCATGAGTTCATGACATATTCTGCTAATCACTAACAAGATGACCCCAGGCAAAAACTACTTCATTCTCTACATCTTCCTCAGAGTAAAAATTTCAACAGTTTTATTATTTATTAAACCTTGTTAATGTCACTGGTCAAAATGAATGCAAAAAGATTTAAGGGCTACCTAAAAATAAGTAAAAACAGATATAGCAACTTTATTATGTTTTTTTATTTTTGGGGGGTAGGGTTTCATTCTAGCCCAGGCTGACCTGGAATTCACTATGTAGTCTCAGGGTGGTCTTGAATTCACAGTGGTCATCCTCCTACCTCTGACTCCCAAATGCTGGGATTAAAGGTGTGCGCCACCAGGCCTGGCTATCACTCTTAAGTTTCTTTGAGACAAGGTCTCATGTAGCTAGGCTGCCATTTAACTCATGACCTCATAACTAGCCTTGTATTCCTGATCTTCCTGCCTCTACCTCCCAAGTGTTGGAATGAAAATAAAGGCATGTGCTGCCACACCCAGATTCATATTTTTTACCTATCAAAGCTGATCTACTAGACTCTTGATCACATAATGTGCTGTTCTTCCTAATCCTAGTGTTTCATAAACTTATCTTTCCTATATAATTACTTGATTCAGATATAAACTCATAAATTCTTAAGACTTATTTTACTTTCTATCAGAAAATCTCAGAGGAATTAAGGAGAAACTTTACTGGAAAGAAAAATTAAAGACTCTAATTTACCTTTTAAATGTATCAAAAACACCTGAATCATCAAAATTAATGGCATCAGGGTGTCCAGGAGGTAGACATACATCACCAATATGAATTTCACAACATGGAATGCCATGCTGCACCACAGTCAGGCTTGGATAGAATGATGACCAACCTAAAGTTAAAGTTTCATCATGATGAGGACTGGCAAGAAACATCCTAAGTATCTTATAAAAAATGTTACTACATAAAGTCCTTAAGAGATAATACCTAATACATCAAGTTTCTTTCTTGCAATAAAGCAAGTTCCAGCTAAGTATTTCCTTTTAGCAATGCAAAATCCCTCCAAAACTAGTTTTGATTCAGTATTATATACAGATCTCTTATAATTCAGCAATTCTATCAATTATAAAATAGTAATAAATGGTGAGACATGAAATAGTCCCTAAATTATAAAATTATGCTTAACATAATAGTACTGTAGTAAGTCTCTGAAAAGTGAGTTAGGTTTATAGTCTATTTAATAACTATAAACAAAAATATACCAGAATACACCATTCCCCAAATTATAGAAAGGTAACAGATTGTAGTATGCTACATTACTGAAATTTCTCATACAAGAAATAGTTTTATCTGACTACTGCAAAAATACTTAAACATTAAGAATTACTAGAAGCATTTTCTATAGCAGTTTTATTTTACTTGAAATAAATTTTAATTTTTTTCTCATCATCAAAGTCACAAGATTTAACTACAGATGTGTTAAAAGACTGCTACAAATTCAATTAAAGCCCTACCTTTATTTTTAACATAGAAAGGGTGGTCCAGTTTACACTCTACGGTAAGTAAGCCATCTTCTACTGTACCAGGATCAAATGTTAGCTTCAGTACAGACTCACCAAATGAGACACTTTCTTCATGTGATAACAACTTTAGACCTTCAGAACCATAGCCCTGAAAACATATGCAGAATAAATAACTGGAAAAAATGCTCAACTAAGTGCATAGTGAAATTACTGTTATGTGTTAGGACTTTGTAGAAAAGGTAAAAATAACCAAGATAGGATCCCTGGCTTGAAGAGCTTTAGACCCCTCTGCAAAGAAACATGCACATATATAAGTAATTACAATATGTAAGGCACACTGGAATAGACATTTTTGAGTAAGTATAGATGCTGATGATATTTAATAAAAGAAGGCTACTAATTATGAGAGAGATTAGGGAGGACTTCTGAACTGAAATGTTAAAAATTAATCAAATTTAGAAAGGTAGAAGAAAAGGACCTCCACCAAGAGCAGTCACATTCAACAACTTCTTTGAGGAGTTCTGAATATTGGCTAAAGTAAAAGGTGAGTTAAGACTTGGGGCAAATAAGGCTGAAGAGCATAGCTGAATTAGTCACAGTAGGCTCTTTAAGACAAGGAAGTACTTAAAACTGGATTCATAAAGTACTGGTAAGTCAGCTGACGTAATTAGATTAATAAGGTTATCAGTTTTAAGATACTAATGTTGCTCAGTACTGTCTTTGCTTACAAATTTAGAAAGTGATAGTTATGAAGTTATTTAAAAGATAACAATATAAGCAAGGCATGGTGGCGCACGCCTTTAATCCCAGCACTTGGGAGGCAGAGGTAGGAGGACTGCTGTGAGTTTAAGGCCAGCCTGGGACTACAGAGTGAGTTCCAAGTCAGACGGGGCTAGAATGAAGCCCTACCTTGAAAAAAAACAAAACCAAATAACAATCTATTCTTAATTAACTACAGAAGAATTAACTATGCTGCAGACCACCTGAAAGACCACCAAAAAGCTCTCTATCCACTTCTCTCCCTTCCTCTCTCACATAAGTAATTTTTTTTAAAGGGGATGTAGGAAAGATGGCTTAGTGATTAAGGTACTTGCCTGTATACCCCAAAGATCAAGGTTCAATTTCCCAGTACCCATATTAGCCAGATGCACATGGTGGCACATGCATCTGGAGTTCATCTGCAGTGGCTAGAGGCCTTGACACACCCATTCTCTCTATCTGTCTCTCTCCCCCCTTTCTCTTTCAAATAAATAATTTTTTTAAAACCACCAAAAAGACCCTTACTGTATTTAAGCTTTGATTAATTTATCATTATTTATTTTTAGTGAAGTTTACATTTCCACAACACTAGATATATAAAACATTAAAAACAAAACAAAACAAAAAAAAGCCTGCTAAGAAATACAAGTGTGGGCTGAAGAGATGGCTAAGTGGTTAAAATGCTTGCCTCTGAAGCCTAAGGACCCAAGTTCAATTCCCCAGTACCCATATAAGCCAGATGCACAAGGTAGGGCATGTGACTGGAGCTCATTTGCAGTGGCTAGAGCCCTGGCATGCCCATTCTCTGTGTCTCTTTCTCTAATAAATAAAAATAAAATATTTTAAAAATATTTTTAAAAAGAAATACAAATGTTACCCATATAAAAAAATGTAACTCAAAAGGCAAATATAAAGTCACTATTTCTGTCCACCAGGATAAGCAGTGGTCATAAAACCTGTACCTGAAATATGCCATTTATTTTTAAAACTATTTTTATTTATTTATGGGAGGGAAGAGAAAATGTGTATGCCAGGGCTTATTGCCATTGCAAATGAATTCCAGATGCATGTGGCTTTAATGTGGTTACAGGGAATCAAACCTAAGCTGGCAGGCCTTGTTTTATAAACAAGTGCCTTTAACCACTGAGCTATCTCCCCAGCCCAAGTATGTCATTTAAGAATGAAAGTAAACCAGGATATTCCTGTAGATTAACAATAAAACTTATGTCTCATTTTCAAAGGTCTTAATTTTTTTTAAGAAATTTAATCAACCTTGTGAGTGCCCATTTGGAGTTCCTCCTCATTATCACAGCCTTCAGCTCTAGCAAAATCTTCAACATCTTGCCATTCCTTATTGCTTCCCTTATGAAAACACAGTCTTGTGCCTAAAGTTGAATTAGAAAGAAAGAATTAGATATGTGACTAGTGTGCAACCTAACTAGCTATAAAATGTTTCAATATTTCTTTACCTTTCAAGAAACAGTGCCAAACTGTAGAAGGCCAGGAATTGCACCATCCCAAATCATCATCATCTGAGAGGGAGGACATGCAGAAAATGCCTGATTCCGACTCACTATTTGCCTAGAGAAAAATATTGTACTTTTTTTTTGCTTTGCTTTTAAAATAGATCTTTTACTACTTGATTTTAACTCAAACCTTCAAAAATGTAATCATTCTAAACTTAAAATATTCTTTCAATACTGAAGCTTTTGGCAGTTAAATGTACATTCTTATTAATAACAAACTTCCTAAGAATAGGGCTATATATATAATCGAATCCAGATCACTAACAGAACAACGTAACATACTAGTTTCGATCTGTATGTACTTCAAAAGAATTTCTTAATTAGGGCTAGAGAAGATGGCTTAGTGGTTAAGGCGTTTGCCTGCAAAGCCAAAGGACCCCAGTTCAATTCCCCAGGACCCACATAAGCCAGATGCACAAGGAGGCACATGCATCTGGAGTTCACTTGCAGTGGCAAGAGGCCCTGGCATGCATTTTCTCCCTCTCTCTCTCTCTCTCTCTCTCTCATTCTCACTCTACCTCTTTCTCTCAAATAAATAAATAAAATGTATTTTTTAAAAAAACAGCATTTCTTGGGCCTGGAGAGATGGCTTAGCGGTTAAGTGCTTCCCAGTGAAGCCCAAGGACCCCGGTTCGAAGCTCAATTCCCCAGGACCCACATAAGCCAGATGCACAAGGTGGCACATGTATCTGGAGTTCATTTGCAGTGGTGGGAGGCCCTGGCTTGCCCATTCTCTATCTATCTGCCCCTTTCTCTCTCTGTCACTCTCAAATAAATAAATTAAAAAAAAGAGAATTTCTTAGTTAATGTTTTTCAACTATTCTATAAACTTTGCAGAAGTTTAACTTCATGAATAAACTCACCCTTTCATGTCTTACTGGCGTTTCCTCCTTCCAGTGGTCATGTGGAAAGGCTGGCTCGCTCTTTGAAGAAGAGGACACTGGTGGTGGGCGTGCATAGGAATGTAAACTTTTGCTAGTAGCTATGATGTGTACAGGAGATGATCTAAAATAAAGCAGCAGCAGTTTTTACCATATACCAGGTCCATAAAGTAGATTTTTCCTCTTGATAAAAGAACATCAAGTTGAAAATTAAAGTTTATCCTATGTAAGGCAGCTATGATAAACATAGTAAAGGCAACAAGATTTCATTTGTAATATACTATACCTGAACTTCTTATCCAAAACCTATTTCACATACCAGATTTAAAAATACATTCTAAATTACTACCACTGTGCACTTATCCAATTCTCTCTCTCTCTTTGAGACAGGGTTAGCAATATAGCCCATACTGGTCAGAAACTCAGGTTGTTCCTGCTTCAGCCTCTTGAATACAAGGATTTCCATCATTCCCTTTCATCTCAATATGCTTATCTTCATTCATGAAGGAAAGTGCCTACCTGTGCAGGGCTCGCCTTCCATTTCTTCAACTTTGATAGACTCACTGTCAGTAAGAATGCCATATCTAAGCTTCACTTGAACATTGTTCTATCACAGCCATGCCTCACTGGGTAGACATAATGTATTACCTTAAGCAAAATTACTAAAACTTACAGCAGAAAGCAGCCTATCTTCCACTCCTCATAGACAGTTTCCTCTCTTCAAATAGAAAATTGCTATAAACCAAGTACAAATTTAAGTACAATCTAGTTATTTCCTCTCCCCACCCAAAAGATCACCTTAAAAAACTTTCTCTCTTTTCCCTTGGTAAAGTGTCTGCCAGGCAGTGCTCTCTTCCAAATATGGCACTCTCAAGAACATACAATAGCCTTCCCTTATAAACAGATGAGATTTTCAAGGGTGGAGTAACAATAAGAAACAATCCTATAAAGGAACACAGTCGTATGCAAAGACATAGGAATCTGGAAAAGAGGCACGTTTAAACAAAATGCCAAATAGGAATGTGGTCCTTAACAGAAAGAAAGTCTATCCAAGTCTATACAAACCCTATTTTTCAACAGGCAACAAGAAGAGGCCTCTTTCTGATTCTCTTTTTTATTAGTCCTTCACTTTTTCTTTTACCCTCACTAACATTTTTCCATTGCACCTATACAGAATTTTGGTTTTTGGTTTTTGTTTTTGGTTTTTTTCATTTTTCAGTTTTTCAAGGTAGGGTCTCACTCTAGCCCAGGCTGACCTGGGATTCACTATGTAATCTCAGGGTGGCCTCGAACTCGTGGCGATCCTCCTACCTTTGCCTCCCGAATGCTGGGAATAAGGCGTGCACCACCACGCCTGGCCAGATTTTTGTTTTTGACGCAGGGTCTCACTCTAACCCAGGACTCATTCTGTAGCCCAGGCAAGGGTTCTATAACTTTTGGCAACTAAAGGTTACTTAAGGAGGGGGAAATCATTTTCTTCAGTGGTATAGACCAATAAATTGCCCATGCTCCAGTAATTAACCCCTGATCCCATACTCATGTATGCAACACTAAGTCAAATATATGTGTGTGTATGTGTATATACATGTCTTTGCTTTTCATTTTATGTCTTTTTAATACAAAGACCCTCGATTTTCATACTCTTAACTAGTTTTGGATTGAAAATTACGTGCTAAATGTTCCATCTTTGTCCAGTTTCTTTCTATTACACATTTGGATACAAACACTCTTCCACTGAGGTATACCCCAATACCTCCTTCTATGGAGGGAGAAGCAACAGTTAAATTGGGGTTTGTTCTTTTAGAATGTACAAATTTTTTTAGCTTTCTGACTATTAAGATTATAGTGAAGGGGCTGAGATGTAGCTTAGTGGTAAAGTGTGTTGTCCAGCATACACAAAGTCCTGGTTTGTTTAAACAGCATTACCTTCTGCCAAAAAATGATTACAGTTTTGAAAAGTAGCAATACAAATGAAATTGTATTCTGAAAGGGAAACTTTCTTCTCTGTGGAAATTTGCATGAAATTTAACTAAAGTTAACAAACTGATTTTGCTATAATCAAGACCAATATCCTGGCAAAGCAGAAGAAAAGGAGTATAACCTAATAGCTTGGAAGAAAAAGGTTTTCATATTTTAGAAGTTTATTCTTTTTTAAACAATATATTTTTATTTATTTGGAGAGAATGAATGTGAATGGACATACCAGGGCTTCTTGTCACTGCAAACAAACTCTAGACACATGTGTTATGTGGGTAGTAGTAGACCAGCAGGCCTTGTAAGCCAGCACATTTACCTGTTCACTGAGCCACTGCCCCAGCCCTAGAAGTTTATTCTTAGTAAAGCACCATACTAACTTAGAAGCAGTATCAACATTCAGAATTACTATATCACCTAGTATATTCTGGTCGATGGGAGCATTTCTTTATTATAAGCTATGATATTTAGCCTATTTTTTAAGGAATAAATGACAAAGTATTATTCACTTAGATCTCTTTAGAAATATTAGTTCAGATTATCCATTATTTCACCACAGAAACTCACTTTCACTCATCTAGATAAAGGAAACACTGATTTTTACTGAAAGTTTACTTTTTTAAGTTTTTAAGATTTCAAAATTAGGAAACTTTAGAGTAAGCAAAGATAAGTAAGCTATGCACACTGAAAAATTAAACCCAGACCAAAAAAATCAAACTTAAGGTGGATAAACATTTGAAATACATTGTTTATTGTAACTATGATACTTTAGACAAATATAATTTTTATTTTTGAAAGATAAAATGCATAATAAAAATATCTCTTAGTCTACTTTTGGTAACTTTTAAATACTTACATATATTTTATACTATTCTTCTCAAAGCACCTTTACCTAATTCTCAAACTATGAAATTATACTGACTGAAGGAAGTTTCTGATCATTTTAACACAAGGATGCTAATTCTAATAACTTATTAAATTTAATTTAACCAGCCATTAGATCACTAACAAAACTGTAAAATTGTGAGATTTTTAAAAAGCTTCTTGTAATGATAGAGGTTATAAATAAAAAGATAGCCAATGCTCCTACCTGTTGTAAAAAGAGCACTGCATAAGTGGGCTTTGCGGACTAGTGGCAATATTTGCTAATTCTGTTAGCCAGTCCACCTCATTTTCTCGGTAAGTGTTTTCCGATATGTCTGAGGTATTCTGGTTCCAAGATGGTCTTGGATATTCTTGATGTGAAACATCTGAACTTAGCTGGTATATGGCAGATTGGGTAGGATCACTTTGAACAGCTTGAAGTTCAGGAAGGTCATCTACAAAGAAAATCATAAAAATAAAATTACTAATACAATAAAGAATACTGTAATTATAGTTAAAAGCCTTCAAGTTTTGCTAATTTTGAGAGGAAAATCATAAATTCAATATTGTCTTGACAAAACAACTTTGACCTTAAAACAGCAATACGTGTACAAGTAGGCATCAAGGGAACCTGATGGATAAATAAATATGAACATAACAGTGGTTCACTAATTGAACCATGGAACTACCACAAGAGTTCAGAACCTGGAAAGACAGGGTTCAGTTTGTTTTCTATACCTCATCACAGAATGATCTACATACTACTGGGATATTCTGACTTTAATAAATTAATGGAAAAAAAACAGCATTTGATGTATGTATATAGATATTACTTACAAGCTTTATTTACCTGTTATACAGATAACTGTAATAATGAGCACAATAATTTCTAAAGATGAGTCTACACTTATAAAGGCGTGGTGGTGCACGCCCTGAATCCCAGCACTTGGGAGGCAGAGGTAGGAGGATTGCCATGAGTTCGAGGCCACCCTGAGACTACATAGTGAATTCCAGGTCAGCCTGAGCTACAGTGAGACCCTACCTCCAAACATCAAAGACAGAGAGAGACTATAGATCATACTACCAAGTTTCAGGAACTTTCTTTTGCTTTTTTATTTATTATTATTAACAACATATTTTGAAAGGGTACATCATATGTTGATACCCTCTTTTCCCACCTCTCTGCCCCCATTCCACTGGGGACCCTCCTTAGTGGGGTTGGAGGTATTCCCCAAGGGGTTGGAACTGTTTATATACTGGTACTGGGGATCAAGGCCAGAGCATCACGTAAGTGGTAGGCAAGCACTATACCACTGAACTGCATCTCAAACCATAAAAGTACTTCTTTTTACAAAGAAATTATGTATAATAGTACACAACTGTAACCCCAAGATTTGAGAGACTGAGGCAGAAAGACTACAACTTTGAGGCCTGCCTGAGCTACACATCAAAATGCCATCTTAAATAAATAATAAACATGTGTGTACAATTAAAAAAAAAAAAAGATTTCTGGGCTCAATCCCAGAGATTCTAGCACTCAGAAAGCTAAGACAGGAGGATTGCCATGAGTCCCAAGGTCAGCCTGAGCTATAGAGAACTTGTCTCAAATGCAAAACAAGGGGCCTGGAAGACAGCTCAATAGATAAAGCACTTCCTATACAAGCATGAAGACCAGAGTTTGGATCCCCAGCACCCACATAAATGCCAGGTGGGTGTGGTGGCTGCCTGTAATCCCAGTGAGCAGGAAGCAGAGGTGGGGGAACCCCAGGGCAAGCTGTCTGACTCGACTAGCTGAATCAGTGAGCTCTGGGCTCAAGCAAGAGGCCCTACCTCAGTAAAACGAAAGGGAAAATAACCAAGTAAGATGCCTGATGTCAACCTCTGGCCTCCCCCTTCTCTCCTTCTCTCTCTCTCTCTCTCTCTCTCTCTCTCTCTCTCTCTCACACACACACACACACACACACACACACACACACACGGAAGGGAGAGAACAAGTAAGGAAAATTCCTTATTCACTAATGCTTACTGATAATTTTTTCTGTAAGAACATTCCCCAAAGGTAGATCATAACAAGCTTTCAGTTTGCAGAAAGAAAAAACTGGGAATACTACCCAAGTAACACTGAGTTAGAAAAAATAAAGTTATTTTTAAAGAGACAACATAAAAGAAAATGGGGGAAGTGTTTTATAGGCCTTAAAACAGAAATGTTCAAAAACATAAATGAACCTTTTATACTAAAGAAATGATTGTCAAAGGTAATACTTTAGCACTGAGGGAAGGGAAATAGCTACAATGCTTGAAAACTGGAGGGTGGAAAATCATCAAGAACTGAGTCTCTCAAATATAGAAATTAAGAAAACTCTTAGCTGGGCATGGTGGTGCACCCCTTTAATCCCAGCACTTGGGAGACAGAGGTAGAAGGATGGCAGAGAGTTCTAGGCCACACTGTCAACACATAGTGAATTCCAGGTCAGCTTGAGATAGAGCAAGACCCTACCTCAAAAAAAAGAAAAAAAAGAAAAAGAAAAGAAAAGAAAAACGAATTCTTGTGAACCACGAGGGTGGCTCATGCCTATAATCCCAGCACTCAAGAGGGCGAGGCAGGAGAACTGTCATGAGTTAAAGGTCAGCCTGAGCAACAGTGAAACCCTGCGTGGAAAAAAGCAGGGCTGGAGGGATGGCTTAGCAGTTAAGGCGCTTGCCTGCAAAGCCAAAGGACCCAGGTTTGATCCCAGGACCCACGTAAGCCAGATGTACAAGGTGAGTTCGTTTGCAGTGGCTGGAGGCCCCTGGTGCACCCGTTCTCTCTCTCCCACTCTGTGTCAAATAAATAAAAATAAAATACATTTTTTTAAAAAAGCAAAAACTGGGCTGGAGAGATGGCTTAGCGGTTAAGGCGCCTGCCTGCTAAGCCTAAGAACCCGGTTCTAATCTCCAGGTCCCACGTTTAGCCAGATACAAAGTGACGCAATGCCGCACTTGACCACAGGGGGGCACACGCATCTGGATTTTGTTCACAGCAGCTGAGACTGCTGGCATGCCCATCTCTGTCTCCCTCCCTTTCCCTCTCTGTTTGTCTCTCTCTGTGTCTCTCTCCAAAAATAAATAAAATAATTAAAAAAAATTTTTTAAAAAAAGCAAAAACTAACTCTTTTAGGACAAACACACAGAACTGGGTCACTAATGAAAGGAAAGCACATCTATGAAAGTGCATTTTTTAAAGTCTTTGTGTATGTGTGTGAAAGTGCAGGAGCCAGCACATGGAGATCAGAGTACGACCTTGACCATGGGTCCTCACCTTCAATCTTGTTTTAGACCAAGTGTCTTGTTCGCTATAACCACCAGGCTAGCTGTGTGCAAGCTCCTGTCTCTGCCTCATTATTTTGCCATAGGAACATTGGGATTACAGATGGGTGTTACCACATCCCACTTTACATGGGTTCTGGAGACTTGAACTCAGAAGCACTTTACTCACTGGACCATCTTCCCAGCCCAGAAAATGAATTTCCTGCTGGGAAAATTACATCTAGCTTCAACTAATGTCATTTTAACTGTTTCCTCTTTTATTATACATGTAGAAACTGTATCCCTCTGTGAATGTCAAATCTTTTTTGTGCCTGTTTTGGATATGTAGTAGTGACCATGATTTATCAGAGCTGTTTTTATTGACATCAGTCTACAATATTTTCTTTACAGATGATGATGATGGGGAGAAGGAATGGTACCAGGTACACCAACACTAACAGGGGTTAAAAGCAACAGCAATAAAAACCTTCAAATAACCCTAAGAATCATTAATATTCAAGTAATTGTTCCCAAATAGTTCTCTAAAATTAAAACTCATTTATTAAAAGCTGTGAGTCGGGCTAAAGGGATGACTTAGTGGTTAAGGCATTTGCCTGCAAAGCCAAAGGATCCAGGTTCGATTCCCCAGGATCCACATTAGCCAGATGCACAAGGGGGCGCATGCATCTGGAGTTCATTTGCAGCGGCTGGAGGCCCTGGCACGCCAATTCTCTCTCTCTCTCTCTACCTCTTTTTCTCTGTCACATAAATAAATAAATATTTTAAAATTTAAAATTTTTTTTAAAGCCATGAGTCAACAGATCCATTCTTAAACCTGACTAGAAGGTATCCTTCTTCATGGAGTATCCAAGGAGTTTTAAAACAGCATACCAACTTAGGAGAATCCTACCAGTCCAATTCTCGGGCAGTTTCCATTCCCACACTGTTTGTTAACACCCCCTTACCCATCCTTCCTTCTTTTTGTGGGTGTATACATGGTATGTGTGGTACGTGCACATGTATGTGCTGATGCAACAGCCCATGCGCTCACCTGCCCACGTTTTCCTTGTACCAGAATCTCTTACTGATTCTGGAGCTTACTGGTAAGCCCACCAAGTCTCTGGTCTCCATGCCACACAGGACTGGGGTTACAAATGTGCAGAGTCACACTCAACTGTTCATGTGGGTTCTAGAGAATCAAACTTGGGTGGTCTCAGGCCTACCTGGGCCCTCATGCTTGTACAGGAAGCATAGTTAACCTGTTAGCCGCCTCCTCAGCCCTATCATTTCTTTATTATAAAAGGTTCATTTCTGTTTTTGAAATTCAGAAAATAAGCTACATTTTTAAGGAAGACACAAATGAAAAAGGGATGTTTTGTCTCCCTAGACCTGGTTTCCTCTAGACACCTAAAACATGAGGAAGGACATCATCTATATGATTAAAATGGTGTTCCTAGCTCACAGTAACCATTATTCAGTAAGTATTAAGGTCCAGAAAATCCTTGGCATTCAAACAAGTTTATGTTTTATGACCCAAGACCTTCAGGATTTTTAAACTTCCAAACATCATTTTAGCATATAATTACTTCCACTTTATCATTTGTAAAATAAAGGTACCCATAATTCACACCATCTCAGAGTTCTCATGAACGTTAAAGGTAGCTCATATTAAATGGAGATAAAGCCACACTGAAAAGCTGAGCAGCAAGCCAAGGGTACTCATTAGCTATTTACTCGAACATCAACCTCAGAGCAATACAATTTAAAATCTATACAATTCTATAACCCATGTCTCTGAAGTTAGCTTAGCAGGAGTGACTGCTGCACATTAGATCTTCACATTTCACATATCCATTGCCATTTTCCCATCATAACAACAAATAAATCAGCCCTGAAAAACTCACTGGATACTTAAAAAGTCAGTCAGGTTTTCCAAGCTACTTAATAGTCCAATATTTGTACACAAAATACAGCTACTAACTTTAATAATAATTAAATATTTATGATAATAAGCAGCTCACACTGGTTTAAATATTTCAAAAGCAGGAAAAGGAGACTATTTAATTATTTAAATATCAAAATTTCCATTACTCAAAAAATTCAACTACATTTTTAGGTAGGTAAGGTAGCTGATTAAATACAGTAATTAATCTGAAACTTAGAAGGCTTCCTAAGTAACTCTGAATTTTGTTTACCAAGTTCCATGTGCTCATCACAGGAGTTATATCCTGGCGAGGATGGCAAATTCTCATTACACTGCAGCAACTCCAACGAGTCATTCATTCCTGAAGCTCTCTTATCCATTACCAGCAGGAGTTTCTGTACTGCATTAGGCATCTGATTTGTCTTCACTTCCCACACCATGTTATGGTGCTCCGACTTAAAGTGAAATACAAGAAAAAAAAAGTCAAAGTCATGAATTTAATTTGGAGATTACATAAATAAAACATCAGTTATCACTTGGCTGCATTTCAGCTTAATTATATATTGACATTTATACATTCTTGAAACCTGTAAGCAAGATACTCCACAAAACTGTACATCTGAAGCCCAAAGTGCAAATATCATAACTAACACTGAGTTGTATTATTTAATTTCTCTGAACTGCTAAGTATCCTTTCAGATGCAGAAACTAAGACAAAACTTTATTTCATGTGTTCAAATTCAAAAGAAAATTGAGATCAACAAATTTTCCTTAAATAAAAAGACAAAAAAAAAATCCTTTCCCAACCTTGTATTTATTGTTTGAAACTGTTTTCCTCATATTCTGAAAGTGAGCAATTCTAACATACTTAAAATTATATTCTCTGAAAAACATTCCGGAGTTGCTTAAACTTAAAATAGCTATATATTATCCTTCTTATAAGAATGTTATGTTAACATTGAGAGCTTGGGACATATCTATCATAAATAATAACAGATACTGTCATTCTCAACAGGCGATTCCTAGAAAGGTCAATACTCCTTGTGGAATTTAGGTAAGCAGCTGCTAAAATCACCTCCAAGTCAAGCATATAGTTATCAAAGGAACACAACACACACTAATACATGGAACTTTCTCAGCAAAGTACTAATAGTTTTATGAAAAGGAAATACCTTTCACGCTCTGGCCTTTAGATAAGTAGCATCAGGAGAAAGATTTCCTGATTTCTCAGGTCTTACTCCAAATTTCATTATTAAAAGTTCTAACGGACTTAGAAAGGTGGCTTAGCAGTTAAACCACTCGCCTGCAAGACCAAAGGACCAAGGTTCAATTCCCCAGGTGGCACATGAATCTGGAGTTCATCTGCAGTGGCTGGATGCCCTAAAACACCCATTCATTCCCCCTGCCTACCTGCCTATTTCTCTATCTCTTCTCAAATAAATAAATAAATAAAAATATTTTTAAAAGTAAAAGTTCTGATAACTAATGAGAAATACATACCAAAAAAACTCTGACTTTTTCAACTACCTATGTTTTTTTTTCCCCCCCTCAACATAGAAAAATTAAAATACACTATTGTGTGCCAGGTATGGTGGCACATACCTTTAATCCCAGCACATGGGAGGCCAAGGTAGGGGGACTGCATGAGTTCAAGGTCACCCTGAGACTACAGAGTGAATTCCAGATTAGTCTGGACTAGAGTGAGATCCTACCTCAAAAAAAAAAAAAAAAAAAAAAAAATTGGGTGTGATAGCGCATGCCTTTAATCCCAGTACTTGGGGGGCAGAGGTAGGAGTATCACCACGAGTTCGAGGCCACCCTGAGACTACATAGTGAATTCCAGATCAGCCTGGATTAGAGTGAAACCCTATCTCGGGGGGGAGGGGAATATATATAATATATATACCACTTTAAGGGTCAAGTAATCCTGCCCAGGCTGACCAACAATGAAATAAATGAAATGGTGTTAATTACTTAATATTTATAACAGTTTTCTAGACCATAATGTAATCTGCAATAAACAATCTTTCCTACAAAGGCTTTTTTTCATGATCTTGTTGACTGAAAATATGTTCTTTGCACTATAAAATAATATAATATACGATCAATGCAATAAAAATGAAACTTATTTTGTTTTGTTTTGTTTTCAAGATATGTTCTCACTCTAGCTTAGGCTGACCTGGAACTCACTATGTAGTCTCAGGGTGGCCTCAAACTCTCGGCGATTCTCCTACCTCTGCCTCCCAAGTGCTGGGATTAAAGGTGTGTGCCACAGGGCTGAAGAGATGGCTTAGCAGTTAAGGCACATGCCTATGAAGCCTAATGACCCAGGTTCGATTCTCCAGGTCCCATGTAAGACAGATGCACATAGTGGCACAAGCATTGAGAGTTCATTTGCAGTGGCTAGAGACCCTGGCATGCCCATCCTCTCTCACTTCCTCTTTCTGTCTCAAATACATAAATAAATAAATAAACTTAAAAGGTGTGCGTAACCATACCCAACTGAAACCATTTTTTTAAAAAGGAATATAGTGGGGGCTGGGGAGATGGCTCAGCAGTTAAAGGCACTTGCTTGCAAAGCCTGAAATCCAGTATTCAATTCCCAAGCCACCCATGTAAAACCTGATGCAAAAAGTGGTGCAAGCATCTGGCATTCATTTGCAGCAGCAAAAAGCCCTGGCATACCCATACACATATGCAAATAAATAACAATTTTTAAGAAATATAATTATTATTCCTAACTTCATCAATTAAACATAGATACTATTAACATTTTGGTACATTAAAACTAATCTTTTGTTTTGAAGGCAGAGTCTCACTCTAGCCCAGGCTGACCTGGAGCTCATAGAGCTCATTCTGTAGCTCCAGTCTGGCTTCAACCCTCATGGTGCTCCTCCCATCTTAGCCTGCTGAGTGCTAGCATTAAAGATGCGTGCCACCACACCCAGCTAGCTACTCTTCCTTTTGATGTACACACCCCCACAGTATTTTTCATACTTCAAATTATAGTTATTTTTTCTTAAGTTCATAAGCATTTTCCTGTCATTTTTTTCATGCATACAGTCCGGCATTCCATACAACCATATGGATCACTTGACCACATAGATACCAGCCTTAGCAAAGCAAGACCTAGACAATAAAAACCCACAAAGAATAAAATCCACATAAACAGTAAGATGCAAATATATTCATTTTAACAATGTACCAAAAGTCACTTCTCCTTTCCCTGCTGAACAAATTTATCATTACTAATTCTCTCATTCATCTAATACTGGATCTATATTTTGATTTTTTTAAAAAGTTCTTGCTTACATATGAGATTCACAGACAGATCACTAAGTAGATAGTAATTAAATATCTCAAGGTTCCTTACATAGCTAGGTTGCATCCTGCCTTACTTTGTTTCTAATAATCTGTGTTGGATGCTTACTGCTTGTAACTGTCAAAAATGACCCTTACGCTAGGCGCTGCTTAAAAGCTCTACTCAGGATCAACTGTTAAAATGTATTACTGTGAGCCGGGCATGGTGGCGCATGCCTTTAATCCCAGCACTCGAGAGGCAGAGGTAGGAGGATCGCGGAGAGTTCGAGGCCACCCTGAGACTACATAGTGAATTCCAGGTCAGCCTGAGCCAAAGTGAGACCCTACCTCAACCCCCCACCCCCAAAAAAAAGTATTACTGTGAAGTGAAAAAGGCACTGTAAGATATATGGAAATTGGGGGCTGGAGAGAAAACAGGTTTTGACTTTAGCTGGACCATTTTACTAAGTATATGACCCACGTGACATAGCTTGTGGCTAAGTCAGTGTCTTTAAAATAAGGCTTATGAGGAGCTGCATAGATGGCTCCGCAGTTAAAGGTGATTGCCTGCAGAGATTGATGGCCTGGGTTAAATTCTCTAGTACCCACATAAAGCCAGATGCACCAAGTGGCACATGTGTCTGGAGCTCATCTGAAGTGACAGGAAGCCCTGGTGTGCCAATTCTCTCTATATATCTATCCATCTGTCTCAAATTAAAAAGAAAAGCCAGGTGTGGTGGTGCATGGCTTTAATCCCAGCATTCAGGAGGCAGAGGTAGGATTGCTGTGAGTTCGAGGCCACCCTGAGACTACATAGTGAATTCCAGGTCAGCCGGGGCCAGAGTAAGACCCTATGTCAAAAAAAAACAAACAAAAAGTCTGGAGCGATGGCTTTGCCGTTAAGGCACTTGCCTGCGAAGCCTAAGGACCCAGGTTCATTTCCCAGTACCCAAGTAAGCCAGATGCACAAGGTGGAACATGTGTCTGGAGTTCATCTGCAGTGGCTATAGAGGCCCCTGGTGTGCCCATTCTCTCTCTGCCTTCTTTCTCAAAATAAAATAAAAATAAGACTAATAAAACCTGCCCTATTCTCATTGAGTAGTTGTAAGGATAACTGACAGAGGGGGAGAAATGTAAAATGGCATTTTTTTAATCCCCAGACTGTAGGGTAATATTATGGGGATTCTTAATGTCCTAAATAGAGCAGTTAGCAGTAGACAACCTGATGGCTATTCAGTTTTAAAAGTCTCTCCTCTGGGAAATATGATGAAAAGTCATCCATCATCTCAGGGACAGTGATGTATCACGCCATTACTTTAGGAAATAACAGTTTATCTACCTAAGCAGTATTTGAGGCACTGAAGAGAAATTCTCCAGATTAGTACCATGTACTGATAAATCAGGCTTCACAATAGTTAACAGTAATTCTGCTGGGATACAGGAATTACCACAAATTTGATAGTTGGAAGAAATGTAATGATTTCGCAAGTACCAAATCTTGATTCCACACTCAGCTTTGTGGCACAAAGAATCACAAGGATGTTTTAAACAAATGCTCCTTAAACCCTGTCCTCTGAGGAAATGATTATGTGGGTTGGGGTACAGCCCTATATGCTGATTTTTATTTGCTAAGAACCACTGGAATATAAACAAATACTGCTATCCGGCTGAGGATGTAGTTCAGTAGTACCTTGCCTAGTATTCTTGAGGCCCAGGGTTCAATCCCCAGGACTTGAGAAAAGATTGCTATATTGTTACAAAAAGTATCTCATAGGATGTTGTGAAACAGTGACATAATGAAAAACACATAAAACAGTGCCTGACACAAAGCAAGCTAAGTATGAGCAATGAGCATTATCTGCAAGCATCAGATGAGGAACCACTGCTGTGTGGACAGACGCCTGCCATGGTCCATTAACTATTATTATTTTTTTATTCTACAAGAAAGCAAGCTGAAACACTATTTGACATGCAGGAATATCTGTAACATATTTAAGGGAAGGTGTATAAAAAACAAAGAACACTCACATTCCTGATTTCTGTGTGTCACCTGCTTCCAGCTTTCTTTCCAAGAGTTCTCATAAAAGATGATGGGTAGTAACAATGCAGACTCCTTATTTAGAGATTCCTATGACACACAGGAACCAGTCATTCTCTGAGTTCTTTTAAAACAGCTAGCGCTAATTTAGATCACAGATTTAAATTCTTTCCATAGAAATCTACTGAACTTTTTGTTGTGTCTGGTGGTTTGGATATGAATGTATGTCCCCCATAGCCTCAGATATTTTTCTCCCCTGGTATTTTTGATTAAGGTTAAGCTTCCTACCAAAGTCTCCAGCAGCCTGCTAGAGGATGTGTCACTGGAGGCAGATCTTGCTTCCAGCCCAAGGGGTGTGGAGGGAGCAGTTGGAGCTCTGTTGATTTGCACTTGCTTGTGGGGCTGGCTGGTGGTTTCTCTCTGCTTGGATCTATGAATGGGAGCCAGCTTCGTCCACCACTGCTGGAACTGCCCATGGATCTGTAAGCCTGCAATAAACCCATTCTTCCTATAAACTGTGTCTCCCAACAATGTGGCACTGACTACAACAGTGTGTGTGCATGATTTTGGTATGTTCATGTGTGAGCATGCAGGCAAACATGTACCATGATAAGCATGTGCAAAAGTCAGGGCAACTTTCAGGTGTCAAGTCCTTGGCATACACCTTGAGAGACGGTCTCTCATGTTCACTGTGCACTGCTGTGCTCACCAGGCTAGCTGGTCTACAAGCCTTGAAAAAAATCTGTCTCTGCCTCCCATCTCACTGCCAGCAGGGTGAGATTACAGAAGCCCACCATAGTTTCCAGCTTTTTACTTGGAGTCTGGGGTAATCAGGCTTATGTGGCAAGGGCTTTATCAAGTCACCACTACAGCTTCCCAACTAAACATCGTCTTTTTAAAAATATTTTTCTTGCTTCTTTTTAAATATTTTGAGACATAGAGACAGAGAGAAAGAGTGGGAGGAAGGGAGAGAATGGGTGCACCAGGGCTTCTAGTCACTGCAAACTAACTCCACCTTGTACATCTGGCTTACTGGGTAATTGAACGTGGGTCCTTAGGCTTCAGAGGCAAGTGCCTTAACCACTAAGCCATCTCTCCAGGCCTAAAATGTATTTTTTTTAATTTACTGGAGAGGGGGAGGAGAGGGGAGAAAGGAGAAAGGGATTGAGGGAGGGAGGGAATGGCTACACCAGGGGCTGCAGCCACTGCAATCAAACACAGATGCACACACCACTTCATGCACCTGGCTTTATGTGGGCACTGAGGAATTGAATCCTGGCAAGCAGACTTTGCATTCAAGGGCCTTTAAGCACTAAGAAATCTCCCCAGCCTGCTACTGAACATAATTCAATCTAGTTTAATTAACTCAAAAATCCTGATGAGGGGTCTGGAGAGATGGCTTAGCGGTTAAGGCATTTCTCTGCAAAGCCAAAGGACCTAGGTTCAATTCCCTAGGACCCACATAAGCCAGATGCACAAGCGGCACATGCATCTGGAGTTTGCAGTGGCTAGAGACCCTGGCATGCCCATTCTCTCTCTCTCTCTCTGTCTCCCCCCCCAACACACACACACACACACTCAGCTTGCAAATAAATAAATTTTTTTTTAAAAAATCCTGATGAGGGCTGGAGAGATGGCTTAGTGGTTAAGCACTTGCCTATGAAGCCTAAGGAACCCGGTTGGAGGCTCGATTCCTCAGTATCCACGTAAGCCAGATGCACAAGGTGCCGCATGCATCTGGAGTTCATTTGCAGTGGCTGGAGGCCCTGGTGTGCCCATTCTCTCCCTCTCCCTGTTGCTCTCAAATAAATAAATAAAAATTTAAAAAAAAAAAAAAAACCCTGATGAACCAGACATCAACTACAGCTACATCTTAGACTAGAAAACGTTCCATTTTTTTAAGTCTTTGTTATAAAATAGAGAGGTTGCACTACTCATTTCTCTTCTATCCTTTGTGTATGAACAGTGGTAGTCCAATTCGCAGAAGCACTGTAGCTGGTCTTCATTTCTCCTTTCCTGTGGAGAGCTCTTTGGTTTTTCTTTCTTCCCAGCAAGCATGATTTCATTCCCCATCAGTAGGTCTACAGTGTCCACCATTCACCGTTTTCAGCAAACAGGCATCATGTAACTGCTATCATCCTTTCAGCACCTTGCCTTATTTACTGCCACCACCCAATTGTAAAACTCCTTATATGAAGTTGGAAAAAAACCCTAATTTCAAATAATATCAAAGTAGAACTTCCCACAAATAAGGAGACCAAATTAATATTTATTGATCTTGAGTTCTACATGTCTGTACCTCTCATTGTTCAAGGTAATAAAGTCCGTTTTGTATAACTGAGGTTTTGCTACTATAAAGTTTTAGTATATTTAAGTTTTTAAATTCCTATACAGGAAATAAAGCCTAAACTTTAAGTGCGTATGTTTTACTCTTGCTGGTTGTGTAACCTGGGGCAAGTAACTTAACCTAAACCTCATACTACTAATCGCTCAACAAAGCTTTGTGAAAATATAAGAAAAAAGAAAAGCATACACATACATACACACACACATGCACACACACACACACAAGTTGTCTGTCATACTGTCAATCTACTTGAGGGGAAAAACAGTAGACTGCTAATACTGAACCCTTACCATTATAATCCTTATTCAAAAATATTTCCCCACATATATGACTCTAATTAGACATTCATTTTGATAAATTACTCTTTTCAAATACCTCTTGGTAGAGCTAACCTTATTGTTCATTCTTGCTTTTCTACACTTTGGCTGTGGTATCAGGGTGTAAAGACAGCTTGCCTTGCATTTTAGTTAAATGTGTACATGTCACCTATTCACTAGATCAGTGATTTTCAAAGGTTAAAGTAAAATTCTCCAGTTGTACTGTGAATGTCATGTTCAGTTTTCAAGTTTTATTAGGTGCTCCTGTTAAACTTTCAGAACCAAATATGCAAAACTTGTAAGATGGAGAAGACTAGAAATAGCTAAGGTTTTCAAAATGCCTATCTAACTACACTCCTACCTACAAAGCACTGCCATATACTTCCTCTCATTTTATTTAAAACTCAAAATTCTCTGTGAGTTGGAGAGATGGCTCAGCAATTAAGGAACTTGCCTACAAAGCCTAAGGACCCAGGTTTGATTCCCCAGTACCCACATACAACCAGATGCACAAAAAGGGGCATGCAACTGCAGTTCATCTGCAGGGGATGGAGGTCCTGGTGCACCCCTTCTGTCCTCTTTCTCTCTCTCTCCTAATAAATAAATTAAAAAAAAAATTTTTTTTTTTGATTCTCGGTGAGGGCTGGAGAGATGACTTAGTGGTTAACATGCTTGCCTGCAAAGCCAAAGGACCCAGGTTAGATTCCCCAGTACCCACATAAGCCAGATGCACAAGGTGGTGCATGCGTCTGTCTGGAGTTTGTTTGCAATGGCTGGAGAACCTGGTGTGCCCATTCTCTAGCCGCCTTCCTCGCATCGCTCCTTCCCCCCACCTAATAAATGTTTTAAAACTCTCTATGAACATAACATTAAGGATAAGGAAAACCACTCTGATCACTGAATGGGACTATTTGCTTTTTGAAGAACTGAGGGAAAAAAGACAAAATGGTACAGCCCAACACAGACTTTTGCTGTCAAGTCTGTCCTTCCAGACTCTACCTTCCCGTGGTCATGCTGGACCTCATGGCAGGACCTTCATATACTCTTCCCTGATTCTGAAGGGCTTCCATCCAATCTGTAGTATTTGCTCAAATAGATTTGAAAAAGAGGGTGAAGAGAAGGCAATGTGCAATTAATGTGTATCTCTGACAGGAAGAACTGACGTATTTTAAATGTATTACATATTTATAAGCTGTAAGGTACTATAACAAACAGAACTTTAAACTTCACACAAAAAGCAATTGGGGAGGCTTTCATACGGTTCTTTTAGACTATTTTTTAAATATTCTCAATGTTACTTCTTTGACAGACATGTTTGTACCACTCTCGTTTGCCATCATTCCAAGAAAACAAGAAACCTACTGTGGGTTTGTTTTTGTAAAATATATTACTGTAGCTTACCATTTAATACCTTTGTGCTCCTGAACAACTAACCTCTTATGCCTGAGCTTTCTTATTTGTACAAAGGATGAAAACCTATTTCGCAAAATTCTTGTCGGGATACATCCCACATCCCTCCTCTGAACATCCACAGCATTACATTTATACAAGTCACTTATTTCATGTTCATTGAACATTTCTAAGTGCTAATAAAGAATGTAGCAAAAAACTTATAGTAAACAATAAATTCAAATAGTATGCCATGTAATAAAAAACTTAAAATAATGAGAATTTATATTTTGAAAGAAATCTATTTTCCTAAGCTTAATTATAATCACAACCATTACTGTAACAATTTATGAAATAAACCTTTGGGTGAAAGAGTAAAAGAGAGAGCAAGAGACAGAATTGGCACACCAGGGCCTTAAGCCACTGCGATTGAACTCCAGACTTGTGCACCACCTTGTGCGTCTGGCTTACATGGGTCCTGGGGAGTCCAACCCAGGTCCTCAGGATCCACAGGCAAATGCCTTAACTGCTAAGCCATCTCTCCAACCCCCCAAAAAAGCTTTTGTACACTATTATTAATGGTTTAAAATTTCAATTATGAAAAAAATGAAAATATTCAATTAAGGATGAGGCTGTAGGACTGTCTTGAGTTTAAGCAATCCTAGGACATGAATTCCAGGTTATCCTGTGATACAGTATGAGAACTGTCTGAAAAAAATAACCATATTAGAGATTATTATTATTTTAGTTTTGTGAGGCAAGGTCTTTTGTAGCCCAAGATAGTCTGCAACGCATTGTGCAGCTGTAGGTAACCTTGATCCTCCAACATTTATCTCCTAAGTGCTAAGATTACAGGCCTGTGGCCACCACACACAGCCAAAAAAATTACCTTTCGTGCTGGGAGTGGTAGCACACGTCTTTAATCCTAGCACTGGGGAGGGAGAGGTAGGAGGATCTCTGTGAGTTCAAGGCCATCCTGAGACTACAGAGTGAATTCCAGGTCAGCCTGAGGTAGAGTGAGACTCTACCTCAAAAAAAACAAAAAAAAAATTACTTTTCTAACTTCTGTACAGCAAATGATAATATAAACTGAAAGGATACACAAAGTAAATGCAGAACATAGTCATTGATGTCAGGCAGTAAAAAAGAAAATTAAAATTGTCCATTTTCCTAAATTGTGAGATACAGGTATTTATCAAATTTTAAACATCTGTAATTTGTTTTATTGTTTCTTTCTAAATACCTTGTACTTTTTGAGACACTTGCAAAATCCCTGGCCTTGTTTAAGTAATATGGTAGGTCAGTAACTTAAGATAACCTATTCCAGAAAAAAAAAAAGTTCTGGTATCTTCATTTCCAAGAAATATACAGGAGACCAGCCTATAATTTTCATTGAAGAATCTTCAGGCAAATAGTTTATTCATTAATTAGGTCCATGCCATATGTCTTCTTCATTGGGAACTTGACTGCAAAATCTGAAGAAGTTGAAATACAGTAGAGACAATATGATAGTATGTTTAGAGTCTGAGAAGTACACAATATGAAACATACGAAATTGGAAAAATATACGCAAAAAAGGAAAAATACCGAGAAGGTATCCTTTTAGTTAAAAAGTACAGGAATTGGAAATTTTAAAGGAAAGGGTTTTCCAGGCAGAAGGAAAAGGCAGCTGGGTTTATGAAAGTATGCTGGAAACTACACCATGAAATAAAAATTTCACTATAAAATTTATTAGTCAAGTTGGAGTAGTGTTTTTCGTTCAAATACTTATATGTCTTCATCAAAAGTCTAAGGAAACTTTAAAAAATGTGACTGATTTCTTTTGATATTCAATTTTTTTTAAATGTTGTCCAACGGGGGAGAGGCGGGGCTGGACCTAGTTGAGTTGAACAAAAGCAGCACACAGATGACTTCAACCTTGTTTGCAAGATAAAGTAGAAAAGACTATGAAAGAGAGAGGTCAAGACCCAAACTCAAGATGACATGTTAGCTCACTGTCAGCAGTAACATTTACAAATGTGCAAATTTGGCTCTGATATCAAAACTACTGCTTCCTAAGTAGGTAATTCTCCTTTGATGATCACCGCATCCAGGCATCAGGGGCACCAGGAGCCGATAAGCACCGCGTCCCGCCCCCGCTGTCAGAGCTCTTCTCCGAAACAGCGCGCCCCACTCTCGCCCAGGCCGAGCAGCGGGGGATTCCGGCTCGGCTCGCAGCTCTCACTTCGGTCCGGGAGCCACCGTCGCGCGGCGGCCGACATCGTGGAGGCGGAGCCCGGCCTCTCCCCGGGTCTCACCGGGCGGCGCCTGCCGGAGCACGCCAAGTCCACCCCCGCCCTCTTTCGCCATTCATCGCGCTCCCCTCCCCCCATCATGTGACCGCAGCCTGGACGCCAGGCTTGTTTTTCCCCCTCGGCTCAGCCCCAGCGCGCAGGCGCCTCGGAACCCATTCATTCGAACTGCGTAACAATGAGCCCCGGGGGCCCAGCGGCTGCGCGAGCTTCCCGGCTCGGTCGGAACCGCGGACGGGCCCCCCTTCCCCGGGACGTGGCGGACCGCGCCACCGGCGATCCCCCAGCCGGGCTCTCTGCACGGCACTCGCCGCCCGCCCGCTGGGACTTACAAGTCCAAACTTTCCAGGGGACCGCACCGGCCCCTTCTTCTCCCCCCCTAAGCCACACACCCGACCCGGTCCGGCCCGGCTCGGCCCCGGACACCCACCGCGAGCGCGGCCCGAGCGCCGTCCTCCGCCAGCCTCCTCCCAGCCCCGTGCCCCGACCGAGCGAGCAAGCGAGCGCCGCGGCCGCGAAGCCCGAGCGAGACGCGGGCCGGGGTGGGGATGCCAGGGGGACTCGCCGCGGGCACCGGGCGCTCGGCCCCGCACGCCGTCGGTGGGGACAGCGGGCACGCCGAGCCCAGCCCGCCGGGCCGCGCGATCCCCCCTCGGGCGCCTGCCCCTCCCTTCCCCACCCCCACCCATTCCCCACAGAAAGACAACAAACCGCCGCAAAGTGCGGGCCGCCGCGGCCGAGGGTCGCCCGGGCACGACAACGCCACCCACACTTCGCGTACCCCCGTCTGCGACCGACGCCGGCTTCCCCGCAGCGCCATACTACTACTGCCGCAGCTCTCACTCCTCAGCCGAAACTTTCCTACTTACCAAACCCGTCGCCATTACCAAGTCTTTCAAGCTTCGTCTTCCCCCTCCCCTCAACCCCCCGGGAGGGGGGTGGAGGTTGAACCTCCAAGCTACTTTTCTCGGCCTCTTATTGGATTGAAGGACTGTCAGTCAACTGTTTCACTTTTCCATTGGGTGATACCGTGGTCCGTCTCGATGGGCGGGTATGTGTTGACTTTTCCCTAGTGTTTACTGGAGGAAAGGGCATGTCAATCACCACGGTGAGCGCTTTGGATTGGACGGCTGCTGGGACTCCGGGGACCCGAGCCAAACTTTGCCTTCCAAGTGCATTGTGGGTTGGTAGTCTCCAGCATTCCTCCTCGGTATCAGAAAACTACAGGAAGAAGGACCGGGTTGGACTACATTTCCCAGAGGGGCGTGCAAAGCGCAGTCTTGATAGTAAACAAGAGTCATAGGGACACGTGTATCAGCTCGTTTGTTTTGGTGTCTGGGACAAAAGGGAGGGGGCGGAGGAAGGGAGTGTTTTAAGGCTTGGGCCTCTTCTCTTCCTCTGGGCCTGGGCTAGCACTGTGCAACCTCAGCCTTTCCCGGCGATCCTTCGGAGTCATAAACAGCCAGGATCTGCTGCTGCTGGAGGTTTGGCAGGTGGCCAGGGTATTGTTTTAGGGGAAGGAGGTGACTCGCAGGAGCGGAAGCAGTACCAGGCTCGCGTGGGACATGATCACTCACAAATCTTGTCTCAAGCACCGGGATGACGTAGATGAACGCCTCTTCCTCCTCACCCCTTCTCCATACCCCCCCACCCCCAGCCCCCTCACCCCTGCGAAGTGGGAAGTGCTAGATTGCTTTACCTGACCATCTGCTCACCATCTCTCCTTGGTGTAGCTGTGTGGACTCCATTCAGTTCGCCCAGCATTTGTAGAGAATCAGTGCCAGAGACTGTGGATGCGAGACCTCAGTCTAGGGAAGGTTCCAAGAAGGGTGGACTACTACTTGGAAATTGAGGCCGTTGAAACAGTGCGTTCCATATCCATCTACTTGTTCTTTGTGTAAGGACACAGGGGTGTGATGTATGTCTTCAACACTGAATTTGTGCATTATTTGTAAGTTTCTCTGGTGAGCTTTTTGTTAACAGGTTTTTCCTCACCCAGAAGTTACCAAAAGAAAGAAAACTGTGTTTCCTTTTTTCCCCACTAGGAGTGCCTCCTCCTGAAGTTGACTCACCAACTGAGAGGAGAGCTTCTCTACTTTAAACCTTCCCTTTAAACAAAGGTATTTATCCTAACTGGCTGTATCTATACTAAACACTATTATCTACTGTAATTGGTATTTTTACTATTCGTATTATAAGCATCATTATAGGCATTATTAAGCTTTTTTTCTTTGAACCTGGAGTATTTAATCATTTAAGAGATGGCTTAAGTTTTATTTCATTAGGTCATTGAATGCTGAAAATTTACATGAGGGTAGCAAATTAGTAGGAAATCTATTAAAGAAAATTTTTTTTGGAAAAGTCTGAAAGAATAATTCTTTTAAAATCCATACATTTCTTCAATGTGTAAATATACCTGAAAGCTACATAATGCAATCAAGAAGTTAAAATAACCTGTTTGAAACAAGTGTTCAAATTCCTTTAGGGGCTCACTGTTCAGATCCTTGAGATGGAAATTATGTGCAAATATTTACTTTCCAGGCTGGAGAGGTGGCTTAGCAGTTAAAGCATTTGCCTGAGAAGCCTAAGGACCCAGGTTTGATTCCCCAGTACCCAGGTAAGCCAGATGCACAAGGTGGCACATGTTTCTGGAGTTCATTTACAGTGGCTGGAGGCCTTGGTGTGCCCATTCTCTCCCCCACCCCACCCCAGTGTCTCTCTCTCTCAAATAAATAAATATTTTTAAAATAAAATTTGCTTTTCATGATCACAAGTAATAACCAGACTTTTTTTCTCAAAATAATCCAGAACACTAACAAAAATTCTTAACTTTTCCACTAAGGAAGAAAGTTCAGGATTTGAACTTAGATCTTTAAGATATGATAGAGTGGCTCAAAAAAGCATACCTGTATTCCTGCTATTTTGTACATACTTGTATACTCTTCTTTTCCTTTTAATAATGGAGGGTAATTGATCTATAATTTAAAATATAAACACCAGCATTTAATTTCTTGACCAACAAATAATTTCTATTCATGGAGTACACCTAACAATTTAAAGTCAGTATTTAGGATATTTATCTACTTTTTTGTATTTATGTATTTTTTAACTTCTTCCAAAAACTAAGAAACTGTCTTCCCAAAAAATGAGATTGCAAGAGTTCTGAGGCCATATGCACCATCAGAGTTGGCATCCTACACGTGAATTTGGCCAAAGCTGGCTGCTCCCGTTGCCACCACCAGTACTGAAGTCCTGTGTGCAAAAGTCCATGCACATCTGCCTGCTCCTAGTGCCCTTTACCCCTTCTCTTGCCTGTCAGTGCCACTGGTACTCAGGTCTTGCATTCTTGACTCTAGGCGCCACAGTTAGATCTCAGTGCACCTTTCCCCTCCCCACCCATAAGTCCAACCACCACACACAGGGAACAGTGCTCACTCCCCACTCCCTCACCCTTGTCCCAGGTATCTCCATTACTGAATCCAAAGCAGCACCAAGCTGGGCAAACACAAGCGAAGACAAAGGAACACCAAGCACTAAAGCAAACACTTAACACAGGTGTGAAAGAAAGATTGACAAACACACTATCTCTAGATGGGCAAGGCTCAATGAAAAATGGGTAACAAAAATCTAGGGCAATGTGTTTCCTCTAAGAACTAATCCTCACAGCAGAGCCCCCTACCACGTGACTGGTACTTAGAGGAGTCACTGGACAAAGAACTCAAAGAGGACATAAATAAATGCCTTAACGATTCTAAAGAGAACACAAACAGTTAAATGGGGATGTCAAACCAGGATATAAAAATGGATTGCACTAAAGATTACAAAAAAATGGGTTTCAAAAAAAAAAAACTAAGGGCTGGAGAGATGGCTTAGCCGTTAAGGCACTTGCCTGTGAAGCCAGCGGACCCAGGCTCAATTCCCCAGTACTCACATAAGCCAAATACACATGGTAGTGCATGTGTCTGGAGTTCCATTTGCAGTGGCTAGAGGCCCTGGCATGCCAATTCATTCTCTCTCTCTCTCACTTTCTCTCTGTCATAATAAAAATATTTTTAAAAATTAAAAAAGACAAACAAATGATGATGAAAATGAAAACTGCAGTAAGTCAAATAAAAGGCTCCACTGAAAGCCTCTCCAGTAGAATGATAGAGTGGATAAACTGGAAGACGGAGTATCAGACCTTGAAGACCAAGTAGAGGAATTGGAATACCTACTCAAAAACAGTGAGAAGTTCAAAAGAATAATGAATAGGTTCTGAGAGATATTTGGGACACCATGAAAAGACCAGATTTATGCATGAATGGGCATGAAAGAAAGAGAATTTCAGACCAAAGACAAAATATTTTCAATAAAATTATAGAAGAAAGTTTCCCAAATCTAAGAAAATAGATGTCCATCCAAGAACAAGAGGCATACAAAAGAGCAAATAGGGCTGGAGAGATGGCTTAGCAGTTAAGGCGCCTGCCTGCTAAGCCTAAGAACCCAGTTCCAATCTCCAGGTCCCACATTTAGCCAGATGCAAAGTGACACAAGGGCTCAATCCCACACTTGCCCACAAGGGGGTGCACACATCTGGATTTCCCTTACAGCAGCTGAGAGACTGCTGGCGTGCCCATTCTCTGTCTCCCTCTCCCTCTATCTCTGTCTGTCTCTCTCTGTGTCTCTCTCCACAAATAAAAAATAAAAAAAAATTTATAAAAAGAGCAAATAGACATGACCAGAAAAGAAACTCCCTACATCATATTATAACCCAAACTGTAAATACACAAAGAGTACTGAAAGCTGCAAGAAAGAAAATAAGCCCATCAGAATTAATAACCTATTTTTCAATGGAAAGCTAGAAGGACTAGATATGACATATTTTAAGTACTGAAATACCATAAACCAGTGCTATAGAGGATACTGGATGGAATATTTCACATCTAAAGGATGGATAAACATTCAAGAGGCTATGGGGTCGAGGGGAAGGAAATAATGATGCTAGAATAGTTAAGCAAACAAAGCCTAAGAAAACAAAATACCCTAAAATCAACATTACAGAGATTAACCTATATTTTTCAGTAATAACTTTGAATATCAATGGCCTCATGTCCACAATCAAAAGACAGATTTATTGGACTTCTGGTTAAGATGGCAGTGCAGTAACATGCCAAAGCAGACTACAGGGGAAACAGGCAGTAAAACAGCACAATACACTCTGCTACTAAAAAGTGAAGGTGTGTAAGGAATTGTTAAACCCAGCAGAGAAGCAGGAGAGACCCAGAGCTTCTAGCAACCACAAAAGCAGCCAGGATCGTCTGCAGCTGCAGCTCCAAGGGGCAGTTCACTGGGAAGGGCTACTCACCCAGCCCCTCCTGAGTCACAAGGGCAGAACTATGGTGAAGGGACTCTTCTCATGAGCCTCACAAAGTCAAGAAACCTGAAAGAAGAAGAAGAAGGAGGAGGAGGGAGGAGGGAGGAGGGAGGAGGACAGGGACCAAATGAGCCACTCCTGAAGGAGGAGACAACAGGGACCAGCTGAGCAGCTGTGGAAAAACTTCAGGCACTCTCCACAGCCTTCCCTCCCCATCCACCAGCACAGGGAACCACTGGAGAACTCAGGACATGAAGGATCTTGGCCATACCTCAGCCACACAACATCCATCACAGCCGATTAGAACAGCAGATCCACCAACTCAACCAACCTAGCTGAGCCCACAGCACAACAAAGAGGGAACCAGCTGGGTACTCAGCATAGGTGAGACCATAAGTGATCCCAAAAGGTAACAGAGCCTACTTACACCTACGCCAAATCTAGGTATATAGACCTGTACTGGAAGTGCCAATAATGGCTTCCATGTCAGAACAGGTTATAGGTTAGACTTGATTTTTATTTATTTACTTGTTAGGAGAGAGAGAGAGAGAGAGAGAGACAGAAGGGGTACACCAGGACTTCCAGGTCAGCCTGAGCTAGAGTGAGACCCTACCTCGGAAAACCAAATAAATAAACAAATATAAATATTTTTAAAAATGTAAACCAAGGTGAGATAAGCAATTTAAACAGATAAATAACATGTAATGAAATTGAAGTGATAATTAAATAATCTAGCTAAGAATGTCCAGGCCCAGACAGACTCACTGTAGAATTCTACTAGAACTTTAAAGAAGTGAACAATACTTCTCAACTTATTTCATAATAGATAAAATGAATTTACAAAGCCAGCTAATAGCAAAACACAACACCAACAAAAATAAAACTATAAACCAATATCCCTGAGGAACACAGATGCAAAAATTCTCAATAAATGCTTGCAAACTGAAGTCAAGAATGTATCAAGATGATCATTCACCTAGATCAAGTTGGCTCCATTGCAGAGACACAGGGATGGTTCAGCATACACAAATCAGATGAGAGTGGGCATGTTCAGCATGGCATATGTATAGATGAAATATATAAATCAATAAATGTAATATGTCACCTAAATAGACTCAAGGGCAAAAATCACATAATCATTTCAATATATGCAGAAAAGGTCTTTGACAAAATCCAACATCCTTTCATGATAAAAATCCTGGAAAGATGAGGGAGGAGGAGAGAACATATTTCAATAAAAGAGATATATGACAAGCCCATAGCCAACATTATACTAAATGGAGAAAAGTTCAAAGCATGTACACTAAAAGCTGGAACAAAACAATGGTATCAACTTTCCCCACTCCAACACAGTGCTTACAGTTTTAACTTGCGCAATAAACAAGAGAAGGAAATAAAAGGCAAACAAATAGGAAAGGAAAAAGCAAAACTATATTCATTTGCAGAAATATGATGCTATACACAAGAAACCATAAAGACTCCACCAAAAAAAAACTTTTGGCAAAGTATCCAGATACAAAATTAACATTAAAAAACCCAGTAGACTTCTTATATGCCAATGAAAAACACACTGAGAGAGAAATCAAGCACACAGCCTCATTCATAATAGCCTCAAAATATTAAATCCCTTGGAATATCCCTAGCCAAGGAAGCTAGAGAGTTCTGCAATGAAAACTTCCAAACACTGAAGAAATTGAGGCCATGAGAAGATGGAAAGCTCTCCAATGCTCATAGATTAGAAGAATTAATATCATGAAAACAGCCATCCTGCCAACGATGTATAAATTCAGTGACATCCCAATCAAAATCCCAGTACCATTCTTCACAGAAATCGAAAAAAATCATACAGGAGCACAAAAAAACAAAAAAACCACAGAGCCAACACAAAACTGGACAGAAAGTACCATTTAATAGCCAGGTGTGGTGGTGCATGCCTTGAATCCCAGCACTTGGGAGACAGAGGTTAAGAGAATCACTGTGAGTTTGAGGTCAGCCTGGAACTACAGAATGAGTTTTAGGTTAGCCTGGACTAAAGTAGGACCCTACCAAGAGGGGGGGATATAAAGAGTACCATTTAAGGTATCACCATGCCTAATTTCAAGCTATGCTATGGAACCATAGTAACAAAAGCACCATGATACCAGCACAAAACCAGACACAAGGACCAGTGGAATAGAACAGATGATCTAGGGTAAGTCTAGGTGACTACAACCTTGTGATTGTACACTTCGGAAAAAAAAAAAAAAAAAAAACTTCATCTTTAACAAATGGTGCTGGGGAAACTGAAATTGGAGCCGGGTATGGTATTGCACGCCTTTAATCACAGCACTTGCGGCCAGAGGTAGGAGGATCATCGTGAGTTCAAGGCCACCCTGAAATAGTGAATTCCAAGTCAGCCTGGGCTAGAGTAAGACCTGACCTCAAAAAACAAAAACAAACAAAAAACAACAACAAAAGAATGAAATTGGGTCCTTATTTTTTATCCTGCACAAAACCCAACTCCAAATGTATCAAAGGTCTCAAGAGAAGTCTTGAAGCCCTGAGACATCTTGAGGAAAACGTAGGCAACATGCTTCAATATGCAGGATAGGGAAGGACTTTCTGAATAGGACTCCTATTCAGAAGTTGCCCGGGAAATACTGCAGTCAACATTGGGATCTCAAGAAACTAAGCAAAGGAAATCATGAATTAATTAAGAAAAGAGGCAGCCTACAAAATGGGAGAAAATCTGCCTGTTACCCATCGGACAGAAGGTTATTATCTAGAATACACAAAGAACTAAAACAAAACAAACAACAAAGAAATGATCAAGAAAACAACTCAGTTATAAAGTAGACTATGGGGCTGGGAAGAAGGCTTGCTTAGAGCCTGTCAGGCCAGAATCAACTTCCAAGCCACCATGTAAACTGGATGCAGTAGTGCACACCTTTGGTATTTATTTGCAGTGGCAAGAGGCCCTAGTTCCCCCCCCACACACACATACTCACATGCAAATAATTTTTTAAGTAGGCTTTGGAGCTGAAGAGAGTACTAAAAAGAATAAACAGAAATGGTTTACAAATACTTTTTAAAGCATTCAACATCCTTGGGCATCAGGAAAATGTAAATTAAAACTTCTTTGAAGCCAAGCATGGTAGCACATGCCTTTAATCCCACTCACACACTCAGGAGGAGGAGGAGGACTGATATGAGCATGAGGCCAGCCTGGGAGTGTAAAGTGAGTTCCAGTCAGCCTGGACCAGAGTGAGACCCTACCACTAATATAACAAACAACAATAATAATAAATAAAAAATCTTTGGGATTTCATCTCACCCTAATCAGAATGGCAATCATCAAGAAAACAAATGAGCAGTTCCCCTGTGCTGGTGGGGGCCCACATGCAGCAAGGCAGTGAGAACCGAGGAGATGATTACCCCCCCGCCCCGCCCCGCACATCAGCCAGGGCTCAGGTGAAACCACAGAGGAACTGGGAAGAGGTGCCAGAGCGCTGCTTCCAAGGAGAGCCCGACAACCAGCCCCAGGGTGATGAAGACAGACACTGAGGCTTCTCAAAACGTACCAATGCAGAAATCCAGAAGCTGCCAAAAGCACAACACTAAAGTACACTTAAAACACACGCACCACGGCTCAGGGAATTTTACGGAAGAGGGGGTAGAAAGAACCCCACCCTCTTACAATGACTGACTGCTGCTCTCACATCTATCTCATAGCCCACAACCCCAGGGGGAATACCAGCAATCCCAGTGAGGAGGGTCCTCAGCGGAATGGGACAGGAAGGAGGGAATGATGGTACTAACACATGGTGTGTCTATACAAACTATATACTTAATTAAAAAAAGAAAAAGAAAAACAAATGACAACCAGTGTTGGTGAGAATGTGGGGGAAAAGGAACTCTACTGCTGGCTGGAGTGTAAACTAGTATAACTACTATGGAAATCAAAAAGATCAAAAGCTAAAAATTGAACTACCATATGACTTGTCTATACCATTCATGAGTTTACACCGAAAGTTTATATCCTACCTCAGAGATACTTGCACAGCCGTGTTAATTACTGCTCTATTCACAAAAGCAAGAAAATGGATTAATCTAGATGTCCGTCAATGATAACTAGATAATGAAAATGTGGTAGATATACACAAAGGGATTTTTTCAACTGTAAGGAAACAATGAAATTTGCAAGAAATGGATGGAATTGGAAAATATTATATTTAGTGAAGTAACTCAGGCTCAAAAGACAAATCTGCTGGGCATGGTGGTGCACACCTTTAATCCCAGCACTTGGGAGGCAGAGGTAGGAGGATTGCTGTGAGTTTGAGGCCACCTGAGACTACATAGTGAATTCCAGGTCAGCCTGGACTATTGCAAAACCCTACCTCGAAAAAACTAAAAAATAAAAATAAAAAAAGACAGATCTTACATGTTCTTTCTCATGCAGATCCTAGCTTCAATTCTTCATACCTGTGAAGTCAATTTGGAGTCTTTGTAGAGACCAGGAAGTTAGAAAAGAAATAAAGGGGACCTGGGGAAAAGAGGTTTTAAGGGAAGGAGATAGAAGAAAACAATTGGTATGAAAACAGTAGGTTACAGGGATACTGGGGTTGGAAAGGGTTAAACAGGGTTGAAGGTGAGAAGCAAGGGGTTGAGAGGAATAACCAAAACTCAAGAGTTACGCAAAAGTCATAAGAAAATCTACTACTTATTAAAGCTAACAAAAACATACAAAATGGGGCGGGAGAGATGGCTTAGCGGTTTAGGCGCCTGCCTGCTAAGCTTAAGAATGCCGGTTCCAATCTCCAGGTCCCACATTTAGCCAGATGCAGTGACACAAGGGCGCAATGCTGCACTTGCCCACAAGGGGGCGCACACATCTGGAGTTCGTTCATAGCGGTTGAGAGGCTGCTGGCATCCCCATTCTCTGTCTGTCTCCCTCTCCATCCCTCTCTCTCTCTCTTTGTCTCTTTCTCTCTCAAAATACATATACAAAATGGAGCTGGGTGTGGTGGTGCACGCCTTTAATCCCAGCACTTGGGAGGCAGAGGTAGGAGGATTGCCATGAGTTCCAGGCTACCCTAAGACTACATAGTGAATTCTAGGTCAGCCTGGGCTTGAGCAAGATCCTACCTAGAAAAACAAAACTATATATATCCAGGTGTGATGGCGCATGCCTTTAATCCTAGCACTCAGGAGGCAGGGGTAGGAGGATCATTGTGAGTTCAAGGCCACCCTGAGACTACATAGTGAATTCCATGTCAGGCTCTGGGGTAGAGTGAGACTTTACCTCAAAAAACCAAATATATAAAAATACATACATACATATCCAAAAAAATTAATAATCATTATAATAATAAATGGAAATATCCTGATCAAATGGATTATGCTACTCCTAGTAGCCATGGCTTATCAAGCAATGGTATCAATGCCAGGCACAAGAAACCAGTCTTGAGAGTTGTTGGTCAGAAAAGCCTCTAAGGCGCCCAACACAATGCAGAGTAGCGCTATGGCTCTTGGCTGCCCATCAGAACGGAAAGATAGTGCTGAAGTCACCACACCTATTGGTTGCAGGACATAGAGACTGTGATGGTTAAGTTTGTGTCAACTTGATTTGTTTAGGAATCCACAGACATTCCTCATAAGTGTGTTTCTGAGGCTGCCTCTAGGAAGGATTAACTAAAGGAAGAATCCTTCCCCAGGGTATCCTGCTAGTGGAGGAGGGGGCTGGTTGGGGAGCTCTGGGAAGAAAGGCTCTCTCTCCCACCTGGCTGCCGGTGCTACTAGCTGCTTGGTGTTTTCTCTTGGTACCTGCTGCTTGGTGTTGCTGCTCCAGTGTGGACTGAAGACCAGGGTGGACTGAAAGTGTCTCTCCAGGAAGCCTCCAGGCGGATTGGGACTGCTGAGGCCTCCAGCCTCCACTGAGCAGCACCGGGTTTCTTGACTCTCGGACCTGCAACCTGCTATTGCTGGACTGTGTAAGCTAATCCAATAAATCCCCTTTTAATACAATTCATTCTGTCCATTCTGTTCCTCTAGAGAACCCTGACTAATACAGAGACTCAAGTCTCTATGGAGCTGAAGCAGAAGCTTCCTTCCTGCAGGCTAGTTTGCAGTGTGGGGAAGTACATAGCATAGACTGCTGTCAGAGAGAAGTCACCAACAACCCAAAAGTGAATCCTGCATTCTACAATTCCGATTCCACCAGCCAATCTTCTGGTGCAATAGAGGTAAGACTGTTCTGGGGGTAACCAATAGCTCTCTGATTAGATTTGAGGCCCTCTCCACTGGAGGGAAATATGTGCCTAGTGATGAAAACTAGGTTAAAAGCTTATGGCTGGGAGACCATAGGCTTAGGGAAGAATCTACTATTATTTTATTGCTAAACAGATGTGCTATCAAACTACCTCCTAAATATTTATCATTAAATGATCCACACTGATCACAGCCCTGCTCAGAAAAAGTGTTGTTCTTTTCTCAGCTGTGGCTCAGGGGACATTGTGGAAGATGGGAAGGAAAGAGTAAAAGCTGGATGATGGGAAGGAGCGTGTGGGACACTGTTGCCTGGCCATGTCAAGGCCATTGCCCCGATGAATTCATGGCCGCTGCAGTTACCTGCACAAGACCCACATATATGACAGGGCCAAACGATCGTATTGGTGGACATGGAAGGAGCCTGAGAGTCGATGCCCCTCTCTGACGAATAATGAGAGATGATGAGTACAGTGGGAATGAGAGAGCTACAGAGGGTAATGTGGGGTAGATATGATCAAAATGTAATATATATGCATGAAAAATTTAAAAAAAATCCCTCATTTCACAATCATGCTTTCTTCAGGACAGCACCTACATTTGTAAGTAACTATTTTCTTTTAAAAATTTTTTTTTCAATTTTATTTGTAGAGAGAGAGAGAGAGAGAGACTGAGGGAGAGAGGGAGGAATTGGCACGCCAGGGCCTCAGCCACTGCAATTGAACTGTACGTGCTTATGGCACCTAGTAGGCATGTGCGACCTTGCACTTGCCTCACTTTGTGCGTCTGGCTTACATGGGATCTGAAGAGTCAAATATGGGTCCTTAGGTTTTGCAGGCAAGAGCTTAACTGCTAAGCCATCTCTCCTGTAAATGACTATTTTCAAGAATAATGCTCACTAAGACTAACATTAGAACCAAAATATCTGATGAGCACCTTGAGAACTCAGAATTGCAGGCCCTTCTTTGTTGATAGCTTTTGAATTTACTTAAAATTCTCATACGTGTATTTTGATCCTAATCCCCTCCCATTACTTTCTTTTGTTCTACTCCCCATCTTCCTTCCACTTGTCTCTTCTATTTTGACTTGTGATTATTAATATATATTTTGAGGTAGGGACTCTGGTCCAGGCTGACCTGATTTCACTATTAGTCTTGGCCTCGAACTCAGTGATCCTCCTACCTCTGCCTCCCGAGTGCTGGGATTAAAGGCGTGCGCCACCACGCCCGGCTTGATTATTAATATTATCTTTGCCCTTCTCCGTCATCCCTGATGATTGGTTGATGGGCCCATTATTGATAGTGCCTGTCTCGTGCAGGTAACAATAGCACTGTGAGATCATGAACTCAACAGGTCCTGAACTTTGTGTCCAGAAGACAGCATTCTGAAGTACTACTCCTTGTCCTTTGGCTCTTAAATGTTTTCCACCACCTCTTCCATAATGTTCCCTGAGCCTTGGAGGGCGTGATAGAGATATCTCATTGAGTCCTGAGCCCCAACTGTCACTTCTCAGAACTGTAACTCACTTTGAGTCCCTCTAGTCATCACCACTATCTGCAAAAAGCTTATTTGACCCAAAATAAGAGCAGTACTAATCTATGGACATAAACATAGGTATTTATGTGATGGGCATAACATATCCATTTAGCCAAACAACAGGAAACACTTGCCTCGTGCAGACTATGACCATCTCAGCCATAGGCTTTTGTATGGATTCCCTCCAGTGGAGTAGGCCTCAGGTTCAGTCAGAGTAGCTGGTTACCTCCGCAACAGTCGGGTCAGCATTGCACCAGGGGGAAGATCTTGCATTGCTGGCCACTTGTATAGCTGGCAGTGTCCACTGCTGGTGGTCCATTGTTGATGACGTTACTCCCAGAGCAGATTGCATGCACATTTCAGCTCTATGACAACTAGCTAGCAGGGAGAAGTTTTCCAACTCTTTTCTAGTTTGATTTCTTAGGTCCAGCAACCAAAGCCTGTCTTCAGCAATCGGATCTTACCATTCAGTTGTGATGGGAACCAAGAGCATTGGCAATGCCCTGAATTATTTTGGGAGCCTAGGGACCTCACTGACCAACAACTTACTGGGAGGTATCCTATGCCTAGCTCTGGACTTTCCCCGTAACAACTTATGGCTCTGCCAAAGCATTATCCACCTAGACCCCTAGAGTACTTCTGCCCAAACCCAACTTTATTTTTTAATTTTTAAAACATTTTTGTTTACGTGTGTGTGTGTGTGTGTGTGTGTGTTGTTGGTTGTTGGTGGTGGGATGGAAGGTGGCACACCAGGTCCTCTTGCCACTTCAAATGAAAGCTGGATGCATGTGCATTTTTTTTTTTTTTTTTTTGCATCTGGCTTTTTGTGGGTATTGGGGAATTAAATCTAGGGTTGCAGACTGTGCAAACGAGTGCCTTTAACCACTGAGCCATCTCCCTAACAACCCTTTTCAAATTAAAAATTTTTTAAATATTTTGTTTATTTCTTTATTTGAGAGACAGACCGAGAGACAGAGAGAAAGAGAGAGAATGGGCACTCCAGGGCCTCTAGCCACTGCAAACAAACTCCAGACACATGAGCCACCTTGTGCATCTGGGTTTACATGGGCCCTGGAGACTCAAACCTGGGTCCTTTGGCTTTGCACTAACCATTAAGCAATCTCTCCAGCTCCAAGTTTTAAAATATTTTATTTTTATTTATTTATTTGAAAAAGGCAGAGAGAAAAAGAGAGGTAAAGAGAGAGAGGGAGAGGGAGAGAGAGAGAATGGGTATGTCAGGGCCTCTAGTCACTGCAAATGAACTCCAGACACATGTGCCACTCTGTGCATCTGGCTTATGTGGGTCCTGAGGAATCAACCCCAGGTCCTTTAGCTTTGCAGGCAAGCTCCTTAACCACTAAGCCATCTCTCTAGCCCTAAATTAAATTTAAAAAATATTTTATGTTTATTTGACAGAGAAAGAGGGAGAGAGAGGGTTGAATATGGGTGTGCCAGGGCCTTCAGCACTGCAAATGCACTCCAGATGCATGTGCTACCTTGTGCAGCTGGCTTATGTGGGTCCTGGGGAATGGGACCTGGGTCCTTTGGCTTTGTAGGCAAGTGCCTTAAACAGCTAAGCCACCTCTCGAGCCCCCTAAATTAAAAATTTTAAATCAGCTATTGATGTTTCCATATGGCTTTTTCATAACATCGTAAGTTTTGTTAACCCTCTCCCTATCCTCTCCTCTACTTCATCATCCTCCCCTGACTCCCAATTTAAATCTTTCCCCAGTATTCCTCCCCTTTATTTACATATCTACTATCTCCTCCACTTAAGCCCTCCCCACTCCTCCCATGGAACCTTTCTAACTTCCTGCCCTGTACTGCTGACAGTTTCTTTTTTTTTTTGTCTTGTCTTGTTTTTTTTTTTTTTTTTTTTTTTTTTTGAGGTAGGGTCTCACTCTAGCTCAGGCTGACTTGGAATTCACTCTGTAGTCTCAGGGTGGCCTGGAACTCACGGTGATCCTCCTACCGCTGCCTCCCAAGTGCTGGGATTAAAGGAGTGTGCCACCACGCCTGAACTAACAGTTTTTCATACCATTAACATGGTAGCATGTCTCAAATCATAAAATAATGTCCACATTTGGACTTGACTCAAGCAATCTTACTGAGTCAGGATGGAAATGATGTCACCATAGCCAGCATCAACACTTTGAAGGACTTCCTGGAATTTAGCTTCATGACAGCTTTCAAAAAGTTTCAAATTTCAGAGCTTGCTGTATTTTAGGTTTTCAGATTAGAGATGCTCAACAGGTAAAATAGGCAACTATTCCAGAATCCTAAAAGCCCTGAAACCCAAAACACTTCTGCTCCTGAGCATTTCTGAAAAGAGCTATTGTTTGTGCAGTTTAGAAATGAGTCTCATTTTCCAGCTGCATTAAATAAGCACTCTTGCACTCCACATCTTTTTGTCTCTTTCATGTTGTCTCATTATCACATTTCAGATATCATATCAGTGCACCATAGTAAGTGTTGAAGACATTCTACTTGAGCTTTAAAGAGCAATTATGGGAAAAACTTTAAATGTCCTTATGAAGAACAGCTATCAAAATAATGTAAATGCTTTCTTTTCAAAAGCTTATTTGTGGGGCTGAGGTGATGGTTAAAAGCACTGGCTGCACAAGCTTGACAAGTTTAGGGCCTCATAAACCCCAGGGTGAAGTGTTGCATGCATCTGTAATCCCAGTGTGTCCAAGACAGAGTCACAAGAGCTCATGGGCCAGCTCGCCTGATGTTTGCAGAGGCGAACAAGAGATCCTGTCTGAAGGTGGGAGGTGAAGACCGACACCCCGACGTTGTCTCATGACCTCCACATGTGTACTGGCGTGTGTGCACAGGTATACACACTCCCTTCCCCAAAACGTCATTTGTAGCCAAGCATGGCAGTCTGTGCCTTTCATCCTAGCCACTAAGGAGGCTGTGGCAGGAAGGATTGTTTGGGTCTAAGAGTTTGAGAACAGCCTGGACAACATAGTTAAACTATCCTAAAGGGGAAAAAAAAAGCAAAATCACTTGTGTACTTTCAAGAACACAGTCACGTGAAAGGAAATGCACTTGTATTAAATCTAGCCAGCCTAAAAGAGCTAAGTTCAGTAGGATGCTGTTAGATTTCCAGTTGGGACAAAGATGGAAAATGCGCATTAAGAAGCAACTTAATCCAAGATTTTAACTGAATTTTGTTGCTCATTGTGATAGTTAAGTTTATGTCAACTTCATCTGTTTAGGAATCCACAGACATTCCTCATAAGTGTGTCTCTGTGGTGGCTTCTAGGAAGGATTGAAGAAGAAATCCTTCCCCTAGGGTGAACCCTTTCCCCAGAGTGGGCGGCCCCTCTCAGAGGAGGGGGCTGGTTTATCTAAAGAAGCTCTGGGAAGGAAAGTTCCCCTCCTCCCACCTGGCTGCGGGTGCTGCTTGCTGCTTTCCAGTGTGGACTGAAGAGCAGTGTCTCTCTAGGACGCCTTCAGGCCTTCAGTGCCGGATCGGGACTGCTGAGGCATCCAGCCTCATGGACTGAGCAGCTGCCCGGTTCCTTGACTCTTGGGCCTGTAACCTGCTATTGCTGGACTGTCGTAAACTAAGCCAATAAATTCCCTTTTAATACAATTCATTCAATCGGTTCGGTTCCTCTAGAGAACCCTGACTAATACACTCATAAACTCAAAGATTCTACCTTGAAAACATTTTTCACATTAAATATAAATATTAAGGGCTTCCTGGCATGGTGGCACACACCTTAAATCCCAGCACTCAGGAGGTTGAGGTAGGAGGATCACTGTGAATTCCAGGTCAGCCTGGGCTAGACAAGACTCTACCTCAAAAAACCAAAAAAGAAAAAAAATCTCTCTCTCTCTCCATCTATCATCTATCTGTCTGTCTGTCTGTCTGTCTATCTATCTATCTATCTATCTATCTATCTATCTATCTATCTATCTATCATCTATCACAAAGCATATAGCCCTGGGTTTAATCCTCACCACATCAAGTGGAGAAGGGGTGGACTGATAGATTTTAGGGTTTCACATCTGGGCTGTTGCAGTCAGAGTCTAAAGTGAATGAGAACTCAGCAGGTTGACGCCTGAATTGCTCTCAGTAGTGCTTGCTGGATCTGTGCACATATAAAATTTCCTGTTGTGGGCCCTGGGTTGGTTAGAACCTCCGCACCACGGACGAAGGTTGGGGTCCGATAAAGGCATCTGGGTGATGGTTCCATTTGCCAGGAGATCGCCCTACTTGCTTTTGCCTCATTTTTTTCTAAGGAAAAGAGCCAAATGGAGGAAAACCCAAACCAAACTGAGGCTTATGTCACTTGTGTTTACATTTTCTTTTGTGCCTGGAAAAAAAAGGCTTCATTTTTCCAGTTGGGAGTGGAAAATGCACTAATATTAATGTTATAGTCCCCTTCTCGTTGCTGGGACAAAACACCCAACCAGAGGCAGCTGAAGGAAAGGGTTTATTTTGGTTTACAGTTTTGAGGAAAAGTTTTATTACAGCAGGGAAACATGGCAGAGCAAGAAAACTAGCATCACATTGATACATCGGCAGGAAAGAAGAGAGAAGAACAAGAAATGGGGTAGGGTTATAAAACCTCAGGGTGCACTCTCTAGTGACAGCCTTCCTCCGGTAAGACCCTACCTCCTAAACGTTCCATAAACTTCCTGAACGGGTCCATCAACTGGGGATTAAATATACAAACATAAGAGTCTACGGGAGACATTTTACATTCAAACCACCACACACGCCTTTATAAAACAACATTTATAATCGCTATTAACTGTATGCATACCCACACACATTTGTCTTTTTTATATTTGGAGATGGCAGTATTCAGGCTATGGCTAAAATCAGAGAAAACCACCTTAAGTTGGTGCCATTTAATTGTTATTCATACAACTAATTCCATATCACACATCATCACATCTTACCATAAACAGATAATACATGCTCCTTACGGATTTCCAAGGCAAATTTAAATTTCAAACTTAGAGCATACATTGTTCAAGACCCATGTCTGTTAGTCAAATAAAGTTTTCCTCTCAACATTGTCTTACTCTGTATTATGCAATTTTTTCTAAAGGACTCGTCTATTAATCATATTTAGAAAACAGAAGATTTTGCAAGAAAGAAAGAAATCTTGGGCTGGAGAAGTGGCTCAGAGGCGCTTGCCTACAAAACTTAATGACCAGAGTTAGATTCCCCAATACCCACATAAAGTCAGATGCACAAAATGGTACACGCATCTGGGGTCTGTTTGCAGTGGCTAGAGGCCCTGGCATGCCCATTCTCTCTGCCTATCTCTCTTTGCTTGGAAAGAAAGAAGAAAGAAAGGAAGGAAGGAAGGAGGGAGGGAGGGAGGGAGGGAGGGAGGGAGGGAGGGAGAGAGGGAGGGAGGGGGGAAGAAAGGGGAAATACATAAATTTTAGTGAGGGGTGATGGCACTTATTTGCAAAGCCTTTTGGCCTGGGTTCAATTTCCTATACCCATATAAAGCCAGATGCTAAACTTGTAGTAAGAGACCTTGGTGAACCCATACTACACACACACACACACACACACACACACACACACACACAGAGAGAGAGAGAGAGAGAGAGAGAGAGAGCGCTAAATTTTCCATGAGTTCTGACTTCATTTCTCAACATGAAGTTATGGATTGTCCTTGGTATACAAAATAACTGCTATGTTCTCATGGACACATAAGTCCTCTGTATGTAACTGTCATGTTCTCACAGACATGTAAGTCCTCTGTATGTAACTATATTTTGTTTACATGTCCACAATTTGTCAATTATGCTTATAATGTCTTAAAAAGTAACTGAAAACAACTACATATTTTCAGTTTTTCAACAAATTTTGCTATCTTTCAAAATCTTCTGGACCAGGTAATGCCTCAACTCTAATTTCTTTTTTTGCCAAAATTCTGACATACATTATTCTGCACTTCCCACTACATTTAGAAGCAAGCCAGTGTTAGCATTTTATTTAGATATGAGAATTCCCTCTTCAGTTATTTAGCAAAGCCTTGGTTTAATCCACATGTAACCTCAAAATATGCACATTGTTTAAGAATGCTAAATGTTGTCCAGTGCATGTACTACTAACATTTTCTGAAAAAGGAAAACAAACCCATCTGTGTTGTTAAAGATGCTTTAGAAATGAAAACTCAGCACTGTTTTAATCTTTTACTCTTCAATCAAGTTTCATTGAAAACACTTCAAAACCTCCTGGGAGGTGTACTAGTCAATGCCAATAGTAAGCCAAATGGTGATTTAGCTTAATTTTCAGGTAGTAGTCTATTAAAAAATACACTCATACTGACATACAGGAAACGCGTATACCTGTATACTTATTTAAAACAGGGAAAGCTAAAAATTCCTAATCCTTTTCTTAGTCACACCTAGTGCATACTCAGGAGGCTCCAGCTTTGAATGACAACTTTAGCAAAGAATTTCAAACAGTAAAGACTCTTTATAATGACAGCCAAAAGCCAAACTTGGTTTTTTAAATTTTTAATTCTTTTAATTTTTTGGTGCTAGGGAACTGAACCCAGGGCCTTGTGTGTGCTAGGCAAACACTCTACACTGAGCTTTATCTCCAACCATGCTTTTTTTTGTGTGTGGTGTTCTTTTTTTTTTTGGTTTTCCAAGGTCGGGTCTCAGTCCAGCTCAGGCTGACCTGGAATTCACTCTGTAGTCTCAGGGTGGCCTCTAACTCATGGCGATCCTCCTACCTCTGCCTCCCGAGTGCTGGGATTAAAGGTGTGCACCACCACACCCAGCTTTTTAAAATATATATATTTTTATTTATTTGTTTGAGAGAGAGAGAGAGAGATACAGAAATAGGCAGGTAGAGAGAGAGAGAGAAAGAGAATGGGTGCGCCGGGGCCTCCAGCCACAGCAAAGGAACTCCAGATGCTTGTGCCCCCTTGTGCATCTAGCTTATGTGGGTCCTGGAAAATTGAGCCTCGAACCGGGGTCCTTAGGCTTCACAGGCAAGCATTTAACCATTAAGCCATCTCTCCAGCCCCACACCCAGCTTTTGTGTATTTTTTTATGAGAGAGAGAGACAGCAAGAGCAACAGTGACTGAATTAGCACAATAGGGCTTCCAGCCACTGTAATCAAACTCCAGACGTGTGTGCCACCTTGTACACATGTATAAACTTGTGCACTTGCATCACCTTGTGTGTCTGGCTTACATGGGACCTGCAGAGTCGAACATGGGTATTTAGGCTTCGCAGGCAAGTGCCTTAACCAATCCATCTCTCCTGCCTCTAAGATTTAATTAGATAACTTTACAAATGAATTCCTTAGATTTATTTGGTAATTCTAAATGGGCAAATAAATCTGCAACATATCAATTATTTTCACATATGACTAACATTTAAAATCTAAAACACAAACTTACTGTTACATAAGCCCATATTTTCTTGCTGCATTATGCTGCGGCATATAGGCCATGTCTCATGTTTTTCTTTTTTTTTTTTTTAAGATTTTAAAAATCTATTTATTTATTTATTAGAGACAGAGAGAGGGGTGGGGGAGAGATAGAGAGAGAGTGAGAAATGTTGTGCCAGGGCTGTTAGCCATTGCAAACCAACTCCAGACACATGCGCCACCATATTCATCTGGCTTATGTGGGACCTGGAGAATAGAACCTGGATCCTTAGGCTTCACAGGCAAGTGCCTTAACCACTAAGCCATCTCTCCAGCCCTTTTTGATTTTTAAAAATATTTTTATTATTTGCAAGCGACAGAGAGGAGAGGCAGCAGCTGCAAACAAACTCTAGACACATGCATCATTTTGTGCATTTGGCTTTATGTGGGTATTAGGGAATGGAACCCAGGTTATGAGGTGTTACAGGCCAGCATCTTAAGTGCTGAGTCATCTCTCCAGCCCTGTCTCATATTTTTCGTTTCATCTGTACTCAGGGTAAATCATACTGAAGCAAAAAAGTGCCAAAAACAACAATATGTTTTATTACAAAAGTGTGCTTTATTATAAGGAAAATTTAAATATAACCAACAATACTGAAAATAACAGAACTGGCATTTATAGCCTTTGTCAGAGTTCTTTATTAAACAGGCATTTGTTTGCTGTTCCATGAAGAGTTAACAATCAGCTTATGCAACGCAACCCAAGAGAACTAAAAAGTGAACAAATACTATAGAATGATGAAACAAGAACTTGAGTAGCTTTTTTTTGTTCTTTTTGCTTATTTATGAGATGTGGCTTATCAAATATGAAATAGAAAATAAGTTGTCTTCATGTAGAGAGCTCCCTTTCTCCTATAATAGAATTTTATAAAACATTGAACAATATTCTAATATATGGCTGCAGTTATAGCTTACATCCTGTAGCCGTTTATACATTATCCAATTACCATTCTGCCCATGTTTTCATGTGCAAGAAGGGTCATAGACAGATCAGTTTTACCTAAGTAAGTGAACAACTCATTAAAATTAATGTCAGACGCTTGGTCACGGGGTCTAAAAATCATGTACAAGAATATTGCTTTGGTTGAATATCACAATTCATCTTATTTGGCAGAACAACAAAGATACCAGTGAACAATGGAAAATCTAATAAATTTTGTTACTTCCTTACTTTTAAGTATGAGTTTTCATTAGAGCTAACAGCAAGGCCTTAATGATCCATGTGGTAGAGACAGAAATTTCCTTTATTGGTGTGTATGGCTTGTCTTAGAAAAACTTATTTCTGCCACTGCAGTGGAGTTTTTAAGGGTGTGGGGAGAGAGAAAACACACCTCACTGGCTGCTGATCCATGAGCTTGCAGGCTGGCAACTGCTAAAGAGAGCAGAAGCCATGGGAGCAGAACTGCATGGGGCTGCAGTGTGCATACTGCAGCACACAAAAGCAATGGGCATACGGATAAGGATCCTCAAAGATTTTTAGTATAAGAATTTTGTTTTCTTTTTCTAATTATAAGATCTTGGGCTTTTATAAGACAAAAGCATATAAGATTAGGTAAGTTTAAAGAGTTAAAAAAACCCTTTGTGACATTAAATGTTAAAGTCAAACTTTCAGAGATAAAGAATACAGAAGAGTTGCAGAATAAAGAGGATGCAAGTGCTATATGCTTAATGAAGAAAAATGAATTAATGATCTTTCATCTTAAAAGACTCTTTGCTCTATCATCATAAATTTGCCTGTCCTTAAAATCACTTGATTATGTAGACTACTGACATTATGCCAAAAAAGTCAAAATGTGTTTATTGCAAAAATATAAAAAATTTTAAAATTGCATATGACGTTTTATACCATTTCACTAATAGGCCAAGGCCAACACATAACTTATCAAGCCAGAAAAACTTTAAAATGAAAATGATTGACATTTTACTATGAGTTATAAAAAGAATATGATGCCATGCTAGACAGCATGATTCACTGCCAACCTCCCTCGTACATGGGCATAGATACTAATTTGATATCTGAATAATTCAAACACATATATTGGTCTATAACAACATCTTTTAATTCTTAAACATGGATGCTTTCAATATATTACAATCATTTGAATAAAACTTTCAAATAATTTTGTGGAGTAGAAAGTCATTTTATGAATATGTTGATTTTTTTCATGAACTACTCATTAGAAAGTGATGTTGACACCTATTGACTATTAAATCACTGTTTACCAATACATTGTAAATGTAAAAAAAAAAAAAAAAAAAAAAGGAAAAAACCTGAAATCACAGAAAATGCTTGGCATCTACACAAACACATTCTCAGTGGACTAACCACTACTGTGTAATTTTGCACTATAGTCTTCTTGCTCAATATTCTCGCTTCATGCAGTGGGTTCAACAATATCCATGTTTGTTCCAAACAGGGCAACTAACTGTTCTTCATAGGTGGCGATGTTCCTTTTCATGATTTCCATGCAAGGTCCCAAAAGCCTTTCAAATGCTTGCACATCCATAGCTAAGAAAAGGAAAAATTATGTTACAAATCACATTCCTTATAAAACTGAAAATTTTCTTGGTCATGATGACATCCATTCTGATATTCAATTATCATACTGCAATTGTGATATGTCAATAATCCAAGTGTATTTTTAGGTAAATTTAAAGATACAAAAAAAAAAAAAAAAACCTATTGGGCTGGAGAAATGGCTTAGTGGTTAAGGCATTTGCCTGCGAAGCCAAAGGATCCCGGGTTCAATTCTCCAGGACCCATGTAAGCCAGATGCACAAGGGCACATGCATCTGGAGTTCATTTACAGTGGCTTGCCCATTCTCTCTCTCTCTCTTTCTCTGTGTCTCTTCTATCTCTCTCTCTCTGCTTGCAAATAAATAAATGAATAAATTTTAAAAAAAGAGTGCAAGTTCTTAAAAAAAAACAATGAAGATTAAAATGTTCTACTTCAGGGCTGGGGAGATGTCTCAGCAGTTAAATGCGCTTGCTTGCAAAGGCTGATGGCTTGAGTCCCATTTTCCAGGACCCTTGTAAAGCCAGACGTACAAAGTGGCACATATTCTTGTAGCAGCAAGAGGCACTGGTACACCCTTCCTTCCTTTCGTTTTCCCTCCCTCCCTCCCTTCTTCTCTCTCTCCTTCCCTCCTTCCACCCTTTCTCTTTCCCTGTCTCTCCATCCCTTATTTCTTAAATAAATAATTAAATAAACATTTTTCAAAATATTCTACTTCAAACAAAGTTTTCATGGCCCTCTTGGTAGATCCTTGTAGATGATATGCAATGCTAGGTTGATGAGATGTTCCTGATCCAATCTGAGGAAAACATGAGACCACAATGGCACGGACTTGGCATTTTGAAAAATAAATTTGATGATTCTATCCTAATAATATGAATCTCTCTGTGGTAGTTTGAATGTGTGTCCCCCACAGACTCAGGTGTTTTATTAAAGCTTGTAACCTGGGTCTCCAGCAGCCTGGCTGGAAGAGGTGTCACTGGGGGTGAATCCTGAGGTCCAGCCCCAAGGTGTGTGTGGAGGTGGAAGTGAATTCCAGCCCAAAGATCCACAGAGGTGTGAGCTCTCTGGGGCATCCTAATGGTTTGTTGGTTGTGCTTTCTTGTGGTGCTGGCTGCTTGGTGGTGTCTCTCTACTTGGCATCTATGAATGGGGGCCAGCTTCTTCTACCATAGATGGAACTTCCTCTGGATCTGTAAGCTTGAAATAAATCCCTTCCTCCCATAAGCAGTGTCTGGTCTGGATGTCCATCCCAGCCATGTAAAACTGATTACAACACCCTCAAAAGTGTTAAGACTGTTTTCTGAGTTTACGATCCCAGATGAATACTTTAACGTTTTTATACCACTGTCTATGCAATTCAAAATAGTGATCCACATAATGCTTTTGCCCGCTTCAATAAATACATGCTATGTATCACTTTGCTGGTGTGTCTCGCATTTTATTTTTATTTTGTGCCCCTGCTGTACTGGCTTCACTGCCATGACGAATATACTCTCCACCTGTAAGCCAGGAGAAACCCTTTCTTTCTTAAATTGCTTTAAGTGGTGTTTTGTCAGAGCAACAAGAAAAGTCACTAATATAATGTATTAAGAAAATTCCTATAATGGAAAGTTATATAAAAGAAGAAAATGCAGGCAAATAAAAAAATACCTACAATAATTACAACAGTGGAAAGCACTGACTGGTGGTGGTGGTGTGGGCGAGGCTTAGCTTTCTCTCTATGCCTGCTACTTCACAGGTTTTCTTTAAGATGAATGTCACAGAATAAAACGAACAATCTCACTCACATCACCTTTACTTTTACAGTCTAAAAGCTCTATGGGAAATTGCCTGTCAGCTTTTCATTGTCTTCTCTTTAAGTTCATCTCTTCATTAATACTGTACTTATTTAAAACCTGTTAAGAAGTTATTTCTATAAGAAATTAATTCTGAGGTTCCTTACAAATCTTAAGCACACTGGAATTAAGTTTACCTTTTTGAACAATGAAGAGCATGTATATGTAATTACTGCGGAATCTATTTTCTTTCTAAGAAGTTTCATTTCTATTGTCACTTCCTTTATTACAAAAGTAAGTAATTTCCCAGATTTGAACTCTCAAATACATATAGATGTCTTCCAGCTGAAGACAGCATTTCTGCCAAGCTCCCCTAGCAGGACAAAGTAATAAAGAGCTGAGCCTCAATGAACATTTGCTTGTGCTTGGAAAAACCTGAACGGCTGTATCCTCAGATGAATAGATTCTCCGACGACTCACCTTCCCCAGCAGAGTTCAACAATGCATTTCACAAAAACATAATGTTCGCCTTCTCTTTGAAGGAACACAACACATGCTGTTTACTTGACCAATTAGATTTCGAACTTGGTGATTGGAGTTTTTATTTCAATCATTAAAGTTACACACACACACACACACAGAGAGAGAGAGAGAGAGAGAGAGAGAGAGAAAATGGCTTCCAGAACTGACATTACAATGCATTAAGCCCAAACGTTGTTATTTTGTGACAATCACAATGCTTATAAACCCAACAACATGATGCTGACAACATGAGGACATAAAATGCAGGCCCGGCAGCTGGTGCCCACCGCCGTCAGCCCTACCTAAACATTTGACAGTCCCGATGGCATGTGCAGATGCTGCTCGTGGCTTATTCGTCACCAGGGCGAGCTCTCCAAAGTACTGTCCTCGGGAACACCGAGCGATTTCGACAGCACCGTTCTCTTCCACTTCCGATTTCCCCTAACAAGGTAATAAAGATAGTACCTTTTAACCAGCTCATGAAAATAAATGTTACATTGGATTTCAGCATCATAAAGAAATCTATTATTTCCCTTGCTGATATTATGTGGAATTTTAGGACTTAACAACGTTTACCTTTCTCTTCATAGTTATTTTCACTTCTCCAGATTCTACAATGAAAAAAGAATCAGCCAAGTCTCCCTATTAGAAGAAAACACAAAACAAGAGTGTGAAAATGCAAATTTCACAGCCATCCTCAAATTATGCCCTTTAAACCAATCTAACCCCAGTGTACTTGTTGAAAAATGAAGCCTATGGAAAGAGACTATTTCATTTTCTAAACTCAGAAGGTATGATTGATGAGCATATAGTTGCAGCTTTATTCATGTAATTATTTGAAGTAATAAATAATTTACCACTATATTTCTGCTAAAGACCAAGACAATATGACAAATAAAACTGGATAAGAATCTCCCCCAAGTTCTATCCTGGAGAACAGTACACAGTTAGAAATGGGAGCATGGCTGCGTATCCCAGCAGTCATTGATTTTGTGCTCCACAGAAAATGCTAAATGGGTACCCAGTGTCCTTCCTTCTGAAGTACCCAATTTAGCACAGAACCCCAAGAAAAGTATCGGCTTACAAGGAGCAGAAAGTACCTGGGTACATTAGCAAGCACTAGATGAGGATATTTTTACTGTAATTAAATACCCAACTGAACAGGCACTCCATTTCTGGGCATTGAAAAGAATGCCAGAACTCTAACAATCATGGGGTCATTTCTAATGACATGCCCAGTTTTTCTTGTTAATTTTTTTTTTTTTTTTGCATGAGCACTGCCTTGATATCTAAAGATGCTTTCTGAACAATTCAACCATATGCTATAGATGTCTTCTCACTTTTTAGCCTCTGAGAGTGATTCTGGACAAACACAGTCATTTCAAAAGTCCTTTAGTACAACTTTAAAAATTCAGTATGAAGCTAATTTACAAGCTCAAGGGTCTGGGTTTTAACTCCAGCACCTCAAACAAACAAACAAAACCACAGATTCTAACCACAGAAACAAATGTTGAATCTAGATTCCTATAATAATAAACACTTTCATTGCCAGGCGTGGTGGCACACGCTTTTAATTCTAGCACTCTGGAAGCAGAGGTAGGAGAATTACCATGAGTTCAAGGCCACCCTCAGACTACCTAGTGAATTCCAGGTCAGCCTGAGCTAGTGTGAGACTCTACCTCCAAAAAAAAAAAAAAAAAAAAAAAAAAAAAAAAAAAAGACACATTTATAAATGCTTTATAAACAATATGTAAAGGTATCTTTAATAAACAAAAGGTATAGCTCTTTGTTTTTGGTGCTGAGAAATGAACCCAAGGCCTTGCACAAGCTAATCCCATAGGTTACCACTTGGCTACACTTCTGGCTTCTTTTATGTTCAGATGAAGTCTGCATAAACACTTCACTCTAGACTACTAAGTGCTTTGAATAATAGGTCTATTAGCTGCTGTGTAATGTGCACCAAATGTGTGTAAAGCTGGTGAGATCTTTGTCAGAGCTACAGAATGTGCCAATGTCCATCACCTAGTTTTGATTCTGTCCAACAGTGATGCATGCCCTGGGAGAAACTGAGCAAAGACTATACCGGAATTCTTGTTACTCGGTGTACCATGTCTTGCAGATTTGCATGTCAAAATAAAATGCTGAAAACAAGTACTTAAGGGCCTGAGGTTGTGGCTCAGTGGTAGCGCATGTGCTTAGCATGCATAAGATGATGGATTTAGTCACTCAAACCCAGAGACCAGGCTCAGACATTTAAACAGTGTTCTACACTTAGTTATTTACCAATTTATATAACAGAAACTTAATCTTGTTCTCCAATTTGACTCCACTTTTTCCTCATCCCTGGCTGCTCCAATCCACATGTGAGTGCACGTGTGTGTGCGTGCGCGTGTATGTGTGATGAAGGGAGAAATTTACTTATCTGCCTTCTAAACAATGGTCTTGTCCTTAATCACACAGATAGATCTTCAATCTTATTTTACATGTAAAGAAAGAGACAGTGCTTTTTATAAGAATAATACAATATACTTTTGTGATAGAAAGCTGCAGAATGTGTTAAAATCCATTTAAATACTGTGCTTAATGCTTCAAAATATAAGAGGAAATAAGGTGCTACTACCTGTATGTTTTACCTGTGAACTTCAACAGCTTTCATAAATCCTACTTTCTAGTAGCCCTCTGGCTAACTGAGGTATGTAAACTACTGGTTCTCACTTGCATCCTAGAAAAGCATTGGGAGGGGGCCAAAGAATATGTTTTTTTTAACATATTTAATGCTTGGAAGCCCACATAGCATATGGTGCCATGTGCACCTTTCCTGGTGAATGTTATCTGGAAGCAGCTCAGGAGGTTTCAGCATGAACCTCATGCAAGACGGTAGTCTCTCCAATGGACTGAGCTCTTGTTACTCTCACGAGAGACTCTTGACATCTTATTAATTTATACACATTTGACCTTTACAATGCCACACATTGTAAAACTACTCAGAAGCTATATATATTTAATACATATTCCTTAGGAATGAATTATATAAACAAAATATGTAAATTAGCTGGGCGTGGTGGCGCACACCTTTAATCCCAGCACTCCGGGAGGCAGAGGTAGGAGGATCGTGGAGAGTTCAAGGCCACCCCGAGACTACATATTGAATTCCAGGTCAGCCTGAGCCAGAGTGAGACCCAACCTCGAAAAACCAAAAATAAATAAATAAATAAATAAAAAAAATAAATAAATTGCTTGATGGCTGTAAATTAAACCTTTAATATTTTTTAAATTTACACATGTGTGTAGGGGCATACTAGAATCTCCTGTCACTGCAAATTGAACACCAGAGACTTGTACATCTTGTATTAACCTTTGAGCAATCTCCCCAGCTAGTTTTTTTTTTTTTAAATATTTTTATTTACTTATTTGACAAAGAGATAGAAATAGAGAGAGAGAGAGAGAGAGAGAGAGAGAGAGAGAGAGAGAGCATGTGTGTCAGAGAGTATGGGTGCACTAGGGCCTCCTACCACTGCAAACGAACTCCAGATGCATTTGCCACTTTGTAAAACTGGCTTTATGTGGGTACTGGGGAATCAAACCTGGGCCATCAGGTTTTGCAAGCAAGTGCCTTTAACCACTGGCATTGGGCCATCTCTCCAGCCTGTTTTTATTTTTTAGGCAAGGTCTCACTATAGCCTGGGCTGACCTTGAACTCATGGCAATCTTCCTACCTCAGCTTCACAAGTGCTGGTATTATAGGTATTGGCCACCACACTTGGCTAAATTAAACCATTTTAAACAGATTCACTGACATAAGTAATATTCATTTAACCCATTACTATATATTCTTTATAGTACAAAGCTTGTCAAGATTAATAAAGACCTTTTGAAATATAACCCTACACTGAATTGTGTTTAAAAATTTCGTACCTGAGCAATGATTTGTTCTCCATCATTGTAAACTTTGGTGCCAATCACATCTACTACTTTCAGGCGTTCTGAAACCTGCAAAGAAAAACAAAGATAAGATTAACAAGAAACGATCAGGTAATAATTTTACCTATGTTACAGGTCAAAAAGTACTAGAAATTGAGAGTGTATTGTGTATTTATTAACTAACTGCTAGAACTTTGAAATAAACAAATTTGTATTTCTAGCTTTTTCTAAAATACCAGAAGACTCAGCAACTCAGCCTAACTTTGCACATGGCAACAGTAACTCGGGTCGAATGGCAGCTGTTTCATTAGACGGAGCACATGGCTTTCATTTTTGTCACGTGCCTTAGCTTTGAAGGTGTTGGAGCCCCACCCCTGACAGATTTACATTCAAGGGGCTACACTGCTGCCTCACAATATTCTGCCACACATAAATGTCATCCAAGGAGACACGAGAAAAGGGAACCACTATGTTGACATTTGCCATGTTATAAGTCACTGCAGGGCATATACGAGCTTCTCTATAATCACTCTCCGATATTTCAAATAGGAGGCTTTTATAACACATCTAGAAAAACACTGAATTTAACAATGAAGTGTGGCAGAGCTGAAGTTTTTGAGTAGCAACTGCCTTATAAGTTTCTGCTTCAAAGATAAAAATTTAACTGCTGGTCTCACTGAGAAGACATCTTAGCTAATTAATGAAGGGGATGAAGGAAGGAGCTATAGGGCTATGGAGGGGGATGCTCCAGACAGATGACAGGTCCTGAGGTCTGAAGTGAGGGCTGATGTGTTTACACAACAGCAGGAATCTAGTGTGCCTAAAGCAGGATGAGTGTTCAGTAACCAAAAATGTGGTCAGAATACAGCTTGGGCACAGGATGCTGGGCAGGCCCTCAGAGGTTCAAGAGGAGGGTTGTAAACAGAGCTGCCATGACCTGGGCTTTTAAAGGATTCTGCATACAGCTGATATAAGCCAGGCAAGAGATGACAATGATTCAGAGAGTGGTGACTGGGTATTTTCTGAAGGCAGGGTAGATAAGGTTACCAGGAGTCAACATGGGTGGAGAAAAAGCCAAGTGGGTGCTAATACAAGGATTTTGCTGTGAGACATCCAAGGATTCTACTGTGAGACACTGCCTACTACCAGGGTGAGGAAGAGTGAGGAGGAGGAGGCTGGATGAGATGTTTGTAAGACATCTGACTGGCAATGTTAAACAGGCACTTAGCAATGATGCCAATTTTACAAGCTATCAGCGTACAGAGAGCTGTTTAAAGATATGGTGTTTGGGGCTGGAGAGATGGCTTAGCAGTTAAGGCGCCTGCCTCCTAAGCCTAAGAACATTGGTTCCAATCTCCAGCGGTTCCAATCTCCAGGTCTCACATTTAGCCAGATGCAAAGTGACACAAGGGCGCAATGCCGCACTTGACCACAAGGGGGCACACACATTTGGATTTCATTCACAGGAGCTGAGATGCTGCTGTGCTGGTGTGCCCATCTCTATCTGTCTTCCTCTCCCTTTCTCTCTCTTTCTGTGTCTCTCTCCAAAAAAAAAAAAAAGATAAAGATATGGTGTTTGAACCAATCACCTAGTGAGCATGTACAGCTGGAGAAGAGACCAAAGTCTGAAGCCTGGAATGGCAGGTTTCAAAGGAAAGGAATAAACAGCAAAGATGACTGAAGGTGGGACTGGTGAGGACCGTCTGCACTCAGGTAACTCCTCTCTGTGAAGGTACAACCAGGGGCTCTTGGTGACATTTATGTTCTTTTCAGTGTTATCAGGTACTGAGTATATATAAATGTGCTATAGATGCTAGAGGATGCTAGTCTTTTATTTTCCAATAACAAAAATGAATAGTGAAAGAAATACCAAGTTATAGAACCCAACACCACCAGTTGCTTTTTTTTTCATAGAAAGATAGGAATAGATTTTTGTTGACTTCTTTTGTAGGATTAACCATTCCCAACAAAATAAATCTTTAAAACAGAATGAAAGCACAAGCATATACTCACCTCCAAAGATTTAAGGAATGGCAGTGACTCAATAAAGCTTTCATACATTTTTCTCTTTTTGGCATTGTTTTTTACAATTATTCTCCTGAAGGTTACCCTGTCCTAAAGGCAGAGTACAAATACAAAGGCAGTTAAAATGTAGACTTTGGAAGGGAAAATTCTGAACAAATAGTTTCGTGCCCCACAAGGGATACACAATAACTGGAGATTCTTATATAAGGTTAACATATTATACTTTTAACTCAATAAATTTCAGATTATTATTTTTGGGAGCATAAAATATACTATAGAACTATTTAAAAATATTTTGTACTTTTTACACGAAGGAAGCACTAGTTTACTTTTATGCCTAACAGAAGTCTGACCAACATGTTGGGCTATACCCACAAGGAGGCACTCTTAGACCATTTTCCAAAAATATACTCATACAGTTTTTTACTGTAGAATGCAGCCCTAAAGGATTACAAAATCAATCAGGTGGGACATTGTCAGCAATTTTTCTAAAAAATAAAGGACAGAGATCTTAGAGTATAGTCTTTGTAGTATTGTTTTATTAAGTATTTCTGTCATTCACAAAGGCACACAAATAAATGGACAGGACAAATAAATGATGTTCCCGATGTATTTCCTACTATGAAAAGTACTACCAGAAACGGATTTTAACCATTAAAAGATCCTCATATCCCTTGATCCTGAAAAATGATGTACTTGCTCTAGATTCTTTTTCATAGCTACATGATTTCAGACTTTGGTTTTTGAATACAAAGGCACAGAGCAACTATATTTTCTTAAGGTCTAACTAACTCCAGAGTTTATCATGATGGTCTCAAGATGGGGCCATTAGATGGAAGGCAGGCTGTAAGGGGGAAGTCATTATGAGTGGGATTAATTGCTTCATAAGAGCCCCTTGCAAGCTGCCTTGACTCTTCCACTGAATGAGAACCCAGTGAGAACTAGGAACGAGGCTTTCACCAGACACTACAGTTGAGGGTACCTGGATCTTAGACTTCTGTTTCCAGAACTGTGAGAAATGTTTATCGTTTAAGCCACCTACTCTACAGCAGTTTGGGATAGCAGCCCAAACAGACTGAAACACTAGGAAATTAAACACCCTAGTTCCCAATTTAGTTTGTTACAATTTTGATATTGCCTATAATTGGACTTGTGTTCCCTAATGTATTTTTTATATATATATATATTTAAATTTTTATTTATTTGAGAGAGAGATATAGAAATAGGCAGGGGAGAGAGAGAGAGAGAGAGAGAGAGAGAGAGAGAGAGAGAGAGAGAGAGAGCACACCAGGGCCTCCAGCCACTGCAAATGAACTCCAGATGTGTGCGCCCCCTTGTGCATCTGGCTTTCATAGGTCCTGGGGAGCTGAACCTAGGTCCTTTGGCTTTGCAGGCAAGTGCCTTAACTGCTAAGTCATCTTTCCAGCCCCTAATGTATTTTTTTTTTAAAAAATATTTTACAAACTCATTCACAAAAATATTGAAACCATCTTCAAGCCTGGCACCACATGAGAACTGGCTGTAGTGATTTCTGAGTCCCAAGATTGACAGACTCACAATCGTGCATGTCGGGCTAAATAATCTGGAGTCTGTTACAGCTTTCCATTGTGCTTCTCTACAATCACGTCTGGAAATTAATACAACCTTTATAGACAGAGTTGTTTCTATTCGTTTGTTTCTGCAAACTAAAGAAGTCCTGAAATAGTTTAATAATTTAGAAATAAACCTTGAGTTATATCTCCTAGGAAGAATGATCTATCAATGATACCCCGAGATGATTATTACAAATTGCTATCCAAAATCCATGACAATGTTTCTCAGACAAGTAAGTAGTATTCACACTGGGAAATTTTAGGCCTATTACACATAATTAAGGTTTCCATCAGGGCTGAAATGCTTAGTATTCAAAGAGCCCATTCTGACCAAGTTTGATCATGTACCGAGGATGCGCAAGGAGGAACTCCTTGCTGCATGGTAACTTGGCTCAGACAATCCAGGATGACTGCGTTTTAAAGTTCTACTTTCCTTAGTGAACAGGTCGTGGTAGACACTGTATTTATCCCACCACTGTGAGGACAGGCAAACATTTCCCGAGGGCCAGGTCTGCTCTGGTGTGGGTTTTCTCTGTTCCCCTTGGGGATTCAGATTTCTCAGAGTCCTTAAAACACTGTAGGTGATGCGTATCTTTCCACCTGAGTTTCAATTTTCTCCCTCAACTTAAAAGAGTGACTTGTTACATTTGTAATATACACAATTACTATTTTGCTTTAATAAGAAGAAATGGAAAATGTCCTCTTTCTCTGACTGATATATTTTTATCAGTTAAATTTACTTCTGAGTCAAATAGTGAGTTGAATAATGTGTAACTTATATAACTCTGTAACCCTTGGAAATGAGATAGTTAAACAAAGTAGCTGTTATTTCAACCTCTTCCAAAGAAGGACTTGAGAGAAATAACCTAACAAATGCTGTAAGAGTAGGCTGTTAAGCAGTTCTGCTTGAAGTGAAGCCTGGCACCAGGCAGCCCCAGCACTTCCTGGGAGCTTGTGAGAAAAGCAAATTGTGGGCCTCATCCTGGGCCCATGGAATCACAGTGTGTATCATAGCTGGATCCCCAGTGGGTCTGAAAGCTTATCAAAGTTTGAGAACCACTACATAAGCAGAACCTTCCAGAAGCAACTGTAGTAGTACCAACCACGCTGCATCTTGCCATCGCATGTGCAAAGAATCCCTTTCCCAGCTCATTCAACTATGCTTTTTAGTCTAACCATTGAGAAATGAATTCCATCAGGTATGGTGGCACACACCTTTAATCCCAGCACTTGGCAGAGGTAGGAGGATTTCTGTGAGTTCAAGGCCAGCCTGGGACTACAGAGTGAATTCCAGGTCATCCTGGGCTAGAGTGAGATCCTACCTTGAAAAACCAAAAAAAGTAAAAAAAGAAATGTATTCTAAGATACACATGGAGTATCCCTAATCTGAAATGCCTGGAATCAAATGTGTTGTGGATTTTATATTTTCCTAGATTTTAGAAAATGTGAAAAATCATGAGATGCCCTGAGAGTATATCCTAAGTGTAAAAAGAAAGCTCACTATGGGTCATCTATAACTTGAATGCATAATCTGAAGGTAGTTTTATACAATATTTGTTAATGTCCCTGCATTTTAACTATGCATGACATGTCTCAAGAGGATTGGGTATAGTATTTCAAAATATTTTACTTATTTATTTATTTATTTATTTATTTATTAGAGGCAAAGAGGAAGAGACAGATATATAGAGAGAAAGAATGGGCGTGCCATGGTCTTTAGCAAACAAACTCCAGACTCATGCGCCACCTTGTGCATCTGGCTAAAGTGGGTTCTGGGAAATCAAACCTGTGTCCTTAAGCTTTGCAGGCAAGTGTCTTAAGTGCTGAGCCATCTTTCCAGCCCAGGTATAGTTTTTTACTTGTAGCTTCATGTTAGTGTTCAAAAGGTTTTGGATTTGGGGCATTTCAAATTGTTGGACTGGGGATGCTTATACTAACTAACATCCGGGTGGTGGAGTCCAGGAGTGAAGATAAAAAGAATTCCTCCAATGAGAAGCACAGGTACCATGTATTTTTGCTTTACGTAGCTGCTCTTGAGTGCAAAGGCATTACTGATCAACTGGCTGCACCCAGAGTTCTCAAACTGCTAGCATGGATCAGCACCTGGAGGGCTTCCTCAAATATGGACTTCTAGGCCCCATCTCCAAAGTTTCAAATTGAGAGGTGTGGCCTGTGATGTGCATTTCCAGCAAGTTCCAAATGGCACAGGTGCTACTTTCAAGGGACTATACTTTGAGAAGCACACACTGCGTACTTGCCTCAGAGCACCTGACAGAAAGAACTGAGGGCTTGATGGCTGGTCGTTTTTATTTTTTAATTTTAATTTTAATTTATTTATTTATTTTACAGAGACAGAAGGAGAGAGAGAAAATGGGTGCACCAGGGCCTCTAGCTACTGCAAACGAACTCCAGACATGTGCACTGCTTGTGCAACTGGATAATGTGGGTCCTGGGGAATTGAACCTGGGTCCTTCGGCTTTGTAGGCAAACACCTTAACCACTAAGCCATCCCTCTAGCCCTGGCTGGTTGATTTTCGAGACAGGGTCTCACTCTAGTTCAGGCTGACCTGAAATTCACTCTGTATTCTCAGGGTGGCCTCGAACTCACGGCAATCCTCTTACCTCTGCCTCCCAAGTGCTGGGATTAAAGGCGTGTACCACCACACCCGGCTTGGCTGGTTTTTTTAAAGAGAGAATGAGTGAAGAGCATTTTGGACTGATGTCATTACAAGGGCCAGATGGAGATGGGGAAAGGACATAAAGCTTTGACTTAGTACCCTCTTGTGTGTGTATGCATGTGTATGTATGTGTGGGTGCCCATGTGTATGTGGGTACACGGGCATGAATATGTGAGTAGCATATCCTTAGCGCCCAACAGTTCAGCATTCAGCAGTTGCTTAATAAATTTGCATGTCTTGTGATCTCAAATAAATCTACTGATTAGAGTTACAAAACAGTACCAAACTCTCTACTATCATAGTGACTTCCCCAAATAATAACATTTACTCACCAAACCCCACAGAGCACCAGGAGAGGTAGCAGTGATTGTAGCTGCTCGGGGCGTGTTGTACATTAAGGCCAGTTCACCAAAACTCCCACGATTGTCGTAGTTTCCAACACATCTTCCAACACCATCACATTTTACATAAATATCAAATGTTCCTCTGTTGGACATATGCAAATTAGAAGCAAAAGTAATTCAAGTAAACTCTGATGACAGTGTGTGCTAATCTGTTCCAGACGCCTGACAGACACCATCAGCTAGATGAAGAGCCAGCACGCATGGGGAAAAGAACTAAGCAATCAAAACTGACGTTAAAAATCAGTGACAAAAACATAAGATTACATCCAAATGAAGAGTATAGAAAATCACCTGAAGGAACACATACAGTCTCAGAACAGTGAAAGATTCCAGGGACATTTACCACGTAACTTGATAACTTCGCTTTCTAAAAGGAATATTGCTTTTGTGATCAGAAGGGCTACTTTTTCAACAAAAATACAATTATGACAATTTGGTGATGAGACGTTTATAATCTAAGCAGGAGTTGGCTCACAGGCTCATGTTTGTCAAGTATTTTTAAAATTTCATTTAATATATATTATAACAGGTTATACTCTTTATCCCCTTGCCTGGACTCCTGTTACCCTGGAGGCCTCCTCCGTGGGGTGATGGTCTTCTCTGTGGGGTCATGAACACCTCAGTCAGTCCCTGTGGCGCAGCAGGGGAATGTGCCTCAGTGTATTCCTACCCACTCAGTGGCTCTTACAATCTTTCTGTCTTGTCTTCTACAATGTTCCTTGAGCCATGGCAGGCCTGTTGGCAGTCTGATTTAGTGTTCAGTTCTTTGTAGCCTCTGGATTTCTGCTTTGAGAGGTTTGGATTGTCAGTAAGTTTTTACTGAAAGCAAACAAGCTTGTTTCTTTATGCATGCCATGTAGTTGATCTGGGCTACCATAGCAGACTTGAATAGTTGTCCTGACTTGTCTGGAGATGGGGGAAGTTGTTACAACGGAAACCATATTGGTCCACAAAAATCTAAATATTCACCCCCCTCCCCCAGCAGGCCCTTTATGTTACCGGGCCCTTTGTTTCAGGTCAACCCCAAACTGGACTTACAAGTTAGCATAAATTCAGATTAAAAATTATACTAAAAAATATAAAATTCTTCATAAGCATGGAAACAAGAGTCCCCTTACATATCACATACTCCATGCTCTCCTGGCTCTGCACTTCTATAAGCTGTCCCTCCTGCAGAGGACTCACTGTCTTCCCATGACTACCCTTCATCAGAAAGAACATGGTTTCAACGCTTGCTGGCACACTGGGAGGGCAGACAAGACACGTCCTCTAGCTTTATTCTGCTGGCTAAACCCTATTAGACACAAAGTGGCAAAAAGTGGAGTAGCTTTCAGTATCAGAAAAAAATTGTGAATAGTAAAGAACCAAGAGCAACAATGTAAGGTGATAGACCAAAGATATTGACAAAAAAAGAGACAAAACTGCAGGCCTTTAATTATTCTCCAAGTATAAAGACTTCTTATTTTGTTGCACTGAAACTATTTTCTAAATTTACCACTTTGAAAAAAAATGTAGTGGTGAGAAACATACTCTTAGCTCATCTGAGATCTCATCATCTCAAGTCTATTAGAACACACAGGCTGCTTTTTCATACAGATTTCCTCCCTAATGAAGTGAGGCTTCAGGCAGTATGGGACCATGGAATGAGCACAAACAGAGGCCAGATATTGGAGACTCGCTGTGGGTCAGCTACACTGACCACATGGGTGACCTTGAACAAGCCCTGTCATTTCTGTGTGCCTGGGGGTTTCTTCTCTCAAAGGGTGACTAGGATCTAATTGAAAGAGTATGCATAATCAATTATAAGGCAGTCAAAAATATCCACTTAAGATTAATAATTAATCCCTACAATTAAACACCAATATTGGAGTGAATTTCTAAGCTATTTTGTTGATGAAATTTATTAATAATAACCAAAATTATGACTGTGATATACATATGGTAAAGCCCAGGTTAGTGCCATGGCAGTAGGCCACCAGGACATAAGGAATGAGGGGATGGAGGAGTCAGGGTGAAAGGGCACATGTAACTGACAGGTGAAAGACCCCACAGAGCCAAAATCAGGAAATGAAGGCTGAGAAGACAGAAAAGGTCAAAATTTCAAGCTGGGCGTGGTAGCACACATCTTTAGTCCCAGCACTAGGGAGGCAGAGGTAGGAGGATTGCTGTGTATTCGAGACTACCCTGAGACTACATAGTGAATTCCAGGTCAGCCTGGGCTAGAGTGAGACCCTACCTCAGAAAAAAAGAAAGAAAGGAAGGAAGAAAGAAAGAGGGAGAGAGAAAGAGAGGGAGGGAGGGAGGGAGGGAGGGAGGGAGGGAGGGAGGGAGAGAAAAGGTCAAAGGCCTCTCAGCCGATCACAAGTCTACCCAGAGCAGCACATTATTTGCAGTAAGTCAGGCGAGGAGCGCATGTGTGTTCCACACATAACTGGAGAGTAGAAATGCACCACTCCACCTTCACTTGGCACAGGTGAAGAGATACTCAGTCCAGAGTGCCACCTTGATGTCTCAGACTCATCTGCTAATCACAGAAGCCACACAGTTCTGTGAGGGACTAAAGCACAACTGAAGAGCTTTTTGAAATTGGATCATCAGTATTAACTTGTCAGGTGCTGAGAAATTACACAAAAGGTTTTAAAGACTTCAGCAGTAAAGTCAGATCAATCTTACCTGTCAATGACGTAAAAGTTGTCACCATCATCACCTTGATCAATTACATGCTCCCCTTCTTTGACCAATTTTTCAAACATGGCATCTAATACTTGAGACATCTGCTCCTATTTTTTTAAAGATAGGATACAATCTTTATGTGCATCTAGAACATAGTCTAAAGTAATTATAATAATCTTTATATTAATGTGAAAATCTCAAGAACTAGTAATAAGATTATTACCATTTAGTCTTATCAGAAAATTCAGTATTAGCTTTTCTGACCACATACAAATGAAATTATACATTTATTCTCATATTCAGTACTTAAATGAAAGTAATCATAGTCTACTTCAACATATTTGAAATTATCACCACTTTAAAATGAAAAATAACCACCAAGCCACTATACATCTTGTGAAAAATAATATTTGCAACTAAAATGATCAGATTGAGGGCTGGAGAGAAGGCTTAGTGGTTAAGGCGCCTGCCTGCTAAGCCTAAGAACGCCCGTTTGATTCTCCAGGTCCCACCTTTAGCCAGACGCAAAGTGAGGCAAGGGCGCAATGCCACACTTGACCACAAGGGGGTGCACGCATCTGGAGTTCATTTACAGCGGCTGAGAGGCTGCTGGTGTGCCCATTTTCTCTCTCTCTCTGACTCCAAAAAATAAAAATTAAAAAAATAAAGATAAAATGATCACACTGATAAAAAAAAATTTCATTTCCCTTTTTAAGATACCTGTGTTTGTTCTTCCTATCAGTAATCACTAGAATTTATGTAGAGATTGCCTAAATACTTGATAAACTTAGATCCTGACTCCAATTTTGCCTCTGGTCTTAGTGCTCCAAAGAAAACAAAACAAGACAAGACAAGACAAGACAAGACAAGACAAGACAAGACAAGACAGGACAAAATAGAAAGACAACAGCAGCCAAATCTGACTATAGAAAATATACTGTTGCTGTTCTTTGTTGTTAAGGTTCTCTTCAAAAGTCAGAGATTGACTGAGGCCTTAACTACTCCATACTGAATACCAATAACCCCACTGAGGAGAATCTTCAGTGCAAGTGGGTCCGAGGGACAGTGGAAGTAAGCGTATAACCTTTGTAAAGTAAATGATTTAAAAGTCAGATATTTCAGAAACATCAGAACTATCCAACAACTAGTAAAGCTATGTAAACTCTTGTGGATGGGAAGGCTTCATAAACTTCAGCAAGATCAGGAGACTTGGAAGGCTGTGAGCCTCCCCTTCTAAGTTCTGAGCCCTGGTCAAGTCACTGCCGACGGAGAAAAGACTTCAACACTCACCGCCTAGGTCCAAACCCATTATTACAACCCAGTTAAGGAGTCGATAACAGGTAACAATAGAGTAAAAGAATGCAAGGAGAAAACAGTTTGAAGAAATAAAATATTTTGTAGGGAATGTGAAGATCTGAATTCACAACAGTATAGAGCAAGGGAAGGGACAGCTGATGGGTGAGGGTGACAAAGAAAGGTGAGTTCACCGGCCACTGCGCCTGCCCAGCACAGGGAAGATCCACACTGAGAACAGGTGCTTCCACCGGGCAGGACTGAAACACAAAGCAGAAAACAAGCAGCATGGTTTAAAGTTGCTCAGGGATCAGTTGAGACCTTCCTTTAAAATCCTTCGAACCTTCAAACAATGTCTGGCAGCCAAGAGTTGATCCAACTTCCCAGACGAGATCATGGAGAACTTAAACAACCTGGAGGAACTAGAATAGACATAGTGAACACTGGTGCCCTGGAACCAAGATGCTGACTTGCTGGCAGGAGGCTTACACTGGGTGTAAAGGCTGGCTCCTTGTCCCGCTCGGCTCAAGCAGTGCCCTGGCTCACAGGCTGCCCTACTTACTCAGTGCTCTGAATTAGCTTTGTGTTGCCACTCTGGCAGCTTAAAAGACCAAGATAAACAGCAAAATAACACCACAGGAGACAGTTCAGGGACAATAGTGTGCTTCTGGAAAGTTCTACTTGTACACCTAGACATGTTAAGGATGACATTATACCCATCACACACACAAAGAAAAACTGAGAACAGTGAGTAGCGGGAAAATGTAAAATATGACCACTAAATTTCCTCTTTTAAACTGACTTCCTTTCCAGCAGTTTTAGGTCCACAGATGCTCTGGGAAGGTTCTCCCAGGCCCCTTACATTCCTCATCAACACCCCCCGGAAGAGTGGTAGCTTTGTTAAACGATGGGCTCTCACGGGCATCACTGCCACCCAAAGTCCGTGCTGGTATGAAGGACTTGCTCTGGGTGCTGCACATTCTGTGGGTACAAACGTAAGACGGCCTCTGTCCATCCCAGAGCTGCTTACGTAAACAGAAGAAGGCAAAGTCAACAAAGAGGTGACAGAGAAAATAAAGAAGGGAACACGGTTGTGGTCTGAATGTGGAACGTCCTCCACAGGCTCACAGGTTTGAACACTGGGTCCCCAGCTGGTGGCGCTGTTCGGGAAGGTTGCGGAGCCTTTAGGAGGCAGAACCTTGCTGGAAGAAGTGGGTCAGCTGGGGGTGGGGCTTTGTGGCCTGACCCCACTTCCAGTTTTTACCTCCTAGCTTCCTGCTTCTAGCTGAACCGTGATGCAGGCCTGCTATGCCTTCCCCACCATAATGGACTATATCCGCTTAGAGCATTAAGGCCAAATAAACCCTTCCTTAAGTTGCTTCTGGTCAGCTATATGTTCTCACAAATGAGACAGTGACTAAATAGATACATATTCCAGAACTAAACAACCAAGTTTTCAGAATGAAAAGGCACACTGAACTGTCCAGTACAACGGATGACTAAAACTCCTACACGAATGTGACATAACACATATTCTTTTAAAGCACCAATGAGATAGTTTAGAGGTGTACAAAACTTTGTGGGGAGAGGTGTCCTAAAAATACAAAAAGATGTTCACCTCTCAAAATAAAGAGAAATGCAATACCTTGGAATGAGATACTGCTTTCACTTAGCATAATCCTCTTGTCAGATTTAAAAAGATACAGAAGTTAGAACAGTGTACTATATTGGAGACATGAGGAAAAGGCATTCTAATACACACATATAAATGAAAAAGTCACAAACAACTCTAAAAAACAACCTGGCTGTACTTAATAAGATGCGCACCCTCCCTAGTCCTTTCCTAGGAAGTCATCCTCATGTATGTGAGCGCTGACACTTGCAGGAAGCAGCACTTTGAAATGCATCATCCCAACGAAAGACTGGAAGCAAAGCTCATGTTCACGTGCAGGGCATGGGTAAGCACCTTATGGCACGTTCTCCACCAAGAACTCAGCAGTTATAAAAAAGGATGTGGAGATTCTTGGGCATCTACCTTACAAGAGAGCAAAGGAGGCACGAAGGTGAGAGGAAAGACCTACACTTGAACACATCAACCATACTCTGACACACAGGTAGGCTCAGTTCCAGAGGCCAGCCCTGGGCCACATGGGTAGAAATCTCATGAAGATATTCGTAGAACGTAAAGACCTACTTAAGAATGTATAGCAGGAACGGGGCTGTTTTGCAAAGACAAGCATTCCTCGCACCTGCAGGACATCCTGAAATGCAGACTTTATCAAAATGCTAAAAGCCCCCCTCGGAGAAGATGGCTAAGAGGTTAAAGCTGCTTGCTTGCAAAGCCTGTAGACCCAGGTTTAATTCCCAAGCAACCCACATAAGCTAGAGGCAAAAAGGCATGCAAGCATCCTGTGTTCATTTGCAGCAGCAAGAGACTGGCATGTCACACACAAATGCATGGAAATGAATAAATACAATTCACAAACTAAAAATGCTAAAAAGGGCCAGGCGTGGTGGCGCACGCCTTTAATCCCAGCACCTGGGAGGTAGAGGTAGGAGGATTGCCTTGAGTTCGAGGCCACTGTGAGACTACATAGTGAATTCCAGGTCAGCCTGAGCTAGAGTGAGACCCTACCTCGAAAAACAAAAAAACAAAAAACAAACAAACAAAAAAAGGCTAAAAAGGGCTCAGTGTTTTTCAAACTGGTGCAGAACCCAGGGATTTTGTGGAGGTAATTCTGGGGATGAGTTTGTAAACAGTTGACTTTAATTTCCCCCTGAGAGTATATATTTTTTTAAGTTAGTATACAAAATAATGGGCTTCATAATGGCATTTTCTTTTTAAAAAAATATTTATTTACAGCTGGGCGTGGTGGCGTATGCCTTTAATCCCAGCACTCTGGAGGTAGGAGGATCGTCATGAATTCGAGGCCACCCTGAGACTACATAGTGAATTCCAGGTCAGCCTGGACCAGAGTGAGACCCTACCTCAAAAAGAATTTATTTATTTATTTATTTATTTATTTATTACTTATTTGAGAGAGAGAGGAGAGAGAGAAGCAGACAGAGAGAGAGAGAGAGAGAGAGAGAGAGAGAGAATGGGCACGCCAGAGCCTCCAGCCACTGTAAACAAACTTCAGATGCATGCATCACCTTGTGCATCTGGTTTACGTGGTTCCTGGGGGAATCAAACCTAGGTCCTTTGGCTTTGCAGGCAAGGACCTTAACTGCTAAGCCATCTACCCAGCCCTCATTATGGTATTTTCATGAATACCCACCATTATGTTCTGTTGTAATTGATTCCCCTGCCCTCCCCTATGCCCTTACCCTCTCTGGCTGGTTCCCTTTCTCCCAGCAAATAGTCTTCCCTTCTGCTTTTATGTCAGGTGAATTCTATTACCCTCTCTTTTCCCCACTCCCTTACGCACATGTATGCACATGCACATACACACACACACACACACACACAGTAAATCAAGGTTTTGCATATGAGAGAAAGCATGCAGTATTTGCCTTTCTAAGTCTGCTTTATTTTGATCAACACAAACATTTCCAGTTCCACCCATTTTCCTGTAAATGTTGTAATTTCATTTTTTTACATTAGCCACTAAATATTAAAATTAACAGAAGTCATCATGTTTGGATTAGCACACAAATATTATTGAAAGATTTTATTTGGCTGCAGGGATATTCCTGATAGTCCAGTTTGCAGTTCCTTACCCAATAAATTTGTTTCATAAAAAAAAAAAAAAATAGAAAGAAAAGAAAAAAAAGTTTTTATTTATTTATTTATTTGAGAGAGTGAGAGAGGGAAAGAGAGAGAGAGAAACTGAGGATGAGAATGGATGTGCCAGGGCCTCCAGCCATTGCAAGCAAACTCCAGACACATGCACCCCCTTGTGCATGCATCTGGCTTTACGTGGGTCCTGGGGAATCAAACCAAGGTCCTTTGGATTTGCAGGCAAATGCCTTAACTGCTAAGCCACCTCTCTAGCCCCAAAGGTTTTTTTTTTTTTTTTTTTTTTTTTAAGGGAAGTTTTGAGTTCATAGCAAAAATGGGATGTCTAGAGACTCCCCTTGCTCCCATTCATTGATATAGCTCCTCCAATGTCAATGTTCCCCACCAGAGTGGTGCATTTGTTACACCGAGATGAATGATTGACACATCATTGCCCCTAAAATCCCACAGAATGTAATGCTATGCCTTTGAGTGATGTATGATGACACATTATCTACCATTAGAGCAACACACTCAGCATTTCATTGCCCTTTCATTTCATTTCATTCTGTGCCACATCCATTTATTCTTCCCAGTGCCCTAACTCCTGGTAATCACTCAGCTTTTTACTGTCTCCACAGACTTGCCTATTAGGAATGTCTTCTAGGGGCTGGAGAGATGGTTCTCTGGTTAAGGCACTTGCCTGCAAAGACTAAGGACCTGAGTTCAACTCCCCAGTACCCAAGTAAAGCCAGATAACACAAAGTGGTGCATACATCTGGCATTTGTCTATAGTAGCTAAAGGTACTATCATGCCTATTCTTGTCACCACCCTCACCCCCAATTAAGTTTAAAAAAAGAATGTCAGGCTGGAGAGATGGCTTAGAAGTTAAAGTGCTTGCCTGCAAAGCCAAAGGACCCAGGTTCGATTCCCCAGCACCCACATAAACCAGATGCACAAGGTGGCGTATAAGTCTGGAGTTCGTTTGCAGTGGCTGAAGACTCTGGCACACCATTCTCTCACTGTCTCTCTCTTATCTCTCTCTCTCAAATACACAAATAAAAAAATAAACAACAACAACAACAAAGGACTGTCTTCTAGTTGGACCCATGCAACATGCAGCCTTTTCAGACTGGCTGCTTCCACTCAGTAACATGCTCGTTGGGTTCCTCCATGTCTGTTTGTGACTGGATAGTTCATTTTTTTAGTGCATAATAATATTCCATTGTCTGGATGCACCACAGTTTATCCATTCGTCTACTAAAGGACATCTTGGTCACTTACAAATTTTGGCAGTCCTACATAAATAACGCTGCTATAAACAAATGCATGGAGGGTTTTGTGTAGACATGAGTTTTTGACTCATCTGGGAAAATATGAAGGAGCACCAATGTTGAAGTATGGTAGATATGATGTAAGATCTCTAAACTATCCTCCCAAGTAGCTGCCTGTTTTGAATCTTCACATGCCATGGCTTAGGGCTTATGCTACTCTACATCTCTGTCAGCTCTTGGTGATGGTAGGCTTCTGGGTTGGGGCCTGTCTGATGGGTGAGAAGTGGCATCCCACTGTTGTTTTAATTTGCTTTTCCCTGACATACAAGATATGGAGCATCTTTTCAAATGCTTGTCATCTGCATGTTGTTTCTCATGAAGCATCTGTTAAGCTCTTTGGTCCATTTCTTTCGATATTGTTATTTATTTATTTGAGAGACAGAGAGACAGAGAATGAGGGAGAGAGAGAAAGGGCATGCCAGGACCCACAGCTGCTGCCAATGAGCTCCAAACGCATGTGCCACTTTATGCATCTGGCTTAATATGGGTTCTGGGGAATCGAACCTGGGTACTTTGACTTTGCAGCAAGTGCCTTAACCACTAAGCCATCTCTTGAGCCCTGGTCCATTTCTAATCAGGTTTTCTTACTATGAAGTTCTTTTTCTGAAAAAAAAATTATTTATCTTTTTCTTTGTGTGTATATGTATGTGAGTCTGTGCATGTACCCGATTGTTTTAGTGCTGCAAATGAATGCTTGTCTGGCTTTATGTGGGTGGCTGAAAGGCTGAATCCAGGACAGCAGGCTTTTCAAGCCAGCACCTGTAACCACTGAGCAATCTCCCAGTTCCTCACTATTCAATTCAAAGAGTTCTTTGTGTGCTTTGGATACCTGCCCATTATCAGGCATGTCTTTTAAAAAATATTATTTATTTATTTATTTATTTATTTATTTATTTATTTATTTATTTGAGAGAGAGAAATAGTGAGGGAGAGAGAGAGAATGGGCATGCCAGGGCCTCTAGCCACTGCAAATGAATTCCAGATGCATACACCCACCTACTGTATCTGGCTTATGTGGGTACTGGGGAATTGAGCCTGGGTCCTTTGGCTTCTCAGGCAAGTGTATTAATCATTAAGTCATCTCTCCAGCCTTGGCATGTCTTGTGTAAATATTTTCTCTCAGTCTATGGCTTCTTTTTGTTGACAGTGCTTTTTGTAGCCCAGAAACTTTTGATTTCTTTATTTGAAGGAAAGTCACACTGGCTGCCCTGTACCTCATAATCTTTCTGTCTCTGCCTCCTGAGTGCTGGGATTATAGGAAGGTGCCACCACACCCAGCCTTAGAAACTTTTAATTTTAATAAAATACAGCTTATGAGTTTTCAGATTGTATTTTTGGTGTCACAGCTAAGTAAAAAGTCATTAAGTCTTAGATATCTAGATTTGCTTCTATATTATCTTCTAGGACCTTTATACATTTTAAATAGAGGTCTTTGATTCACTTTTAGCTTTTCTAGTGAGAAGCATAAGATATCTGTCTAGATTTTTTTGGAGAAGGGTAATGTCTAGCTGTTGCAGTACCATCTTGTTAAAAAAAATCTTTGGAGCTGAAGAGATAGCTTAATGGTTAAGGTGCTTGCCTGCAAAGCCAAAGGACCGAGGTTTGATTCCCCAGGACCCACATAAGCCAGATGTACAAGGTGGTGCATGCATCTGGACTTCATTTGCAGTGGCTGGATGCCCTGGCATGCCTTCTTTCTCTCTCAAATAAACAAATACATAAAAATAAAATATTAAAAAGAAATCTTTGCTCCATTGTATTGCCTTTGCTTTTTTGTTAAAGATCAGTTTATTCATATGGAGCTGTTTCTGGGCTCTCTATTCTGTCCCATTGATCATTTTATGCATTCCTTTGCTAAAGTCACTGTGTCTCAAACACCATACCTTTATACTAAAGTGAGCATCAATCTGCTGACTTTGAGCATTATTTCTGTGGTGGCTGTTCTGGTTCTTTGCTTCTCGAGACTCATGTATTCTAGAAATACATTTTAAAAAATCTATTTTATCTAAAAAGAATTTTGTTTCTGTGTGTAGTGTAGTACGTGATATCTGGTGCATGCATGTATGTGTGCTGATGGCTGCGCCTCATGTGTGTGCATGTGGAGACCAGAGGAGAATATCAGATGCATCTCACTTATAATTGCTTATCTGTTGTAGTTCCTTGAAATGGGGTCTTTCTCTAAACCCAGGGTTGCCATGGTCAGTGATCCCTAGTTTTTCATGTGTGTGTGTCCCTATGCTAGCACTAACTTTTTTTTTTTTTTTTTAATCTGAAGCTTTTTTAAAGAATCTTATTTATTTATTTGAGAGAGAAAAAGAGGAAGGGGAGAGAGAATGGGCACATTTTAAATGTTTTAAAATTGGGAAATGTGAGTCTTACAACTTTGATTTCCTGTAATCAATATTATTCTGGTTATCTGAAGCCCCTTCTGTCATATACACAATTTTAATACAGTGCACAACAGCAAAAGACTAATATATTTTCATGGTTTAGCCCTATAACACATAAAAAGTACCACTTTCAGCTCTTAGAAAACAATAATCTTTAAAAGAATGAAATCTCTATTGGCATAAATATCTGCCAGTAGAGAATCTATGTTTACATGTCTCCATGAGCCTGTACATTAACATAGAAAGGAACAGGGAAGCACTGCATAAATTTTGCTTCCAGATGCATGTGCCACTCTGTGTGTCTGGATTTATGTGGGTACTGGGAAATCAAACAGCCTTTTCAAGCAAGTGCCTTTAACCACAAAGCCATCTCCTCAGACCCCCAAAAGAATATATTTGTATGTGCATTGCAAAACAATGGAAAAATAAATTGGTAGTGATAAAAGAACTTGTCTGTAGAGAAACTAGTTTGCTGACAAAGAAAGATGGAGGAAGAATTCCTTTCACTATCTTTTGTTCATTTTGTATTTTGATATTGTGTATATTAATTAAAATTTCTTAATTATTAAAAACAAAATCTATTTAAACAAAGACTATAATTTTGCATCTTATTGTAGGTTAATAAAAATAAACTTGAGAAAGTGATGGTAACTGGTTTTCAGAAAGTGGTTTTATCCCTTCCTGGTGTCCCCCTGTGAGCCCTGGCACCTTTTCATGGGCCAGCAGCCAGGGCTGAAGATGAAGCCAGTGTGGCAGTGAGGCAAAGCTTTCTCTGTGTGGTGCTAATTGGCCCCATGGGGACCTTCTATCCAAATGAGTTCATCAACTTGGGCAACATATGGTCACCTATCAAAGTCCTGAAGATTGATTAAATGGTTTACTAATATTTTGTTTTGCTTGCTATTGATATTTTGACTCTTTGAGTCAAGTAGAAGGGGAATATCATCTTTACTGATTAGTTCTGACTATAAATGTCAAATGGAGAAAAATGCAAGAAATTGCTACAGTAACATTTTTGATCATGTTAGGCTTAGGTCCATTTTAAGTGGCTATATAATATACTGTTTTTAATTTATGAAGCCAAAGAATTCATGCACAGAAATGTGAATATTTTTGATAAAATGGAGAAAAACTATTTCTTTTAAAACTTCCCTATGTGACAGGTGTTTGTTCTAGTCAATAAAAATGTAATTTCCCCACAATCATGCACAGAGAGAAAAGAACTTAGGAAATACTTAATATGCAGAGGGTTCTCAGGATGACTGACAACCACTGCAGAAAATCCACATGGAGTTCTCCTACAGAACGCAAATTCAAGACTGAGCTCAGGAAAGCTCTGACTCACCAAAGAAATAACAATTTACTCTGCATTCATGAAAGAGCCTGTCATATAGCATAGGAAAATTATTTCAGTTAGCCTCAAATTAGAAACATTTTAGAAGGAAATTGGCCTACTGAGTTGATCATTAAAATATTCATGAAAAGAGTATCTTCAAAGAGATTAATAATTATGGTTCTGTGGTTCAACATATGAACACACAACACTCCAAGGAAAAAACACTCAGGGATCTAGAAAGTGAAAAATTCTCAAGCTAAACAAGAAGTTCAGGAAATTCAAATAAGGTAGAAGATACAAAGCCAAGATTATTCTCTGTGCTAATTAGTAATTATTGTTTTCTCTTCTTCCTTCAACTTTTAGAAAGGTACTGTCTTCGTGGTCATTTGCGCCACTTTTTGCATCCAGGTTTTACATGGGAGGCTGGGAATTGAACTCAGGTTGGCAGGCTTTGCAACAAGCATCTTTAACCACTGAGTCATCTCCACAGCACCTTCATGGTCATTGTAGCTAGATGCTGGAAATCATCCCAGATTCTCCTTTTGGCCCAAGTTAGGCCAACTGTCAAGTACCAGAGTGTGCTGATCCTATATATTTTATGAAACTATCCATTTCTATCCATCTTCTTGCTCGCTTCCCTAGCTCAAGCCCATTTCCACCCCTACATCATGGTATGGCTTCCTTACTGATCTCTCTTGTTTTGTTCTGGCTCACATCCCCATCACTCTCTCCACTTAATTTTACCCTCTATGCTGCCTCCAAAGGGAATGGAAGATAAATATGACACTTTAATCTAGGCGGCACAGGTCTGTAATCCCACCTACTTGGAGGCTGGGGGACAGGAGTACACTGGACACATTCTGTCCATGGCTGATATAACTGGAGAGTTTCAAATAGAAAATGTAACCGTCCCATCTGTCTTCAGTACGCTCTGGTGGCAGTGAAGAGGGTAGAATTAAAGGGGAGAGAGTGATGGGGACATGGACTAGAACAAAAGGAGCCCAGTAAGGAAGCCATCCCAGGAGGATCTGCTTCAAGTCCTCTGCCTGCCGAGGTAATGTAGTGAGGCACTGTGGAGAAAGAGAAGAGAAAGCGAAAAAGAGGGCTGGGATAGAACTCAGTGCTCAAGGAGGTGTCTAGCATGTACCAGGCTTGAGCTTCAATCCCCAATACTAAAGGGAGAGGGAGGGAGAGAGAAGATATCATTTTAAGTAAAAATGTACCATTTCAGACTATACAAGCAAGGGCTTTTTTTTTTTTTTTTTAAGTTTTAAAATATTTTTAAATAGCGCTTAATGCAAGCATAAGTTGAGAAAGATGAAATTGGAAAGAGCTTAAGAAACAGAATAGACTGGGCAGCATCGTAGAAAAGCATACTACCAGCAACTATGTCAGTTTTGCCTGTTTCTCAGTCACAGAAATGGCCTGAGGGTCACTGCCTGTTCTCTGCAGAAGCATTTCAAGTACCGATTCAATGCGTAGACAAGCAGACAAGCAAAATCTCACCTGGCCAAAACGCGGAACTTGATCAATTTCCTGCCTAGCTCTAGGTCTTTGGTACTCAAAGTACACTGCAGGCCAGAAGCATCACCATCGCCTGGGAGTCTGGGTGAAATGCATGCTTTCTGTTCAGCTCAGACCTCCAGAATCTGCATTTTAAACAACATGCTGATGATACTCACACATATTAAAATGTGAGAGATACTGTTTTCAGTGACTTCTGAAATTCACTCATGTGATGTTCTACTAAAAAATAACAACAACAAAGCCGGCTGTGATGACACACACCTTTAATCCCAGCACTTGGGAGGCAGAAATAGGAGGATCTCCATGAGTTCAAGGCCACCCTGAGACTACAGTGTGAATTCTAGGTCAGTGGGGCTAGAGTGAGACCCTACCTCTAAAAACCAAAAATAAACAAACAAAAAACCCCACAAAACAACAACAACAACAACTAGAGAATCTTTAATGGCAGCTGACCCCCCTAAATACAAAACTAAGTATTAAATTTAGGCCTATTTAAAGTTTTTTTTTTTTTTTTTTTAAACAAAGAATTACATCCCTGACTGGTCCTTGTCTTGAAGAACATTTGATTCACAGGCCAGATCATCCCAACTCAGGCAATGAACCAGGCCTTGATTCTCCAGCATTCACTACAGCTGGTTTAGGAACGGTACTTGGTAACTGTGGAGCTAATGGAGTAAGCAAAAAACTTGGGTACAAAGAGACATGTCAGGGTCTTTCTGAACAACTGAATTCACACCAGGAGAGTGTCATTATGCTCAAGGGATCAGTGTAACTTGATCTCAGTCTTTATATCATCACTTTATTACAATCACCAAATCCACCTAAATGACTACTCATTATTTTATACATACATACACACACACATACGTATATATATATTATACATACACACACACACACACACACACACACACACAGATAAATATGAAAGAACAACTCAGGGCATTCTTATTTGGAACCATGCAGGTCTTTTTTGTTTGTTTTGTATTGTTTTTTGAGACTCCAATGCATGTGAAAAGACTTAAGTGGCATATGCTACTTCAAAGACTGGAACAAAGATGGAAAGGACGCATTTCCTGCGCTCAAAAATGGATGAATGAAGTGACTGATAGATCTTTGGCATGGTCAACTCAGGCCTGTCGGAGATAATAATCTGAACTCAGAGATGGATACACAAGTTTTAACTGTGTGGTCCTAAAACCCAGTTCTCAGTCACAAAATATAATTCATGTTCCTTTACATGATGTAAAGATAGATGACACTAGAAACAATCGGGATTAAAAAAAGAATTTCAGGGTGTAAATATAACCCAGAACAGAAGAACTGACATAACACAGTACCACAATGTTTCAAAAATGTCCTTCATAAGTAGACCTTATCTCGTATCAACCTAAAAACCAGAAGATGTGAAGTTTGAAACACAAGTCGAGGTAAGTGACAGTGGCTGAGTCTTCCCAATGCAAGCAAGGCAGTAGAAGTTCTTTCCTAAATGACTACATAAGAAAAGCACAATCTGTGACAGCGAGCACGGACCACTCAGTCAGGTGTGTAAGGAAAAACCTGGGCAGCATGCTTACCATGAATGTCCTAGAAATACTCTAAGCAAACAGGTCCAAATCCTTTCAAAGAATGAAGCACCCTCTTACTTTCAAGAGGCTGAATAAAATGCTACTTTAAAAACAGAGAGATGGCTTAGCGGTTAAGCGCTTGCCTGTAAAGCCTCAGGTCCCCAGTCTGAGGCTCAATTCCCCAGGACCCAGGTAAGTCAGATGCACAAGGTAGCACATGCATCTGGAGTTTGTTTGCAGTGGCTAGAGGCCCTGGTGCACCCATTCTCTGTCTCTCTGCCTCCTTCTCTCTATGTCTGTTGCTCTCAAATAAATAAATAAAAATTAATTAAAAAATTAAACACACACACACACACACAGAGTTTCTGCACATTCAAATATAACTATTACTGACTCCATCTACCCTAGGGGTATACAAAAGCTTCAAGGTTCCAGATCCTTCTTACCTGTGCCATCTTAGGGATGGGTCAGCAAGTAACCTTGAGGAATGAGGCAATCTCTTTCCCTAGGCCAACAGTACAGGCTGTGCTCTGACAGTGTGTATCTCCCAGATGTGACTTCCTCTCCTGCAGTTCCAACCCCGGCAAGGGCATACATCGGGTATGGCATCTTCCCCCACGACCCCAGAGCCATATTAGCTTGGAAAGGGGCAACTCAAGCCCTTCCAGAGTGCTTAACCCATTTCTGTGAGTAAGATTTATCTTACCGGGTCCAGGTTCTTGAACAGCAGGATGTCTTTGCAAGCCTCTTGCAATCTATTTCTTTGATCATCAGTTTTGGGATGTATAATCTAGAGGGGCACAAAAATTAAGAAAACAAAGATAGTAGTCAGAACCAATCAAAATCTAACAAAACTTCAAAGGACTGCTAGACAGAACCGTTAGCACTCAAATTCACTCAAGGGTGGCACTAGGACTGACTTTAGGTGACCAGCAAGGATCAGCCCTCAAGCGGGGAAAATCATACAACATGTCCTGAAGTGGTATATATTCCTCAACCCCGTGCTCCACTGTATTTCCTCCCAGGTAAGCCAGCACATTATGTAAAAGTGTATGACTGGCTGGAAAGATTCCAAAGTTCCCACCCATATGAACAAGCACAGACAAAATGTCATGACTAGGGCTGGGGAAATGGCTTAGTGGTTAAAGCATTTGCCTGCAAAGCTAAAGGACCCTGGTTCAATTTCCCAGGACCCACGTAAGCCAGATGCAGAAGGGGGCACATGTGCCTGGAGTTTGTTTGCAGTGACTGGAGGCCCTGTCACACCCATTCTCTTTCTCTCTGCCTCTTCCTCTCTCTCAAATAAATATAATATTTTTTAAAAAGTCACGACTAGACGGCCTTCATTCTGTTCCCACTGAATTTACTACTCTTCACAGACGGAGCTTTCTCCCTTGAAACTGGATAAAGTCTCTAGAACAAAGTAAATCCTTAATCGTATGTTCTGTTTAATGTTAACTACATTTTAAGTAAGCCTAAAAAAGAATTGAGGACATTTTCAGTATTTGTAGACTATTCCAATGTGTGCTATCTGCATGTATTATTTTTAGGTGACACGGAAGTCTATCATGTAGTGAAAGAAGTCACTGTGCTCTTTCACTAAAGTTCCAGAAGGTCCCACAAAGGCTCATGTTTAGAATGCTCAGACCCCAGCTTGTGCTGCCATTTTGCAGGCAGTGGAGCCTTTAAGAGATGGGAGGCTGGCTGGCAGAAGTAAGCCAGTGGGGGTGGGCCACTGAAGGTTGAACCTGCCTCTCTTGCTGGCCCAGTGCTTTGCTTCCTGGCTGGAGAAGCCATGGCCACACATTCCTGCCACCATGGACTGAGCTGTTCTCATTGCCGTGCCTTTCCCCCAGCATGATGGACTGAAACTGTAGCCAAAGGACCTTTCTCCCTTGAGTTGTTTCTGCCAGCCAGTTTGTCTTAGTGATACAGAAAGTAACTACAACAAAGGGGGAACATGTAAACCTTCCTTTATCGTCTGAACGAAATTCATCTGAAACCAGATGCTAACATGACAGAGTGCTTCACAGAAACCTTCCAAGCTGAGACCACACCAACCAAACTGCCCTGCTTCTTACTGAAATAAGGAAAACGAACAAAGCACCCAACAGAATGGAACAGTGTTGCTTTCACTTGATAAACTGCAGCTAGAACTTCAACAGCAAAGGTGTGCCTGCAGGGCAACCGTGTCCTCACAGAGAGAGGCTGCTCTGTGCCCTCATAAACCTGCTTCACTCTTTGGGGTCAATTCCGGCCTTCCTCTTTTCTCCCTTCTTTTACTTCCCTACAAAGCCTTCACAGAGAGACCCAGCCTTTTCCTCTCCTCTTGTTTTCCCATCTTCTTGGTTTTTTGTTTGTTTGTTTGTTTTTGTTTTGTTTTAAGATAGTTTCTCACTCTAGCCCAGGCTGACCTGGAATTCACTCTGTAGTCCCAGGCTGGTTTTGAACTCATAGTGATCCTCCTACCTCTCCCTCCTGAGTGCTGGGATTAAAGGTGTGCACCACACCTGGCTTCATCCTCCTGTTTTTTTTTTTTTCTAATTATCAAACACTTGTAACTATCTATTTCTCAATTCTACCCCCACTGTTACCATTTACTGCTGTTTCATCTGCTCCCACTCCCTGCCACAGCCCCTCAGTACCCACAACTGCCCACTCCATGTGCAGGAGAGCCATCAGTAGGAGGCAGGTGTTGATGCCCTGGCTCCTGTCTTGTCAACTGCTCAGAAAATGGCCCTCACCTCTAAAGACTCATCTTTTCCCACTGGGCTTGAAGGGACTCTAGTAAGAGAGTTCTTCAGACACCAAAGTTTCAACCCTATCCAAAGTGTGATTTTTATTACCCTAAAGGCTTTTTTTTTGTTTTGTTTTTCTTAAAATTTCTCATTTCAGGATAAAAATCTTGCATGTTAAACACTTATGTTACATTTAATACCTTTCAGGGATTATCTTTTTAATATTTTTATGTATTGATAAGTAGAGAGAGAGAGAGAGAGAAAGGAAGAGGGACAGAGAGAAGGAATGGTCATGCCAGAGGCTCTTGCCCCTGCAAATGAATTTCAGATGCATGTGCCACTTTGTGTAGTCAAATGCTCTACCACTGAGCTATACCCCCTCATGTGTCACTTTGTAAATCTGGCTTTACATGGGTACTGAGGAATTGAACCCAAGCTGTCAGGCTTTGCAAGCAAGCACCTTTAACTACTGAGCAATCTCTCTAGCCTTTCAGGGACAATTTTAAGGGACTAATACATATCAACTCATTCCATCCTAGTTAGAGACCACAGAAAGCAGGTTGGTGGTAGGCAATTTGGTGGTAGGAAAATGAACTTTCTCAAGTGATTCTGCATGACCCACAACACAGTTCATAAACTGCAGAGCAGGACTCATTGGAGACCAGCAGGGTACAGAGCTGGCCCTCCCCACCAGGAGCAGTAAGCCACACCTGCAGGCAAATCTGTGCTGTGTGGCCCTATGGTAAAAGTTTGGCCTTTGGTAATGACTAGAAGAAAAAAAGGATATTTTTTTCTGATACATGGAAATTTTATGAAATTCAAATTCAGGTGTCCATAAAACAGTCTTAATGGCAAACAGACATGCCTCATGTATGCATTCCCTATACTGCCTCCGAGCAATTAGGGGCTTAAAGAAAGCTTCCAAATCCTACAAATTCACTTCCTGAAAAAGTTAACTTCAGTAGAAATGAATAAACAAAAATCTCTACATTAAACATTTGCCAACTCCTGCTCAAAATCTCTGCTGCCTGTCCAGGAAAAATAAACAGAAAAGTAGTTAATATGGTTACTGAGGCATGTTCTTTAGAGAAGACTGCATATTGTTTGTTTAAATTTTTATTGTTAAAATTTTAATTAATTAATTTATTTGAGGTAAAGAGAGAGTATGTGTGAGCCAGGACCTCTTGCCGCTACAGACAAACTCCAGATACATGTGTCACTTGGTGCATCTGGCTTTATGTGGGTATTGGGGAATCAATCCGGGCTGGCAGCTTTTGCAAGCAAGTATGTGCAATCTCCCCAGCCCCAAAAGACTGTGTATCTTCCATACAATAGAAACCTGCACAAGATATTTTCATTTTGTCCAAGTTATTCTCCACAAAGAGCTGAAAAATCATCTTTCAAAACATTCAGTTAGCAAGACCCACCCTTCTGTCTTCACCTGCACCTGAGCCCTCAGCCCAGCCATGTCTGCCTTCATTGGAACCGCCCACTCCCCTCCTGATGGCCATCAAACTGAGATGCAATGTGGGCCCTGGAAAAACTTCAATCTGGGACTTTTAAAGATTAAAAAAAAATTATTTATTTATTTGAGAGATAAAGAGGCAGATAGAGAGAGAGAATGAGCACACCAGGACCTCTAGCCACTGCAGATGAACTCTGGACACATGCACCGCCTTGTGTATCCAGCTTTACATGGGTCCTGGGGAGTCAAACCTGAGTCCTTTGGCTTGGCCGGCAAGTGCCTTAACCACTAAGCCATCTCTCCAGTTCCCCTCTCTTAAAAAAAGATCTATTTTAAAAAGCATTTTATTTATTTCAATCTGATAGCTGTCAAGCCAAGATGAAATGTGGGCCCTGGCAAGACTCCAATCTGGGGCTTTTTAATCTCCATGCTTTGGTCACTGCACCCTTAACACTTTGTATTCATATATATATATATTTTATGAGACAGAGGGAGAGAATGAATAAATTGGCACACTAGGGCCTCCAGCCACTAAAACTGAACTCCAGATGCATGCACCATCATGTGCGCATGTGCGACCTTACACACTTGCATCACTTTGTGTATCTGGCTTATATGGAATCTGGAGAGTAGAATATGAGTCCTTAGGCTTCATGGGCAAGCACCTTAACCACTAAACCATCTCTCCAGCCCCTCCTTTTTAAAAAGTTTGGTCCTATACTCCTCTGGACCCTTCTTTTTTTAAAAATAAATTTAGTTATTTATTATTAATTAATTAATTAATTAATTAATGACAGAGAGGGAGAGAGAGAGAGAGAGAGAGAGAGAGGGAGAGAGAAAAGAAGAAAGAGAGAGGCCAGCGAGAGAGAACTGGCAAACCAGAGGCTCTAGCCACTGCAAATGAACTCCAGATGCATGCACCACCATTTTGTGCAATTGGCTTTTGTGGATACTGAGGAGTCGAACCTGGGTCCTTAGGCTTTGTAGGCAAGTGCTTTAACTGCTAAACCATCTCTCCAGCTCCTTCCCCTGCATTTTGTAATTACAAATGAATTTACTTGTTTGTTGGCATCTGTTATGACTCCCTAAGTTCCAAGAGAATGGGTGCATCCATTCTGCTCACTGTCATACACTGGGCACCTGGCCAGATATACAGAAGGCCCTCCAAAGAAATTCTGTAGTGTAAAAGAATAAAGACATACTCCACTCTTAGATTTATCTGCTCTTCCCACTCAGGTTATACACACTAGGATATAACCCTTAAATTGACAAAGGCTTGTCAACTAAAAACCAATTTGTAATTTTCAAAAGTGAGCCTTAAGTGTTTGGATATTCTTTAAATTCATATCAGAGGATAAATATCCCTTAATAATAGAAGTTTGTGGATTTGATAATTACAGAGTCCCAGAAATAATATGGAATGTCCAAATGCAAAATCACTTTATCAAAATACAGTATACATTTTCCTCATAGATAGTGTCCAGTATCTATCTAGACCTAATTTTGACATCAGCAGTAATCATTCCTGGGGTTTCAAAACCACAAGAAGTATAATTTTAGCATGATGTCAAGAGGGAAGAATAGTCAACATAGCCGAGAAACCAAAGCACTTGATCATAATCACTGCTAGGTAATTAATAAATCGATTTTAAAAAACAACCTTAGAGATCTAGGTATTAGAAGGGATAAGACTTTGAGGGAGTCCCCACCCCACACAGATCCCACATTCTGCAGAAACTGCCTGCCCTATTTACAGAAATGGCCTCTAAGTAGCCACCTCAGAGTTTTTGTTTTTGCCCCAACTCTGGGCACCACTGAACCCATCAGAGATTTCTGGCAATCCAGGAACTTGAGCTGAGAGACAGAGCACTAAGGACAGGCAGAAGGGGAGTGCCTTTAGCAACATGCCAACCCTGCACCCTTACTGCTAAAGGGCCCCAGGGGCGGGCAGCTTCTGACTGTTACCTATATTTTGGCCTCTGAACTCTTTCTGGAATTGATAAGATTTCCAAACGTGGGTCCAATAGCTCTTCCCAATAATTTCTTTTCTATGTTTATCTCCATTTGATTGGCTGCCAAGTGAATCTTAAATTAGGATGGGAATGAGCCAGCCAGAACACTTTACTTCTCTCACAGATTCAACAGTAGCTAAAATTCCTCTCAAGATCTCACAAGTTTTGAGTCAAGATATTGCATATTGATTTCAAACTGTGCTCCTTAATTTAGATTTTTTATTACTACTTTAAACGACCCCAAGTTACCTCCATCACTAAATTTCATCATATTCATTTATCCAAAAACATAACAAATGTGTGTGATTCTCAAATGTTACAGAAACGTAAATGAAGTGTATGATAGGCAAGTTTGAGTTTTTCACACTAAATAAAATACTAATAGCATATCACAGATTAGTTTAAAAAAAAATCTTGCCAGGCAGAGTGGTACACACCTATAATCCCAGCACTCAGGAAACAGTGTGTGTGCACATCTCTGTGAGTATTGTGTGCATGTGCACCATGGCACATATATGGAGATCGGAGGACAACTTTAGGATGTTTGTCCTCTCCTGCCACCCTTCCTGAGACAGGGCCTCTCTAGCTGCTATCTTGTTTTGTCACCTTATTTATCCTGGATTCTTCTGGTTCCACCTCCCATTGCCTTGGGAGCTTTGCAATGCTCTTGCCACTTTGTGTCCGGCCTCACATGTGTGCTGTTGAATTCAAGGTGGTAGGCTTGCAAGCAAGCACCTTTAACCACTGAGCAATCTCCCCAGGCCCGAAAACAAGGTTATTGTTTCTACTTTTTTAAGGCTAAAGAAGGGGGGTTTCTGCAAAGTACATGCTTAACAAAAGAAAAGTAAATTATTACTTTTCATGTCCAGACACAGTAATCTTTTATTTAGTTTACTTCTTACAAGTAAGTAACAAGAGAACCAACTCAGAATATAGCTTAAAAATGCATCAGACCACGCTAGAAAATATTCTTAACAAAATTGTTGGAGCCTCCAAGAAATTAGATGGTGAGAAACCATTAAGAGACAGCAATTAAACAAAATAACAAGTGCTATCTGACACTTAGTTGCAAACGTCCCCGAGACCTGCTCCAGCGTCTTGGTGCTGTTCTCTGGAAGCCAGGGCAGAAGGTCTTCCCCAGGCATTTTCTTTATTAGAAACACTTTCTAAGCAAAAAGCATTATCGGGCTGGAGAGATGGCTTAGCGGTTAAACGCTTGCCTATGAAGCCTAAGGACCCAGGTTAGAGGCTCAATTCTCCAGCACCCACGTAAGCCAGATGCAAAAGAGGGTGCATGCATCTGGAGTTCGTTTGTAGTGGCTGGAGGCCCTGGCGCACCCATTCTCTCCCTCTCTCTCTCTCTCTACCTGCCTATTTCTGTATCTCTCTCTCTCAAATAAATAAATAAAGTAAAAATAAAAATATTTTTTTAAAAAAAGCATTATCACGGCAAGAAAAGAGCTGAGACCATTTTTGTCATCAAGATATGTTTTGCAAAAGAAACAGAAGCTAAACTGTAGTAAGCAGCCATTCCTGTTTCCTTCGATCCGACAGACATGTTTCTGGATAAAAACAACTCTATAGGATCTGAGAAGTAGGCTATCAGAGGTAAGACGTGGAAAAGAAACAGTTAAAATAATTTCATTATCTCTTTGTTAACGTGGATATCCATCAGCATTTCTATCATCATCAATTTAAAATAAATTAATGTAGGAAATTACATACCCTGGACTCTGCATCATCTTCCTCTTCGTCAGGATTATAAGCTTCAGCACAGACTACAATCACAAAGAAAGGACATCTTAAACACCTGTTCACAAAAACACGCAATGCATTGTTCTGTACGAGTTAATAATCAGAAAGTGTACCACATCATTTTATAGAAAGCTGCCATTTATTTCAGGGCTAGTGGCCTGGCCTCTGAAACTGATTACACATCATGACTTATAAGGAACCCCTTGCAATATAGACTCATGCTTGAAGCACTGGGCACTGCTTTTTGTTTACTCTTATTCAAAGCTTAAACCCTTTCACCTTCATTTTCAAAACAAAGAAATGCTTAAGGCCTAAAAATTACTTAAAAGAACTCAAACAAACAAAAAAGTATAAATATATCATTGAACACTCAATTTCATCATATAACTATGAGACATTTTCTTTTCTTTTTTTTTTTTTTCTTTAGAGGTAGGGTCTCACTCTGGCCCAGGCTGACCTGGAATTAACTATGTAGTCTCAGGATGGCCTTGAACTCACGGCAATCCTCCTACCTCTGCCTCCTGAGTGCTGGGATTAAAGGTGTGCGCCACCATGCCCAGCTCTAGACATGTTCATAAATTATCCATAATTTAGTCATTCAGGAACAAATGTTACCAATATTGTGAATATTCCCTTCCAGTCTTTCTATTGAGCTGAATTTATACGGCATATGCAACTTCAAAATCTGCTTTATTCACTTAATACTACAAAGGATTTTACATGTAAATACTGTTTATAATGGTTGTAAATTTTTTCATATTGCTAAAATTAACTACATTCCTAATTCTGAACATTTAGATGGTATTTTATTAAAACACCTTTGCAATAAGCTTCTCCATACATAGATATACTTATTTATATTGGACCATGGACCATATTGTAAGCATTATTCCAAAATGTTGTTTTGGGAAGCTAAAATGCAAAATCCTTTTTAAGGCATAATTATCACTGTGTTTCTTTACAGGGGTTGTACTCATCCACTGACCTACAAAGAGTGAAAAAAGACTCCTCTAGCTGCACAAAAGAACTGAGCGTTATTGCTTAAAATCTTTGTCAACTTAGCAGAAAGAACTTAAACGTTTAAAATTACATTTGGGGGCTGGAGAGATGGCTTAGTGGTTAAGCACTTGCCTGTGAAGCCAAAGGACCCTGGGTTGAGGTCCAATTCCCCAGTATCCACGCAACTCAGATGCACAAGGTGGCACATGCACCTGGAGTTCATTTGCAGTGGCTCGAAGCCCTGGTGCGCCCATTCTCTCCCCACATCTACCTCTTTCTGTCTGTCTATTGCTCTCAAAAAGATAAAAAAAAAATTATGTGTGTAGGCTGTGTATATCTCATCGTCTGTCCTTAGCTATGGGGAATAATTTCTTCTTGACCATTTTATCTGTTAGACTGCAAATAATCACTTCATCCAATTTGCTTTTAATGTTCATTATAAAACTTTATGGATTATGAACAATTGTTTATGTTTAATGTCGTAACTGGCATCAAGGAAACAAATATCCCAAGTATGAATTAAGCCCAACACTAAATATCACAGGAGTACCAGTTGTTGAGTTTGGACACCATTTTCTTCTTTTTCTTTTTCAAAATATTTATTTATTTATTATTTATTTATTATTTATTTATTTATTTATTTATTTATTTATTTGAGAGAGAGAAAGAGGCGGTGGGGAGAATGGGTGCACCAGGGCCTCCAGCCACTGCAAATGAGCTCTAGATGCATGCGCCCCCTTGTACATCTGGCTTACGTGGGTCCTGGAGAATGGAACAGGGATCTTTTGGCTTTGAAGGCAATGCCTTAACCACTAAGCCATCACTCCAGCCCTTGACACCATTTTCTTACTTGCAAATCTCAATATTTGCTACTCCTTCATTTTTTTTTTAATGTAGGTGTTTTTACTTTTACTATTTAGCCTATATGGAGTTTGTTCTGGCATAGATACAGGACCTGAAATGACAAAGGACAGGTAAAGGCTGACAAATGTCTTCCCAGGGTCTCAGAATAGCATCAAGTATATTATCCTCAATAGCATGACTATCACCACTTTTTATGAGAGAGAGAGAGAGAGAGAGAGAGACAGACAGAATTGGTGCACCAGGGACTCTAGCCACTGCACTCGAACTCCAGATGCATGCACCACCTTGTACGCATGCACGACCTCGCACACGCGTCACCTTGTGCGTCTGGCTTACATGGGATTGGGGGGGGGCTAGTCAAACATGGGTCCTTAAGCTTCGCAGGCAAGTGTCTTAACCTCTGAGCCATCTCTCCAGCCCCACTATTACCATTTTTATCATAAAATCTGACATAACCTTCTTTTCTCCATACTGCTTTGTACATCTAGATAAGTGGTTCTTAAGCAGGCCCAATTTTGCCCTTCACAGAGGATATGGGCTAATATATGGAGACACTCTGAATCGCAATTGTAGAGGGTTGGGGCGCCTACTGACACCTAGTTGGTTTGGGTCAGGGATGCGGCTGAACATCCTACAGTACACATTACAGGCCCTAAATGTCAACAGAGCTGAGGCTGAGAACCCCTGACCGAGTGAATACTATTCTACTCAGTCTCACAGCACTACAACGAGGTGTTAGTGCCACATATGACAGATGAAAGGCTAGGACATGAAAGGCCAAGGGAATGACAAGACCCATATTGACCCTAGGATTGTTGAGACTGTCTTGATTCCAAAACTCTTGGGGGGAAAAAAAAAAGCCACTATTGTATACTTGACTATTTTGGTAAATTTACCAGTACAGTGCCTGGACTTGAGCTTGCACCTCAGAAATCCAGTAGAAACAGACCTGTCTCTTGGGGCAAGGTCACATCAAAGACCTTCACTGATGCATATAACCAGAATGCCAATGTAGTAAGTAACTTCCTGGATAAAAGATGATGTCAGCATGACCAGTCAGTCCTCTCCCTGCAGGAAAACCACAGCAGCAGCTAAATCACAATTAAGAGGTTGCTTGCAAGGAGGAAATGATTAGTTAAGAGTGTGAACTGAATGTCTACGGGGCTCAGGCTGGAGAGCCGAGGTATCCACACTCTCACAGCATGGACCATTCTGCCAGTGCAGTGTACACACCTTAATTGGGCTATCTGCAACTTTCCAGAGGGCACGAGGACCTCTGCTTCTAAAGGGAGGTTCTTATCACGATCTCTGTGGATGAATAGAGAGAGAGACAGGACTGCTACCTCATTTGTAGAGTTAGGGCAGAAAGAAAACAAGGACCTTATGTTCAGAAAATTTGGCTCTCCAGAGCACAACAGAAGCAGAGAATCAAACCAAATGCAGGGTCCTTGTGAGCATAAGGCCCAAGAAGGTGACGCAGCTCCCAGGATCAACACACTGAACAAGTAAAGTAGCAGGTATCATCCATTCTCCACGAACCTTGGTATCTACATCCTCTGATTTATTAGTATTGATCATAAACTTTAATTCACAGAAAACAACTTAATCCTCTAATCTCTACACTTTTAGCCATTCAGCCTAACTAAAATAATATGAAATAACAATATATTACTTTCAAACAACTTACTAGTTTTCTCTGTATCATTCTGTACTCAACATCCCTGTAATTTAAAACACCTACTTTATCATAAAATGTGTTTGTTTGTTTGTGCTGGAGCTGTTTCATTGAACTATTCATTTTGTCAGTTTTGGCAGTGCTGCAATTATTTACCTCCAATAGCTGCATCGCAATGAAAGCACTTGCAATTGTGTGAAGTATGCTCCTTTCAGTCATTTAAACTGCTTCCTCGAAGATCTCTATCAGCCACCAATTTTCCTCGAAGTCTCTCTAAGCCCAACGAAAATGTTAGATCAAGAGTCACAATCTGATGTAATGCTCATACAAGTGCAGTAGTGGCAAACAGCCATGGTGGGTAACCAACTGCTCTTGATTTGGCTAATAAATCCACTCAGTGGAATGGAACTCATTGCTGGAACTGGGAAATAAGTCAAAGCCATGTACAAAAAATGAGCTCAGTCTCCAAGATCTAGATGCCACCAAATGTGGGCTAGAAGAGAGCCAATGCATATAAAATTCCCTCCAAAACATATATGGTTATCCCTTCTATCTAGTACTAACTTCTCTCTCCGTTGGAGAATTTGCTTATCTTTTTTCAGGTGGACATTGAACCTGAAGGGAGGATCAGCTAACCACACCTCACCAGCTGAAACCACAGAACAATGCAGGGGAAGGGCAAGAATACAGCGTTCAAGGCGATCACAACACCAGAAAAAGGCTGAAGGAGATAAACACAGAGAACATCCAACTCCAACTAAGCCAGATATCCAGAGACACAGAGGCTCCCAAAACCTCATCAAGGAAGCAGAACTAAAATGACCCCAATGTGGCTCAGGGAAACTCGCGGAAGAGGGGGCGGAAAGATTGTCAGAGTCACAAGTTGGGGCATTATGCACAGAGACTGGGGCCTACCACCAGAACTCTTGAGCAAACTCACAATGCATGATACACATTCCCCATTGATGAGGGCCCCTTTGAAAGTGGGAGGACGGGGAGGAGGACCACGGAACCAATACTATGAATGTAAAATCAGAATAATATAAATAAAAATATATATTTATTTTTAAAAAAGGTTTATAACTCTAAAAAAAAAAAGAGTCATATCTTGAATTGGAGATGTAGCTCAGGGTTTGTGTAGTATACATGAAGTCCAGAAATTAATCCGCCAAACCACAAAAAGGTGGGGGATGAAGAAAGTAAAAGTTTAAAAAAAAAAAAAAAAAGTAAAAGTTGTATCTTGACCTTGACCTTGACCTACAGGGCTAATACAGATGCTCCACTTCTGTGCTTGTCCTTTGTACTCTCCCAACAGAAAGTGAGGAGCCCATTCTTATCACTTACCAAACTATATGCTAATAAACATGAGAAAATGTGTTTGTCTCTCCAGGCTGGGACTTCTCACCTGTCAGGGACTGGCTGTGTGTTCATATTCCCTGGCAGTGACAGGGCACATTGCATGGGTCAATATATATTTTAAATGGCTGGCTGACTGATGAACAAACCAACTTACTTGAAAATGGAGTTGATGTTTCTTCTTAATGTATTACAAACTCTCAAAACACATTTTAGGTGAATGAATGAAAAGGGAGTCCTGAGTTATTTGTTCAAGAAATAGGGATGGAAGCTTGGAAGATTGCTCAGTTTAAAGATCTTACTTGAAAAGCCTTGCAGCCCAGGTTCAATTCCCGAGCCACCAACATAAAAACTGAATGCAGAAAACAGCACAAGTGTCTGGTGTTTGTTTGCAAGAGGCCACGGAGTCCCAGGTGCATTGTGGTAGTTTGAATAGATGGCCCCCAATATATTCAGTGTTTTCTTAGTTTATAATTTTCATCTGCAGCCACCTTGCTGGAGGCAATGTCACTGGGCGGATATTAAGGTGTGGTGATGGTTTGAGATTCCATTGTAAAGATATGCAAAGTGTACCTAGTGGGAGTTCCTGAAGTGTGCTGTGCTGTGTGGCTGGTTGGCTTTTCTCTCTCTTGCTTGGATCTGTGAAGGCAGGCCAGCTTCTTCTGCCATTATGGAACTTCCCCTGGATCTGTAAGCTTCAATAAATAATATCCCTTCCTCCTTAACTGTGCCTGGTCTGGAAGTACATCTCAGCGAGCCCGAAGCTGTCTGCTACATGCATATACGCACATGCATGTGCACACACATAAATGCAAATTAATTTCTTTTAAAAAAACCTCAAAAATATAAAAGGAATGGGGACAAAGAAGGTAAGTAAAATGAATGCTTGTATCTCATTCATCACAGGGCCAGGCACAGAGGTTAAGGAGCTTCGTAAATATCTGAGTAGGACACAAATACATACCAAGCTCTTTGTCTGGATGGACCATCAAACCACAGCTTCCAGATGATTTGTACTGCCTCCTGTCTGTTAGAAATGTAGTGGCCCTATATATTCCAGGCAATCTGAAATTTATCTTGAGACTATATAATTTATTCCTTGGCAATTAAACAGTAGTGAGAGATGAAGCCTTATACTATATTGAACTTTCACTGTTGGGCTGTGCGCACATGCCCACACCCACATATTTAGATGCGATACTGGTTGCAGAGAATGAGCTAAGAGTTTAAGCAGATTCTCACACTGCAGACAGAGTATGCACATTGGTACAGCTAGACAAATGTCACAGATTGCAGAACAGACAGTAAAATAAGAACTGCATCAACTTCGCATCTTGTGGAACTTGGCCCTCAGTGTTTTCATGCACTATATTTATAGTGTGGTAGACAAAGGTTATGCCAACTCCCAAGGTTTTTCATCAAAACTCTTTGCTTTGTATCTAATGTTTGAAATTCAGCAGTCAGACGACTTGACATTAGACAAGAACACAAGAATGCACAACCCATAGTGGTTTTCTACCTGCTGGCTCACAAAGAACAAAGACCTCTATGAACCCAGCCTTGATGCTGAACGATACGCACTATAGCCTCCATCAATATGCACTGAAAGAATGAAAAGAAAATATGGCTTTATGGTTGAGAGATCTTTGATCTAGAAAAAAACTGACTTCTATACAAAATACAAAAGTTGATTTTCCACCTTCTTAGTGCACTAAGATTTTTGCAAACTGATTTAAATAATAATCAGCTCAAAATAAAGCTATTATAAATACAGGTGTATTAGATAACAGAATTCTTACCCAACATGGCTAAACTTAGCTTATTAAAGTAATTATGCTCTCCTGCAAAGGGAAAAATTTGCCACACATAAATAAAGTGAGGGCATGAATCTCAACCAAGAAAATGGTTCTGGGGCAAAAATTGTTATTCTTTGTTATTCTTTTTTTTAATAGGACAACAAATTATAATATATGTATATATATAAAATACCTAAATAGATACATGATAGTAAAATCCCTCTGGGTCAGTTAAGGAATTTAGTCTGAAAAGACCTGAGGAGTGATAATGGAACAAAGACTAAGGAAATTGCTGTGACAATCCAATCGTCATCACTAAGTGAAGAGAAAGAGGGTGTGATGTTAACAAGCCTCCCTCCTCCTCATTCATACTTCTGTGTGGCAGTTTAGAATTCATCTGCTTCATCCGTCGGTAATGCCTGGAAGCCTGAATTCACAGAGGAGAAGCATTTGGAAAGTTGCCCTAAGCAGAAAAGCTCATTGTGATCCCAAATCACACTCAAGCCAAAGACGCCAAACAAACCTGACTGCAAAACCTTACTGCATTCTTTCATAAAACAATTTTGAGGCCAGGCGTAGTAGCTCACACCTATAATCCCTGAACTCAGGAGGTTAAATTAGGCCTGGGATGAGTTCAAGGCCAGCCTGGGCTATAATGTGAGTTCTAGTCAGCTTGGGCGAGGTGAGACCCTGCCTTAAAAAAAATCAAACCAAACCAAAGAAAAACAACTTTAGAGATGTGAGAATGAATAAATTAAACAAAGAATAAATAATGGCACATAAATATATAAATGCATAAATAAATAAATAAAGGTACAAGATTATGTATACTCTTTAGTTACATAATATAAAATGTAACTTGCTTTATCTATATATTTTATGTAATTTTAAATATGTGTGTATATATACATATATATATATACATATATATATGTATACACACACACACACACACATATTTAAAATACCTATTGAGAAGTTTCGCCCAGAAAGACATAAACAGACCAGTCATGACAAATTGGTGCTGTAACAGAGGTTTGTAAAACCACCATAGGACACAGAAGAGAAAGGAGCCACTAGCAGCTTGGAGGACAGAAGATGACAACTTCACAGTAAAGACTCCCCTAAAGAGTTAGTGAAGAGTGGGAAAATGCTTTACTAAGAAAAAGAGCCATTTGTTCCCTGTTATATTCCTAGCATCTCGAACAGTGACTGGAACACAGTATGGGTTAGTAAAAGTGGTGGAAGAAATAAAGTGTTGTTAACTTAGGTGGTGAGAGATTTATTATCTTCTTCCTTACCCTTACAACACAGAAGCTGCAAGTCCAGTCAGACTGGCTTGCATGGCAGGAAGAGGCATCCTAAAATCTCACTGACTTAAAACAATATAGCTTTACTTCCTGGCCACAAAGTATGTCCACCTCAGGACAGTGGACACTTTGTTCTGTGAGGTGTTTACTGAGGGCGGAGGCTGGCCATGCCTTCACAGCCCAGAATGTCACCGGACCTAAGGCAGTTGAGTGGCATACTGCTCTGCTAAACTTCTGGCTAAAACTGATCTATGCCTCTTCTGCTAAGAGGAGGTATATGTGACATTTTATTGCATAAGCCAAGGTCATTTCTAACTTCATAGAGGTGGGGCCGTGCAACCTTACCATGATCTCAGAGGACAAGAGTGAGAATATTATGAGCAATACTGATGACTGCCAAAGAAGCCAGCGGATGGCCTTAACCTAAGACGTCTCCGTCCCCCTTCTCTTCCTACCTCTTTCTCTTTTTTTCTTTCTCTCACAGGCTAACAAGGCAAACAGAGGAGGGAGTGAAATCAACCCCACAGTTTACTTAAAAATAGGGAAGAGCTGAAGGTACAGCTACATGGTAGATCATGTACACAAAGCTCTAGACTCAATATCAGAGGAGGAGAAAGGAAGAAAAGAAAGCAAGAAAAAGGGGAGAAAGCATTTTAATTTAAAAATTTATAACACTATATGAAATTATTACTTGTAAACTCTAAACCGAAGCATTAAATTTAAATTAAATAAAATTTCTTCTCTAACTTGACTAGAACAGTGTGTATATGTGTATGTTATAATCAACCCTATTATAGGCTACATTTCAACTAGAAAACTAGGACAAAAGTAAATATACTTTTTAAACTTTTTATTTATTTATTTGAGATAGAGAGAGACGGGGTGGGGGAGAGAACGGGTGCCACAGGGCCTTCAGCCACTGCAAACTAACTCCAGACATATGTGCCACCTTGTGCATCTGGCTTACATAGGTCCTGGGGAATTGACCCTGGGTCCTTTGGCTTTGCAGGCAAGTGCCTTAACTGCTAAGCCATCCCCCCCCAGTCCCTAAAGTGGATATTTAATTCCCAGACCAACTATATTTATGTCAACATCATTTTACTAGAAAGGTTTAGCCAAGGTATTGAACTGTACAACTGTCATGATGAAATGACAGAAACACACTTCCCACTCAAGTCTAAGACCTCTTCCAAAGATTGCCAATGGTGCGCTCAGAATCAGCTATCTACAAATCACCCAATTACCTGTAATATTCTGCTTTAAGACTTTATATTCAGCTATATTCCTAAACCATCCCAGATATCAATTAGCAATCAGTCCTTTAAAAATCTATAAATGCTCCATCATTTATACTATAAAACATTCTATCATCTCATAAACATGTTAGATATTTCAAATATGTTACTAAAATATCATGATGCATTACAAAACTATGTCTGTTGCCATTTAACAGCAGAGGTGTTTAGAATAAAACTACAAGATTGACTGATTTCCTTTTATAAGAGTTTGTGTTTCTATGGACCCCTTTCCTGCACATATATACCACCCCTCTTTTAAGGCACTGCACAATCACGAACCTTGACAGCTCACACAAGAAAGCTATCTGTTCAGAACGCTCCTGGGATGAGAACCGCTGAAATGCATAAATGAGTAGCAACAGGGAGCTGCACATAGTAAGAATTTGCTCATCATGTGCTAGTTTTAGCATTAAAGGTACAAAAGTTAAAATATTTTTTAATCTGTTTCAAAAACCCCTTAATGTTAGAACTCACGTGTCTTTGGTAAATAATTTTTTATTATAGATTTGTCTTCCAAAGTGCTTAACACTTTATTTAGTACATAAATGCAACCACTGTATTTATCCTCAGTATATTTTCTTTCCATTGCTTAATCTCCATGGAATGTTTGGCCTATAAAATAACAATCACTGCTTTTAACAATTAACTTACATGTAGTATATATATATATATTATGTGTAGTGATTCTAATCAACTGATGTTTAATGAACAACAGCTTCACAGACAGAATCCTGTTAACAGAGAACATCTCTAAGAGACGATTCCAGGACAGGATAGGTTCAGGTAGTCTACATCATTCTACCCTTCAGACAACATGAATAGCCTGTGGGATTCTAAGGACAGAAAAAAACAGCAGATAAACCTTCACTCTCTTTCACAATGAAACAGTTAATTTTGGTATCTCCCAATGGTTCTCATATACAAATATAAGAAAATTAACAGCATGTAAGAGTCAAGAAAACACATTACATGTAACTTCAGAAACCCAATTTCTAGGTATTTTATAAATATTGTATTCAAATGGACAAAAGTAAGAGAAACAGTACAGTCAAATGAACCTAAAGAATAACTGAAGAGGGCTGGAGATGTAGCTTAGTGGTTAAGGCATTTGCCTGTGAAGCCTAAGGACCCCAGGTGCAATTCCCCGGTACCTACGTAAGCCAGATGCACAAGGTGGCACGTGAGTATGGAGTCCATTTGCAGTGGCTGGAGGCCTTGGTGCACCTCTCTCTCTATTTCTCTCTCTCTCTCTACACACACACACACACACACACACACACACTGTCTCTCTTAAATAAGTAAATTTTTTTTTTTTTAAAAAGGAATAACTGAAAAAAGCTATCTTTGGAAAATGCTATTTTTATTTTTTGGTTGTACTAGGACTAGAACTCAAAGCCTTGACTATGCTGGGCAAGGACTTACCACTGAGCCATTTACTAATTTTCTTAAGTTTTTGTACACGTTTGCAACTAAACATTAAAATTCCCCCCAGGATCCCTTCCAGAACATCACCAGGTAGTAGACAGTAAGTGGATCAGCCTGTACCAAAGAACAGTACTGGAATAGAAACGGCATTTGTGCTTTGCTGAAAATGATCCGGTAAAGATTTCTGAGCACAATACTTGATACATATTACGGGTTTTAAGAAACTGATAGCTAAAGAGAAACTAAAAAGGAGTTTTGGTTCTTTGATTTAAACACTAACTGATAGCTTCTCACACTTGTAAAAAAGGTTTTAATTATCCAGGTAATATGATCTTTGGCATCTATTTGGCCTGAAATTTTCACTCACATTAGTAAAGTAAATATAGGCACTATCTGATGATAAAAAATACAGCCACATTTATGACAATGGAATTTTTTTTTGTTGTTGTTGTTTTGTTTTGGTTTTTTGAGGTAGGGTTTCACTAGGCTGACCTGGAATTAACTATGTAGTCTCAGGGTGGCCTTGACCTCATGGCGATCCTCCTGCCTCTGCCTCCAAGTGCTGGGATTAAAGGTGTGCGCCACCACACCCGGCTTGACAGTGGAATTTTTACTTCAGAAACAGTATAGTTATTGCTGCTTATGGTATCTGAATAATTTTATTAATTGTACTTCTGAATATGTATTTGTTTCAGAATTAATGGTGCCAAAAGGCACACATGAGAGAGTTACAGGGACAGAAACACCACAGAGGCTCTGCTAATTCACTAATAATTTTCAGAACAAAAATTATTTGACCAGATTGTTCTGTAAAAAGTCTAGCAAGAATATCAAAACTATTAAATATTACCAAAGTGTGATAAAATGAGTATCAATATCCCAAGACTCAAAATATAGAATATTTTGAAAAGAAAATGCAATTCAATCTGATCTGTTGGTTATGTAAAGTCAAAAGAAATACATTTATGCAAATAACTTGATTTTCTTCTTCATGCTTCAGCTTCCCTGAGCAAAAATGACATCAGCATTAACCTTTGGGCATAAAACATAAATATTTAGAAGGCAATTTGATGGGTACCACATATCCATTCCATCAAACAATAGCAGTAGCTTCCCCTTAGGGCCTATGGCCTCCCAGTTGGTTACCTCCATGGCAGACATACTACTGTTTGCGTTAGTGGTCAGTCTTGATCGGATGGCCTGTTGTATAGCTTTATGGATCTGCTGCTGGTTAAGACTGTTGATGACTTTTCACCCCAGCAATCTGCATAGCACCTTCTGGCGCTATGAAGCCATCCAGCAAGCTTCCAGCTCAGCTCCTGCTTGATTTCTCAATTCTTATAACCAAAGCATGTGGTCACTTCAGCAACAGGGTTTCTAAGCTTATTTATTTGTTTATTCATTTGCAAGCAGAAAGACAGAGAAACAGAGAGAGAGAGAGAGAGAGAGAGAGAGAGACAGAGACAGAGACAGAGACAGAGTAGGAGGATAGGTTCAGGTAGTCTACATCATTCTACCCTTCAGACAACATGAATAGCCTGTGGGATTCTAAGGACAGAAAAAAACAGCAGATAAACCTTCACTCTCTTTCACAATGAAACAGTTAATTTTGGTATCTCCCAATGGTTCTCATATACAAATATAAGAAAATTAACAGCATGTAAGAGTCAAGAAAACACATTACATGTAACTTCAGAAACCCAATTTCTAGGTATTTTATAAATATTGTATTCAAATGGACAAAAGTAAGAGAAACAGTACAGTCAAATGAACCTAAAGAATAACTGAAGAGGGCTGGAGAGGTAGCTTAGTGGTTAAGGCATTTGCCTGTGAAGCCTAAGGACCCCAGGTGCAATTCCCCGGTACCTACATAAGCCAGATGCACAAGGTGGCACGTGAGTATGGAGTCCATTTGCAGTGGCTAGAGGCCTTGGTGCACCTCATTCTCTATTTCTCTCTCTCTCTCTACACACACACACACACACACACACACACACAAACACACACACACACTGTCTCTCTTAAATAAGTAAATTTTTTTTTTAAAAAAAGGAATAACTGAAAAAAGCTATCTTTGGAAAATGCTATTTTTATTTTTTGGTTGTACTAGGACTAGAACTCAAAGCCTTGACTATGCTGGGCAAGGACTTACCACTGAGCCATTTACTAATTTTCTTAAGTTTTTGTACATGTTTGCAACTAAACATTAAAATTCCCCCAAGGATCCCTTCCAGAACATCACCAGGTAGTAGACAGTAAGTGGATCAGCCTGTACCAAAGAACAGTACTGGAATAGAAACGGCATTTGTGCTTTGCTGAAAATGATCCGGTAAAGATTTCTGAGCACAATACTTGATACATATTACGGGTTTTAAGAAACTGATAGCTAAAGAGAAACTAAAAAGGAGTTTTGGTTCTTTGATTTAAACACTAACTGATAGCTTCTCACACTTGTAAAAAAGGTTTTAATTATCCAGGTAATATGATCTTTGGCATCTATTTGGCCTGAAATTTTCACTCACATTAGTAAAGTAAATATAGGCACTATCTGATGATAAAAAATACAGCCACATTTATGACAATGGAATTTTTTTTTTTTTTTGGTTTTTTGAGGTAGGGTTTCACTAGGCTGACCTGGAATTAACTATGTAGTCTCAGGGTGGCCTTGACCTCATGGCGATCCTCCTGCCTCTGCCTCCAAGTGCTGGGATTAAAGGTGTGCGCCACCACACCCGGCTTGACAGTGGAATTTTTACTTCAGAAACAGTATAGTTATTGCTGCTTATGGCATCTGAATAATTTTATTAATTGTACTTCTGAATATGTATTTGTTTCAGAATTAATGGTGCCAAAAGGCACACATGAGAGAATTATAGGGACAGAAACACCACAGAGGTTCTGCTAATTCACTAATAATTTTCAGAACAAAAATTATTTGACCAGATTGTTCTGTAAAAAGTCTAGCAAGAATATCAATACTATTAAATATTACCAAAGTGTGATAAAATGAGTATCAATATCCCAAGACTCAAAATATAGAATATTTTGAAAAGAAAATGCAATTCAATCTGATCTGTTGGTTATGTAAAGTCAAAAGAAATACATTTATGCAAATAACTTGATTTTCTTCTTCATACTTCAGCTTCCCTGAGCAAAAATGACATCAGCATTAACCTTTGGGCATAAAACATAAATATTTAGAAGGCAATTTGATGGGTACAACATATCCATTCCATCAAACAATAGCAGTAGCTTCCCCTTAGGGCCTATGGCCTCCCCAGTTGGTTACCTCCATGGCAGACATAGTACTGTTGCGTTAGTGGTCAGTCTTGATCGGATGGCCTGTTGTATAGCTTGCGGGATCTGCTGCTGGTTAAGACTGTTGATGACTTTTCACCCCCAGCAATCTGCATAGCACTTTCTGGCGCTATGAAGCCATCCAGCAAGCTTCCAGCTCAGCTCCTGCTTGATTTCTCAATTCTTATAACCAAAGCATGTGGTCACTTCAGCAACAGGGTTTCTAAGCTTATTTGTTTATTCATTTGCAAGCAGAAAGACAGAGAAACAGAGAGAGAGAGAGAGAGAGAGAGAGACAGAGACAGAGACAGAGACAGAGACAGAGTAGGGGGAGAGAATGGGCATGCTGGGGCCTCTTGAAACTGCAAATGAACTCCAGACACATGCACCACTTTGTGCATCTGGCTTTACTTGGGTACTGTGGAATCGAACCTGGATCCCTTAGCTTTGCAGGCCAGCACCTTAATCACTGAGCCACCTCTCCAGTCCAGGGTCTGTAAGTATTTTTAAAAGGTGTTTTCCATACAAAGTGCACAGTGTGTACCCACAGAGAATATGTATGAAAGAAAGCCTGGTGAGTAGGTTTAGAGACAAAGTGCATCATAGTGTGTGTCCACACAGAATATGAAGAAAGAAAGCCTGGTGGGTAGACACCACGGCTCATGCAGCAGGGGCGGCTTAACTATGGTTAGTTTTCTTTTCCTACTTGTGCTTTTCAGAGTTTTCTTCACTTTCATCACAAATATATTTATAATCAGAAATTAATGATTAAAATTTTTCTCAACCTTCCTTAAACAATTCTATCTCCAAAAGAGGTAACTAAAATTCCTAAACTATTCCCATCCCATACAGAAAAAGATTATAAACATAAAAAGTTTATTGCTAATCTGTTTTGAAAGGTATCTAACCCTTTTTAAAATTAGCTTTTAAATTTAGCACGTCTTAACAACAGAGAGCCTGTAACATTACACACTCCACATTTTTATAATTAATTCAGAAAATCATTAGGAAAAGGCCAGTGCAATGGCTCGGTTGGCAGAAGGACTGGGTGCACAAGCATGACGACCTGAGCTCAAGGTCCAGGTTGTGTGCCTGGAATCCCAGCGCTGACAGACAAGGACAGGAACATCTCCAAGGTGGGCCTAGCTAGTCAGTCTTGTTGGGTCACTGAGCTCCAGCTCTGATGAGAGACCCTGCTTCCAAACAATGGGGTAGGCCGGGTGTGGTGGCGCACACCTTTAATCCCAGCACTGGGGAAGTGGAGGTAGTATTTCGAGGCTAGCCTGAGATTACATAGTAAATTCCAGGTCGGCCTGTACTAGTGTGAGACCCTACCTACCTCGAAAAAATATGAGGTGGGAAGTGATTGAGAGATGTCCAACTTCCACCTCTGGTTTTCACATTCAAGCACACATATGTGTATGCACACCAACACACAAGAACATACATACATACTACTCACCTGCCAATCCAACACACACATGCTTTGAAAAACAAAAGAATTAGAAAAAAATAGGAAAAAAATCATTAATTAACAAACGTTATGGAGGGCTGGGGAGATAGTTCAGTCAGTAAAGTACTTGCCATACAAGCCCGGGTTCAAATCCCAGAATATGGAGCATGGTAACATGAGCCCATAATCCCAGTGCTGGGGAGGCAGAGACAGGTAGATGTATAGAGCCCTGGGCTCACTGGCAAGCCAGTGTAGACTAACCATAAACCTTGTCTTTAAAAAGATGTTCCTGGGCTGGAAAGATGCCTGCGAAAACTAAGAACATCCATTCGATTCTCCAGGTCCCACGCATGTTTACCCAGACAGGAAGTGATGCAAGGGCGCAATGCTACACTTTGCCACAAGGCAGTGCACGTGTCTGGAGTTCATTCACAGCCTACATACATGTGCACAAGCACCCACACACTCATGCATAAGACACAAAACTGGGCTGGAAAGAGGGATTAGCAGTTAAGGCCCTTGCCTGCAAAGCCTAAGAACTCACGTTCGAATCTCCAGGTCCCACGTAGCCAGACGAACAAGGACGCAAGCACAGTGACCTGGGCAAAGACACGCAGATGGCCTGGAGCTCAGACAGCATAAGGGTTGCTAAAGCAAACAACGGACCAGCAAACTAACAAGAAACTTAACACAAAGTGAGACAGTTTTATAAGATTTCAATAAACTTTCCAAGTACCCACAGCTGTCTGGATACACAGAAGATGGACAGGGCTCAAGCCTTCTACCTACTTCTGACTACCCACAAGGCTAAGGAGCCCACAGCTCTTTGCAGAGGAGACCCAAGACATACTTGAAAACGGCCTTGAATACCTTTGCCAACTCATAGACTATCCATCTGCTAGAGGTGACCTTTAAGCCATCACTGATCCGAGCAGAGCCAGACCACAGGGATTTAGCACAGGCAAGCAACCTCCCCACCCCCAGGGAAGCAACTACCGAGAAAGAGAAGAAATCAGAATCCATAACCTAAACATATGAGACTGGTAAGGAAATAACAAAGTGTGACCCACAGGACAAAAAGCAGTCAATGTTAGTCGACTGTAACTGCACTCAGTTGTTGGGCTCAGTAAAGATTTCAAAGTGACCCTTATAAACATATTCAATGTTGGTTCTACTTAAGTATAATGACCACGATTCCATCAACAGACTCAATTAAAAAAAATCAGAAGAAAGTGAAAATTGTGTTGAAAAATGTACTAACTCAGATAAAAGAAATTCACTAGACAGCTCAACAGGTGTGAATTCACAGAATTAAAAATATCAAGAAACTCAGGGCTGAGAAGAAAACTCAGTGGATTAAGTACTTGTTAGTTCAAGCTGGAGTAGCTGAGTTCAATTCCCCAGACCTAATGTGAGAAAAGAAACAAAAGATGGAAGCTGTGGTGGACTTCTGTAATTTCCATCATGTGACTGGGAGGTGGGAGGTGCAGACAGGAGACCTTCCCAGAAGCTCAAGGCAAGCACGGAAAGAGCAGTAGCAGGGTCAAGATCCAGAGAGAGAAACCCTGCCTCCAATGACGTGGAAGATCCAGAGAGAAACCCTGCCTCCAATGACGTGGAAGATCCAGAGAGAAACCCTGCCTCCAATGACGTGGAAGATCCAGAGAGAAACCCTGCCTCCAATGACATGGAAGATCCAGAGAGAAACCCTGCCTCCAATGACGTGGAAGATCCAGAGAGAGAAACCCTGCCTCCAATGACATGGAAGATCCAGAGAGAAACCCTGCCTCCAGTGACGTGGAAGATCCAGAGAGAAACCCTGCCTCCAGTGACGTGGAAGATCTAGAGAGAAACCCTGCCTCAAATGACGTGGAAGATCCAGAGAGAGAAACCCTGCCTCCAATGACATGGAAGATCCAGAGAGAAACCCTGCCTCCAATGACGTGGAAGATCCAGAGAGAAACCCTGCCTCCAATGACGTGGAAGATCCAGAGAGAAACCCTGCCTCAAATGACGTGGAAGATCCAGAGAGAAACCCTGCCTCCAATGACGCGGAAGATCCAGAGAGAAACCCTGCCTCCAATGACGTGGAAGATCCAGAGAGAAACCCTGCCTCCAATGACATGGAAGATCCAGAGAGAAACCCTGCCTCCAGTGACGTGGAAGATCCAGAGAGAGAGAAACCCTGCCTCCAATGACGTGGAAGATCCAGAGAGAGAAACCCTGTCTCCAATGACGTGGAAGATCCAGAGAGAGAAACCCTGCCTCCAATGACGTGGAAGATCCAGAGAGAAACCCTGCCTCCAATGACATGGAAGATCCAGAGAGAAACCCTGCCTCCAGTGACGTGGAAGATCCAGAGAGAGAAACCCTGCCTCCAATGACGTGGAAGATCCAGAGAGAAACCCTGCCTCCAGTGACGTGGAAGATCCAGAGAGAAACCCTGTCTCCAATGACGTGGAAGATCCAGAGAGAGAAACCCTGCCTCCAATGACGTGGAAGATCCAGAGAGAAACCCTGCCTCCAATGACATGGAAGATCCAGAGAGAAACCCTGCCTCCAATGACATGGAAGATCCAGAGAGAAACCCTGCCTCCAATGACATGGAAGATCCAGAGAGAAACCCTGTCTCCAATGACGTGGAAGATCCAGAGAGAGAAACCCTGCCTCCAATGATGTAGAAGATCCAGAGAGAAACCCTGCCTCCAATGACATAAAAGATCCAGAGAGAAACCCTGCCTCCAGTGACGTGGAAGATCCAGAGAGAAACCCTGTCTCCAATGACGTGGAAGATCCAGAGAGAAACCCTGCCTCCAGTGACGTGGAAGATCTAGAGAGAAACCCTGCCTCCAATGACATGGAAGATCCAGAGAGAAACCCTGTCTCCAATGACGTGGAAGATCCAGAGAGAAACCCTGCCTCCAGTGACGTGGAAGATCTAGAGAGAAACCCTGCCTCCAGTGACGTGGAAGATAGAAGAGCGACCCAACACCAGTGAGCACTGTGTGTTCCCTTTTGTGTAGAAACAGAATGCACCCTCTTCTTATCTTTATTTCTGTAGCACCCCATCCTAAGTGGGGTCTAAATTCCAAGCATACTGATGCAAGATTCTGGGGCTCAGGAGGGGTCTCCCAAAACTTATGAACCCCAATTTTGGGTCCTTAGCCTATTTTTAACAAAAAAATTGACAGAAATGGGGCCCAGGAAGGATTAAATTATGAATTATTGAGTTTATTTTAGGGAGAAATCATAAATTATATAATTGTGGGGTTCATTTAAGGGAGTTGGGAATCTAAGAAAAGGCAGGAGCAGAGTCACAAACATGTGGAAGATGGGACCTAGGAGATTATATCAGGAGACTTAGAAGAAACACGCTCATGTGGAAGGCACAGCAGCCACCCTGAGCCTCCCCATGGAAGAGAGCTGAGTGTAAGTGGTGATGGCTTAAGGAAGAATAGCAGAGGGAAAGTACCGAAGCAGACACCAGAAACTTCAGGTGAGAAATGGGTAGTGAAGAGAGTTTCACCCATGGTTATCCCGAGATAACAGAAATTACACAGGTAGCAGGCCCGGAGTTTCCAGGAAATTCCCACACGGTAGATCTCGAGTATAAAGGAAATACACATGTGGTAGACTCAGAGATCAGAGGAGAATCATACATGTAATTAAAATGAGAAGTTACCCCAAAGTATAAGGCGGATAGAGTCAAGCAGGAAACTACCCAGGCCAAGAAACAGTGCTCTCCTGCTAGGTGGCCAGGCCTGATAGAAGAGAGCCAGACTTACATGCAACCCGGCAGAGATGACAGGGCAGAGATCAGCACAGACAAGCCTTTACCGTAAACACAGCCTCAGGTATGCATGGGGAAGACCTGATTGGTTTGCAGAGTCAAGGGGGCGGAACCAAAGGCCAGCCTACCTAGGTAGCTTGTTAAGACTGTGAAGGCAGCAGGGGGATGAAACTGGATCAGACAGGAGTTCCATTCCTGTCAAGACCAGGAGCCATCTTCTGGTTCTTTCTTTGGACTTCTGACCCTAACTAACTGCCTGAAAAAACAAACAAACAAATAAAAACTAACCATCTTATTCCTTTTTCTCCTTCAACACCATATGAAGCGAAAATCCCTTATTTGGCCAGGTGTGGTAGTACACACATTTAATCCCAGCACTCAGGAGGCAGAGGTAGGAGGATTGCTATCAGTTTGAGGCCAGTATGGAACTACAGAGTCAGAGCCAGGTCATCCTGGGTTAGAGTGAGACCCTACCTCGAATACAACAAGATCCTTTATTGTCAATGCTATTCTTGAAAAATCCCATAGGAAGCCATTGCTATTACAGACAGACACATGGTCCCATAAGAAGTCCAAAGAGGTGGATCTTCTCTCCACCACTGAAACTGATGGCTCATTTCTATTATTGAGCCCTAACAGCTACTACTGGCTTACATTAGAAGTCTTGGCGCACGAGGTCCCTTTCACTGGGGTTCTAGGATTAAATCGGTGGGAAGGGGAGGCTCTTTCTGGCAGCTGTAGCTGCACAATGTGAACCTGTGGGGGGTGTGCTCCCCACCATGTGGAGAAAGCCATCTCCATCAAGTCAAGAGAGAGAATCAGAGACAAGAGATGGAGGAAGCCGAGTGTTCAAAAACCAGTAAGTGCCTTTAGAGCCCAGGTATGCTCACACTCAAGCATCCAGGAACCCAGTAAGCCTGCAGGAATGGCAGATTCACATCCCCCTTCTCCCACTGCAAGGATGGACTCACTGAGAGGAACATGTGCCTGGCTCCTTTGCACTTGGGCTCTGCGTGGCATATGGAGAGGAGAATCAAGTTGACATTCATCTCCGTGCAATCTGCTGTGCTAGCCCACAACTCCAAGGGGACAGTCACTTAGCTCCTGCAGGGCTCGGGCACAAGCTTCACCTTATCATTATTCATCATTAACAATCATGTAGTTATACCACTAAGAGTTTGTAAATTTAATTAAAGTGATGGCAACAAGCCAGCTAGATATAAAGCCATCATGTCTGGCTTCAGGAAAGTATGGGGATTCCACAAACAACCTGCTTGCATAACCAACAATCTTCTTACAAGTTAGAAACCTTTACAAGTGAAGAAAAAAATCCAACCTGATTTTCCAATGCACTTATTTTATGTAGTATGAAGGAACCAGGTGGTTGTTTGTTCTTGATGTTCTGAAGAAAATCACATCAAACAATAGTTTCTAAGATGAAAGGTGACAGTGACCTTTTACCCTCCCACATCTCTCCAAAGCTTGTGATATAAATATAAAGTATTATTTCTTCCTGGAGAACTTTTCTTTTAGTAACTGGATGAACTGATATGCAAGATAATGGTCTCATTCTTTTGAAGAGTGATGGCATTTATCTGGTATTGTTATTTCTTGTCACTCTATGTGAAGTATTATTCTATCATAAACAGTAATGTTTAACAGAAAAAGAAACACATCCAAATGGGCCATTTATGTAGCATAGGGCAAGTGGTAAAACAGGTGGCTTGACTTCCTTCCTACCGGGAGTTCAGGACTTGCCATTTATCTTTATTTGCAAATGGGTTGCAGAAAATGCAGGTGTCCCCTTAGGCTGGGAGGAAAACTCAGATGGAAAGAAAAACAGAGATTCTGTCTGGAACAAAGAAAGCTTCTTCAGGGGGGCTAATTTAACCTAACAATTGCCAGCCAAAATTAATTGCAGATGTGATTAAGAGTTTCTGAGCCTTGTGCCCTAAGACCCCAGACAAAAGAGACAACACCCAGGTCAGTCCACAAAGGCTGGACTAATTTCAACTCTTTCCTGGGGTTCTTTAAGACTTGCTCAGATGGCAGGATAGAGCAGGCTCATTCTAGCAGCTGCTGTTGTAAAACAGAGAACAACAGTGGTTCAATAACCCCCACCACACAGACAAGCAGCCTTAAGGAGGAGAAAGAACTGGAGCAAGAGATGGAAAGAATCTATTCAAAAGCTAGTTCTGGCTGGGGCGATGGCTCAGGAGATAAAGTGCTTGCTGAGCCTGAGTTTGGATTGTAAGAACTACATAAAAATGCTAGGCAATGTGGCAGACATCTATAATCCCAGGGTACCTACTTCCAAGAAGGGACAGGCAGATGGCCAGAAAATGCACAGACATTCTAGACTGGCGAATGCATACATTTTTTTTTTTTTTTTTTTTTTATGAGAGAGAGAATGGGCATGCCAGGGTCTCTAGCCACTGCAGTTGAACTCAAGACACATGCACCATTTTGTGCGCATGGGCAACCTTGTGCACTTGCATCACCTTGTGCGCCTGGCTCACGTGGGATTTGGAGAGTCGAACATGGATCATTAGACTTCGTAGACAGGTGCCCTAACCACTAAGCAATCTCTCCAGCCCCTCAATTGTTTTAAAAAGCCCAGTTCTGGTGGATCTTGACATGCAGCTGCATCATGCCCTTCCTGTGGCTTGAACACAAGTTGAAAAAGACAAAGATAACAAAGGTTCAAACAAAATTACCAAACCCAACCAGGAAAAAAACCCATAGAGTAGTTATGGAAAGAAAGCAGTATATGCAAAATGACAAGTTTCGGCCTGAGGGTGTAGCTGTTGGTAAAGTGCTTGCCTAGCATGCACTAAACCCTGCACCTCATAATCTGATGTAGTAAGACATGCCTGTAATCCCAACACTCAGGAAATGAAGGCAGGGCAATCAGAAGTTCATGGTCATCCTTGGCTACATAGGAAGTTTGAGGCCAGCCAGGGATACACAAGACTCTGCCTCTAAATAAATAATTAATAAAATAAAATAACCAGCCCAATCAAGTCAATGGAATTATAGCCACATAAATGGAAAATCCCTAACTCAGGGACTTTGTGTGGCTTGATCAAGAGTACCCATCATTGTTTACATGGTTGAAAGTATGCTTGTCCATCAAATTTTGCTAAATAGATAAAAAAAAAAATCTGTAAAACAAGAATGACATCATATCTTCAATTTAGGTTTTTTTATTATTAATTTTTTTATTGACACCTTTTATATTTACATACAAAAAACATATACTTCCCTCCCCTCCCCCCATTCCACTTTAGAACACCAATCTCCATCATCTCCCCTCCCTCTCTCCATTAGTCTTTCTTTTAATTTGATGTCATCATCTTTTTCTCAATTTAGGTTTTATGTTCAATATTAGAACCATTACCTGGTATCTTTTACATAAGTCTACTGTGGGATTTTTATTGTATTTTAATATTGTATTTATTTATTTGCAATGAGAGAGAAGAAGAGAAAGAATATATGTATGGGTGTGCCAGGGCCTCCAGCCACTACAAATGAACTACAGATGCATGCAACACTTTGTGTATCTGTGGGTATTGGGGAACTGAACCTAGGTCATTAGGCTTTGCAGTAAGTGCCATAAATACTGAGCCAGCTCAAGTCTAGTGGGTTTTTAAAAAATTTTTAAATTATTTTATTTATTTTTGGAGAGAAACACAGAGAGAGACAGACAGAGAGGGAGAGGGAGACAGATAGAGATGGGCGCGCCAGCAGTCTCTCAGCTGCTGGGAACGAAATCCAGATGCGTGCGCCCCCTTGTGGTCAAGTGTGGCATAGTGCCTTTGCATCACTTTGCATCTGGCTAAACGTGGGACCTGGAGATTGGAACCGCTGGAGATTGGAACCAGCGTCCTTAGGCTTAGGAGGCAGGCGCCTTAACCGCTAAGCCATCTCTCCAGCCCATGTTTTTTTTTTTTTTTTAATGTTGTATGTGCCCAGAAAATAATTCAGTTTTTACCTGCTAAAATCTAGTTTACCACATGCAAAATGTTCTGAAGTTGAAACCAGCAGGTAGGAAGGAAGATATTCTAAAGAGACACTTGGGCTCTACCCTCTGCCTATCAGACTACGGAGACAAAGGAACCCCACGAAACTGGAATTCCCCCAAGATTCTTACGTTGTGCAAAAGCAATGGCTGAGACCTGGTGCCAGTCAGAGGGGAAACTTGTCTCTGTAGAAGAGATTTCACACAGTGCTAGCACCTTGTCAGACCACCGTGCAGACTGGAACACAGCCAATAATGGACTGGGCATGACAGTACCTTGACCAGGACTGCTTAGCTGCATGCACCTCTGGCCCTCTACTTAAACCTAAACCTTATGTCAGAACCCAGAAGACAGACCTGGTAGCAGGGGCAAGGGGGGTTTGCTGGATTTTTTTTATATCCCTCTTCATAATGTGGCCACATTGCACAAATCTTTTTTCTGCTTTCCCCTATTAGTGTGTGTGTGTGTGTGTTAACTGGCTTATAACGGATGGCCAAGTTTGGTATGTTTAGACTACACAGGCACAGGCTCTGACCCCAACTCTGGTAACAAAATGTTTCAAGCTTCAGTGGAACTGACATATGAAAGCAAACTTTACTATTTATACATAAAACTTGGGTAGTGTTTAATGGAGCAGGTGAGTTGCTTGGACTCTACTAACACACAATTTATTGAGGGAAACAAACACATCTGTGTAGGCAGAAGTATAAATGATTCTCCCCGGCAGTATTTAAGATGACTGGCTATGACATGAGGACACAGGACGCAGACAGACTGAGGTATATTTTGGCTCTGCCTTTTCTTCCTCCCTGTTGCCTTTATTATAGTATAATCTTATATAACTGGGACTTGAGTCTGCTTTTGCTAAAAGCACTATGTCTTCCTAATGGGCAACTTACAGCAGGATAAAATCCTGGCACCTGGGCCTGCATTCTGTGTGGCTCCCCTTCTGCTACCTTAATCTTTGGGTCACAACCCTCCCCCCCATTCAGCTCTACATGTACATTCACCACTCAAGCAATGTTCACATAAAGGCTGGAATAAAAAAACGAGAGTAACTACTGTCAGTATTTTCAGGGACATCATAATCAACCAGGTGAGATAGAAAGACAGGAAAATTTAAGGAGGAGATCCAAGAAGGGAAATACGCCCTTCAGCCTAGGACCTGGTCTTCCTTTGGGGCTGAGTAAAGAAAGGTCAACACAGAGACTAAGATCAAAAGTGCTTCCAGGGGCTGGAGAGATGGCTCAGAGGTGAAGGCGCTTGCCTGCAAAGCCTAACGACCTGGGTTCAATTCTCCAGTACCCATGTAAAGCCATGTGCACAAAGTGGAGCATGCATCTAGACTTCGTTTGCACTGGCTGGAGGCCCTTCTATCTCTTTCTGCTTGCAAATAAATAAATGAAAACATTTTAAAACAAAAAAAAGTATTTCTAAAGTTAGTGCTTGCTTTCCTCATGACATCTTAAACAGGGATGCCAAAAAAACTAAGGGCTCGGGAGACAGCTCATTTGGTATTGTGCTTGTCTTGTAAGCATAAGCACCTGAGTTTAAGACACAGAACACATTAAAAATGCAAGTCATGGGCTGGAGGGATGGCTTAGCAGTTAAGGCATTTGCCTGCAAAGTCAAAGGATCCTGGTTCCATTCTCCAGGACCCACGTAAGCCAGATGCACAAGGGGCACATGCGTCTGGATTCATTTGCACTGGCTAGGGGCCCTGGTGTGCCCATTCTCTCTCTCTCTCTGCCATTTTTCTCAAACAAATAAATCTCATAAAAACAAATAAATAAAATAAATAAAAAATAAATAAATAATAAATAAAATGCAAGTCATGCTGGTGTGTGCTGTAATACTGGCACTGGGGAGGCAACTGCGAGCAGATCTCTGGGGCTTGCCTGGCCAGGAAGTCAGGTCTAATTGGCAGGTTCCAGACCAGTTAAGAGACCAGATTCAAAGCTGGAAGACACCTGAGGAATGATAGCCAAAGTTGTTCTCCGGCCTCCACCTGTATCTGCGCACACATGCACCTGCCTCCCTCCCCCCACATACCCACCACACGTAAACCAGCAGACTGTGCTTGAACTCACCGTAGACTTCTGTTCTTCCTCTGCCCACTTCCCAAATTCCAGGATTACAGACGTGTACCACCACACCAGGCTCTCTCCCTCAAGTTCTTTTCTGTGGCATAATCAAGGATCTACCTGTAGCTGAGTTTTGGTTCCTAAAAGGGGACACTCCTAAGGCTACTAGAGGCACTGCTGGGACATGTCTCCACCTCGGTTGCCAATTGCCTGTCTTCACAAAGCCGGCACAGCACCTGATGTTCCCAGCCACTGTTCTAAGTCTGAAAGCCTCATGAACTTCAACTCTCTCTCTCTCTTTCTTTCCTTCTTTAATTTGAGAGAGAGAGAGAGAGAGAGAGAGAGAGAGGAGGAGGAGGAGGAGGCAGAGAAAGAATGGGCATGCCAGGGCTTCTCAGCTGCCGTGAACGAACTCCAGATGTGTGCGTCCCCTTATGCTCATGTGTGACATGGTGCACTTGTGTCACTTTTTGCGCCTGGCTAAATGTAGGACCTGAAAATTTCAACAGGCGTTCTTAGGCTTTGCAGGCAGGCGCCCTAACCACTAAGGCATCTCTCCAGCCCTCATCTTCTCTTTCTGACTCTTCCTTTTCTCAGAGTCATGTTTCCTGCAGACTTCCTGTATTCCAGGAACAAGTCTGGTTGATATATGTTTTGTGGCAAGAGTCAAAACTAGGGGCTGGGAAGATGGCTTCAGCTGTCAAAGGTGCTCACTTGCAAGGCCTACTGGGCTGACTTCAAGTCCCAGCCTCTATGGAAAACTGGATGCATGTTAGTTTGCAGTGGTATGAGAACATGGTGTGTGCAACTAAATATATAAAGAATACATACATTTAAAACACTTAAACAGTTCTTGGTTTAGGATAAGCACTCAGCAAATGGTTGGCTATTATTTTAATTTTAGTATTTCTCAGGTTCTAATTATATACAAATTTGTATACAAAATGGATTTGTAGCATGGAACCAAAGTTCTTATTTTTCAATATAAAATGTCATTACTGGGCTGAAGAGATGGATTAGCGGTTAAGGCGCCTGCCGGCTAAGCCTAAGAATGCCGGTTCCAATCTCCAGGTCCCACGTTTAGCCAGATGCAAAGCAATGCAAGGGCGCAATGCCTCACTTTCCCACAAGGGGGTGCACGCATCTGGAGTTCGTTCACAGCAGCTGAGAGGCTGCAAGCGTGCCCATCTCTATCTGTCTTCCTCTCCCTCTCTCTCTGTCTCTCTCTCCAAAAAAAGGGGGGGGAATATGAAGGTAGTATATGATGAATGAAAATTCTTTTATGAAGGAGAATCCCAAGAAGTGATTTGCGCAGTTTTTTAAAGGTATTTATTTCAGTTACTAATCTTAAGCAATGGGATTTGGGTTATCAAAGCAATATATTATTTCAGAAGTGTATGTGTCCCTAAAAGGTGAAAAATAGAACATATAACATTATAAAACTATAGTATGATCATTACTTTAAAAGCCATGAAGAGAATATAAATTTTAATATATGTGAAGCTATGGGACACACACAATGTGATTTTTCATGAAGGCTCCTGCTGCACTGGATGGAAAGAACGATGGCTGCTCATTATACGTACTAACCAGCACGCCTCATGCCTGACAAATACCTCTTGTTGTGATCAGTAGCTCCGATCCCCAATTGTTCACCTGACACAAGAACGCTCGTTCAACAATGTCCACTGAACGGGACCAAAACTCAGAGTTTTATTGCGTGTTCAAAAGTATATTCTCATTTGTGTCAAAGCAATACTTGTTACATGTGAATCTTATTTCAAGGGCATAATTAATAATCCATGTTTGATGAAGCAAAGTTCATTCCAGGAATATGAATATAGTCCAATACTAAAAAAAAAAATGCATCAACACAATTTATCCTATTATGCTAAAAAAAAAAAAAAAGAAAAGCCAAATGATTGTATGGATATAATGAGGGCATTTAACAAAGTTCTAGTCTTGATTGCTAAAGACCTTTAGTAGCATTGACCCTACTAACAAACACACATCATACTCTACCACACCTCAGGAAATGTGCTAATACCGTACATTCAGTATTTCATTGATCAATTAATAATATTCGGCGAGCTTGGTACTATATTATATTTTGCAGATAATAAACTGAAGTTTGGAAACAAGGAATTCATTCAAGACCAATCGACAAGCAGATAGCAACACCAAATCTGAACCTGAAGTCTTTCAACTTCAAAGCTCAAATACTAACAAATCAGTAAGGTGGGGGAGGGGGAGAGTGAACAGGAAGCTCACAGCTCACACACACAAAAAGCACAAACAGTAAATAATAATGTAGAGAGGTTAGGCCATACTCGTAATAAGGAAATGCCAACTTAGATATAATTGATCTGTAAAATTGAGATGCTTTATGCTGTTTTCAACCCAATGAGAGAATACGAATTAGTATACTGTTTTAGAGAGCAATTTGGAAATATCTAGACAAATTTCATATGCTTATTTATACGTTCAACTAAGCAATTCTACTCCTAAAAGTATATCCTATAATTGTACTTGCATAATTATGCAACAGTGTACTGTGTCTACACTCTGAACGCTCTTGTCAGGCCAGTTTCACACTACTGACACAACAGGACTCTGTTCAGTCATTAACAGGAATGAGGTAGCTTTGGTGGAAGAATATGGATAACAGGTACAATGCACAGCTAAATGAAAAAAAAATGAACAAAATCTGAAATAATTTTATTCTAAGTAAATATGAATGCTCATCAATATGTACAAAAAGCTACACAAGAAAATGTAAGCTATGGTTGTTTCTAGAAATAGTACTGGGAGTAAGGGCAGACTTTGAAAAGTGTTAGATGGTATATATCAAGTATGTAAGTTAAATTGAATATTCCTGATAATGGAAGGTCCCCCCCCAAATAATCCAGGCTACTGTCAATTCTCTTGGTGAATTGTTGGTCAGGGAGGCCTCTGATGCTCCCAAAAGAAAAGTCTGTTGGTAATGCTCTTTGTTGCCCACCAGAACAAGATGATAAGACCTGTTGCTGAAGACATCTCATGCTTGGGGCTGCAGGACACTGAGAAATCAAGCTGAAACTGAGCTGGAAGCCTCATCCTGGTGGGTTAGATGTCACAGTGATGAGAACTGCTATGCAGCCTGCTGGGACAGAAAAGTCATCCGCAGTCTTAACCAACAGTGTGGACCCTGTGAGCTAATCAACTTGGCCAGCCCCGTAAGATGAGACCACTGATGGACTAGTGGCATGTTATGGGGTAACTAACTAGTCTCTGATTGGATCTGAGGTCTGCCCCACAAGACAGAATTCATGCCTGGTAAGGAAAACTTAGGCTAAAGCCTATGGCTGTGATGGTCATAAGTGCTGGGAGGAAGCTACTGCTGCTGTTTGGCCACATCAAATCGTCCTCTAATTATGTGTTGGTTCCCATACCTTAGTGCCGATCTCACTAACTACCCAGGAGACTCACATCTCATCAAAGTGCCCAGAAGAAGTGGCAGTTAAGTGCTCAGCAGTGAGGTATCGCTATCACATCTGCTAAGGCTCAGAGAACACTGCAGACAGAACAGGTGGCAGAATGACTGTGACAGCCAGAGGAAGGGAGCACTGGAATGCCGTCTTCCAGACACAAAGTGGCTGTTGCCTTCATGACCTCACGGTGGCTGCCATCAATTGCACAGGACCTGCACAATATTGGACCCATCAACATTTCATCAGGCCTGATGAAGGAACACGAAAACAAATGACATCAAAATGGAAGAGGGACCAGCTGGAAAGAGAAGGGGGTCATCGGAAGGGGATGGGAAGGGGAGACAAAAGAAGTAATGGGAGGGGACTATGATCAAAAAATTATGTATGTGTTGAAAATTGCCAATACCAAGTTAAAAATGAATGGAGGCGATCAGGGAACTGCCGCTGATTCTCCGGGGTTACCAAGGAGAAAGCATAGTTGAGAAACAATGGCACTCCTTCAAGCATTCTTCGTTTCAGACAGCATCCTTGCTGCCTGCTTTCACAAGTCACGCATTAAGGTTCTTAAGCAAAGTAACCGATCCTTATTTAAACAATCCTTATTCCACCTTATTAGTATTTCATACCTTGACAAAAGTGACAAGGAAAATTACAAATTCATGAAAAGTTTGGGACTCACAGGCCCTTCAAAATTTAGAATGGTCTCTACCCAGAGTTACAACCTCCAAATATACAATTGGCCATAAAGGATTGACTCTGAATGGATGGCTTCATTAAAGAAAAATTTAATTTCATTTAATTTCTAATTGCCTATATAATTTATTATAGATGTTTAGGTCAATAATATATAATTCTGGATTATAAGACCTTTTTTATACTAAATATCAAAACATATTAAAATCCAAAAGAATGTATTTAAGGAACTGGACAGACAGAAATAAAGGGATCCTTGGAGCAAGCTGGCTAGACAGACTAGCCACATTGGTAGGCCCTGTGTTCAAATTAGAGAGCCTTCCTCAGTAAATAAAGTGGAAAGTGATCAAGAAAAACACACAAAGTCAAGCTCTGGCTCTACATGCATGCACACATGTGCACCCACCCACATGCAAACATAACACACACACACAAAGAAAAATGCACTAACTCGATTCTCTCACATAATGATGCTAGGGAAAAAAAAATAATATTCTATTAGGTTCAGATAATCTGAGAAAAATGAGAATACTAAATAGGAAGGTAAATGAAAGAGGTTTATTTTTAGAAAGCCACCGAGCTTCCCATTCCTGTGACAGTTACCCTCCCCCCATGCCCCCACAAGCCAGCATAGCATCTGGGCAGGTGCTGCTCCAGGGTGCACTGGGTGGTAACCCAGGGCATGCCATGAATGTGGTAAATCCAACTCTATCTTCCGTGTTTTACAGGGGAGACAGGACTTGGGAATCTGTTTTAAAACACTGGAGAAGGTCAGTCCGTTGGTTATGGAAGGTCAGGTTGGTAGACATAACATTCATGATTCCTTGAAAAAGGCTAGCAATGCAATGACTCCACATGGCTCCTCTTCTGAATGGAAAACTCTTCCTCATCAGTCTGAAAACAATATACCACACATTCCTATCTTGATTTTTTTAAACAGTTTTGTTATACTGTCTTATGTAAGACAACAACACAGTCAACACTCTGGTTTTAGTAACTTCCAACCTAAGAAATAAAAACCTATAAAAGGGGGAAAAGGCACAACTGGATATTTTGTGGATTTTTTTTTTTTTTTTTTTTTGAGATAGGGTTTCACTCTAAGCTCTGGTTGGCTGGGAACTCACCATGTAAACCAGGCTGGCCTTGAACACATGGTTGTGGCAACCCTCTTCTTACCTCTGTCTCCCAAGTGCTGTGATTACAGGTATGGGCAATAATCTGACTCTTAAAAAATGATAAAGGAAAGAGGAGGGCTGAATGCATTTTGTTTCTTAGCTACAACATTATTTTTAAAAATATGAGAAATTTTAATCAGATGACCAGCTAATAGAAAATAAGTAATGACTTAGTGTGGAGACTCAGAACCCAAAACAGTAACACTCTGCATTAATCAGCTCCAAAAGAGCAGCTGGCTCAGTCTGATGGGAAGGAGCTGGCTGCATGTATGTATGTCTATTTGAGATAACAGGTTAACAGTCTAAGGCAAAGGCTAAGGAGTTAAAGGATTTGATTGCAAATGCAACTTGCCCAAATTCCATTATCCAGACCCGCATGTAAGCTCAGATGGGCATTTATTCGAAGCAGCAAGAGGCTCTGGCATGTTCTCTCTCTCTAACACACACACACTCAAAAATTAAAAAAAAAGAACAGTTTAAATTTTTTAAATTATTTATTTATTTAAGAGAGAGAGAGACAGAGAGAAAGAGGCAGATAGAGAATAAGCGCACCAGGGCCTCCTGCCACTGCAAATGAACTACACACACATGTGCCACTTTGTGTATCTGGTTTTATGTGGGCACTGGGGAATCAAACCCAGACTGTACTGTTTTGTAAGCAAGCACCTTTAACCACTGAGCCATCTCTCCAGCTCCAACTTAAATTTGAATAGGTAGATCACTTTGTTTTTATTTTATTTATTTATTTATTTTTGTTTTTCAAGGTAGGGTCTCACTCTAGCTCAGGCTGACCTGGAATTCACTATGTAGTCTCAGGGTAGCCTCGAACTCATGGCAATCCTCCTACCTCTGCCTCCCAAGTGCTGGGATTAAAGGCGTGTGCCACCATACTCAGTTTGATCACTTTGTTTTTAAAAATAACAGTATATAGATCCAACATAAATTAGGGGAGAAAAGTTGCTTTTTTTTGCCATCCCTGCTATCCTCCAAAGATACCAATACAATGTTAAGTCAAACAAAATTCTGAGTATGAGTATTAGTAGTAAGAAATAGTGAAAAAGAGCCGGGCATGATGGCGCACGCCTTTAATCCCAGCATTTGGGAGGCGGAGGTAGGAGGATCGCCTTGAGTTCGAGGCCACCCTGAGACTACATAGTGAATTCCAGGTCAACCTGGACTAGAGACCCTACCTCAAAACAAACAAACAAACAAAACAACAACAACAAAGAAATATGAAAATTATGAACATTGCCCAATGAAAATTAAGAACAGAGGGCTGGAGAGATGGCTTAGTGGTTAAGGTGCTTGCCTGCAAATCCAAAGAACTCAAGTTTGATTCCCTAGGACCCATGTAAACCAGATGCACAAGGTAATGCATGCATCTGGAGTTTGTGTGTAGCAGCTGGAGATTCTGGTGTGCCCCTTCTCTCCTTTTCTCTCTGCCTCTTTCTCTCAAATAACTAACTAAATAAAAATATTTAAAAATTAATAACAGGGGCTAGGGAGATGGTTCACAGCAGTATGAGGACCTGACACCCTCTCATTTAGAGTCCCCAGCAATCATGCAAGCAGCTAGGCCACACACACGTATAAACCCAGTCCTGTGGAAGAGTGGAGGAGACTGGAGAATCACTGGTGCTTACAAAAAAAGGGGGCAACTCCAGGTTCAAAAGGAGATTCCCTCTCAAGGAAATATGTGGATGAGTGATACAGGAAGACACTCCATGTTCTTCTTTGGCCTCCACATGTGTTTACACAGGGCACATGCACATACACATATGTGTGCATAACCCACACCACACATGCTAAACCCACATATACAAATTGAGAGCAAGAAGTTATAGAAGGAAGAAAAAAACAGAGTTATTGCTGTTTTGACATTTTAGTACATTAACTTTTGATAAGCTGAGCTAATAAAGGTGTATTTGGCATTAAGTACCTGTCAGGTATGATGCTAAAAGCTGTGTGAGCATGCTCTTCTCGCAGAAGATGGTTTACATAATTCATCCAAGTCACACAGAGATTAAATGCTGGGCCTGAGATCCTAGATGCTTGTCTTCCTTGGGCCTAGTCCACAGCTAAACATACTATAAGCCCTCACTATTTAATCGTTAAGTGGAACAATGGCATCATCCATGACCTCTTCACTTCTACTCCGTACTGCCTTTTACATTCTTATCAGGTGAAAAATCAGCTTTAAGTGTCATTGAGTTAAGCAAACATTCAGAGAAAATAAATTATCACCTACATCCCACCATCCAGTTGTGCCCTTTGACCTCTTGTTCTTAAGGACTTGGAATTTACTGCTGCACTTACACACAGCCCCTCAGTCAGTACTAAGTGCTCAGTAAGTATCCGCTCTGTTAAAACGCTGACCTGTGGATTCTTCAGGTCCACTCCTACCTCCCTTCTAACTCTCTCCTACAGAGGACTGGAAACCAGGAACCTACTTCTCACAGGGCCACTGCTCTGCACACAGAGACATAAAAGACAGAGAGGCCCCTCTCACACTGTCAGCCAGTCTCCTGATGGGGACTCTCATGTAAACACCAGTGCTCCTTGAAGATTCCTATTACTCAGGTATGCCTTCCTGATTCATACCTGCTTCAGTTTTTCTTCCACTCCCGTTTTACCATCACTATGAAAAACTTCAAAGACCAAGCGAACCTATTTGAGAGCCTACCGTTAAATTGTTTTTGGCTTCCTGAACTTCAACAAAACTTCATTCCATCTCTACTTTAGCATCCTTTCTCCCTATCCATCGTTTTGCTCATCCTTTACCCAGCACAACACAACACACTACCTGGGGAATCCCATGCCTTGTGTTTACCTTGCCTGGCGAAATCTTCCCACCCTTCTAGCACTCTTGTTTCTTTGTTTGATATGCATTCATATTCTCATTCATTCATTCTCTCTGTCTCCCTCTTCCTCCCCCTCTGTGTGTGTGTGTGTGTGTGATATTGGCGAGTGAACCCAATGTCTCACCTATGTCAGACAAGTTGTAACCTCAGTCCTCTATTTTTATTTTGACCTCATCTAGAAATACACTTTTTTCTCAGCGTGTTAATGATGAACCTCACAGGGTAACAGACGGAAGGAGACACGTGAGCAAACACCCACAACATCCGTGATGTGGAAGAGTGACAGCAGCACAAGCGTGCACTGCAGACACTGACAGCATCTGGACAAACGTGCCGGGGCTGGGAAACAGGTGGGTCAGTGTAGCAAGGCTAGGTCCAAGTATTGCGCCTAAGAGGCACGCGTGCCAGGCGGCAGTGACAGCACACGTAAATGGGTCTGGAGCTTGGCTGCTACAGGTCAATATTTATACTGTACTGGGTGCCATTCACTCACACTGCAGTGTGTCCTAACAAAAACAGAACACTAGCAAAGTAAGATGCTTGGATTTTAAAAAAAAATTTGTTTATTTTTATTTATTTATTAGTAATAGAGAAAGAGGCAGAGAGAGAGAATGATGCACCAGGGCCTCCAGCCACTGCAAACTAACTCCAAATGCATGTGCCACTTTGTGCATCTGGCTTACGTGGATATTGGGGAAATGAGCCTCGAACAGGGTCCTTGGCCTTCACAGGCAAGCGCTTAACTGCTAAGCCATCTCTTCAGCCTTGATGCTTGGATTTTAAACAATGGATTTTCATGGTAGGCTTGTAATTTTGCTTTATAAATAAAGCTTTTTATGAGAATTTTTGTATCTCATGTAGGTCATACCAGGGTCATGTCAAACAAGCCGTAGCAGTCCACAGTAAGATAAACACAGAATGTAAGGAAACTACTACAAACAATTTGGTGTGTCTGTAGAACTTTCATGTTTGACAGACATGCTGGACTGGAAAACAAAACCAAAAAGTTGGTCCTTTGCAGAGTCTGTGAAGTAGTAACCTAAGCTCTGTTACTAAGCAAACAGCCGTGCTAAGCCCAACTCATCTACTCGTGTCAGTTCTCTAACCCGACCTGACGATTCCTGCGCCAGGTCCAGGGGTAGTGTTGTGGCAATGAGGACGGATGGATGGACAGGGACACACACACACACACAATGGCTCATCTTCCCAATGCCTGTGCCACCTTCAGACATAATCAGTGATGCAGAGGGCCAGCCCCCACCCCTCTGCCCCCACCTGAACTGGTTGTCAGGCTGTCTGGTAACACATGTATGAGATGGCCCGGAGTCCTTCAGTGACTTCCTCTCCGCCCGAGGAGGAAGCTGGACAGAGGCCCTGGAAAGGCACCCTGGCAACACAGAGACCCTGTGGAGATCCCATTTCCTACGGCTGTTCTGGTTCCACCCTGCTGCCTCCCTGGAATTGACTCACGATTTCTGCCCTACCCTTGGTGTCATCTTTGCAGATCTCTCTTCATCAAGCTGCTGCTCACTCTCTTGGACATCCAGCCTGGTCTCCTGGAAGCCTCTGCCTCATCAGGAGACACATGTGGACAGCAGGCTGGTGTTGTAAATCCAAACTGGACAGAAGACTAGCTTCCACGTTCCCATGGGTTACTACTGCCTACTTGTGACAATAACCGTGTGAGTCAGGTATTATTATCCTTATTGAATAACTAGTGAGCTGAGCCTGAGAGGTCACTCGGGGCATACATGAGCTTTTAGAAGTGGACATGACATAGCAGAGTCAATACCCCAACCTCGGTATACTGGAATCCAGAACCACTGGACTTCCTTAAAATTCAAGTGATGGTGAGCTGCACGTATTTCTGCTGTCGATGGTCCTGGGCATCTTCTCAAGTCAGGCATGAGTGTTTGATGGGACAGGCAAGACACCAGCAGCATACTCTGAAGACAGATCTTTACAATAATGCTTAATAAAAACATGGGTGCTAGGGATTTGAAGCCAATCCAACTGGCTTTGTAAGAAAATTCCTTAACCACTGACACATCTTCCCAGCCCGCTCACTATAAGTTTTAACCAGCTATTTTTTAAAACAAATATTCCCTTCTCCTTATTTTCCTACTAAAATGCACATTATTCTAAGCTTCAAGACCAGCTCACATGGCATTCCCTCTTCCTGGGAGCTATGTCCTGAAAGAACTAAGTGTTTTCTTTCTTTCCACCCTGTGGACAGTATGGCATTTGTCACAATATGAGTCATGGCCAGCTTCCCCAGTGGGCTGTGTACTTCCTACAAACTGTACCTTGCTCTTATTGCATCCCTGGCACTATACCTGGCATACTGGAGGGTCTTAATAAATGTTTGCTGAATGCCATAGCAAATTAATCAGTAAAAACAGTATTTTCCCAAAATGCATTGTCAAATTCTGGTGTTTGCCAAGCTCCCAATGCTTTAAAAAATAAAATTAACTTTATAAAACAAAATACAAATATAGCTACAATCTAATCAGCAAATTAGTCTGACAATATAAGAATGACTCTGGGGTGAAAATAACAGTCAGAGGTTTTACAGCACTTATCATCAGTCTTTAAAGTAGAAACAACAAACACTGAGGCTACAAAATATTCCTTTTTAAAAGAATTTTATTTATTTATTTATTTATTTATTTATTTATTTATTTATTTATTTGAGGGTGAGCAAGTGAGATAGAGAGAGAGAGAACAGGTGCGCCAGGGCCTCCAGCCACTGCAAACAAGCTCCAGATTCATGCACCACCTTGTCCATCTGGCTTACGTGGGTCCTGGGGAATCAAGCCTCGAGTCAAGGTCCTTAGACTTCACAGGCAAGTGCCTGACCACTAAGCCATTTCTCCAGCCCCCCAAATATTTCAAAAACAAAACAAACTAAAGAATCTGTTCACTGAATCAGATTCAAAACAAGATCTGAACGTCTACTATTTCACCACTCGCTTGGAGACTATTCATTTTTCTGTTGGACTGACTTTGCTGTGACCTTTCCCCCTCTTTTCCTTGCGTGTGCATGTAGCACGGGAGTGTGTGCAGATGTTTGTTTGTCTTGTGCAGGGTACATGAGCAAAGGCCAGAGGAGAACAACTGTGTTGCTCTTCCACTTTATTTTCTTGGGACAGAATCTCTCACTGACCTGTAGGTGGCTCTATTTTGGTGTGATTGCCTGACCACTGAGTCCCAGTGATCCTCCTGCCTCCACCACCACCCCTCAGCAGGACTGCAGGCATGTACAGCCACACCTGGTTGCTTGCATGGGTGCTGAGGAGCTACTCAAGTCCTCCTTTCCTGTGCAGCAAGTGCTCTGACCCACGCAGCCACCTCCTCAGCCTCTCACTGCGATTGTTATATTGCTGCTTTCTTTTTAAAAAATTATTTATGTATTTGAAAGGAGGGAGAGAGAGAATGAGAAAGAGAGGGAATGGGCCAGGCCAGAGCCTCTTGCCACTACAAATGAATTCCCGATGCATGCACCACTTCATGCATCTGGATTTACGTGGATACTGAGAAACAGAACCTGATGGCAGAGCCATCTCTCCAGCCTTACATTGCTGTTTTCTTTATTATGGTCATTATTATTTATTTTATCATTTGTCTGTTTATGTTTGTGTATATGTATATAACTGCATATGTGCAACTTCAAATCAGCTTTGCAGAGGTGCTGGCAAATCAAATCCAGTCTGACGGGCTTTGCAAACAAGCATCTTTTAACTTTTAAGCCATCTTCCCAGGCCCCTCACTATAATTTTTAATGTCATTTTATGTACTGGGTATATGATATTTAATGACTTTAATATCACCCCTGAATTTTTCTGAATGCTAGCTTTAAAGAAAATAATAACATTTTAGCACTGAAAAAAAAAACACCCACTAAAAAATTTAATACTTGTGGCAAAGAAATGAAGAGTTAATTATGTCTATGAGAAAAGCCAAGTAGTAAATTCATAATATGGACGTCCAATGGTCACTTTTTACGTATGAGATCAACAATGCTCAAAACTAGTCCTTGAGAGCCATGCCCAACGTCAGTGCAGAGACTTCCTGGATATCAGCAGGGCACACTGACCAGACAGTGGCTGCGCCTGTGCCATCTTAGAGTGCAAAACAGCAGATAGCAGAGTCACTTTAGTGATAACCTTCAGAACTCCAAGAAAGCCAATTTCAAGAATTTCAGGAAGTCAGTTTAAGAGAGAGAAAAGACACTGAGTTACAACAATCACACACAATCCTAATCCAAATGAGCTTCAGTAAAGGGGGGGGGGCTTAGGACAACTGAGGAGATCTGACTGTAGACCGCACGCTAGGCAACAGTAGTGTACCAAAGTTAAATTCCATGAGTGGCGTGTTCAGAAGAATGTCCTCACTCTTGGAAGAAGTACTTAGACTCCCTGAAAGGTTTAGTACAGTGTAGGAGCTGGGCAGCTGGCTCATTGGTTAGGAATGATTACAGAGCAAGCATGAGGGCCTGAGACTACCAGAGAAAACCAGAATCCATGGAAACAGCTAGATGTATAGCCACATAGGCCTATACCCCAGTCCTGTGGAGACCAAGAGACTGGACAATCACTTTGTGCTTTCTGACCAAAAAGAGAGAGAGAGAGAGAGAGAGAGAGAGAGAGAGAGAGAGAGAGAAAGTAAAAACTGCAGCTTTGAGCTGAGTGAAAGACTCTGTTCTCAAGGAAACAGGTGGATGAGCAAAGAGAGGAGGACCTCCACGTTCTCCTCTGACCTCCACATGCATGCACATATAATGCCACACACACATCACAGCACACATACTCTATCACATTCATATACACAAAGAAAAGTAAAGTAGCTGAGCATGGTAGCCCACAACTATAATCCCAGCACTCCAGGAGGCTGAGGGAAGATCATGTGTCCAAAGCCAAACCAGACTACTTAAAGAGACCTTGTCTTAAAAATCAAAAGTGGGGGCCCGGAGAGATGGTTTAGCGGTTAAGGCACCTGCCTCCTAAGCCTAAGAATGCTGGTTCCAATCTCCAGTGGTTCCAATCTCCAGGTCCCACGTTTAGCCACATGCAAAGTGACGCAAGGGTGTAATGCTGCACTTGACCACAAGGGGGCGCACGCATCTGGATTTCGTTTGCAGCAGCTGAGAGGCTGTTGGCACGCCCATCTCTGTCTTCCTCTCCTTCTCTCTCTGTCTCTCTCTCAAAAAAAAAAAAAAAAAGTTAAAAAAAAATCAAAAGTGGGGATGGGGAGATGGCTTAGTAGTTCAGGCACTTGAGAAGCCTAAGGACCCAGGTTGGACTCCCCAGAACTCAAATTAGCCAGATGCAATGGTGGCACATGTGTCTGGAGTTTGTCTGCAGTGGCTAGAAGCCCTGGCACATCCATTTTCTTTCTCTGTCTGCCTCTTTCCCTCTCTCTCTTTTTCTCTCTCTCCCTTAAATTAAATAAATAAATAAAATATTTTTTTAAATAAAAAATAAAATTTTTTTAAAATCAAGGGCTGGAGAAATAGCTTAGCAGTTAAGGCACTTGCCTGTGAAGCCTAAGGACCCAAGTTCAAGTCACCAGATCCCACATAAGCCAGACACACAAAGGTAAGGCACAAACAAGGTCTCACATGTCCATTAGGTGACACAAGCATTCGATTTCAGTGGCTGAGGCCCTGGCATGCCAACTCTCTCTCTCTCTCTATCTATCTCTCTTCTCTGTGTGTGTGTGTGTGTGTGTGTGTGTGTGTGTATCTCAAAAGTGTGTATGTGTGTATAAAGAGGGGAGAGAGCATGCATATGTGCAAAATGAATAAATCACTTGGCAACCTGAGTAAATGTGTTCATTACACTGCTCTTTGAAATTTTCTGTGAGCATGGTATTTTTTCAAAATAAAATCTTGTGATTAAAATCATTCAGAGAGGGTTGTAGAAATGGCTCAGCAGTTAAGGCGCTTGCCTGCAAAGCCTAAGGACCCATGTTCGACTCTCTAGATCCTACATAAGCCAGATGCACAAAGGTGAGACAAGTGCAAGGTCTCACATGCCCACTAGGTGAAGCAAGCATCTGGGGTTTGATTGCAGTGGCTGAGGCCCCAGCAGGCCAATTCTCCAATTCTCTCTCTCAAAAACAAAAAAATAAAAAAATCTTTCAGAGACCTGGCCTCATTACACAAGGCACTGTCTTTGGACTCTGGGCACCCCATCCTCCCTTGTTTAGAGACAAAACCACAGAGAAAAACATTGTGCTTTTCTGAAGAATCTGCAGTGTGCAAAGAACAAAAACAGAAACGCTCTCATTGAAAATTAATATCTGATAATGTTATGACTCTAAAGGTTGCTTCTGAGGGGTTGAAGCACAAAGCTGAGGCTCAACACATTTTCAGGAGCTGGGGGCTTATTGAAACCATTTAACTTGACCCTATTAACAAACTTGAATATTCCTGTTACTATCCTAAACTGAAAAAAAAAAAAATGAATGAGGCAAATAAATTCACCTACATGATTTCTCATGTTTTTACAGAAGTGTTTACAAAGACTTAAAAAAATTAAATAATGACCAACAGCTGTTTTTTTTTCCCCCACTATGTAGTCTCATAGCCACAGGGTGGCCTCGAACTCACAGTGATCCTCCTACCTCTGCCTCCCAAGTCCTGGGATTAAAAGTATGCACCACCATACCACACTCAGTACCAACAGCTGTTTTTAAAGTAAGTTTATGACGAACCGTCAGGAAGACACCAAGGATGTATTATTGCTTTATTTCAGAAGACACCTGACAGTCATTCTTCACATTTTGTAAAACTTACTGTGGTAGTTTGAATATATGTCCCCCAATATATTCAGTGGTTTATTACTTATAGTTTGCATCTGCAATCACCTTCCTAGAGGCAAGGTCACTGGGGGCCCGGTCTTAAGGTGTGGTGATGGTTTGAGATTCCATTGTAAAGATATGCAAATGTGCCTAGCAGGAGTTCCTGAAGTGTGCTGTGTGACCTTTTGGCTGTAGTTTTGCTCTGTGTGCTGTGGTGGCTGGTTGGCTTTTCTCTCTCTGTTTGGCCCTGTGAAGAGCAAGCTGCTTTTCCTGCCTTTATGGAACTTCCCCTGGATCTGTAAGCCTCAATAAATAATATCCCTTCCTCCATAACTGTGCCTGGTCTGGAAGTTCATCTCAGCGAACCCGAAGCTGTCTGCAACAGTAAAGTGGTACCGAGGAGTGTGGGGTGAGATGAACCTGACCGTGTGGATATTTGTCTTTTGGAACCTTTGTTTTGGAGGAATGGGCATGGACTTGGTGCTTGCAACTGAAGATGCCTTCTGGAGTGGTAAGCCAAGTTTTATGGACTATTCTGATGAGAGTTTGAGAATGCCAAGTGCAGACTGTATTGAACTTGAGGCTTGGCTTATGAGCTTTCTAAGGGAAGGAAAGACTGCAGAGGACTTTGTTGGAACTGGGCTACTGGCATAAGGGATGGCTACGTTCTGCTATCCAGGCCCAGAAAGTTTGATCAAGGTTAAATTTGTAATAGACTGATGTTCTTGGCTAAAGATATTGGACTGAGAGATTTAAGATTTTAAGTTGGAAAACCTCAAGGAAGTTAAAAGCAGAGGCACTGAGACTGGTTTTAGGTTACTGGAGTTTCTATTGTCAACACATTAGCAATCTTAAGGAAGGTGGAAGGAAGGTGGTCTGACTTGATTTACATTAAAACAATGGAGAGGATGCCTGAGGAAAGACTGTTAAAATGCAAATTCTTGGAAAGAGCTGACTGGAGAGGGAACCTGCTTTTCAAGGCTATGGTTTATTTTGTCCCTGGATTAAGAATATGGCTGTGTCCTGCACACCTGGTATTAGTTTTGGAAATAAGAAAAATGCATAGAATGGTCATGAGTTGCACACGGTTTCAGGAGCCGCTGCTGAGATGCGGCATGAGGCAGGGCATGAAGACCCTCAGGAATAGGCTGCAAGAGCCTTTGGAAGATGGACCGTGGTTTGCATGGAGACCTGAAGATGTTTTGGATATACCAGGACTGTGCAAAAGGGCTACCATGGAGTGCAGTGTTGGCATGGGATGAAAGTTTTCCCTGGAGACTCTGCCCAGCTGGAGGGGCGGAATTGGAAAAACTGGAGACTGTCAGTGTATGGTTATATTGAACTTGAACTGCAGAAGTTTGATGACTACTGATGATGGTTGAGTTTGTATTGTTCTAGTCTCTCCTTGCTATTCCTTATACAGTTAAAATGTTTACTCTGTGCCTTTACATGTTGAAAGTATTTAACTTGTTTGATTTTACAGGACTCACTATCTTAAGTTGATCAAGACTGTAAGAACCTTTGAAATTGGACTGAGTACAATTTACAATGTGTGATAGTTATAAATCTATTGGGGGCCAGGAGCTAAATATATTGGGGGCCAGGGGCGGAATGTGGTAGTTTGAATATATGTCCCCCAATATATTCAGTGGTTTATTACTTATAGTTTGCATCTGCAATCACCTTCCTAGAGGCAAGGTCACTGGGGGCCCGGTCTTAAGGTGTGGTGATGGTTTGAGATTCCATTGTAAAGATATGCAAATGTGCCTAGCAGGAGTTCCTGAAGTGTGCTGTGTGACCTTTTGGCTGTAGTTTTGCTCTGTGTGCTGTGGTGGCTGGTTGGCTTTTCTCTCTCTGTTTGGCCCTGTGAAGAGCAAGCTGCTTTTCCTGCCTTTATGGAACTTCCCCTGGATCTGTAAGCTTCAATAAATAATATCCCTTCCTCCATAACTGTGCCTGGTCTGGAAGTTCATCTCAGCGAACCCGAAGCTGTCTGCAACATTACCAAACCTAACCCTAAGGTTAACCTATACTTCTGACAGCATTCTTCACTCACTCACGTTAATTGCTCTACCATACAGCTTTTACCTCTGTATGAAGTAGAAAACCAGCCTAGAAAACCCTGGAAAAAAAATCTATGGACTTCAGATTTTTCTATCTGGAAATATTAAATGAAACTGTTCCTTTTACTTAGTAGAACTGATAGGAAACTTGCCAGCAGACAGTAAAACACATGAAGGCAAGGGAGGTTAGGATAAACATCACTATTAAAAATGTAAAGCATTCATAAGACCCTCATAATAGCAGGAAAAGCAGACGATAGCAAAATAAGAGAGACTAATTGAGAGAGGAAGGGGATATGATGGAGAGTGGATCTGTGAAGGAGAAAGTGGAGGAGAGGAAGAAATTATCATGGTTATTGTCTATCATTATGGAAGTTGTCAAGAAAAAAAATTTAAAAATGTAAAGCAGTGGGCTGGAGAGATGGCTTAGTGGTTAAGGTGCTTGCCTGCAAAACCTAAGGACCCAGGTTTGATTCTGCAGTACTCACATAAGCCAGATGCACTAAAGTGGCACATGCATCTGGAATCTGTTTGCAGTGGCTGGAAGCCCTGGTGTGTCCATTCTCATTCTCATTCTCTCTCTCTCTTTCTCCTCTCCCTCTCCCTCCTTCCTGAAAATAGATAAATAATTTTTTAAAGTAAAGTGGAGGGGGTAGGGGACTTAAGAGAGATGGCTCAGTGGGTAAAGCATGTGCCACACAAGCATGAGGATTAGAGTTTGGAGCCCCAGCTCCCACTTAAATGTCAGGTGTGGTGGTGTGCACATGGAATCCCAGTGCTGGGGAGGTGGAGGCTGAAAACCCCGGGGCTCCCTGGCTAGCTAGTGTAGCTGAACTGATAAGCTCCAGCTTCGGTGAGAGACAGCCTACCTCAAAGAGTAAGATGGCAAATGATTGAGGAAGGTACCCAATTGTCAACCTCTGGCCTCCACATGCATGTGCACACCATATGCCTGCATGCACACATATGTGCCCACACATCTACAAACATGTGCACGCGCACACAAAAAAATGTGGAGTTGCAGAGATAGCTGAGTTTGATCCCAGTAAGGTATAAAGCCTGCTCTTGTCTAGCTAAATGTATATATTATTCCCACCAAACTGCCCTGAAAGCATTATACCTAATGTTCATATTCAGACATTAATGCTACTCTCACTTCTGGTTAGAGAAGCTTCTCTTTTCAGATGGCGATGACCACAGGGATGACCCAAAAGGCAACATAGTGCTGAGAAGAAGTGATGGAGGAGTGCCCAGCACTGAAACATCTCTATCACACCCTCCAAGGCTCAGGGTCCATTGCAGAAGAGGGGGTGGAAAGAATGTAAGAGCCAAAGGAATTATATACCTATTATAGCACTTACTTTGGACTTACTAGTTTAATAAGTGATTAACTCACATATGGACTTTCTGCATAATTTTAATATGACTTTTCTTCCCCTACATTCCAATTTTTACATTAAAGTCTTACTTAAATTTGAAAAAGAAAGTATTTCTAAAACACCATCAAAAAAGATCTTAATAGTCTTACTTATCACATACAATTTTCTGTATTTTAAGTAGACAATTATTTATTTTTAGAAATATTACTTTTAAAAAGTTGATATAAATCTTTTCCATCAAACTTCATCTTTAGTATTTTAATCTATGTCATTACATACTTGGTCAGTATATAACAGGAGTAACTGTACCATAGCTGCTGACAAAACTAAAATTCAACCTTAAAGGTTTTATGGTATTTATTATAACACGAGTAGAAAATTAGGTAATTTTATTAAATAAATGACCCATTTCTAATATCTCAACTTCCAAGAAGATTTATTTGAAATGTTTATCTTGCATTTGTCAACAAAGCAATTCTAGCTATACATAAAAGGAAGAGTAACTTTCTCAAAGCAAATGCACTGGCTTCGTTTGTCCTCAGTCTTTAAGAACATAACCGACCCCATGAACTTCCATCCAAGAACTCCCATTTCCATATTCCAACTACTTATACCATCTTGGATAGAAACAGCCTCACTGTATCCCCTTCTTCCCCATTAGTTCAGGTGGTCCACACGGACTCTTAAGCACTTGTTATATATAGGGTTCTCCCTGAGGATACATCAGGTTACCAGGGCATATTTATGATGGCAACAGCATTGGCAAATCCAAAGTGATTTGCTCCTATCCAACAAGGGCTCCATGGTGATAAATTCTTAAATCTGCATTTTTAAGGTTTTTCCTGCCCCTAATCAAAAACTCAAACCACTGTTTCTAGGTCTCCTTCGCCCATGCGCTAAAATTATTGCTTCTGACTGGTGGCTGGTAAGTGAGAAAGTCATGCAAGTCATCATTTTCTCAGAAGCAAGAAATGCGGCGGGGGTGACAGCCGCCAGTGAAAAAGCTGCTGCAGCTTAGGCTACAGAGTGACTTATATTTAGCCACATAGAAGGCATTTCCAACAAACTCTTAATTTATGATTGTATAAAATGTCTCTTTTGTTTGGGAAAAAAGATAAACAGATATGTTATTATTCTATAGTAATTATTTTCTTTGTACCTTCTTGCCCAACTCCCATTCTGAAAAGGTCACCATTAGCAAGTGGAATCCATAAGATAGACATACTTACCAGAGGCACGCCTCGTGAATCGGTTTATTACAGGAGCTAAAAGGAAAAAAAGCAGAACAAAATGATTAGATTTTATCTATTTTTTCCAAACCCCCAAAAGTCTCAAATTACTAAGTAATATCATAACTGAAATACTAAAAAAAAAAAAAAAAAATTGGACGGAGTAAATAATAGAAGAAAAATGTAAATATATAAATTAAATGTTTAAATTCACCAATAAAGGAATTAAATTAAATTAAAAAGCAATATTTCACTTATTAATTTTTCCCAAACACTTTAAAACTCTATGGCTACAGAGTGATGAAGCCACTTAACTTGGACAGCACAAGTCTATATAATACTTCCAGAAAACAATTTGATAATTAAATCAAATACCATGAATGGTTTATGTCCTTTAGTCACTTTTCAAGAGTTAAATCCTAAGGTGGTGCTACTGGAGAAGGAAAAAGTGATGTATTAATAGACCAATTCAGTAGCATCATTTCTAAACTGAAAAGGTCAGGAAATAAAACTAAAAAGTGCACATGTATCATGAACTCATGGTTAAGTGAAGGATACTATACCCTTCAAAGTCTCAGACTGAAGACTTTGCAACCCCAAAGTCCATGAGGTGCAAATCTGTGCATGACAAGCTGTAATTCCAGGCTGGTGCCTGCATCACTCAGCTGGCAGGCCTACCACCCTGCCCACACCCCTGACTCAACTCAGCTCTGGGTTTCTTCTTGAGTGCTTGCTGACAGTGCTCACAAGAAATAGAAGTGCTTTGGCTTTTTGTTGTTGTTGTTTTTAATTCCTTCCTTGAGAAGTAGGTAAAATTATGATTCAGGTCAGGTTAAGAAATGTTGTCATGTATATTTTGGTGGCAGAATGCCATGAATCTCCACTTAAAAAAATTTTTTTTTGGTTTATTTTTATTTATTTTATTTGGGAGCGATAGACAGACAGAAAAAGAGGCAATGAGAGAAAGAAAGTGGGCACGCCAGGGCCTCCAGCCGCTGCAAATGAACTCCAGATGCATGCACTACCTTATGCATCTGGCTTATGTGGGTCCAGGGGAATCGAGCCTCAAACCGCGGTCCTTAGGCTTCACAGGCAAGCGCTTAACCACTAAGCCATCTCTCCAGGTCCCTGAATCTCCTTTTTGTTTTCAAGGTAGGGTCTCACTCTAGTCCACGCTGACCTGGAATTCACTATGTCATCTCAGGGTGGCCTCGAACTCACAGTGATCATCCTACCTCTACCTCCCGAGTACTGGGATTAAAGGCGTGCGCCATCACTCCCGGCTTGAATCTCCATTTTTAAGACGCTTACTATGAACGCTGTTTATGCTTAGGTCAAATGAAACATATTTCAAGTGAAAAGAAAAGACAAAATCCTCGCCAGCACCATTGTCAAGTTGTGTGAGGAATGTGCATGCATAGAAACAAGCAGGGAGGAGAAGTGACAGCAAGCCAGGTGTTTCACACCAGTCCTCACCTGACACTGTGACACATCAGCACCTCTACAGTACTGATGAGGACATTTTAGAATGAAGCTTAGGGAACTTAGTTAATTTGCTTCATATCACACCGCCACCCTGCAGCAAAGCTGGAGAATTTGAATCTAAAAATACTATCCTCAGAAAGAACAGAAAATGAAAATACTGATTCCTGAAATTGCATAGTAAGAGGAGAACATTTTTTTTTTTTTGGTTTGGTTTTGCAAGGTAGGGTCTCACTCTGGTCCAGGCTGACCTGGAATTCACTATGTAGTCTCAGGGTGGCCTCGAACTCTTGGTGATCCTCCTACCTCTGCTTCCCGAGTGCTGGGATTAAAGGCGTGCGCCACCACGCCCGGCAAGAACATTTTTTACCGTATCAATCTCCACTATCACTAAAGATTAACTTTGTAAAAAACAATTCACAAACCCGATTACTAAAACAGTGGCTTGTAGCAAAATTATATCCTCCAAATTGAGCAAGATGTAAAATTCTTATACACCAAAATAATTCAGCCGTGTACTCGTACAGTTACAAGTTACTTATACAAAGAACTTTCACTAGGTAAGCTGTATTTTGCCACACAACCAGGTTCAGCCGTTTTCTTGGATACTTTTAAATCCCTTTGTCCACTCCTTTAGAATGGAGTCTAGAGAGAGCCTCCCTCAAAAGCTAGAAGGAGAGCAACTTGAGACCACATACAAAGAACTTCAACCACAGGAATGCAGAACAGAGAGTGCAGTGGATAAGGGAAGATGAAGGAGAAGGGCCTACAACAGCCTTGGGACAAAAACAGAAGACCCTCGCTCCTGCCCTGCCAGCCCAGCTGTGGGCTATGGCTTCACATGTGGGGAGGGAGGTCTTTGTTCTCCCAGGTCTTGGGGTTTCTGCATTTTTCTGAAGTGTTTAAGGCAGGAGAGTTCCCACAGATAGCCCTGTCATGTAGAACATGCTTTCATTTGTTTTTTTTTTTTTGGGGGGGGGAGGTGGAGTTAGGGGTTGAGGGTACAGGTGCTTGGGGACCAAACAGGCACCATGACCCACCCGAGTCGCACGCCAGACTCCTAAAACATACTTTCTAAATTTGTGGAGGCTATTGCAAAAGTCACACTAACGCAGGACACACATCCTTGGCAGGCAACCGCCCTGCACAAGAAAGAACTGTCCTGCATCCTGTGTGACTTTTAAAGATCCTACTGGGTATTTATGGTGGCGGGAGTCCATCTGTGACCATGTGAGCCTAGTTCCTAACACTGTTTTCTGCATTACACATAATTATTTCATGCAATTTTAATATGCATCAGAAATTCCCCAGTAGAACATCACGAACAGAAGACATTAAATTTTGTTTCTTTCTTGTATTTTGCTTTATTTGGAATTTTAGTCAAATCTGTTTATTTCAGAAACCATGTCACTGCTGCTATGCCATTTGTGGAATGTGGACGGCCGGCTCCATCTGCAGCATTCATTTTCATTGAGTCTACACACTGGAGAGGGACTCCAACTGCAGCATGCCTTCTTGCTCACATGCTGAAGCACAGACCTACTGCAACACGTTTTACTCACTATAAATTACTTCCCTTATATTCCCTTGACTTTTTCCCCCATGGATTCTGTATCTAGAAATGTAGATGTGGAATACAGACAAGTCATACAATGTAATTTTCATGTCCTGACAATAAACAAGGCCTGGGATGGATCAGTTAAAAAAGGCAGCCGACAACCAGGCAAGTGGCTTGGAGTAGTCAAAACAAATACAAGGTTTGACAATTAGCACAATATCGGTTCCTCATATGTACACCCCTCCATATCCCCCTGAGGAAATGAAATGCAAGTGCTTCCTGCAATATATGTTTGCAAGTAAAGTCGGCATGGTGATTTTTCTAGGGTTTTAATCTAGCTAGCCAAACAGGGAAGGCCGAGATTCAGGGTAGAAGCCTTGCTAGAAATAAAGAAATGTGCATATGGCCAGGCAAGGATGTATGCTTTCTTTCTCGGGAGCTACATCAGGAAAGGGAGCTGGAAGAAGGCAAGGGTGCCACTTGTCACTGGAGGTGAGGGTACAGGTGGGAAGACAGCGCAAAGGAGCCGCGGGCTCCACTGCTGGCCCATCGTAGCCTTTCATGAAACTTGATGAATTCTGTAATTTTGACTTATGAACTATGGGCAATAAGACCTGCCCTTCTTTCAGAGGATTAGATGAAGTAAAAAACACATTTTTAGGGCTGGAGAGATGATTGACCGGTTAAGGAACCTGCCTGCAAAGCCTAACGACCCAGGTTTGATTCCCCAGTACCCACATAAAGCCAGATGCACAAAGTGGCACATGAATCTGGAGTTCGTTTACAGCAGTTAGAGAGCCTAGTGTGCCCATTCTCGCTGTTTCTCTATGTTTGCAAATAAATAAACAAAAATATTAAACACACACACACACACACACATTTACAAGTGCCTACCACTATAAACTCCACAGTGATGCTTATCTGTCAGGAGCTAGTACTACCATTCTAAAACTACACAAAATGAGCAGCAGTATAAAATAAAAAATATTAACATAAATGTTTTAAAATGAAATACGTTGAAAGAAGTTTTCTCAGTCTTGGATTCCACCTTTAGATTTTCTTCTTCAACTGATATTCTGTGAAAATGTCTGTATTGTATGTCGCATACATATATGCATACATGATCACAGAATATATTTACCATAAACACATATATGTAAGATAGATATGAGTACATGCACACATCACACACAGACGGGGGGGGGGCAGGGAAAAACAAGAGATACTAAAGACCAGGAAATATAGAATGAAGAAAAAGGAAACATATGACCCGCTTGAAGAAGCAAATAATGAATTAAGAATAGGTTAATGAAACTCCTTATACTTTTAAAAGGATGTCAACTAAGACCTTAGGGAATCCACAAGTAAAATATAGAAACACTATAATGCTGGTTAACTTTCTCCCAAATACCACTCCAGTGGAATATGCAAGGCCTGTGTTCTATTACGAACCTCTTCACGCTGCGTAACAGAGAATCCCTTCCACTGCCAAGCTATAGTCCATCAGGCTGGTCTTAGTTCCTGTGCTCGCAGACCAGGAGTTTGACTGATTCAGATCTTTCACCTTGGAGGATCCTTACAAGAAAACAATCACCTGACTTTAGTAAACTGAATGAGCCGTCTCCATACCTAGCAGGGAAAGCAGCTTCCCAAGCCTGTCTGCACTGCCCTGCAGTGAATATACAAAGAGGAATGCCTTCTCTTTTCACTTCTTTATGTCCATACACTAACTAGCTCAGTGCCTGGCAGATAAGAGGTGCTTAGTTAACACTCACAGGATGGGAGAGTAAACTCTCAGGAGTACACAGAGCAAGGCTCCTTGTTCCCACTGACTTCCTGGCCATACTGAGTATGGATGTAAGGACAAAGATTTTTTTGTTTTTTTTGTTTTGTTTTGTTTTGTTGAGGTAGAGTCTCACCCTAGTCCAGGCTGACCTGGAGTTCATTATATAGTCTCAGGGTAGCCTTGAACTATGGTGATCCTCCAACCTCTACCTCCCAAGGGCTGGGATTAGATTTTAAGTCTCTTCCCCTGATGCAATGACTTCAAGGACTTACCTAACTTGGAAAAGTGAGGAGTTCAGTAAAGACTTAGAAGCAAACGAGCTCACAAAAATCAATGCAGTCAGCTGAAGCATGCGGCAGTGGGTCCCGTTTTCAAAGGGGAAAGCAGGGTAACAGAGCTGCGCGTGTGCTGTGTGCATCTCTGAGCGCACTAATGGGGCAGAAACTCCAAGTTTAACAAGTAAGATGTCTGAGCAGTCGTCTATGATCATAAGAATATTCATGCTAGCATGTGTGTGCGCGCACACACACACATACACACACACCCACCCACACACTTAAAAGCAAACAAAAATGCCATTCAAGAAAACCACCGTATACTGGGGGAACATAGCCGGCAACAGTCTGAGCAACCAGGGGTCTAAGCTACTCAGAAGCAAACACCCTGACAGGATGTACACACCAGTGCAATAGTGGCACACAGCATCAGTGGGTAACCAATAGCTTTCTGATTGGCTAAGAGATCTGCTCAGTGTAAAGGAACCCATATCTGGAATTGGGAACCAGATCAGAATCCTAGGGAGACAAAGTTTATGTTCTCCAGTGTCAAGCTCTCACTAGTCCTTGTCTAAAAGAGGGGTTACAGACATCAAATTCTCCCTAAATTAATAATGTTTATCCCATTTAAACTATGATGATTTCATTCTCCATTGGAGAATCTGTTCTTTTACAGAAGGTAGTGAGACCGGAGGAGATAAATACCCCTCGCACTTCAGCCAAGCCACAGCTGAATCCACAGAGGAAGTGAAGAGACAAGCAAGAGGGCTGCTTCCATGCTGTTCCTCATAACCAGTGCCAGGGTGAAGGAGACAGACCCTGAGGACACTCAACACCTACCAAAGCAGAGATCAGAGGCTCCTAAGAGCTCACCACTGAAGTAGACTTAAAACTCACCCACCACAGCTCAGGGAATTTTGTAGAAGAGAGGTCAGAAAGATTGTAAGAGCCACAGGTTGAGACATCACGCCCAGAGGCATTTCCTCCCCCCAAAATAACTGACTGCTGCTCCCACAACGCATAAACCACAACCCCATGGGGAATACCTGTAACCTCAAAGAGGAGGGTCCCCAACGGAATGGGGGCAGGGACAAGAGAAAAGAGGGTACCAACACATGATGTGTCCGTACTAAACATCTTACTAATAATAATAAATAATAATAAACATTAACAAAAAGAAAGCCATTGTATCTGTGCTGGAGGGACCTTACTTGAATAGGTCTTTTGCAGGAAAGGGTTCATATACCCTGAAGTAAAATATATGCAGCAGCCCCAGATCCAGCTGAATAATGAGTACTCCTATCCTCCTATTACTTGCTTTTTCTAGCAATAAACACTTTCTGAATCTGCTAGCTGCCTAAGTAAAAGATTGGAAAAACTGGAAATTGTAACCGTGTAAGCTAATTATCTTTGACAGAGTAAATAACTCAGCTCAAAATAAATTAATTTCTCTTATCCATGTTTCCATAATTAAGTGCATAAGGCCTACCCATGAACCAAGGAAGAATAAACTTTCTAAAAAGATCACTAGCAAACGAGCAAGTAAACAAGGATGAAAATGTGAAATATTTTGTTAATTAAATGACACAATGTGTATACCTTTAAAAAGTACATACTCAATTTCCGATCCTGAACATACTACTTATTTTCTTTATCTCTGCTAGATGATGGTGAGCCTTGACCAATCATTTCTATAAGTATTCGGATACTCATTCATGTCCTGAAGGTGGCCTCTGGATGGGAGCAAGGACAGAGTCACAGTTGGAAGGAACTATCCAGACCCTCACTGGCTCATTCCTAAGGAGACAAAGAATGCAGAATAATTCGTAGATGCAACGGAGCTGTGTGAAAGGTAGGCACATGAGAACCAATTTCCTTCTTCCTTTTCTTTAAAAAAGTTTTTTTTATTATTTAATGGTGAGCAGAAAGAGTGAAGAGTATGGGTGTACCAGGGCCTCTTGCCACTGCAAACAAACTCCAGACACACGCACCACTTTGTTCAACTGGTTTTTATGTGAGTATTGGGGAACAGAACCCGGGATGGCTGGCTTTGCAAGCAAGTGCCTTTAACCTCTAAGCCATCTCCCAACCCGAATTTATGTTCTTTCTTTCTTCCTCCGTCCCTCCTTCCCTCCCTTCCTTTCTTTTCTTTTTTAATGACATAAACATGAGGAACAGAGACCATGGCTGGAGGTAAAACAGTGTGAGGACAAATACAGGTGCTTCAGCTTTAGAACAGGCCAGCTTGAGTGATCACTAAGAGATACACAACTTGTCCTATTTATAAACCAAATGTCTCAAAATATAACTGAGACTTTAAAATATCAAGAGTAGTAAGTAAAAAAAAAAAAAAAAAAAAACAGGAAAAATACTTGCTCATGAATTAACATGATTCTCCACTTTGTGATTCATGAAGACCTTGCCAACAACGGCCTCTTAGAAACAAAGAAGAAAAATACAGTTTCAGATTGGAAAGTCCCAACATGGCTAACCTTATAAAAATCGCACAGGCAGGGGAGGGGAGGGAATAACAAATGCCGGGACAACAGCACCCAAACACTCTCTATAGTTTAACTGTAGTCTATTAAGGAAAAGGACGTTGTCAAAACTACATAAAATCAATTTTCTGCTTCTCCAAGTGCTAAGCTCTCTTCAAAGCTCACACAGAGCAGGAAGGGAAAGGTCAGGTAAACAAGCTCAGAGCAGATTTACAGAGATCAATGTTTTGTTTCTAAGAGAGGACAACCCAGACTAGACTCACACAATCACAGCACAAGAGCCAAAGTTTCAAGAGTTCAACCTGCCACTCATCCACAAAGTCAAAACAAAGATAACTTTCAGGAAAAGAAAGCAGGTAATTTAGAAGTATATAAAAGCTTTGAAATGATCAACTAAGCAAACAAGTAGGGTAGATGATAAAAGTTGGCCTACTTACCAAAGTCACAGTCATAGAAAAATACCCATATTTACGGCTCAGGGAATTTGCGGTGGAAAGAGTGTAAGAGCCACAGGGTGGGAGGGAATATCCAGAGGCACTGCCCCCTGTCCCCCCCACACAATGACTGACTGCTGCTCTCACAATCCTAACCCACAATCCCATGGTGAGTATAAGCAATTCCACTGAAGAGGCCCCTCCGTGGAATGGGGGCAGGGAGGAGGGAAATGATGGGCCAACACATGATGTGTCCATACAAAGTTTCTACTCTATAAAAAAGAAAAACAAAACACCTGTATTCCAAACTGCTCTCTGTCTTCATAGAATTCCAGTCTTGGCTCAAAGGAAGCCCTTCTCATATACTCCATGTATAGTATCCCCTTTAATCATTCATTCTCCAATGTACCATCTCATTTCATCCTTTCCAGAACAAGCAGCCATCTCAAGATATTTAGTGTTTTATGTTTTGTTTTGTTTTGTTTTGTTTTTTTTGTCTATTTCTGCCCGTGCCACACTATACACTCTCTGAGGGCAAGGTCTTTCCTTGTCTTCCTGCTCCACTATTTACCTGGGTGCTTAGAACATTGTGTGCTGTAATGTACACATTAGGTTCAACAAATGCTGAATGAACTGTGATGAACAATTAACAGGAGGTACATCTTGATAGCACACAAATGTAAGGGATATTTACCCAAGTCTTGTTTGTGAAACTTATAAACTACATTACAGTTTGGAAATAATTCAGAAGACTCTGAGTAGCCTTTGGATCCTCTCCTCCTAATACCAAAACTTGGGAGGTATTTATAAGTGTCCTCCGAGTCCTAGAGCTGTATTCCAGATACATGGGACACGTATCCTACTGTTCCGTCTCCAGCCATGGTCACATGAGTAGGAAGGGTGGACACCCGGTCTCATGTTTATGTCATCAAAAAAAAAAAAAAAAAAAAAGAAAGAAAATTGATCCTCAGATCTCCTCACCTCAGATGCACTTGTGGCACATAGTTATGAAAATGGAGTGTAGATTTTCGTCTCCAACAAGAATAATCACAAATTTTCCTCAGATAACCAGAGTAGGAAGTAATGGCATTTCTCAAAGTGTAGCAAAGAAGATTCCAATAGTACCCATCTTTCTAATTGTTTTTTCCCTTTAACTGAGGCAAAATTAACATACAATGAAATGTGTAATCCAGTGAGGTTTTAAAAAATGCATCCAGTATGTAGGGAACACTCTGATGAGAAATAAACCGTCCCCAACACTGGAAAAGTTTCTATGAGTCCTATTATTGTCAATTCCCCCTATCCCATAGGCAATTATTATTAAAAATTTCTTATAAATGGAGATTATCCTAAAATTTCTATAGAATAATAAAGGCCTTCAAATAATTAACTTCAAAAAAAAAAAGATGGAAATTACCACCATATCACAAATCAAGACCATTAGAAAGTCATACTGATTCAGAGAAAGAGATATGATGAAAAGATAGCTAAATCAATAGAACAGAATACAGATTTTAAGTGTAATCACATAGGTATGGAAACCTGTTATTTAAAAGTGAATGGGGAAGCCAGAAACACTAGTGTCACATGCCTATAGTCTTATCTACTTGGGAGGCCAAGAAAGGAAGATAGCTTGAGCCCAGGAGTTGAAGACTAACCTAGCCATGGTAAGAACCTGTCTCAAAACAGCAGTAATAAAAAAAAAATGGGAGAAATAATATATGCTAAAAAGTAAGATTCTCAGGGTTGAAGAGATGGCTCAGCGATTAAAGTGCTTGCCTGCAAAGCCTAAAGACCCAGGTTTAATTTCCCAGTACCCACGTAAAGCCAGATGTACAAGGTGGTGCATACATCTGGAGTTTGTCTGCAGTAGCTAGAGGCCCTAGCATACCCATTTTGTCTGTCTGTCTGTCTGTCTGTCTGTCTGTCTGTCTATCTATCTATCTATCTGCCTGTTTTTCTATCTCTCTTTCAAATAAATAAATTTTTTTAAAATATAAGATTTTCAGGGATGGGAAGATGGCTCGACTGTTAAAGTTGTTTGCTTGTAAAGTCTGCCAGTCTAGGTTTAATTCCCAAGTAAAGCCAGTTGCATATGACTCTAGAGTTCATTTGCATTGATAGGAGGCCCTGGAACCCTGGCACACCCATATTCTTTCTCTCAAGTAAATAAATAAAAAGCTAAAAAAAACCTTACAAGTTATAAATAACATACTCCCATAGAAAATGATTTCATTTTTCAAAAGAAGCAAAATTTAGTGAAATTTAGAATGACTTATATTTTTTCAAAGTTGGTATAACAGGATGGGCTCTTAGAGCTGTTGGTTTCTGCATTCAATCCGTTGCAATATCAGATAGCACATGCACTCTGGAAAATTCCACTATGTAGTTTTAAGACCATAAGAGAAAAATATAAAAGCAAACTGCTATTATTATTTTCATCATGATGAGATTTCTCCCTATGAATTCCCCAGGAAGGTCTGGTGAGGGACACAAATAGTCCTGCAGGGCTCTGCTGGCCATGCTTTGAGAAGGATCCTTAAAAACTGGTACATCTGCACAACACACACACACACACACACACACACACAGTGACACTACCGCACTCTAATTAAAAATTGCAATCAACAAAAGTACTTACCAAAGAATGTATGAAGTGCTTATTTACATAAGGGAATACTACACAGCAGTATACAGTAAGCAAAGTAGAGCTACATGAATCAATGTGACAGCTCAAATACTATTCCTGAAAATGAGTTGAAGGATGACAATCTATACAAAAGAACCTTTCATAAGAGTGTGACTTATGCACACTTGAAATGTACATAAAAATAGTGCTCTAACAGCTGAATGCTAAGGTAGCACTAGTATAAAACAACACCCAAAAATTCCAAATCCTGTACATGTGGCATGTTCACAGAAAAAAAAAAAAATGCAGAAGGGTACCAAAATGTCAAAAATTGTTAGAGCGACAGGATAGCTTTTGTGTCACTCATCCCATTTTTTTTTTTGTATAGTAGAAATATCTCATAATCTAAAATAGAGAAAAAAAATCATTCTGTTCTGCTTACTGCTTTAGTGTGTACGTGGCGTGGGCATGTGTGTGTGCAGGTATACTATATGCCTGTGCACATGTTGTCCTCTATGGCTCCTAAGGATAAAGCAGAAGTCTTATTTTCTTAAGACAGGGTCTCAAATTGAACCTGGAGCTCACCAGTTTTTGGCTAGGCTGGCTGGCCACTGAACCTAATGGGACTCCTGTCTTTGTTTCCTTCAGCACTGGGGTTACATGACCAAGCCCAGCTTTTTAGGGGATGCTAGGGATCGAACTCAGCTCCTCACATAGTAAGCACTCTCACTCACTGAGCCATCTCATCAGCCCCTGTTCTGCTTGTCTGGCAGGTATAAATAAATCTCTGTGTCTGCTCTAATGTTGCCAGCCTCATCAGATTAGTTCATATTGTATTTTAATGCTAAATGGCCTTTCAAAATACTTTTCATAAGATATCCTTTTTATAAATGAGTTTTTGTTAAAATTTAAACACTAAAATACCTTTCATTTCCTTTTTAAAGTAATTATAAGACAATATTACGAATTTTAAAAATCGTAATAATCCTTAGTTGGTAATCTGTTGTCAGGCAATTTAAAAAAACATATACTTATGAGCAAACTAGTATGAAAGCAAAGATCCAAAAGGATATTTGTTCTCTTCTAAAACCATATTAACATATTAACAGCAATTTGTTACTAAACACAAACCGAATAATAGGTGGCGAGAATAAGCCACAGTGTAACATAAAATTCAGAGAAGTATAAATTTGTCCCACAATGAGCTTACTTTTATAAATATTATGATGTGGAAAAGTGGCAACAAGCTGTCAATTTGACACAACTAATTTCTTTCCAATTAATTTAGATTTCAGGCACATACTCTTGTTTTTACTACAAGCATCTGTCTCATTGAAGTACTATTTTCAGCACTCCTACCTACTCTGTCCTAAGTTGCTAAAAGTTAAATAAGAACATAACCTTAGAGATTTTATAAACACATTTCTTCTATCAACTCAACATGTTTCTCAAGGAAAATGACGGTAAAAGCAAAGCAAAACTTTTTTCCCTAAAGTCGCCTTAGTTACCTTGAATTTCACATGGAACTGAAGAAGAGCTCAAATTTTAAGGCCCAGGGTGTGCGCGCACGCATATGTTTCTTTTTGAGACGGCTCAAAGATTCCGAGCTCTGCGTTTTTACTCTTAATGTTAAAGACGTTTCCTTTGAGAGCAATCTCTAAATTCTTATGTCCAATCAAACTTTTTTTTTTTTTTTTTTTGAAATAGGGCCTTATGTGGCCCAGACTGGCCTCCAATTTACTATATACCTGCGAATGACCATGGACTTCTGGTCCTCTTGCCTCCACCTCCCATGTGCTGGGATTACAAGGGTATGCCACCACATTAGCTTTTAAGCAGAATGGGGATTAAACTCAGGACCTGATTCATGCTAGGCAGATATTCTACCAACTGAGTTGCATCCCTAGCCCCCAAATTCATTAAAAAAACACATTATGTGCTCACCAACATGGAAAACTTGCGGTTTGCTTGGTTTTTTAATAAATACATAAATGAGGCTTTGTGAATGTCAACATTGCTGGCTCATTTACTGCTCACAGCCTCTGAGGTGGTGGTTGTGACTATTCCTACTACGCAAATGAAGATAACAGGACACAGATCATGAAGCAAATGCTCAAGGTCCCAGGATCCAAATGGCAGAGCCAGGATTCAAACCCAGAGTCCATGCCAAAGTGAAATTTTACTTTCTAAAAAAGTTTGCACTATTTCAAAATCTTTATGTCACTACTGTTAAATTTTCAGCAATTAAAAACAACATGGGGACTGGGAAGATGGCTTCAGCAATTACATAGCCTGCCAGTCCAAGTTCAATTCCCAAGGCACCCATGTAAACGGGCACAAGTCTGGAGTTTATTTACAGAAGTAACTGGCGCACACACACACACATCATAGTTAACAAAACAATGTTTTGTGTATGTTTCCCTAACAATAAACTATCAGGTATAAGAAGTGTGAGGCAGCAGAAAGGGGGTCCAATGACCATGCTTATCAAAAGAGCAAAAGAGAAAAAAGAAATGAAAGGAGAGTACAGGAAAGAGCTAAGACAGAAGATAACATATTTACTCAGCACAAAAATATCTGGAATTGGCCAAAGAATGCACATGTAACAGTAGCAGGAAGTAGGTATGAGGCCCAGAGCTGGTCTTCGCTAAAACTCCGGGAAACCCTGAAGGGCACGAAAGAGCAGGTGAGTCCCAAGAGTGTGGCCAGATGCATGGCGGGCTGGGTGCAGAATGATGGGCGAAGACTGAGGAGACAAAGCCCATGTGGAACAGCAGACCCACTTCAGATCAGCACACGGTTCACCAAAGCAGAAGCAGTGACACACAGAACCAGGGGTCACTGTGAAATCTTTACAGACAAGGCAAGCCTGTGTGCTATGGCTGTGTCCCCTGCATTTTGTAGCCATGTGCCAGAGAGTTCCCCTCTCTGCCTCTCCAGTGCATGCCACCATGCCAGCTTTTATGTGGGTGCTGGGGATTTAAATGCAGATCTTCATACGTGCACAGCAAGCACTTTACCCACTGAGTCATCTCACAGGCCCGATAAAGACTTTTGATCATGTGAGATATAAACTAACCTCAGGAGAAAGACAGGATTAAAGAGACTTGGAGGGGAGAACAACTTAGAAGAGAATCTTTGGCTACATCAATTTATAAATGTGTCACATACCTCATTTAATTGTTATTTAGAAAAAAAACTCTTTCTTGTCTTTTGTACTTAAAATTCATCTAATAGGTAATAATATATAATATACCTTTTGAAGAAATCAGGGATGGAGAGATGGCTTAGTGGTTAAGGCCCATGCCTGTGAAGCCCAAGAACTCAGGTTCAAGTCCCCAGAACACATGTAAGCCAGATGCCTACAAGTTTGATTGCAGTGGCTGGAGGCCCTGGTGTGCTAATTCTCTCTTTCTCTTGTTTTCTTTCTCAAAAAAGAAAGGAAGGGAAGGGAAGGGAAGGGAAGGGAAGGGAAGGGAAGGGAAGGGAAAGGAGAAAGGGAGAAAGGCAGGAAGGCAGGAAGGGAAAGGAAAGGAAAGGAAAGGAAAGGAAAGGAAAGGAAAGGAAAAGAAAAGAAAAGAAAAGAAAAGAAAAGAAAAGAAAAGAAAAGAAAAGAAAAGAAAAGAAAAGAAAAGAGCCAGGTATGGTGGTGCACGCCTTTAATCCCAGCACTTGGGAGACAGAGGTAGGAGGATCACTGTGAGTTCGAGACCACCTTGATACTACATAGTGAGTTCCAGGTCAGCCTGGGCTCAAGTGAGACCCTACCTCGAGAAACCATAGACAGAAATAAAGAAAGAAAGAAAGAAAGAAAGAAAGAAAGAAAGAAAGAAAGAAAGAAAGAAAGAAAGAAAGAAAGAAGGAAGGAAGGAAGGAAGGAAGGAAGGAAGGAAGGAAGGAAAAAGGGAGGGAGGGAGAGAGAGAAAGAAAGAGGGAGGGAGGGAGGGAGAAAGGAAAGGAAAGGAAAGGAAAGGAAAGGAAAGGAAAGGAAAGGAAAGGAAAGGAAAGGAAAGGAAAGGAAGGAGGGAGGAAGGGAGGGAGGGAAGGAAAAGAAAATCAGATAGTGGTCTCCAGCTTAACAGATAGCCTCAGAGGTGTCCCTCCTGAGATTTTCTAAGACACTACATTTGTTTTAAAGTTTCAGCTTCCAGTCTGAACTGGATTTCTACAATTCAGTGATTCTTAATTAAACAGTTGTAACATATAATTCTCTTTGCCTCATCCACAAAATTTACACACAGAGCAACAGTACTCTACAATTTATGTCGGAGCTCAAGGTGCACACAGGAATACAGATTTATAAGAAAAGCAAGTCTCTTGTTAGTGTGATTTCTGTGCCCCCCCCCCCGCCCCACACATTCACTCACACAACTAGCACTGTGCTTTCCTGTGGCTTATTCAGTCTAGACACTTAAATCTGGACACCAAAGTGGACCTCAGCTACCTTACATGTTAAGTTGTGGTGTCTATAGAGGTGTGGTCATCACAATGGAGTTCAGACACCCTGAGACAGTGGATAAGGCAATCTTTTGAAGTACAAGAGAAAATCAGAGCTACAATACTTTTTCCTTTCAAAATATATCATAAAGCCAGGCATGGCGGCACATGATTTTAATTCCAGTTCTTGGGAGGAAGAGGTAGGAGGATTGCCTTGAATTTGAGGCCACCCTGAAACTACATAGTGAATTCCACGTTGACCTGGGCTAGAGCGAGACCCTATCTTAAAAAGTAAAAAAAAATTTAAAAATTATCATATACACAATGAATTAATATAATGACCCAATCTCAAAATCTACCAACACATACTAGGCATATACACTGAAATATATTTGGCTAATGAAAGTAAAGAATTGTGAGTGTTGAAAAACAAACAGCATATGAGTATTTATTTACAAAATCTTTGGAGTTTCTAAAGCACATGAAGACCTAATATGGGCAAAACAAAGTAAATAAATTGTAAAAAGGAAAGGTCAATGACAGGGCTATGTTGTACAGTTTTCAAGGAAAAAGTAGTTAGCTCATTTTTGGTGCATTCTTTCTTTCCAACCATATGACTGCCATAAGAGTTAATGAAGAGCCTACTACATCATGGTTCAGGAGTCTGGCTCTGAGGTCAGCTGTTGACTTCAGAAATCCTGACTCCCCTGCTTACTTTGGGGAAGATGAAATGCCATGTCTTATAATGGACCTTGCCCAGCATTGGGAAACTGAGCAACCCACAATGTTCACAATACTTATAAGTAAAATGAAAACCACCATTTAACAAACATTGGCTTTCTGCAATAATGGGAGTGAATGGCTGAGTCATATTTTAATTCAACATGACCTTTTGAAAAGATGCTTTTTTGGGTCTAAAGTATATTTAAGCAAATGGAAGCCTTTTTTTTTTTTTTTTTTTTTTTTTTTTTTTTTTTTTTTTTTGCCCAAAAGAAAATCCCCTCAATATCATTCCCATGAACTGTTTTGTCTTGGAACAGCTAATGTAAATTAAGCAATGTCCATCTCAAGCCAAATGGATACAGGAATAGCTGTATACAGTGTATATTCTTGACTTCACTTTTGTGTGGAACGTGTGTTTATATTTTGACCTTTTGTCTTTTTTAAAAAATTAAGAAACATTTTTAAACAGTAGCAACTGGAACGACTTTTTTAGTTTCTAAACATATTAAGCTACACATGGCAAAACCTATTGCTGAAACATTTATAAATGTTACACCAACTGTGTTTATAGTTCTGATTTTTTTTAGACTGTTTTGTTTGCATGTAAGCCATGACCTGAAGATTTTAGCTCAAATTCTTTCCACAAATTAATTACATAATGGAACAGACTGAGCCATTTTGGATTTCTGAGACACAAAATTCACTCCCATAAAATGATTGCATCGTAGTGAGGCCTTTACAGCAGGTTCTTGCGTGACAACTAGATGTGTGGACAAGCCTGAAAAGGACAAGCGTAGGGCCAAACTCAGACATACTGCTGCACCCTGGCTTCTTTCCCATTGTCGATGAAAAATGGTGTATCATAAGGTTTCAGTGCATCAAAAAGAAAAACAAACAAACAAACAAACAAACAAAAAACCCATGGGAAATCCTGAAGGCAACATACAAAACTTATTTCTCTTAGCCCGGGCTTTCAAGCTTTATCTAACACCTTAAAGAAGACAAAAAGAATATATAATATGTAAGTTATATAAAATATCACAAAAAATATTGATAGTCTTATAGACAAGACCAAATTCACAGACCTACTAAATGCGGGTAAAGAAGTTCCATCTCTCACCTGCTTTCGGCTACTGGATGGATCACATCCAGATCTATGAGTAATCACTAATGACAAGACGGACTCTTAATTCCAGCTAGTAAATCAAAGAGAATTATGCCTCTTTTCCTGTCTTGAGTGGGTTCTCCACCAACATCATCACACAGCACCCTTCCTTCCATCATCTACTCATCCTTCTTCCTAGAGGAGGTTCCTTCCGGTGCTGCGGCCCATCCCTTACTCCTCTGCACTGGACCCTGCCTCACTCTAAATGTTCCATCAACTGCCAGTCTCCACGGCAGACCTGTCTACTGGTACGACTGCGCATGAATGACTTTCTTAAGGCGTCATAAATGAACTCCTAAATTTGACAGATTCAGTGGTCTCCTGGTAGTTGTACTTGTTTTTTTTTTTTAACAGCTATGAAAAAAAATCTTGACAGGTGGAAATCTACCAGAATCCATGCAATGTTAACTGTTAGCAACAGAGAACAATTCGACATTTATTCCTGTTCCACCACCACAGGACACATCACTGCGCAGCCTCCAGTGAAAAGCTTCTGTCTTCATGAAACAATAGCTAGACAGTCTGACTTTCTGACATAGGTAGAAAAATGAATGTACCTCCTCTCTGAGCTCCTGTTCGGGGAGTTGACCGTGGGCCTCTCTCCCGAGTTACTCAGGAAACCTTCACACACATGCCCCCATTGACTTTCATTCACTCACTGTCTCCCTCTCTCAGCCCCTCCTTGCGTCTTTCCCTCCTTTTACTCGTCTCCCAAAGCACACAGTAACAAATGCATAAAGGAGAAAAGAGACTATTTCAAAGCCTCTGGTGTCCATCCCAATTTCAACTGTGAAATGAAATCCTCTTAATACTACCATTAAATGTTTTTAACTGTTCTACTTTAAAAAATCACAATTACCAACTCAAACTTAAATTATTTTTTTAAAAAAATCTTCCCTAATACAACTATAAGATTATGCTCCATAAATAAAATAATGGCTTCAATATTTTAGCCACTGTCATGAGTGATGTAATCCACTTCAGGAGGATTTAAAGCTTTCACGGAGATCTCTAATAGCCGAAGACTATATAATCTTATTAATTAGAAAATCCTGGAGCTCTTACTTACAAAGTACAAGTTGAATGGATGTGGAATTTATGACTATGTGACATAACTGCACATAAAATGCAAAGTGGAACCACTGCATGAGCAAATTTCCTACTTCAGCTCTCCAAAATGTACAAACACCAAATTCACCTCCTTAAAGCATAATGGAATTGTGATTCTATAAGAAAAGAGTTTACACTTCTGCCAAGACTTCACATCAACTAAATCACTTGTTTTCCATGTAATCAATGTTTGCTCTGTACATTGCCCTAAGGACCTTACAAATATTAAGGCCACTCACCCTGGTGACAACTTGATGAGGCAAGGACCATTACAGCAGTTACACATTGATGTGCTTAGCACAGCGCTTCATACAGAAATGTCTAAATTTAAAGTCAACCCAACTTGTAGATTTTCTTTACAAGCTGACTAAGCGCATTTGAGAGATTCAAAATAAATTAAAAGGATCTTCTAACTTTCACATCAGCTGTACAAGATAACTGTGGATGCTAAAATAAACACCTCCACTCATATATTGGCTGCATGCTCCAAGAGCTGACTACTGGCTGTTCTGTCTCATAATAATCTCTGCTGCCCTGGCTGCTCTTGCCACCTCATTGTGAAGGGAAACCCATCCTGAACGATTTCAGACTTTTATGACAGTTACAATAAAGCTTAGTCCTGCTTATGCAGTGTTTGAGATGAAGAACATTTACTCGAAATTGCCTAAGAAAACCTTTTTAGACATGGATAATCTTTCAGCTCTCCTTCAACCATTTCTTTTCACAATAAATAACTATGGTCTCTAAATGCACTACCATTTCTTCTCACAAAACAGCTATCTTCTCTTAATCCACTACCATGACTAATATCTTGCTTGACCTTTTTTATTTTTATTTTTATTGAGGTAGGGTTTCTCTCTAGCCTAAGCTGAACTGGAATACACTAAATAGTCTCAAGGGTGGCCTTGAATTCACGGCAATTCTCCTACCTTTGCCTCCCATGTGCTAGGGTTAAAGGCGTTTGCCACCACAACCACAAACAAGACTTTAAAATATATATATATATATTATTTATTTGAGAGATAGAGAGAGAGAGAGAGAGAGAGAGAGAGAGAGAGAGAGAGAGATGGGTACATTAGGGCCTCTGTCACTGCAAAAAAAAAAAACCAAAACTCCAGATGCATGTACTGCCTTGTGCATCTGGTTTAAGTGGGTACTGGGGAATCGAACCTGGGTCGTTAGGCTTTGCAGGCAAACACCTTAACCACTAAGCCACCTCTACATCCAGCAACATGACCTTTTTTAAAAAAATATTTTATTTATTTATTTGCAAGCAGAGAGAGGTGTGGAAAATGAGACAATGAGAATGACAAAGAGCGGAAATGTGCATGCCAGGGCCTCCTGCCACTTCAAATGTGTTACAGACACAATGCTCTACTTTGTGCATCTGGTTTACATGGGTACTGCGGAATCGAATTTGGTCCATCAGACTTCATAAGCAAACACCTTCAACCACTGAGCCATCTCTCCTGCCCTTCTTGCACAATCTGAAGGATTTAGGGGATATATTTTGTAAATTCTCCAGAGTCTAGGTGGTAAAAATCAAAGGCAGGAGAGGATGAAGTCTCAGTGGTTATCTGGTAACCTTCCTTATTTATTATTATTTTACAAGGTATGGCTCTACATTTTTGGCTTGTTAGTATTTTCTTCCCACAATATAGCTCATCTATACATTGAGTACTTAATTTTTCTTCCAGATTGACTGCTCTGCATGTAACCCTTTGTAATTTATGCTATTTAGCACTTGTTATTTATCAAGATAAAATGAATTGTGTTCAGTTCAGATTTTAATGTTTATTGATTTAAGAGAGAGAAAGGAGAGAGAGCAAGAGAGAGAATGGGCACACCAGGGTTCCTGCCACTAAAAATTAACTCCAAACATATGTGCCACTTTGTGTATCTGGCTTTACATGAGTACTAGGGAATCAAACCCAGGCCATCAGGCTTTGCAAGCAAGCACTTTTACCCACTGACACATTTCTCCAACCTTCACATCATTTTTAATTTTGGCAATCAGTCACTTAAATGTCAAAGCAACAGAAAAATTCACAATGATAGTTATATAAAACTATTAATGGGACTGAAGAGATGGCTTAGTGGTTAAGGCACTTGCCTGCAAAGCCAATGACCCAGGTTTGATTCCCCAGAGCCCATGTAAAGCCAGATGCACAAAGTGGCGCATGCTTCTGGAGTTCATGTGAAGTGGCTGGAGACTCTGATGTGCCTATTCTCTCTGTCTTTCTACTCTTTCTCTCTCTCTGCTTGCAAATAAATAATTAAGTAAAATATTTAAAACTATTAATGACATCTACACCAAATGAGTAGCGGTTCAACTCTTGGGCCTACTATAAATCCATTAATAAGTCCTTGCAGAAGACATATGTGGAGCTTTATTTGCTTTCTATAGGATTAAGAATGAGCTATACAGAGTAGATGCCAAGCTGTCTTCACTACAGCTTTTTCTTTTTCTGGCCTTTAAGAACTTAAGAGCATTTGAAAACTTAAAGGTTTCCTAAAACCCATTATCAATTGATAGTAAGTAGTAAGTAATGATACAAACTGGTAATATTGGAACAGGAGAGGGACAGAAAGTGATCAACAAAGCAAGGGATCCTTTAGAAAGGCAGAAAAGAAGTAATGGCCACCATCTGGTTGGCCTTTGGCCATGTTAACTGAATCGTGGACAAAGTCACATTTTCCCCAAATCACTGTAGGTGCCTGAATTTCTCATTAAACCACCACATTAGGAGGCAATAGGTTTGAGTCTTGTTTAAGTCCAACAGGTATCATTTCATGGTCAAAAACTTGCCTTTTTGTCCCAAGCTGTTATAAGACCATCATTACACTAAAATGATTCATGACAGAAGACATGAACCAACAGTACAAACCCATTACCAATAGCAGAGAAAGAACCTGGAAAACCTGACCTATGAGTCAGCCCATGGAACAAATTTCATTTAAGAACTTCCTGATGATCTGGGCCCCGTGGGCAAACAGAAAGATGTAAGAAACCAGGCTCTGCTACATGACCTTGGTATATTTTTATACGTGCATATATATCAGAGACTCTGCTATACTGCCAGTTCTCCATGACCTTGAACAAATTAATTTTCCAGAGCTTTAAAGATGAAAACATTAAGTATCACAAGGGCTTGCATCAGGTTAAAGTAGACCCAGGCCCTTCTGCACAGGGATGATATCAACCCCACCTGTGTCCCATCCCAGATATGCAGCCAGAGATGTGAAACACTGAGCAAGTGACAGGCCTGTCATTCTCCTGGAGCTGGAATAATGAACTGAGGCATTTAGACAGGACCTAGCACCGCACATGTCAGCGAACAGCAGTTCTTTCTTTAAGTATTACTAAGGAGACATCATTATGATCATCACTGTCTGTCCACAATGTTTTTCTAAAGTATGGACAAGTGAACTTGGGTATCAGAAGGTATGGGAATGAACCAAGATTGCTGTTTACCAAAAAGAGAGAAAAAAACCCAAAAAACTATGTCCTACATAGTGAATACAGTTCTCCAAGAATGGTATCAGGTGATGATTTTATCTGGATCAAACTTCAAGATGCATGTGAAAATTTAAAAAATCACCAATATAGCAGGCCCTGTACTGTCACAGTAACTTGTTTTTTTTTCTTCCAACACTTATCTTTATATTCCAAAACCACCTAGGATCTGGTGGGCTTTCTTTGGCACCCTCTTGATATAGACATTACATTAATGGTTTTTAGGTTCATTCCTGATGTATTCTTTTTTCCCCAATGGTACCTTTTTTTTTTTTTTTCTTTCAACACCCCTCTGACCAGGGTGGGGAAACTATGGCCTTGTACAAATTCAACCTCCAGAGGGGGTATGTGTGTTTAAAGAACTGTTAGAAACAAAATGTGATTTAGCCCACACAAAGCTCAGAGTCTAAAATATTTACTATCTGGACCATCTCAGAAGTTTGCCAACCACATTATAGTCTGCAATTATTTTAAAATTGAGTCTCCACACAATTTGCTTCTGAGAGAGGGGAAAGTGGGAGGGGATTAATTAGAATAGGCAAAATCAAGGAACACTGCACCTACAGAAGCAGTACGATCACCCTTGAGGTTCCAGTTATACATGTGTTCATGTATATCTACTGGATAATGATTAAATTATACCTGATTGAAGTCAAAAAGTTTTAATGTCCTTGGGGGCAGGGCCAGGGAATAAATGGTGCAGATAGTTAATACATATTTATTACAACACACCTTCAGTAATTTTTACCCTAAAGATACCTTGAACAATATAAGACCTTGTAAGCTACCCCTAGCTGCTCACAAATTCACTTCTTTGTTGCAAAATGAAAATTCTCTCTCTTCTGTGCCCAGTAGATGTTGTTTCAAGGAGAAGGTTAAATTAAGGAAAAGTCTTCAAAAAGCATCATATAAATAAAATGTTAGTTATATTAACAATATATTATAAAGAATATACACACACATATACACGCACACTTATTATTATTATTATTATTACTATTATTATTATTATTTTTTTTTTACCAGTCCCTTAGTTCCTTGTTGTCTCCTATCTGGGACACGAATCCTTTTTTTTCCCCTTTGTGTGTGGGCATGCTGCTGTCGGCATGCCCGTCTATGCACGCATGTGTGGGGACTATGAAAGAAGTAATAGATGACACTGCCCTTTCTATGCCATCCATGACTGGCTTTTCCTTCTCAACTGTATAAAAATGTCTTCTTTTCCTTGTTTCTAACAAAAGCATTTGGTTCATTTCTTTTGTGAGAAAGAACAATTAAGACTATCACTGCTTTCTTCTGAAAGGCACTAAAAAGTCCCCAATTAAAAATTTAAGTAACAGCTTTCCCTTATACTCTCTCACAGAGCGCTAATTCCAGGGTTCGTTTACTATAATTGTTTTAGAGAAGCTAAAAATGCACTAATTTAATAATCCACTGCACATACAATTAATTCCACAAAGAAATGAAATATCTTCCTAGCAAGGGACATGAGGAAATGAAAGGACAGATTTAAATGTTTTCTTTATATGAGACACGCTGTGGACACACAGCCACAAGCAGCAGAAGTATATTATTTAGCTGCTGCAATGCTGCAAGTGTGCTGACCTTACACCACAAAGGAAAACCCGTGCACGTTTGCTCAACGTAGCATTTTTGCTTGGGATGAGGTGGGTGAAAATGAGGTTGGGGCACGCTGTGTAAACCCAAGAGACTGTAAACGTGTGTGTGTGTGTGTGTGTGTGTGTGTGTGTGTGTGTGTGCAGTGTGTTAGAGAAAGGGGTGTAAGCACAAGGGGTGGGACTTGCCAAAAGCAGCTATTTGAGAAAATTCCTTTTTCCTCTCCCATTCATTCTTTCTAGCTTCAGTGTCTGGCACAGTCCTGACAATTACTCACTGGCTTTTCATTCTGAAGACAGCCAGCAAGCTTTCTGAACTTCCTGGTGTGTGTGTGTGTGTGTGTGTGTGTGTGTGTGTGTGTTTCCCACACGCTTTTATTTTCTTAAATCATCAAATCATCGATATGTGTTTTATATTTTAAAGAAAGGAAAGTCATGAGCCCAATTCCTCGCTCCAAGGATAAGGGCGGGTTGCAGGCTTTAAACAGGATCTTTTGTTGTGTGTTCAAAAAGACCACCACGGCACGGCACGGCACTGGTAAATTGGAAGAAAATAAATCACTCGGTTTCCAAGAATGCCAAGCTATTATCATCAATTTGGTGCGATCCCCCCAGCGATTCGAATTTCACGCTCCCCTTAGCCAATCGACTGTCCTACCCTAACAGGACCGCCAATGCCACGGAACTCTCTTCTTCGCCTTTTCTCTCGGAAAACACTCCATTGATAAATTTTCAGGGCTGAAAAGAGGATGCCAGGGCGGGCCAGTTTCCTTCATGCACAATGGTACCCTCGGAGCGAAAGGATCTCCAGCCGGGGAGAAAAGTTATCCCTCCAGCCGGTGTCCATCCCCAACGGGCCCCTTGGGCAGCGAGGACAGAAAAGGCCAGGGGAGCGCAGCCTGCACCTCCACCTCGGAGGAGGGAGGAGCGGGGAGGGCGTGACAAGAGAGCAAGTGGGAAGGTGGGCGAGTGGGAGAGCCAGAAATGGATGCTGAGGGGGTGGGCGGGCTGGCAAGGTAGAGAAGGTGAGGAGCGCGGGGAGAGGCTGCGGGTGGAGATGGGAGCGCAGCGGGGCGCGCAGGGGTGTGTGTGGGCGGGGGACCGCTCCTCACCGTTGAAGGCCCCGGCGTCCGCGGCCTCCTCCTCCTCCTCTTCCTCGCCATCCTCGGAGTCGGAGCGCATGGGCTCCTCGGCGAAGTTAACCCCTCTGCTGGGGGCGGCGGCGGCGGTGGCGCCCGCGTCCCCCCACGTCCTGGCCTCATGGCCGCAGCGCGCGGCGCCTTTGCGCTCGTTCTCCTGCTGCAGGCGCGTGAAGTGCTGCAGCGCGAACTCCAGCAGGTCGGCGGGCTGGTGCCGCAGCACCTCCACCGTGAAGCCCTGCAGCAGCTCCGTGAGCCCCGCGGGGATCTCGATGCTCATTGCTGCTTCGGGGCCTCCGGGCGCGCCTTGGGCGCCGCCCTCGCCCTCCGTGCACGGTCGGGCCTCGGGACCACCTCGGTCACCCAGGAGCTACCGGCAGCGAGCGCGGCGCTCTGGGTCCCGGAGGCCCCCCCCTTCCAGCCCCACCTCCCGCCCCGGTTAGCCCGGCGCGCGGCTGCTCCGTGCAGCGGCGGCGGCGGCGGCGGCGTCGGCGACGGCGGCGGATGCTGAGCGAGCGCGGTCCCGGGGAGAGGGGCTGGCAGCATCTCGGGCTCCTCCCGCTCCTCGGCGCCCCGCCCCCGCCCGCGTGTGCGCGCGTCCGTGTGACCCCGCCCCCAGGAAACCATGGCAACCCCGCCCCGCCTGTGGATGCTGAGAGCCAGGCTCGCTCTCCAGCGGCTTCTACCCCCGCCCCCGCACCCCGGGTGCAGGGCGCGCGGGCGGGGTGCGCTCTCCGGCACGCGCCCCCACCCCAGGGCGTGCGTGAACCCCGGGCCCGCGTCGTCCACCTGTCCGCGGGTCCAGCGGCCGCCGGTTGTTGGTCACTCACGTCGTCCCGTGCAGAACGGGTGCCACGAGACTGGTCCTTAAACTTCCACCTCCACCTCGGTAGTGACATTTTAATTCTCATCTTGCGAGTGCAGCTGCGTGGATAAATAAGTGGATTGGGATGGCCGTCGTTTAAAGTCACCACTGGTTCTCTTTGGTGCCCATACTATGCCATCTTTGTGACAGGCTCCGCTTCGCCTCCACCCCCGCCTCCCACCCCACACGCGTTTTAGCCTTCCTTTTCTTGACCCTCCTGGGATGTTTTGCTTTTACCGATGCTCTTCCACGTTGTGCTTGATGCATTGACTCTTTACGGAGGCAAAGGGGCTGTTTGTGGTGAACCACTTATTAAAGTTGCTAACCCTTCACAAAGGACAGACAGGGTACTCTGGATAATGGTAGGACAGATGGTTCGGATGCAGAAATGAACTCTGCCTCATCAGTGCCTTATTGCTTATATTAAAACCCCTTTCCGGACACTTGGAATCTCTTTCAGTTACACCTCCAGAATATCAACATGAAGAAACAGAATCACAAATTTGTGGTTTTTTAAGTTGAAGTCCTTCCTTGTCTTTGAAGGAAGCTTATTCTGCAAATACTCACAATTCTTAGGCCGAGAAAAATGTCTTTGCCAAATTAAATGCTATTTAAGAACATATACTTCATTTCCTACACTGACCTTATCATTGTAAATAAAGCAGTAGGATCGCCTAGTTGTTCTTCTTTCCCCTTTTCTTTAATTTTATTTTACTGACTTAGTTATTCTAATTTATCTTTTCATCCACACAAGAGAAAACATGTAACTCAAGAAACTCAAAAGACTAGAAGTCAGAAATGCAACAAACTACTCCTCCGAATAAAAATGCACCTTTGTGCTGAGGAGATGGCTCAGTGGTTTAGAGAGCTTGCTACTCAAGTATCAGGACCCCAGTTCAAGCTCCAGCCCCCAGGTAACACGCTGAGCATGACTGAGCCTGCCTGCAGCCACAGAGCTGAGTGTAGCAGGCACAGAAGAATCACTGGCGGCTCACTGGTCAGGAAGTCTAATGGAGGGAGTCTCTCCAGTCCCAGTGAGTGACTTTACCTTCCACACTTGTGCACATGGGATGTGTGCATCTGCACATATGTATGTACACCACACACACCACACCATGTACTACAAACACCAACAAATTGCATTTCCCCCCATTTTTATGATGCAACTTATGTTTACTCCATGGGTTAATTTATTTCTCTAGTTCTATTTCTTAACCTTATAATTATGTGTTGTTTTTAAATACTTTATTTTTATTTATGTGAGAGAGAGCAAGAGGGGGGGGAGAAGCAGATAGAGAGAGAATGGGCACGCCAGGGCCTCTAGCCACTGCAAAGGAACTCCAGACACATGCACCACCTTGTGTGTCTGGCTTATGTGGGTCCTGGGGGGAATCAAACCCAGGTCCTTTGGCTTTGCAGGGAAGTGCCTTAACTGCTAAGCCATCTCTCCATCCCATGTGTTGTTTTTAAATAATTTCCTTTTTAAACTGTAATTGTCAGGCATTTTAAGAAGTAAACTCTAAGAAAATATGGTAAACCTCACATGTGACTATTTCAAGCACAGTCTTGGTCAAGTTGTCTACTGCATAAACATTATTATGTTTTACAGATCTGATAACCTAAGATAAATTTGCACCATCTGTCTTCACTGATGACTATGTCTATATTAATCATAATTATATTGTTCATATAGAGCAGAAAATACAAAATGTAGTCATTAAAACAAGGTAAAATTTTATATCTCTGTCATGTAAAGCAGTCAGTTGAGGGTCTTTATGGTGGTCCATTAGTGTCAGGGACCTAGGCTCCTTCAAGTCCATTGATGTGTAATTCTGTTTGTGGTCCCAAAATGTTTGCTCCACTTCCAGGCATCCTCTGTCCTCATACCCCCCTCTCCCCCATACACAGCCTTTAAGGACACTTCCAGAAGATCAAACACACCCAATTCTCCATCTATTCTTTTGGCCAGAATTTACTCAACATAGTCACACCCATGCAAATTACATAGTCCAAAGATGACAGCAACAAGGCGCTCTTCTACAGTGTGACTTTGCCGCTTCTCCGTCATCAGCTGAAGTCTTCCTCTCCCATACCCTTGATTGTGAATGGGCTTGTGACTGCTACGACCATTAGTGAGTGATAGAAGTCATGCCAGCCCTGTGGTGGGTGCCCTGTCTGAAGTCCTGATCCACAGAGTTGGCAAGCATAATGAAATGGTACTTTTACCCCTGGACTCCAAACTTTAGGTTAATTAGCAATAGCAACTGAAACCTGACTACAAGGAAAGCTGGCGGGGGAGGGGGGTCTAATCTTTATTCTGAGCACTTAGGTGCCAATTGAGTGCTTGGGTTGAAGGAGAGAGAACCCAGTCTGGGGACAGTGGGCAGCCTTGGCACAGTGTCAACATCTTTTCCTGTGGAAACACAGAAGGAAGAAGGTGGTACTTTTCGAAATGTCAAAAAGAGCCATATTTTAAAGTATGTCCCATGCCTTGTAGTTCCAAATTCATTTATTTCTTTTTGTAGATTTATTTTATAAGGTATGGTAGATGGTTCTCTGCCATCAATCACAATGCCAGGGCCTCTCATTTCTCTGAAGGGCTGTAGAAGTGACTCAAGCATGAAATGTGTAATTAGATGAGGTGGTCTATTGGTCCCCTATCCTGTGAGGTTTGCAACAGCATAATATTAAATGAAGCTACATTGGCTTTAAAGCATCTTTGGAAACAACAATCTGATATATTTTTTATTTCCATCAATTCTTAAACCAATAAACATGATCTGAAAAGGTGAGGTTTCATTCTTATTCTCACTATTAGTATTTTTCTCAGAACAAACATGCTCTTCTCAAATTGTGTTTGTATTTTAATCACTACCCCATAACCTTTTGGGTCCTCTTGTACAATCCCCTTTGCTTTCATTTTCAGGACATTTGTTTTTGAACCTTGGAGGGGCAGTGATAGTGTTACAGGGACTATTTACCCTGAATTCTTTAAAAGAACATCACTGGCATTGATTTTTTTGACTGGTGATTTGCAAAGCAATTTGCTATAGTCTAGTTTCTCAGCAGATCATACCAAAAGCAATCGTGAGAAAACGCTAAAGAGTCAGTGTGAAAAAAAAAGAATGCTACATATTTATTTCCACATGGAGAAATTCAACAATTATTAAACATGAATATCAACTTGTTTTTATGCAGCTGCCAAAATAAGCTAGCAGCAAGGACAAGGCCATGGGGCTGGGAAAGCTTTACAAGTGCAGGATGATAAGTGAGCAATCAGTTGCCCAGCATTACTGAACAATAGTTAAGATGTGTCCTGAGCAAGTCTCCCTGGTGCAACAAATACTCCCTCACAGAAAAAGAAAAAGAAGGGCTGGAGAGATGGCTTAGCAGTTAAGGCACCTGTCTCCTAAGCCTAAGAACGCCGGTTCCAATCTCCAGCAGTTCCAGTCTCCAGGTCCCACGTTTAGCCAGATGCAGTGAGGCAAGGGCGCAATGCCACACTTGACCACAAGGGGGCACATGCATCTGGATTTCATTCGCAGTAGCAGAGAGGCTGCTGGCGTGCCCATCTCTATCTGTCTTCCTCTCCCTCTCTCTGTTTCTCTCTGTCTCTCTCTCCAAAAAAAAGAAAGAAAGAGAAAAAGAAGAAAAAGACAAGAGAAAGAAAAAGAAAAGTAGATAGTTGAGACCATCAGCCTCAGGTTTACACACGTACTGCATATCCATAGTGACTATAGTTTTGGTATGTTTCTTTAAGATTCTCAAGAAATTGACCCAGCTAACTGGTCTTTTCCACCTTACAGAGGTGGTCCAGTCAGTGTGGCCACTGGGATGCTGGCTGAGGAACTGAGAGTGTGCGTACCCTTGACAAGGCCTGCTCTTCAGCAGAGAAAAGTGCTAAACATTTGGTTTACAACAAGTGGTACAAGCACCTCACAAAATGTCTGTGAAGAGATGGTCACCTCGTAGCCTAGAAGCCTTCGACTTTGGATTAAAGCTAAAATGTTTAATCTTTAGATGTGGTTTCACAAAGAGTTACATCTAGAAGACTAAAAATTCTCAAACCCTAGCAAGAATTGGAATCCCTGGAGGGTGGTGAAAGTGCAGGGGTCAGGCACCACTCTCAGGTTTTCAGGTCTAATTAGTGTGACTTGGGGAGGGGGGCAAGAATTCACACACCCAGATGATGCACACATTCAGGAACCTGGGAACCACATTTTAGGGACCACTATACTCAATTCCCTGTGCAAAAGCTTATACTAAACAAAGAACCTGCCAGAAGTGACTTGTTTTTGCTTAACGTCAAAGCACATTATTTTCTTCAGCTCAGTGCAAACTGTATCCTCTTCTTCTTTAAGAGGTCCTGCAAAGTTAAAGAGATTTGAAAAAGCATCAAAGGGTACGTTCTTAAACACCACATTTCGTAAACATCAGATTGGATACGCATATTTATCTCTGTTTCTTCAAAGTTCACCAGAATAATAGTAAAGAAATGGGGGGAGGGCATTGGGAGTCTCATAAGTAAAAGAAATAGGAGAATCACAATGAAACTAAAATCTCCTTTAAAAATTTAAATTGTTCTTAAAAGGAGGGAAATTCTGACTCAGCTGTGAAGACATTATGGTAAGTTCAAGAAGACAGTTAAAACAAAACAAATACTGATTCCACATGAGATAGAAAAAGAGTCAAAATTCATAGAAATGGAAAGAATGGTGATTGCCAGGGGCTGAATGGAGACTTGTTTAATGGGGAGTTTTGATTGTGTAAAGTGAATGACTTTTAGCACTGGTTGCACAGCAATGTGAATATATTTAACAATTCTGAATGGTATATCCTTATAAAGGACAAAATGGTAAATTTTGTGTGTATAATTCATCACCATGATTTATTTATTTATTTATTTATTTATTTATTTATTTATTTATTTATTTATTTTATCGAAGTAGGGACTAACTCTAGCCCAGGCTGATATGGAATTCACTATGTAGTCTCAGGGTGGTCTTGAACTCATGAAAATTCTTCTACCTCTGCCTCCCAAGTTCTGGGATTAAAGGTGTATGCCTCCACACCTGGCCTGATTTATTTATTTTTTAATGTAGTAAAAAGAGAGCAAATGAGAGCTTTCTACTAGAACTTTGGAACAAATTTAACAAACTAAAGAATGTCAGATGCTAAGCCCGAGTGAGGGGGTCAGTGGGAGGAAGCCAACAAAAAGCAGGATCCCATGTATCTGTGGGACAACAGCAGAGTGACTCGGAGGGGACAGAGGAGAGGATTGACTAGACGCATAAGGTACTAATAACACAGTTGCCCCTTTGGCCCCTTCTGTACCCCAGTAGGTAAGTAACAGCCCATCCCATTTCCTCTGACCCAATCGGGAAATTGTCCCTGCAATTATTGCCTCTTATGCAGTATCACTATTTGCTTTTCAACTAGGCCATTTTGTGGCAAGCAGACTCCAGTGTCCCCTGCTAGTCAATCCCTAAATAATCTCCTCTCCTACATAGGAAGTGAGTGGTAACTGATTTTTTTCCAGCCAATATAACATGGCAAAGGTGAAGGGATTTTGCCGATGAATTAAAGTCCCCAAGCAGTTGGTTTTGAATTAATTAAAAGGGAGATTATCCAAGGCCTGACTTAATCAGGGAAAAGCAATTAGAGAAGGAAGGGGTTCTGGTGCCAGATTGAAGCTGGAGGCAGTCATGCCGAGGAGCCAGCAGGAACGCTGTCTCTCCATAGCTCACAGAACACGTCTTTTTCCTACCTCTGTGGCCAAATCTTTTCAGCCACCTCTAATGGCTCTACTTTACCCTCCCAGCCTTTAAAAGTCAAAGCACCAAGCTATCTTTCTCTACATCACCCCTTGAATGATCTCATGGAATACAGTAGCTTCAAATACTTTTGCTAAACAGAAAACTCTGGAGTAATGGTGAAGGGGGCCTGGCACAGCTGAGGGTCAGCAGGGCTAGATGTCATATGGGTCCAATGGACTGGACATGAAAGACAAGTAGAAGAAACTCCCCAAGGAAAAACAGAAGAAGTGATAGATGAGGGCTGGAGGGATGGCTTAGAGGTTAAGGTATTTGCCTGCAAATCCAAAGGACCCAGGTTCAAATCCCCAGGACACACATCAGCCAGATGCACAAAGTGGCGCATGTGTCTGGAGTTCGTTTGCAGTGGCTGGAGGCCCTGTTCTTTCTTTCTCTCTCTCTTTCTCTCCCTCTTTCTCTCTGTCAAATAAATAAATAAAAATAAAATATTTAAAAAGAAAAAGAAGTGATGAATGATCTAGTGTGTTTGGTTGTATCTACCTCTGGCAGAGATCAGGAAATGAAATAAACAACAGTGTCAGAGAAAATTAGATCATTGAATAAAATGCAGTCCACTTCAGGGTAAAAAGAAGCAAGCAGAAATCAAACCATACAACATTGCACAGCTTAGCCATAAGTAATATTTATATAATTATAATAATGCAAAAAAATGAGTGTCAAAGTAACCAAAAAAGTATGGCATTACTCTTTGGGGCAGAAAAGAGGAGTGTGTGTGTGTGTGTGTGTGTGTGTGTGTGTGTGTCTGGTGTGGAAGCTTGGCATAAGAGCATTAAATCCTGATATTCCATAATGTGTAATCAATGGAAATTCTAAACTAAAGAAGCAAGAAAGAACAGCATATATTGTTTAAAATTATCTTGTTTGGGCTGGAGAGATGGCTTAGCAGTTAAGGCATTTGCCTGCAAAGCCAAAGGATCCTGGTTCGATTCTCCAGGACCCACGTAAACCAAATGCACTCTCAAAGGAATAAATAAAATGTGCTTTCAAACTATTTTTTAGATATTTTTTTAAAAATTTAACTATTTTTTTAGATTTTTTAAATTTATATTTATTTATTAGAGTTAGAGAGAGAGGGAGCGAGCGAGAGAGAGAGAATGGGTGCACCAGGGCTTCTAGCCACTGCAAACGAACTCCAGACACATGTGCCACCATGTGCATCTGGCTTATGTGGGACCTGGAGAATCAAACCTGGGTCCTTAGGCTTCACAGGCATGTGCCTTAACTGCTAAGCCATCTCTCCAGCCCAATAAATAAAATATTTTTTAAAAAATACATAATAAAACAAAAAATAAAATTATCTCACTAAATAGCAAGAGTCACAGTTTACATAATTGCCAGTACCTCTGAGAAATGGGAATGACATACTTCCTTGACTAAATTATGAAGTCTGAATTTCTATGGTCAGTACCAGGTTACAGACACCCCCACATTTCTAAGCTTAGAAGACCCTACAACTGAGGTTTTTCAGTTTCTATATTTAGTGGGCTGAATGTTTACTGGGTCATCTCAAACTTGTATCTTTAAATTTTACAAATTTTAGAAATCAGAGGCTCTTCATTCACGGCTATTGTTTCCAGGCCAGGGACTTTAAGGTGGTCTGGAAATTTAGCTTACTGTCTCAGAGTGGAACATCTGTGAAATGTCCCTTGTTTTATGATACCGTATTCTATTTCAGTGGCTTCTTTTTGTTGTTGTTCCTTGTTTTCTCCCTTCGACATCATTACTCCATTGTGCTTGTGAAATTCGGGAATCAGGATTCCCAGGTGTAGAATTCTCTTGCTACTCTGCATCCCTGTGGGCAGAGTGTTCCGTGTGTGTGTGTGTGTGTTTTCTTAGAGCAAATGTGTGCTGTATTTGGAGAGCAGTTTGCCATTTACCCTACTTCAAGGTCATAGTATCTTCTGTTTGTTGAACTGTGTGGTCCACTAAATTCTGTTTAGTCTTTCTCTTGCACAGAAACAAACTAAACACATATCAGAGCCAAGGGAGATACTTGGGGTGTCTGATCTGAATTACATTTTACTTACCATTCTGAAGCCAGACCTACATTTTCCAATTCTTTGGTGCATAGTTATAGAAGTTTTAAAAACGCATGTAAGCAGGGCCCGTAAAGAACATAGAAAAAGTTACTGTTTTTCCTGGACGTTTAGATCTTCCCATATCCTGCACATTGTACCTTAATGCTTTAATTCATGCACAAGCAGTCTGTGGATTATGTATCCCTTGACATATAATTCCAAAGTAGATGACTTTTTTGTTGGTGTCATTGTTCAACTTTTTGACCACAAACCCCCCAACTGCGCTTACCACAAACACACTGGCACACTTGTTTTCTCTCAACAGTGCCCTTCATTTTCTTGCCTCCATCTCTTCCCTTACTATGTCTGCCCATTGGAAGCCCTCACCTGTCTTTCTCATCCAAAAATCCTGCCTCCTGTTCAAATGCTACAAAGCAGTCTCCTCACGAGATGTCTTTGATCCTCTGTTCAGGAAAAAGCATTTTCTACTTGGCTCATTCACCTGTACTTGCATTATATCTTTTTTAAAAAACAAATTTACTTGTGGAATCATTTAGTTGGCTTTGGAAGGTAATCTGGGAGAGTTGTAAGTATGAGGCCATACGAGTTACGGCCTGGCTGGCTCATAGGTTACAAAGCCTCATAGCCAACAAGCATCCATGTGAGTATGAACCATGAATTCTTTTTTTAAAATCCTATTTATTTATTTGCAGGCAAAGAGAGAGAGAGAAAAGAGACAAACAGAGAGAGAATGAGCACGCCAGGGCTTCTAGCCACTGCAAACAAACTCCAGACGCATGTGCCCCATGCATCTGGCTTATATGGGTCCTGAGGAATTGAACCTGAGTCCTTTGGCTTTGCAGGCAAATGCCTTAACCACTAAGCCATTTCTCCAGCCCTGAACCATGAATTCTTAATGGAAATTATGATATTTCATGATCAAATGGACATAGGACAATATTTAAAATTTCAAGATAAAGTGATCGAAATCCTGTTCTATTTAAGGCTTTAACTTGTATTCCATTTCTTAGATTTTTGACAAAGTGTTTTCTTTGAAAAAAGTGCTTGATTGCTAAATAATTTAGGTCCTTGGTTTTATTCAACTTCTTCATCTTGTACATGAGCATAAATGAGGCCAAATGGAGATTTAAAAAAATATATATGTTTGTTTATTTTCAAGCTGAGAGAGAAAGACAGAGAGAATGGGTGTGCCAGGACCTCTGTCCATTGCAAATAAATCCCAGACACTTGTACCACTTTGTGCATCTGGTTTTAAGTGGGTACGGGGGCATTGAACTGGGGTGCTTAGGCTTTGCAGGCAATCACTTTAACTGCTGAGCCATCTCTCCAGCCCAAAAGTTATTTTTTCTGAGAGCTGGAAGAGTTAACCTAGAGCCTTAAGCATGCTAGGCAGACATTCCTCTCCTAGGCTATCTCCCAAGCCCCCTGCCCCCATTTTACTTTTTATTTATTTATTTTTAAATATTTTAAAAATATTTTTTCTTATTTTTATTTATTTATTTGAGAGAGGGAGAGAGAATGGGTGCACCAGGGCCTTTACCAGCTGCAAACGAACTCCAGATGCATGCTCCCCCTCATGCATCTGGCTTACGTGAGTCCTGGGGAATTGAACCTGGGTCTTTTGGCTTTGCAGGCAAAGCCTCAACTGCTAAGCCATCTCTCCAGCCCTTTACTTTTTATTTTGAAAGTTGGTCCTGCCAAGTTGTCTCAAAGGGACTTGAAAGTATAATCTTCTGCCTCACCTCCTGAGTAACTGGGATTACAGGCCTGACTAGAAAATTAACTGCTATAATTTATTTATTTATTTATTTATTTATTTATTTATTTATTTATTTATTTATTTATTTATTTGCAAGCAGAGAGAGGTAGACACACACACATACAGAGAGAGAGAAAGAAAGAGAGAGAGGGAGGGAGGGAGGGAGAGAAAACCAGTATATCAGGGCATCCAGCTACCCAGATGAACTCCAAAATCATGAGGCACGTTGTACACCTGGGCTTTACGTGCATACTGGGGAATCGAACCCAGGTTACTAGGCTTTGCAGGCAAGTGCCTTAACTGATAAGCCATCTCTCCAGCCCCCTATAATGGCATTTCTAATGTTACAAAGTTTTGATTTTTTTCTTTGAAGCCACGTTTACAAGACCTCCAAAAAATGAGAAAGGATTGAGGACAGCAGAATGTTAGCAAAAGTATTGTTTTTACTGCAGCATTACTTTATAGCAGTAGTTGACTATTAATATCAGCACAGTCTGAAAATGCTCATCTAGGTATTTAAATAGAACCAGTCACTTTGAAAGAGTTCTATGAAGCATGCCTTTTATTTGGTCATGATATAATCCAGGGAAGATGGGAAGCTACTGGGTAGAGTGTTGAAACCTGAGTTTATCATCATCAATACTACCACTACCACTACTACTACTACTACTAATAATAATAATACATCCAGGAAGCTATTTCTTGGGTCTGGGTCAATTTATGTATTCAGATAATGTTTCCTATTTTGGGTGTCCATCCCAAGGAATCAGAAATATTAATGCCAAGGGTTTCAGTGAGAAAATCAATGAGAATAAGCCTTAAAAGATATTTGAAATGTAACCATTTCCTAGGATTAAAAAAAACTACGGAGGAACCTGTTTGACAGAGATTGAGGAATATTTTCTGTAATGGCTGCAGTGATTTTCCGAGAGAGTGAATTCACAAGGTCATTACTTACAGCATCTACTCTGTGTAAGGTGTCACACACTCAGAGTTGTGATTCTACAAAGGGGATGTCTTTATACTCAGGTTAGGTTGAAGCATGAAACAAATCAAATAGGAAACAAATTCCATACCTGCAAAGAAACAGGGTGATGTGAAGATATAACATGGGAGACTTTGCTGGGGATGTAATGGGAAGTCTCTCCTCTTTGTTGATGGCTGTGTGGAGCATTGGCACTCCATTCTTTGCCATTAAATAGGAATGTTATCAGAAGGGCAGCCATAGCAAGAGCTGTGGACACCATTGTGCAGATGCTTGATCAAACCCAACCCCACTACAAAAAGAAGTTGGCAACACATAACCATTTTCCATGGAGCTGCATTCCCCCCCACCCCCACCCCACACCACTTGCAAGGTTCCGTTTGGTTCTCTGAGCTGGCTTTATTGCATAATTGTAGGAGTCTGTGATGCTAACAGGAAATGGGACACAGGTCAGCATTAGTCATGAAAAAAATACTTCATTTAAAAAAAAATTACCTGCCAATGTTTTATTCATAAAACTTCATAAATGTGCTTCATTTACAACACTCAGAAGGGTGATATATGAAAAAAGTAATGTGAAACATTTTCAATTGTATATATATCAAGTGCTGGTCTTTTTCACTATTTATATATCAATGAATAATTTCAATGAGCTTGTATTCATGTTTACAGTTCACATTTATTATACTAGAACAGACCCTAAAAATAAATATTAACCTTATTATTATATACTTTTGTATAAATTTATATTTTTAATCATTAGAAAGGGTTTCTTCCTAAGTCTGGTTGCAGTGTTTTGGGTCAGATAATTCCGTAACACTCCAAATTGTTTCTGTGTTCTTGTGCTGTGTTCCCTGTCACACCTACCTCCTGTTTGCATCTACTCATTTTCCACTTCCTAGTTTTTATTCAAGCAACAGTTCTTCCAACAGAAGAACTTTATTAACCTTTTTTTCCACTCAAAACTTTGATACTTGGTGCTCATAAAAAATGCAAAACAAGACATGTTTCTAAGTCTACCCACCCTTCTATCACTTGAACCCTAAACATGGGAGGTTACATTTTCACCAACCCTTAACTTGCTATACAGAGCGGTCACTGTCTGGTTATTCTTTCCCTCAAGGAAGATGTGGCACAAAGGTTACGCTCCTCTCCTTAAACAGTAATTAAGGTTGGTTGATGTGAATTCATGCCTTGTATCCACCTCACCACTGCCCATTTTCTCCAACTTTAACTTATCCCTTTAGTTAGCTAGTCATTTTCAGTTTTAGAAAGTTTGCACAGAGCCCTTGGGGTCATCATGTTGCAGCCCAGTCCCAATGTGTGTTCCTTCTGTCTGTTGACATTGCAGTGAACTGAACGTCTGCGATGCCCACAAAGTACATCCCAGATCCACACTGACCAGGTTTGGGTCACTTTGTCTCTCTGGGTGTCAGCTTTTTCTAGAAGATAAAAGAATGAGATACTAGATACTCTCTACGATTCCTGTAAGATCTAGAGTTCTGATGCTGCTTATGTCCCAACAGAAGTACTTCAGAGCCTATACGATGTAAATACACAATCATAATTTTAACTGTAGGAAGAGAACTCTGATCTCTCAATGTTCTCTTTATTCTAATAATCTTTCCAATTTGTTTGTACCATTTTTACCTTTTGAAAAATCATACTTTTAGGATTCTCATTAAAATTCATTTTTCTTTGCCCTCACCACAATATCTGACTGCTACTCTCACAACAAAACCCACAACCCCATGGGGAATACCAGCAATTCCACTGAGGAGGTCCTCAGTGGAATGGGGCAGGAACCAGGGAAAGGATGGTACCAACACATGATGTATCCCTACTAAGTGTGTCCATAATAAATAAATAAATAAATAAATATACATAGCCAGATATAGATATAAAATTTTTAAATTAATCTTTCTTTCCTCATTTGTTTTATATTTTGCCTCTTTTCTACCTCAACTTCTCTCTCCCTCTCTCTCTGTCTCTCTCTCTCTCTCTGTTTTTGGTTTTTCAAGGTAGGGTCTCACTCTAGCTCAGGCTGACCTGGAATTCACTATGTAGTCTCAGGGTGGCCTCAAACTCACGGTGATCCTCCTATCTCTGCCTCCCGAGTGCTGGGATTAAAGGCATGTACCACCACGCCCAGCTACTTCAACTTCTCTATATTTATAATACTATAGTTATAATAAGTTGAGACCTAAGTATTTGTCACCAACCTGGAAACATACTTCATCTGTTCCTGTCATCCTTAGAATAATAGTATTTTTTTGTAGGCTACAACTTACATATGTGTTTTCCCTTATTTATACGCAATACTGGTTTTAAATCTGAGGGAGAATTTTCTTTGCATGTGTGTGTGTGTGTGTCTGGTATAGCTGGTGTGATGTGTGGCATATGCATGTGTGTTGCAGAAGCAGGCTCCTTGTGTGCATAATCAGAGGCCAGAATAGAATACTATGTGTCCTCCTCGGGTGCTTATCCCACATGTTTCCTGGAGACTGTCCCTCATTAAACCCGGAACTACTCTTTCGTGGTCAGACAGCCAACCAGTGAGATTCTCCGGTCTCTACTCCTCACAGGACAGGGGTTACAGGCATGTGTGTAACTAAGCCCAGCTATTTGCATGGGTGCTGGGGACTTTAACTCCGAGTGAATGGGGTGGACTCAGGCCTTCACATTGGCTTGGCAAGCACTCTTACCCACTGAACCATCTCCCTAGCCCCAGGACAATTTTTAAGATGATATTTAAAAACACAATATAGCTGATCACATATATTTTTTAAAAAACAAGGAAGCATAAAAAAAACATAGAATTTTGTATATTCCTAACATCTAAGAAGAAATAACTGCTATTTTTTTCTCCTTATAAGTCATTTTATTTCATTATTTTTTTCTGAGAGACAGAGATTGAGAATTGGTGTACCAGGGCCTCCAGCCACTGCAATCAAACTCAAGATGCGTGTGTTACCTTGTGCGCATACATGACCTTGTGCAGCTGGCTTACATGGGTTCTGGGGGAGTCAAACCTGGGTCCTTAGGCTTCACAGGCAAATACCTTAACCACTAAGCCATCTCTCCACCCCACGACTGCTATTTCTAAAATAAATTTGGGATCATACTTTATGTATTATTTCCTCTTGATGTTTTTCTAAAACCAAACAGACTACCTCTATCATTTCTAATTTTGTCCTCGTTTCCATAAACAGTAGGTTCATAGTTTCTAGTAGTTCTCTACTTCCACCGATTCTGCACCTACATTTTTTGCTTATTAATGTTTCATTAGCATTTCTCATGCAGTATATTTTCAGCATTTCTATTGTTATGCATATTACAGAGGGTAGCATGAATATTCTTGTCTGATTTCAAGCTTTCTCCATGAAGTATCAGAATTCTAATCACATTTTGCCTTGCATTTTTGGATATTTCACACAGTTAGAAGGCATCCCATATGCTGGCTCTATTTTAAGAGCTTCATATCTCATTGTATTGAGAACTATCTCCTAATACAAAAGCACTAGTCCCTGCTCTTTTTAGGCATTCTGTCAGTGGTTTTATAACACTGGAAAGTTTCATCTCACATCTGTTTCTAGCATAATTTAGGCCTGAAGTATTTTCCTGACACTAGCTACAACTAGTCTTTGCATAGAAATGCAGCAAAAGAAAAAAAAAATCAGTCTAAATTCAAACACATCAAGTGCCTCCAATCACCACAATTCTCCATTAGCTTCCTTAAATGAAATGGCAAAAATCAGTCGTGTCATGGATTTTATTTCCCTTTTGCCCTAGAATCGAACCAAATCTATCTGCCAAGGTCTTATTTAACAGGAGGAGAAATTCTTTGCAAATGCGAAATGATAAGCCAGACTGTTCCAGGAACCCTTTTTTTCTCATGAACTTTAGTATGCTTTCTAACTCCCAGACATTTGCCTCTGCCATTTAAACTCGGGTCTGCCATTAGGAAAGTAAACAGCACAACCCTGGAGCATTAGAAGGAGTCTGATTTCATCCGAATTTCTTGCATAACCATGAGAGTTTCTTCTTAGAGCTGGACTGTGTGGATGCGAAGCATTTTGCAGGAGTCCTGGTTTCCCTCAAGCTTCCTCCTGACTTCCTTTTCCTCTGGAAACTCCCCTGTCTCCAGACATTCTTTGACAGATAGATGATGCCAGTTGTCTTAGTGCATCACGGTGACAAAATACCTGAGCAGAGGAAGAAAGATTTACTTTGACTCATGGTTTCAGAGAGTTCAGCCATGGTTGGCTGGCTCCATCGCTGAGAGCCTGTGCTGTGAGAGACGATCGATAGCGACAGGAGCTTGTGACAGAAGATGTTCTTCCCAAGGTGGCTGGGAAGCAGCGAGAGACAGAGTGGGGCACGGGCCGGGGACATGACAAACCTTTCAAAAGTATACTCTTGGCTGTGCAGTTTCTGTTGGTTTTTGAGATAAGGACTTATTCTGTAGCCCAGGCTGGCCTGCATTTACTAGGTAGCTCAGGCTTGCCGTGGCTTTATGGTGATCCAGCTGTCTCATCCTCCTGGTTGCTGGGATTTCAAGTCTGAGCCACCACACTCAGCATCAAATGTATACTCTTAGCCACCTATTTTTGCCTCCCAGGTCTCACTTTTAAAAAATGTACTTTTTAAAATTTTTATTTATTTGACAGAGAAAGAGAGAGAGAGAATGGGTGTGCCAGGGCCTCCAGCCAGTGCAAATGAACTCCAGATGCGTGTGCCCCCTTGTACTTCTGACTAACATGGGTCCTGGGCAATTGAACCTGGGTCCTTTGGCTTTGCAGGCAAATGCCTTAACTGCTAAGCCATCCCTCCAGCCCCCAAATTTACTTTTAATTATTTATTTTTTTATGTGAGAGAGAAGGAGAGAGAAAGAGAGAGAGAGAGAGAGAGAGAGAGAGAGAAGAGAGAGAGAATTGGCACGCCAGAGCCTCTAGTTACTGCAATCAAACTCCAGACACATGTGCCATTTTGTGCACATTAGTCACCTTGTGTATCTGGCTTATGTGGGCTCTGGGGAGTCAAACCTGGATCTTTAGGCTTCACAGGCAAGCGCTTTAACCACTGAGCCATCTCTTTTTTTAGGTCTCACTTTTCACAGTACCTGCCATTTTCCAATAGTCCATTCATTGTGATCTACTAAGTTCCCCCATACCCCACCTCTGAACATTACATTGGGGACAGAGCCTTTTAGGGGGGCGAAGGTCACTTCACATCTACACCAAAATGCTGATGATTCTTTCTGTCAAAAGAACATTTGCTTGTTGATCTGACTTCCTGACTTTGCTGTATCTCTGAATAAGAGTTTTGCCTTTCTTAGTGCCGTTTGTCAACTTTCATAAACCTGCATGCTCACTTCTCCCTCAGTTTTAGTGACTTCTCCCTGATGGACAAGTCTGGATAATTCCTCGGTGTCATATCCAATTCTCCTCCTTAACCTCCCTGCCCTTTCTGTGTCTCCAGACGGCTCTCACCAATTACATCCCTGAGTTTCCACAGACTATGATTTGACCAGAGTGCCATTTGGTAAAATTTTCAACTGTAAACATTTTTCCTAGTGTTCTTCTAGATATCATGGCATTCTGTGCTCCAAATGTTGGTTGCTTCAGCACCTCTCCCATTTCCGGGCTTCTGGGTGAGACGGTCTCTGATCCAGCATGGGTGGTGCTGTGGAAGAGCGTTTATGGACAGCTTTACTTTCCTAACTACATTTTCTCCTTTGCCTTGTTCTGTCTTCATTAACTGCTGTGAACAAATTACCTTCCAGCTTACTGATTTACAACATTCATTATCTCAGGAACCCAGGAGCAGTGACAGCGTGGTTCTCATTCTGGATTCAAGCAAGCTGGCATCCAGGGCTGAGCTTGTCTGCAGGCTGGATTGAAGCTTGAGCTTTGGTTTCAAGGTAGCTTCCGCCAAGGACTGTTGAGGGCTGGTGTGTCTGTTCCTCTGAATAGAGTAGCTTGAGCGTTCTTACAACATGGCAGCTGTCTTCAGAGCACCGGTCTGAGAGAGAGCAAGGAGAAAACCACATTTTCTTTTATTACCTAGTGTTAGACATATCATCTCTTCTACCATCTTCTGAGCATTAGAAGCAATTCAATAAATTCAGCCCATACACAAGAGAACAAGAATGCGGATTTGCCTCTTAGAGTAATAGTTCTTTATGGGTTATTGCTGGGTGTGGTGGCACACGCCTTTAACCCCAGCACTGGGGAGGCAGAGGTAGGAGGATTGCCAGGAGTTTGAGGCCACCTTGAGACTACATAGTGAATTCCAGGTCAGCCTGGGCTAGAGTGAGACTCTTCTTAGAAACCCCCAAAAATTATTAAAGAAAATTTTGACATGTTTAAAAATCAATGTGTTTTACTTTCTACTTTCTTTAATGCAATTCTTCTCCTTTTTCTTCTTCTTGTCCTCTTCCTCCTCCTCCTCCTCCTCCTCCTCCTCTTTCTTCTTCTTTTGAGACAATGTCATGCACCCTAGGCTGGCCTCAAACTCACTTTATAGCTGAGAAGGTCCTTGAACTGCTGACCCTCCTGCTCCTATCTCCTGAGTGCTGAGATAATGGACAAATGTCATCATGCCTAGTTCTACTTTGGCAATTCTTTTTCTTTTGAAAAGTTAATTTAATTTATTTATTTGCAAGGAGAGGAGAGAGAGGCAGAGAGAGAGAGAGAGAGAGAGAGGAGAGGGAGAGGGAGAGAGAGAGAAAGAGAGAAAATGAATGAACACAGGTGTGCCAGGGCCTCTAGCTACTGCAAATGAACTCTAGATGCATGCTTTTTGTGGACACTGGGGAATCAAATCCAGGTCATTAGGCTCCACAGGCCAGCACCTTAACTGCTGAGCCATCTCTCTCTAGGCCATGGCTCTTGTTTGATGAAAGTAACCAGAACCAATAAAGCAGCACCTGCATTGCTTTCGTCTTGGAGGCAACAAAGCCATCCTTACTGGGGGAACGGAAGAGCAGCCATCTAGAAATGAGAAACGAAACTTACTTTTCATCCCAGTTACCCTTACCATCCTGGGTCAACCACTTAATCTTATTTGCCTCAATTTTACTTATTTAAGACTGACACATGCTTGACTATTCCTTTTAGGTTTAAATCTTTTATTTTATTTTTAAAACTTTTTTGTTTTTTTTTTTTTTTTTTCGAGGTAGGGTCTCGCTCTGGCCCAGGCTGACCTGGAATTCACTATGTAGTCTCAGGGTGGCCTTGAACTCATGGTGATTCTCCTACCTCTGCCTCCCAAGTGCTGGGATTAAAGGCGTGGGCCACCATGCCCAGCTCTATTTTTTTAACCTTTTTTTTTTTTTTTTTTTTTTTTTTTTTGGTTTTTCGAGGTAGGGTCTCACTCTGGCCCAGGCTGACCTGGAATTCACTGTGTAGTCTCAGGGTGGCCTTGAACTCATGGTGATCCTCCTACCTCTGCCTCCCAAGTGCTGGGATTAAAGGCGTGGGCCACCATGCCCAGCTCTATTTTTTTAATTTTTTTTTTTTTTTTTTTTTTTTTGGTTTTTCGAGGTAGGGTCTCACTCTGGCCCAGGCTGACCTAGAATTAACTATGTAGTCTCAGGGTGGCCTTGAACTCACGGTGATCCTCCTACCTCTGCCTCCCGAGTGCTAGGCTTAAAGGCGTGCGCCACCACGCCCGGTCTTTTTAAAACTTTTTTGTTGACAGTTTTCATGCACATGCCGATTATATTTTGCTTAAATCCCCCCTCATTCATTTCTTTTACCTCCCTCCACTCTTGTCCCTCTTCCACTGAATCCCTACTCCTTTCCAACTAGTCCTTCTTCTACTTTGACGTCTCTTTGTTTTTCCCTCCTTCACCATCCCTGATGGAAGGTTGATGGGCGTAATGTTGTGTGGGTCTTAGGTAGTAATGACAGCCACTGTGAGGTCATGAGTGTAATCATCACTTCATGTTTAGGAGACACGCTCAAAGCCCCCCTCCCCATCCTGGGGCTCTTCGGGTTCTTTCTGCTGCCTCTTCCACGGTGTTCCCCGAGCCTCAGAGGCAGTGATATAGATGTCTGATGCAGCACCGAGCACTCAGCGGTCACTTATTCTCAGCACTCTGATGAATTTTAAGTCTCCCCAGTAGTAACCGCCAGAAAGAAGCTTCTCCAAACCAAAGGTGAGAGCAGCACTAATTTCATTTGGGTATAAGCATAAATATTCGAGAGCAATTTGATGGGGATAACATATCCATTTAGCCAAACAATCATAGTTGCTTCCCCCTTAGGGCCTATGACCTTTATAGCCATCGGCTTTTGAAAATCTAGTATCACACATGGATTCCCTCCTGTTGGCCCCAGTTTCAAATCCAATCAGAGAGCAGTCATGGCACTGTTGCACCAGTGGGCACACCTTGCCATGCTTTTTAGTTGTGGACCTCCCAGGGTCTGCTGATGGGTGAAAGTGTTCATGACTCTTCTCCCTTGAGCCCTGCGTAGCACTATCGAGCACTATGATAGCTCGCTAGCAGGGAGGAAGCTTCCGGTTAAGTTCTAGGTGGGTTTCTCAATGCCCTGCAACTGAAGCATGTGGTGTCGATAGCAGCAGGGTACTACCATCTAGTTGTGGTGGGAACCAAGAGCACTGGAAATTGCCTGTACTATTTGAAGATCTCAGGGACGTCCCTGACTAAGAACTCACTGGGGGAGGGGGTCATCCTATCCTGGCACTGGGCTTTTCCTATTACAACTTATGGCTTCTGGAAGTTTTATCCACCCACTCAGGGTACTTCTGCACAATCTTTTTTTTTTTTTTTTTTTTTTTACAAAACTTATATATATTTAATTTTTTTTATTTATGAGAGAGAGAGTATGAGAATATGGGTATGCCTGTAGCCACTGCAAATGAACTCCAGATGTCTGTGCCACCATGTGCATCTGGTTTGCGTGGGATGCAAGGAATTGAACCTGAGCCCATAGCCTTCGCAGACAAGTGCCTTACCTGCTAAGTCATCTTTCCATTGCTAAATTTTATTTATTTATTTATTTGACAGAGAGAAAGAGGGAGGGAGAGAGAGCAAGCGAGTGAGAGAGAGAAAGAATGGGAGTGCCAGGGCCTCCAGCCACTGCAAACGAACTTCAGATGCATGTGCCACCTTGTGCATCTGGCCAATGTGGGTCCTGGGGAATCAAACCTGGGTCCTTTGGCTTTGCAGACAAATGCCTTAACTGTTAAGCCATCCCTCCAGCCCTAAATTATATATTTAATTAGCTAAGAAAGAAGTAGGTTCTCACATGGCTTTTTTCTAACATCTTTAGTTTCCCTCATCTCTCCTCTCCTCCATCCCCCCTCCCCTGTCCCCGCTTGAAATCTTTACTTACATATACCTACTGTCTGAATGCCTTCCCCACCCCAACCCTGTTTCAGCTTCCTGGGATCTAGTTACTCTCATCATTTCACTTTCTTTTGTAGTGCGTGTGTTGTGATGTGTGCATCCCATGAGCACATACGCACAGAGGCCAGAAGAGATGGTTGACTGTCCTTCTCCATTGCCCTTCGGTGAGTTTCCTTGAGTTGGAGTCTCTCCCTGAACCTGGAGCTTCTGGTTTTGGTCAGACTGGCTGACGAGTGAGTCCCAGCAACCCTCTGTTCTCCACTCTCCCCAGGACCAGGCTTAATGGTGTGGTGTGGTGCGTATGGCCACACCCAGCTATTTACATGGGTGCTGGGGACCCAAACTCAGGGTGAAATAGCCCCTCTCAGCCCTCATGCTTACACGGCAAGCACTCTTACCCACTAAGCCATCTTCCCAGCCCCAATTTTTTTTTTTTAATTCCTACATTTGTTTTATAGGAAAGTATTACTTGACATTTATTCTTTTTGAACTCCAACAATGACATTTCTAGCTTTTTGCAACTTAGTAACCATAAAATCTAGCTAAATGCATATTTGTGCTCTAGCCTTATTTACTTTCACTCCCATGTAGCTTAGAAATCAATGTCCTACCATTATCAGGTGGATAAGTGAGGATTCTTTAATAGATACCATTTATGATACTGTAGAGTGCTCTTAAGGAAACCTAGATATAGGTAATTCAATATTGGAAATAGAGTCTTAAAGAGCCTGGGCTAGGAATGACCTTGAGCTCCTGATCCTCCTCCTAAGTTCTGACTATAGGCTAAAGTCACTGGCTTTGTTGACGTAATTTTTTTTTTTTTTTTTTTTTTTTTTTTTTCAAGTTAGGGTCTCGCTCTAGCCCAGGCTGACCTGGAATTCACTATGTAGTCTCAGGATGGCCTCGAACTCACGGTGATCCTCCTACCTCTGCCTCCCGAGTGCTGGGATTAAAGGTGTGCGCCACCACGCAAGGCCTGTTGATGTGATTCTTAAAGACGGTCAATGTTACGGAGCAGGTAGCATTCTGAAGCCAAAACAGGAAAAGGCAGAGAAGTGTCAGCAAAACTCTGTAACAGGGAGGGCCCTGCCAATGAGAGCTGCACCTAGAGAAGGAGACTAGAGTCTTAATTTCTTCCTTTTCTTTTTCTTTTAGAGGGAGCAAGAGCAAGAAGAGAATTGGCATGCCAGGGCCTCAGCCACTGAAATCGAACTCCAGATGCTTGTGCACCTAGTTTGAAGCTCAGTCTGAATCCCCTTTGATCTCCCAAGTTTCTGCTTGTGCCCTTCCCATCCCCTTCCCTCCCTCCTTTTCTTCTTCCCTTTTCTTCTCCCTCCCTTCTTTTCTGCTGTCATTGTTTTGTTTATTTTGTAAGTGGGTATTCAGAGTATCTGATTTTTGTCAGTTTTTCCCTTTTCACTCCCACTTGCCATTTCATTTCTGTTCTATTTCCCTTTGGTACCACCTCTTTGCCTCATTTTCTTGGGTCCTTGCTCCTTCCCTTTCTAGTATTGCCTTTAACTTTCTGGCTATGAATGCCTCCCCTCTCCCACAAAGCTTCTTTGCTTCACTCTCTTTTCTGGCTCTGAAAGAAATTAAATTTAATATACCATCAAAAAGTTTTGGAATGCAAATTTAGAAGACATAAAAATAAAATAAGTAATAGAACGAATTTCTTTTAGCTTCAACCATTATCAACACTTGCCGGTTTTGTGTCTAGATGTGACCTAAGATTAGCGGTTACTGAACTCTACTGTCTACTCCAACCTGCAAGCTGAAGCATGCCCTGCCCTATTAGATGCCTGCTGGAGCCCTCTGGAGCCCGGTAACATGGGGTGGACTCAGCTGCCCCCTGTTTTGCTCCCATCTCTTTGAACACACTTCCATGTAGCTATCAGCCTACTATTGAAACCATGTATTTTCTTCTTCTTCCTCTCTCTTCTTTGGTTCTATGCACTCTTTAAGGCTGGGGATCTTATTTTCCTTATTGTTGCATCATTGGTCCTTAACAAAATGTTCTTGGATGGTTGGATGGATTAAAAACGTTCACCATAACAATTTAGCTTTACTTTAGGTTAAAATTTCAGCTCTTGAAGACTTCACAGGCCTGGGTGGCAAGGTCACTGAGAAATCAAGCTAGTGCCGAGCTGTAGACCAGCCAACTGAAAGTTGGGAAAAGCTGCACTGCATGCAGCGTATGGGAGACAGAAATCATCAGCAGTGAAAACAGTGGACGCTGAATATTCAAGTTTGGCCAGACAGGCCCAATGATTGAACAGGTGCAATAGTGGCATGTCTGCTCTTGGGGAAACCAACTGCTCTCTAATTGGACTGGAGGACCCTCTCTATGGGAGGGAATACATGCCTGGTACTGAAAACTTCATCAGAAGCCTATGACAGGGGAGGTCATGAGTCTTAGGGGTATAAAGCCTACACTTGTCTGGCTAAATGCATATATTATTCTCACCAAACTGCTCTGAAACCACTGTACTTAATGTTCATATTCATATATTAATGTTGCTCTCACTTTTGGTTAGAGAAACTTCTCTTTTCAGATGGTGATGACCCAAAAGGCACCATAGTGCTGAGAAGACATGATGGAGGTGTGTTCGGCACTGAAACATCCCTATCACACCCTCTAAGGCTCAGGGTCCACTGCGGAAGAGGTGGCAGAAAGAATGTAAGAGCCAAAGGAAGGGTACCACTCCTTACAATGCAACTGTCCAGACAAAAAATTGGCCTTGATATCCATGACCTTGCAGTGCCTAGCAATACCTTCATAAAACCCTCATAATAGGAGAAAAAGATGATGACAACAAAATAAAAGAGACACTAATAATAAAGGAAGGGAATGTGATGGAGAGTGAAGATGTAAAGGGTAAGTGTGGTAGGGAGGGAATTATCATGGTTTATTGCCTGTAAGTATAGAAGATGTCAATAATTTTTTTTTTTTTTTTTTTTTTTTGGTTTTTCGAGGTAAGGTCTCACTCTGGCCCAGGCTGACCTTTCTGAGTCTCAGGGTGGCCTTGAACTTTCTGGCTTTCTTTCCCTTATCTATAATTCCCATAGGTTTTTTTTGATTTCAGCTCAACTGAGACTCCCTTTCTGGCTTTCTTTTCCTTATCTATAATTCCCAAGGTTTTCTTTGAAGCAACAGACTTTCTTTCTTTCCCCTCCCTTCCTCTATCCTTCCCTCCCTTTCTTTCTTCTTTCCTTCCCTCCTTCTCTTCCTCCCTGTTTTTTCTTTTGTCCTTTCTTTCTTTCTTTCTTCTTTCTTTCTTTCTTTCTTTCTTTCTTTCTTTCTTTCTTCTTTCTTCCTCTCTCTCTCTCTCTCTCTCTTTCTTTATTTATTTTGGAGACAGGGTCTCACTATGTAGTCTAGAGTGGCCTTTAACTTGTGGTAGTCCTCCAGCTTCTGCCTCCCAAGAGCTAGGATTACAGGTACACACCATTGTGGCTGGCTTAGAGTCTTTACTCAGCTGATTTAGGTTACATGTTGCAGTGTCATCAGTTATGTAATATTTGCATATTTCAACCATTTCATTTTGAAATAATATTATCACTCCTATGGTTTGAGATTGGTTGTAACCCTATAATTCATGTGCTGTGAGGTTGGGCCCTGGTGTGGGGCATCAAGGTGGTAAACTTTCAAGAGGTAGGTCCTGGTGGAAATGGTTAAATCACAGCTCTAGGAGGGGCTAATGATCCTCTGTCCAGAGTGTGTGCCTGATGTGGCTGGTGGGTTGCTGTAACAAGCCTTGTATCCCTCCTTTGTTTTGTTCAGTCCCACTTCCCCTCTGTTTTTCCATGATGCAGCTAGAGAGGGGCTCTTCCTGGACACTGACACCATGATTCTTGGATTTTCCAGCTACAAGAATTGTGTATCAAACAAATCACTTTTTTTACTTTTCACAAAGTGCTCAGTCGAGCATTTTGTTATAGCAACACAAAGCAGACTGAGACATTCACCAAGATTGAGGTAGAACTCCTGTGCCAGGCTCTATACAAAGACCTTGCTGATGCTATACCTATTCGTTGTAAATCATAAAACACCTTAAACTGGGCACTACTATTATTCTCATTTTCCAGCTGAGGAAGCCAGTGTGTTAGGAGAATAAGTAACTTGTCAAGATCACATCACTGACATGCAAAGACGTATTTAAACAGCTCTGTTTGATTCTACAGCATCTAAGCACTATGGTTACTATCTTGGTACTGTGAAGGGGTCTTCATCTTGGGTTGGTTTAGTGCTATTTAGAGCCAATAGCTCTAAATCTTTCCCTTGAGATATGTTGTCCAAAATAAATAAGAAATCATTCTACTCAGAATGTCTAAGTCTTGCTCTGCTCTTTCACCCCTGGCAACTGAATCACTGCAAAAAATGTCTCTTGAAGTCCTCCCTAGTGACTTGGTAATCTGGGTTCCCACACAATATCCCCATGCCGGCATTGGTGACTACTTTTCATCTTATTCTGATGATAAATAGTCCTTTGGATGGCTTCATAATCCCTTCTCTCTCCCTCCAGGCACTGTTGAGAGAGCACAAGTCCACACCACTGAAGCATCACATCGTTCACTTCCACTCTTTCCTCTTCTGTTCCTGAAGCCCCGGTTGTTTTCCCTGTATGCAGCCTGATCTCGGCCATCCTGCTCATTCAGTCTTCCTGCCGTGGGCTTGCTGGCTTGCCACTTCATATCTGTGATCACTAGGGCGGATGTAAGTTTTCACATTGCCTTGGGATGTCACCCTTCACACTTACAAGCTTCAAGCCATGTGTCATGATAGAACTGCTTGGCTTTGAGCTATAGTCTTGACACAAAATCACATGCCACAATCCCAAATGTTGAGTTCCCAAAAGATCAAACTTGCTTAAGCATACAATCCAAAGAAATCAAAATTCTGAAAATAAAACTCTGGAAAACATTTTAAAAATAATATTTACTTAAATTTTTAATAGGGAATTTATATGAGAAACATCAACATGACAGATCACTCCATGGGATTATTTTATATAATAAAATACACTCAGTTATACCCATAACCATTGCTTGGATAGAACATCTGTGCACAGATGAAGCTTACTAATAAGAAACAGATCAAGGGCTGGAGAGATGGCTTAATGGTGAAGACATTTGCCTGAGAAGCCTAAGGAACCATGTTCGACTCTCCAAATCCCACGTAAGCCAGACACACAAAGGTGAGGCAAGCACAAGGTTGCACATGGCCACGAGGTGGCACAAGTGTCTGGAGTTTGGTGGCAGTAGCTGAGGCCCTGGTGCACCAATTCTTTCTCTAAAATAAATTTTTAAAAAAATTTAAAAAGAAACAGGTCAAATAGTGAAATACATAAATGCATATTACTATGGCTGGTAATTGTGTGTCAACCTGCATCAACCTTTGTAATGGTCATCTGAAATACCGCAACTGGATATAGAAATTTTTTCATAAAATCAATTAAAAAGCTTTATGGATCACCACTGAATAGACATTTGCCCCCAAAACCAAGATCTTGAGAAATTTACTTTTTCCAAATGCAGAGGCACAAAAAGGATATCTCTTAATTTCTTTGAGGAATTCTAATGATTTTAGGAACATGCACAATACTTACACGAGAAGACAAAATTACAGTAATATACTAATGTGAAAAAAAAAAAACAAAAGTATGAAGAGAAATAGAATTCAAAGTTTTCAGACATTCTACACTTCCACTGTTGGATGTCATGCAAAGTTACAATAACATAATGTAGCAAATTATAAAAAATAATTCTGGGCTAGGGAGATGGCTCAGCAGTTAAAGGTACTTGCTTGGAAAGCCTGCCAGTCTGGGTTTGATTCCCCAGTACCCACGTAAAGCCAGATGCACAAAATGGCTCATGCATCTGGAGTTTGTTTGTAGTGGCAAAAGGCGCTGTCATAACCATACTCACTTTCTTGTATTCTCTCTCTCTCTGCTTCCAAATAAATTTTGAAAATATATAAAAACTTGAGGGCTGGAGAGATGGCCTAGCAATTAAGGTGCTTGTTTGCAAAGTCAAAGGACCTCGGTTCAATTCCTCAGTACTCATGTAAGCCAGATGCACAAGGTGGCTCATGCATCTGGACTTTGTTTGCAGTGGCTAGAGGCCCTGACATGTCCATTCTTTCTCTCTATCTGCCTCTTTCTCTCTCCCAAGTAAATAAATAAATATAAAAATATAAAAAAAAACTAATGCTGACAGTTTTAAATATTGGAAAGTATAAAACTAAAAAAGGAAAAACAACCCTCTTTCCTTGCAAAAAGCTATTTGACATATAAAAAAGTAGATTGTAGAGCCAGGCGTGGTGGTGCATGCCTTTAATCCCAGCACTTGGGAGGCAGAGGTAGGAGGATCGCTGTGAATTCAAGGCCACCCTGAGACTACAGAGTGAGTTCCAGGTCAGCCTGAGCCAGAGTGAGATCCTTCCTCAGGAAAAAGAAAAAGTAGATTGTAGTCAATTTCATAGAAGGAAAAAGTTGGCCAAGTTTCATGATCGTTCACTATATCTTGAAGTCTTGTTTCACAATGGACAGCTGCTTTTTTTGGCTCAATCACAAGCAGTCAGTAAGTGCACACACACACACACACACACACACACACAATGATGTTTTTTTTTTTTCTTTTAGGATACGAGTCTTCTTAGAGAATATATTCATGAATTCATTTCTTGGATTTCTTTCTGACATTCTTCTATTATTGGATATAATACTTATATGAGCGTCTATTAAATTTCCTCATCTTCTGTGCCATCCTCTAATCTGTCTTCGGTATGCAGAAATGCACTCTGCATGCACCCATGGGCAGACCACAGATTTGGCAGAAGCAATACTGGTGATTGAACATCAGTTCTGCTGTGTTCTCTTATGCTACTGTGCACATAATTACTTTTGAGCCAGTCAGTGGCTTCACTGGATTCTTCAACAAATGCAGCTTCGATTCATTAAAATCTGCAATTTCATCAGTGGGAAGGAATGTTAGTGAAGAGAAATGATAATTTGAAGCTGAAGTTGTCATCATTGCTGTGTTGCCTGGCCAATCACAGCTCCAGTAGTTTTTGGCTTGTACCTCTCTCCTCTACAGCTTTTAGTCTGGTTGTGGCTTGGGGGAATTTTGGGATTTTAGGAATGTCAACATTCAGGATTGTGATCTTTCAGAATTGTGATTCACAGGATTTTAGACTTCAGGGATGTAAATCCTTTGGGAATCTCAACATTCAGGATTAGGGCATTTGAAATTGTGCCTTTGGGGATCATGACTGGCATCTAACTGTCCTTACTCCTGCTGCAGGAGTGCACACATGAACCAGGCAGGCCCAGCCAATCATAATGTGCAGTGAGGTCAGGATAGTGCAAACTGATGACAGTTTGTTCAGTGCTGGCAGCTGTTTCCACCACCTGTGAAGAGATCTGGAGAATGGAGCCAGCACAGAGTGTGCAATGTCAAGAAATGGAGAGATAGGGCTGCAGAAATGGCTTAGCAGTTTAGGCATTTGCCTGTGAAGCCTAAGAACCCTGGTTCAATTCCCCAGGACCTACGTAAGCCAGATGCACAAGGGGGCACATGAGTCTGGAGTTAGTTTGCACTGGCTGGAGGCCCTAGCATGCCCATTCTCTCTTCCTCTCTGCCTCTTCCTCTCTTCCTCTCAAATAAATAAATAAATAAATAAATAAATAAAATATTTTTAAAAAGAAATGGAGAGATATACTCCATTTCCCCAAAAATAGAAGCTTGGATCAAATTATGTGTGAAAACCTCCTGCTTCTGACCCAGACAGCCATTGACAGGTAAGTCCTCTACAGAGCAGACCTCTGCTTTGAAGAGAAAAAGAACACTCTCTGTCCCCTACAAGCAAATGTCATGATTGATTGGATATTGAGGAGGGGGAAGATAAGAGCAAGAAGTTTCAAACAAAGCCCTAAGCTGGCCTGAGGGGTTTCATGAACGTTCCAGAAACCAAATTCGAAGGCTAGGAATGGTTCCATATGTCTCTGTTATACTGGGCTTCAACTAAGGTTTATGAAGTAAGGCTCTAACAAGAACAAATGCCAGAGATCATTGGCAAAATGCTTGTAGTAGTTTTTCTAGAAACCCCAACCTCTAATCTCCAAGTCCTTGGCTTGCACTCTATTTTGGCTGTATTTGTGCTCCCAGGTATGCAATCACGCGTTTCACCTTTTCCTCTCTCTTCTATTGTAGTCCTGCAAAGGGTGATAACTTGAGCATTTCTTCTTTTCCCCCACATACTTCTTTCTTCTTTCTCGGGTGTTGACCACCTCATGAGTTCAGCTAAAGCAAATTCACCAAATATTTACCGTGTGCCAGGTAGTGAGTTCTATCTCACGACAGGAATGAAGTCTTTTGGCTCCCTGAGTAAGTAGCTACGTACGTTTTTATTAGCTGCATGGAGTGAAGTGATCATGATAAAGCCTGCAGGCTAAATTGGTGCCAGAGCCAGAAATAGAACCTCTAGTAGAGAGAGCTTTAATGTGAAGAGCCTAATGTCAAGACATGGACAGATTTCATTTGAATCATGCTTTGTTACTGACTAATTTTTTGTTGTTTTATTTTTAAAAATATGATTGTTTATTTATTAGAGACAGGGGGAATAGAGAGACAGACAGAGAGAGAGAGAGAGACAGAAAGAGAGAGAACACAAATGGGCATGCCAGGGCCTCTAGTCACTGCAAACGAACTCCAGATGCATGTGCCGCTACGTCCATCTGGCCTACACGGGACCTGGAGAGTTGAATCTGGGTCCTTAGGCTTCACAGGCAAGCATCCTAACCTCTAAGCCATCCCTCCAGCCACCAAGTTTCTGTTTTCTCTCCTTTGCAATGATATGTATGGGTTTTAACAGATAATATGTTCAACACCTTAGCACCAAATTGACTCAGGAACTATTTCTCCCTGCACAATCAGGAAATACCTATGCTTCTCACTCCACGATGACTTGTACACAAAATGTGATTTGTCTCTTACATGCTCACTCCCTTTAACTACTATTACGTAGGTTTTTTTTTTTTTTTATGCAAGCAATTTTTTTTTTGTAGTGATTGTTGGAGAAGGCCTCACACATCATAAGGCAAATATTGACCTCTGAGCTACATCCCTAGCCCAAGTACACATCCATCTCTGTAGAACACGTTATGTCTCAGTCATAATGTTTAGTCATTTCATTATTGCTAAGATTTTGGAGGTGGGGCAGGGGAGTGTAAAGATCTGTTGCTATGGATTCTCCCCATGAAGACTCATAGAACAGCCTCAACACCAAATTATTTTGTAATTATGTCCAATAAGGGTTAAAAGGGAGAGATGTACAGACTGTCAACAAATTTTCTCCAGCCACTTGAACGTGGCCATCATTACCATATCAACAACTGTATGTGCCAGGCACTGCTCTCAGGGCCGGAGATGCAGTGTGCGCAAGATGGTCCAAGCGCGTGGAAAGGTCCAGTGATCATTCATCGTTCCATGCTCTCTCTTCTCTCTTGCTGCCCTTCATAGCCCTTAGCCTTTTTGCAACAGTTTAGGGCATGGCACAGCTAATTGTGTTTTTGCACAAAGACCTTCTGTAGCCTCCAAAGCCTGAAATAGTTCCCATCTGGCTCTTCATAGAACATATGTGCTGACTTCTGGTTCGGAGAGATCTGTGTCATTCATCAAGGCCAGAGTAAACAGTTTTAATCATCTGACTATTAGAGCCTCATTTTTTTTTTTAAATTAACTGTGTGTTATTTATGTAAAGCATTAATAAATATTATTGCCTGTAATTGTTGCAGCGTAAAAAGTAATGGGTACTTGGAGGGTAGGCTGTCTGTACTTGTTTTGTGTAGTAGGAATTGTATTATATAAGTCATCTGATGTTTCTTTCTTTATTTATTTATTTAAGAGAGAGAGAGATACAGAAATAGTCAGGTAGAGAGAGAATGGGCGTGCCAGGGCTTCCAGCCATTGCAAACAATCTCCAGATGCATGTGCTCCCTCGTGCATCTGACTTATGTGGGTCCTGGGGAGTTGAACCTGGGACCTTTCGCCTTGCAAGAAAGCGCCTTAACCACTAAGCCATCTATCCAGCCCTCATCTGACTTTTTTTTGTTTTTTCATTTTTCAGTTTTTTCAAGGTAGGGTCTCACTCTAGCCCAGGCTGACCTGGAATTTACTATGTAATCTCAGGGTGGCCTCGAACTCATGGCTATCCTCCTACCTTTGCCTCCTGAATTCTGGGATTAAAGGCGTGTACCACCACGCCTGGCTTCATTTGACTTTTGATTACCTTGTTTTCCTAGATGACACCCCTCAACCTCTTGTGGGATTTTCCTTTTTCTGTTTAGTCATGAACCTGAAAGGGAATATTAGGAGATAACTTTCAGAGGCCTGTCGAGATGGATGGCTCAGTGTGCAAAGTGCTTGGCACACAGCATGAGCACCTGACTTTGGGTTCCCAGAGCTCACGTAAAAAGCTGGACGTGGCAGCACATGCTACACTCCTAGCACTGGGGAGGCAGAGGAGATAGGAGAATCCCCAGGACTTGCTGGCTACCTGATCTAACCAAATCAGTGAGCTAGCTCCAGGTTCAGTGAGAGACGCTGCCTCCAAAAATAAGTTAGAGAGCAATTGAGGAAGATACCTGATGTCAACCTCAGCCCCCACCAACGCATACAACACACACACACACACACACCCCTTCAGAAATTATGGCAGTGGGGAAAAAGAGAAGATATTTTACTATTACTGTCCTTCAGCTATTACTTAAGTCTTTTTAGTCTTTCCATCTAAACACTGCATTTCTTCACTGAGCCATATTCATTAAAGCAGTTCTCTGTCATTTTTTTTTAGAGAGAGAGAAAGAGACAGAGAGAGAATTGGCATGCCAGGGCTTCAGCCACTGAAATTGAACTCCAGGCACTTGTGCCACCTAGTGAGCATGTGTGACCTTGCACTTGCCTTACCTTTGTGTGTCTGGCTTACGTGGGATGTAGAAAGTCAAACATGGGTCCTTAGGCTTCGCAGGCTTAACTACTAAGCCATCTCTCCAGCCCCAGTTCTCTTTTTAATGTCTAGATATTTCCCAGCACTTTCTTACATATGGGTGCACTCAAATTCTTCTTTTCCTTCCTGGTGCTCCAGCCCCATCTGCTTGCTCAGTAAGTCACTGGAAATATACTCAGTGGTTGCATGTGGTGACTTTTACTCGAAGGTGAATTGAGTCACAGAGCTGCATCCTCTCCCTCCCCTTGTAGACTGATTCCAAGTAACAAGGCCATCAGTGCCCACAGTCAACTTCTGATAAACTGTCCGGGTATCACCCTAATACAGAGTTCCCCACCTCGCCAAGCTCATGCTGAAAACATTTGAAGAGTGTTCACATTCAAGCCATGTGTGGATATCCTGGCCTGGGTGTCAGCTGAGCCTTTCCAGCTTTGCTTCCTCTCGTTTGTCTTGGCTGCTTCAGACCAGTTACTTCCAAATGCCTGAATGTTCACATCTGTAACATAAAGATAATCCCAACTTTCATTTCAGCTTCTGGCAATAGAATTAAACTATATGCGAACAATGATGTTCCCATAGCAACAGTCATGTTGGGTATCTTAGCATGCTACTGGAGGCAATAAATGATTTATGATAAGTACTTGTAAAAACTACTGTCCCCGTGAGAAAAGATTCTTACAGGAAATCCTGAGGATATACTTTCACATTCATTTACATTCATTATTTAGGGAGACTTTATCACTCTGCTCCAAACTATCTAATTCTCAATTTGCAGAATAAAATCAATTAGCACACCCTGGGGCTGCTGAGTTTGCAAGCAGTACAAATACAGACACAGTTTGAATAAGGGGAAGGAAGAGACTTGCTTCCTATTGAAACCGCAGAAGCATCTCTGGGTGTCAAAACAGTTCCAATTTTGGACTATCTCAAGAAAACAGAAAAATGCTAGGCAGTTCTACAAAGCAAATTTATTGTAATATTATTCAAAGAAAGTGTAAGTATACAAAGATTAAAAATACGATAATCTCTCATCATTCAGAGATGTACAATATTAACATTTTGGTTTATACTTGTACCATCTTTTTTCTAGACGTTTCCAAATATTGTTTATAACATACTTTATTTGTGAACTTTTTTTTTTTTTTTTTTTTTTTTTTTTTTTTTTTGGTTTTCTGAGGTAGGGTCTAGCTCTAGCTCAGGCTGACCCGGAATTCACTATGTAGTCTCAGGGTGGCCTCGCACTCATGGCGATCCTCCTATCTCTTCCTCCCAAGTGCTGGGATTAAAGGCGTGTGCCACCATGCCCGGATCCACGTGAGCATTTTTTTTAAAGGTATTAATTCTAGAATAGAATTGGCTGAGTGTATCATCTTAAGGATGTAAAGACTTCTTTTACCCATGCACAATTATCCAATGTTTAGGTTGTGTCTTAAATTATCTATTAATTAAATTCAACTTGTGTATCAGCTTGAGACCTCATATTAACTAGACTGACACAGTTTAAACTACAAAGATTTTGGCCCATCCATAGTACTTGCATTGTTATCAACACCCTCGTTTTTACAATGTTTTTGTTATTTGCCAACAAGAGCAAATATACGCAAATTCCCCTTGAACAACAAATTCCCATAATATTCTCAGAGAAGGTCCTCTGCCTTTATGTTACCGCATCCTTTGGTCTTGTATGTTGATCTTTTACCTAAAATGTCATTTTTCTTGATTTTGTGCAAAACTGTTTTTTTTTCTGATTCTTCCTTGAGCAACGACACTGATCTTTTCATTTTAATTCTAAATCCATTCTTATTATTCACTTTTGATGTTATTTTTACTTCCTCTTTTAATGGGGTTTTTAATTCCCTAAACCAGCAGATCTTTGAATTTTTAGTATCAAAATACCTTTATCTATTTTGATGTTTCCCAAAAAGTGCATTTTAGAGTTGTATTACTTGCTATTTACCATATGATAAATTAAAACAAAGAAAAGCTAAAAAATATTTAACATTTTTGGGCTGGAGATCCAGTTCAGTGGTGAAGGTGCTTGCCTGAAAAGTCTACCCACCTGGGTTCAATTCCCCAATACCCATGTGAAGCCTGCTGCATAAAGTAGCATATGCATTGGCAGTGGCTGGAGGCCCTGGCATGCTAATTCTCTCTGTGTCTCTTCTCTCTATCTCTCACTACTTGCAAATAAATAGATGAAAATATTAAAAAGGGCTAGAGAGATGGCTTACCAGTTAAGGTGCTTGCTTGCAAAGCCTAAGGACTCAGGTTCAATTCCCCTGTACCCATGTAAGCCAGATGCACAAGGTAGCGCATGCATCTGCAGTTCGTTTGTAGTGGCTGGAGGCCCTAGTACGTCCATTCTCCCTCCCTCTCTCTCTGCATGCAAATAAATAGATAGAATATTTAAAAAAATATTTAGCATTTAATATTAAAGTAATGATATGAAACATATTACCGATTAACAAAAACATTATATTTATGAAAGATAATGATCTTCACAAAGTAAAGACAAATTTGACGGGAAAAGTTATTTCGTGTTTTTTTCTCTCTTTAATGTCTGACCTAACAAAAAGCAGCTGGAGTTTCCTATCTGCTCAGCCCTGACAATGTCACCATATGTTGTTTTGGTTGAAGCACATGAAGAAAATCCTGCTTTACACAGATGTGGTTGGAAAACGAAGCTTTCCTGAATAGATTAGGGATACCAAGGCATCCTCTGCCCACAGTTGGAGAACTACAGCCCCAAGCTACCTCTCCTTGTTGGCCATCTTTTCATGCACCGGCTTCCTTTCTGTAAAAATATGATAACAGCACTATTCCAGTGTGTTACCAGACTATAACATGAAAATATTGCAGTGGTGTGCAGAAATTTATAGCTGTACAGAAAATGGGAAAACACTTCATTTAGGGCATTTGGGAGATAAGATGCTGTCTGAAGTAACATGACTATGGAGGAAAGTTGCTCTTTTTGATAGGTAGGTTTCATATTTAACCATTTCAACTCAAAGCTAGACATTTTCTAAATCAAACTCCAAAATTTTCTTCTTTAGGTGGATACAATGTCAATTCAGCCTCAATTTCAAAACTAGATATATTTCCCTGAAACCCAACACCTATTTTTGCATGCTTTGATCTATAAAATAGACTCGTGCTTTGTTGCTTGGAAATGCTGAATGTGTCTCATTTTAGTTTAATAAAGTCAGAAGTGGAAGAATCACCATGGGTCGTTTTAAAGTCAGAGTATAGTGGTCTCCGTGGTAGACTTCATAATGGGTTCTGCGTCCTGCATTTCATTCAATCTGAGATCTAGCGATGGTTTTGTAACCTGCTCTCCGGGCTTTGACTGCTCACTCTGATGGGGAGCGTGTGAAGTCAGCAAGTTTGCCTCCTCACAGATCCTGTATCACAGTAATGCTCATTCTGTTTAATCTGAGGGACTCAGCCTGTGGAGGAGGAACCTGGGGACAGGGTGGCACAAAGTGATTCTCACAGAATCCTCTCTGTTTTGCTTTTGGTCTTTGGTTTTCATTTTTTTAATTTTGTTTTTTACAATTAATATTTTTTTGGGGGGTTTTCAAAGTAGGGTCTCGCTCTAGTCCAGGCTAACCTGGATATAGTCTCAGGGTGGGCTTGAACTCACAGCGATCCTCCTATCTCAGCCTCCCAAGAGTTGGGATTAAAGGCGTGTGCCACCACGCCCAGCTTGATTTTGTTTTTTAGACAGAATCTTGCTCTGTGGCTCAGGGTGGGCCTTGAACTCCCAGAAATTCTGCAGTATCATCCTCCAATGTGCTGGTATTATGGGCATGAGCCACCACGCCTGGCTCTAGAATCCTGTCCTCTGTCTCCACATGGAAGCCCAGGAAATTGTCCACCACTGTGACAGCCTCCTGCTGGTGTTTGGCAGTAGCTTTGCTCTCAGCAATGAAGGGCCAGCACAGAGGTAGGGTGCCCCTGTTTTGCTTTGATCATCACCAAGTTCTAGACTGTTCCTCAGCATGGCATCTCGTGGTGTTGGATTCCAAAGAGACTGAGTTATGTCTGCATTTAGAAAATGTATGTTATAGTCCTTAGGGCTAATAAGGACCAAATGAAAATGGACACAGCATTGCCCTGAAAAACCTTTTAAGCCATCTAAATATGAGAATTGCTGTTACTATTAAGCACCCGTCCTCCCTAATGTGAAGTATGTCTGCAAAAGGGACCGTGGACATTCCACATCTGAAGAGATTCTTTCATTTACTTCTCTTAATTCAGGGAAAATAACATGTTAGAGTCTTTCCAGATTATCCTAGGATGACTGTCTCTGGAGATCCTAGGGTTGACATTGACTTCCAGGCCGTAGTGATCCTCATTCCTCCGTCATGCCATAGGGCAAGGTGCAGTCTGCTATTGAACATTCTATCTTCCTGCATAATCGGATGACTTTTTCTGTCATGCGAAATTGATTGCAGCTTCATCATTTCTCAGGTCCTTCCTGCTTTGCTCCCTAAAAGTAGCTAATAAAATCTGACAAGATATCAAATATATCAACAAACATAGCTGGGCATTTAGGAAGCCTTCTATCAATTCTGTTTTCCCTCTTAAAAGTAAGCAGGGCGTTGGCCGTGATCTTTGAACTCAGAAACTGTTTCCTAAGTGAAACCCCGACAGCTTTGTGTTTAGTTAGACTTCAATTGCTCCGCTTCAAAAGGTCGCCTAAATTTGGAAAAGACAACTGATTCTAACTGTGACAATGTAATGATTGTTGAATTGCATTGCAAGGCTCAAGTACTTTGTTCCATTCACTTAGTAACATTTATCTGTGCTTTTCCACCATCCACCTTTCAATGGATTAGGCTTTGCTTCCTACCTCGGCTTCATCGGTTTAGAGTGTGCAAACACTTTAGGCTATTTGCACCTGATTTTCTTGGCTGTGGTAATGGAGACATGTTTCCCGTGTGCCTATTAGACGCTCTGCAGGTTGAATAAGAAAATGTCTGTAAAGCACCCAGAGTCTCTAAGGATAGCAGAGTCATACGTTCAAATGACTTTATTTCTAGAGGGCCAATGTCAACTAAGCTGTGTGACTGGGGGCAGGAGGCCTGTTGGGTTAAGGCAGAGGAACTCAGAAGAACATGACGAACCTGGACTGCAGCTGCCTGTGCTCACTTCCAGGATGTAACAGGGATGTCCAGCAGCATATTGCTCATACAATTTATGTACGTATGTATGGGGGGGGCAGATAGAGACAGAGAATGGGCGCACCAGGGCCTCCAGTCACTGCAAATGAACTCCAGACACATGTGCCACCTTGTGCATCTGGCTTACATGGGCCCTGGGCAATTGAACTGGGTCCTTTGGCTTTGCAGGCAAGCACCTTAACTTCTAAGCCATCTCTCCAGCCCATTTTTCATACTCTTTAACTCCCCTGGAAACTAGAAATCAGTTCTGGAGCATGTAGAGAACTAGACAATAGATTCCCACTATCCCATGAACCATGTCCACTTAATTTATTACAATAAATATTGATCAAAAAATTTTAAAAATATTTCAACTGAGGATTATAAATTCAGAGCATGTCACATAGGCCCCCTTATTCAAACATAAGATGAATAATTAATTTCTTTTGACTCCAAACTATTTATAAATGGCCAAGATCATTATTATTTTTTAAAGTTTTTATTTTTATTTATTTACTTATTAGAGACAGAAGGGAGAGAGAGAGAGAGAGAGAGAGAGAGGGAATGGGCATAGCCACTGCAGATGAACTCCAGATGCATGTGCCACCATGTGCATCTGGCTTACGTGAGTACTAGGGAACTGAGCCTCAAATCGGGGTCCTTAGGCATCACAGGCCAGCGCTTAACCGCTAAGCTGTCTCTCCAGTATCATCTCTATTTTTTGTGGCCTTTCTCACATGTCTGTATAGAAATTGTAAATACTGTGGGTCATTGCCATGCCTCATTCTGGTTGCTGGAAGTATCTTTGAATGAGGTTTGCACCATAGTAAAGGAGCAGTCTGAACTATCGTGTTCCTATAGTGCCTCTGAAAGGAACACAGTGACTGTGTTCACGTTTGGACTTAGGGAAAGAGGGACAGAGATAAGGGAGGTCATCAAGGTGGCCAACATTGTAAGTGCTGCTGCTACTGTCCTGATCAGGACAGGCAGAAGGAAACTTGCCTGGGCTCCATCCTTGCTGTAAAATGCAGGAGAGGAAAAGAGCAGCTCGGAAGGGTTTACCAGCAGTGTCTTAAGAACAGTTGAACATTGTTATAGAAGAGGGACAAGTTTCTGTTCTCCAGTGTTTTCATAAAAATAAAAGCATGTTCTTATTTTAGATAGAATGACCACACTGAGTGGGAAGCATCTCAGGATAGCCTAGGATGTGAGTCATGGTGGCAGAATCTTGAGGAAAAAGACAAGCCAGTCGTGGCAGAAAATGATATGCCGTCTCCACATGTAGCTGACACATCAGTTCCTTTAAAGGACTTTTTGGAGGATGCTTTCCTGGTTGGTAGATGATGAGGAAGTGCCCAGGACTAACTATCCTCATCATTCCACATGGACAACTTTTTAGCTCCGTTGTATCTGTCCTTGTCCCACAGTCCTCGTTCCCTTATACACTGACTGCTCTTAAGGAAGGATTTGATCACATCCTCCCTCCACAGATGCAAAAAGAGCAAGCAACAAGTAAAGGTTTGATGTTTGCTTTTTCTGGAATATTTTCTCCTTTTTTGCTCCCTACCCATTCCTACCCCTCCCTTCTTCCCTCCATCTTCCTTCCTTTCTTCCTTCCATCCTTCCTTTTTTTTCTTTCTTTTTTCAAGGTAGGGTCTCACTCTAGCCCAGGCTGACCTGGAATGCACTATGTAGTCTCAGGGCGGCCCTGAATTCATGGTGATCCTCCTCCCTCTGCTTCCTGAGTGCTGGGATGAAAGGTGTGTGCCACCATGCCTGGCTCTTTCTTTCTTCTTTTTCCTTCCTTCCTTCCTTCCTTCCTTCCTTCCTTCCTTCCTTCCTTCCTTCCTTCCTTCCTTCCTTCGTCTCTCTCTCTCTCTTTCTCTTCCTTTTTTTTCTTTCTATTTCTTTTTCCTTTGAGACAAAGTGTGGCTATGTAATCCAGGCTGGCCACAAATTAATGATCCTCCTGCCTTAGCATCTCAAATGCTGGGATTATAGGTCTAGGCCACCACATCTGGCTCGGAAATAATTTTATGCGCAGACTAAGGAATTAAAACTCAATTGTAGAATCACAAGCATCAGTGAGCCTGGTGAGCAAGCATTTGAGGCAGCAGGAGAATACTACCTATTCCACCTAAGTGCCTGTGTCTCTGAGTAAGGCCGGTCCTGAGGTTTCCCACCAACACAGTTCATGCCTCCCTCACAGCCCCTTTGGAAATGGCACAGTTGTATGTCTATGCTGTGTATCACAATAAAAGGCTGAGTGGAGGAGACAGTCATTGCCTAATGTTCTTTCTGGCGCAGTGTCAAAGGTTTGGTATAATAGGACTTTCCAGTAGTTATACACAAGTTTCTAAGAAGACACCTGTCCTGGGAGGAGATGGAAGCATTGTACCTGGCCAAGGAGTCAGGTGCTAAGAGACACTCTATTTTTTAAAATTTTTATTTATTTATTTATTTATTTGAGAGAGAGAAAGAAAGGAAGAGGCACAGAAAAAGAGAAAATGGGCATGCTAGGGCATCTAGCCACTGCAAACGAACTCCAGACGAATGTGCCCCCTTGTGCATCTGGCTTATGTGGGCCCTGGGGCATCAATCCAGGGTCCTTAGGCTCCGCAGGTAAATGCCTTAACCACTAAGCCATTTCCCCAGCCCCGAGACTCTATTTTTTTTTCTCAAAATAAATAAAGAAAGCAAAAGGAAAATATTATTACATAATTGCAAGAGAAATACCAAAGCCACATAAAGTATGAACGTGCTCTCCGTTCATGTATATAAAAATGCAGGAATCTTACAACAGTAACGTCGCTTCCTGTCGATGGTGGAGTTATTTGTGTAGCTTTGCACCTTATTAAGCACAAGGACTGGCATTAGAGGATGTCCCCCATTTCAAACCATGGTGCACAGTCCTTTATTTGTCTAAAAATCAGCCAATCAGGGACACCCCATCTCTCTAACAATGTTATCCTATTCTGTAAATTACAGTTTGGGTCCTTTAAAGTTGAAAAAAATCAAAAGTTGTGTTGGGGCTGGAGGGATGGCTTAGAAGTTAAAGCACTTGTCTGCAAAGCCAAAGGACCCAGGTTCGATTCCCTAGGACCCACGTAAGCCAGAGGCACATGGTGGTGCATGTGTCTGGAGTGCATATGCAGTGGCTAAAGGCCCTGGAGTGCCCATTCTCCCTCCCTCTCTATTTGCCTCTTTCTCTCTGTCTTTCCCTCTCTTTCAAATAAATAAAATAAAAAGTTGCATTGTTTCTGAGGAAAAAAAAAGGTTCACAACAAGTACCACTGGGAGCACTTGAGCAAAATGTTTTGAGAATGAAAGGAAGGAAATAATCAATTCTAACTGGGGAAGGAAATTATATGGACAGTAACAAAATCATAGTTGGGTCCCCAATATATTGCCAGGGCCTAGTTTTGGGATGGAAATGTTCTGTTTTGCATGGAGGAGAATTGTAGGAAACAATGGTTCTATGCCAATGTACCAGTGATAGAATAGTACTTTCTGCAAGCCGTTGATTAATCTCCACGTGCATGATGAACATTTGTTTACATATTTCAAGAAAAGTTCAACTAAGAACCGGTACATAGATGTGCTAACCTATTTCCTGATGAAACAGCAGCGAGCAGCAATACGATCTTGCCATGAGTGCCAGCACGCCTTTTAGCATTAGCTATGCATGTCGAAATACATTTCACAAGCACTTTTGGAGGTGAATTGAGGCTTTTTGAAATATTGCACATTTTTAGCAATTTCAGATGGGAAAAGTTCAAGAAAGCTTTATTAGACGCTGATGTATTCTGCTGAGTTCAGCACACAGAGATTCGCTCCAGCTGGGGATACCATGTGAGAACGAGAGACACAAATATGGAGTTAAACAGACCTCTGCTCTTAAGACCCTTCCAACCTGGTAGGGGGACAGATTCTTAACCAAAATGCGAGTGCCATAATGGACATAATAATAAAAATATTGAATTGGCAAGGAGAGAATGTAACTTCTCAGTGTGAAGATTAGAGAAGGTAGCTCTACTAACACTAACAATAGTGACAAGACAGTTGCGAATTTATAGTCTATTATATTCAACACACACTAAAAACGCACTTCATTTGCTCTTTGCTGTGGACTGAATGTTTGCGTCCTCTCAAATGTAGAGATTGAGATTCGATTATTTATTTATTTTACTTTTTGGTTTTTCGAGGTAGGGTCTCACTGTATCCCAGGCTGACCTGGAATTCACTATGTAGTCTCAGGGTGGCTTTGAACTCACGGTACTCCTCCTTCCTCTGTCGCCTGAGTGCTGGGATTAAAGGCATGCGCCACCATGTCTGGCTAGATTGAGATTCTAATTTCCAGTGTGATGACAGTGGAAGGTGAGGCTTTCAAAGATGGGATTCGTGTCTTGGTGGTGAGAGATATGAGAGAGTTGATCTCTGTCTTTACCATGTGAAGCCACAGCAAGAAAAGAGAACAACTCAGAATCCACTGGCACCTTAAACTTAGACTTTCAAGCCTCCAGAATGACGAGAAACAAGCATTTGTTGTTTAAGCCACTTACTCTACGGTGTTTCTTATAGGAGCCAGAGAAGGCATGCCCCTCCCCCAATATCTATAAATAAAATAATATCCTAAGTTATAACATGATATGGTGACCGGAAAAAGGTGCCCTCAACATTTTGAGTTTAGGTCTATCTAGGGTTAAAATCCATTTTCTTTCCACTCTGCCGCATATAGCCCTGTTCCACAAACATCGTAGTGATGTCCGAACAGTTCTTACACTCTTACAGTCAACACTTCCCCAGTACCAGCTATGAATCAGGGGCACCTCTGCAAGTTTTCTATCCTGTGAGAATTTTCCTATGTTAATCCAGAAATCAGAGAGAAAAAAGTCTTTCATTTGGAATACGTGTCTTAGAACACATAGTCTCTTTAAATGTAGCAATGATTCCAGGGTGAACATGGCAACTGGATCTTTTCCAAGTAAAATGTGACAACGCGATGATTTTCTGTGTCATTCAAGGGTCATTGGGTAGAAAGGAACTCTGTGCACCAGCAGGTGTGAGGTCCACGTGGGGAAGTACTCTCCAGTCCCTGGGGCTTGTACAAACTGACCTGACCTACTGATTACACCCAGCTGGGCCATTCCTCACCCTTTCCTTTAAGAAGGGCTGGGGAATGGGGCATAACTCCATCCAGCCGCACTCAAGGGCAAAACAGCTAGCTAGCATTTGCACATATGCACAATGGTTTTTATTTCATGGCTTCCTATCTGGAACCATTTACTTTGAATGTTGTTTAGGAGAACTCTTCCCTGAGGACAAATATGCACATTTTGGGGAATTTTTGCTATATTTTAAATGACTACATGTTCTATGACACATTCTGAATAAACTTAATTACAAAAATCTCTTACATAAAATTTCTCACAAAGATATAAAAGTTGCATAACCATCCAGCTATAGCTTTCAAATTAACTGCTTTTATTGAAAAGAGTAAAAATTATATGAAAATAGATGTCCTTTGGGAATATGCTGTGTTTATAGTACACAAAGTGAATTAAAAATCTTACAACATGATAGTTTTCTTCCTTCTTTAAAGAAAGTTAAAGAATGATATCTTCTATCTAAGCCTATTCTTGAGAATCTGATGACAAGAAAAATAACTTAATCAAAGTGACATTTCAGAAATGTTAGTACATAATAAATGAGATATATGTAAAAATAATTCTTATGTGATCATCATAATGCCTAATTGTGATACGGGGACATCCCTCTTTCCAGAGTTAAAGGGACAAAATACAGAAGCAACCACCTTAGAACTGGAAATAAATTCCTGTCTAAAACCACCAGCACCAGGATAGGACCCAAATGGCTGCCACAGTTACAAAGGATGATAAATGACTCTACTCTGTTTCCACGTTTCAAAGTTTTAGTCTTTGCCATAGGATTCAAGCTGTGCCAGCCATCTTATTTACTCAGACCCAAGGGAATTTTATTGTTATTTTGAACTAGGCCTATTTTTGCTTAATTCTATGAGAGCCGCAAATAGTTTGTACATTTGCCAGAAGTTAATTTTCCAATGAAAATTATTCAATTCTAAATAAGTGCATTCTGCATTTTAGTGCTGGGATCATGGTAGGGAGTAAGCTTAATTAGAAATCCCATTTTAAATGATATAGCCAGGATTTTTTTTTCAAGGTACGGTCTCACTCTGACCTATGCTGACCTGGAATTAACTGTAGTCTCAGAGTGGCCTTGAATTCAGGGCAATTCTCCTACTTCTGCCTCCCGAGTGCTGGGATTAAAGGTGTGTGCAACCACTCCCGGTCTAGCCAGGATTAAAAAAAATAATAATAATGCTAACATTCTGCTAACTAAAGTGAGCTAGGTTTGTTTTGCATGTGTGGTGTGGTTTGTATATGTGATATATGCTTGTGTGTGTACAGATGTATGCACCCTGTGCACACATACGTGCAGAGGCCAGAGTAGAGTGCCATGTGTCCTTCGTCATTCTTCCATGTTGTCTCTCACTGAAACTGAAGCTGACGTTTTCAGTCAGACTGGTTGACCAGTGAGCTCCAGCAATTCTTTCTCTGCTCCTCCACAGGATCGGAGTTAAAGGTGTGCATGGCTTACGTAGGTGCTGGGGCTCAAACTCAGACGTCTAGGCCTTCTTAGGCCTTCATGCTTGAACTCTTATCTGCTGAGCCATCTCCCCAAGTCTGAGTCAGTGTTTTGTTTTTCAAAGTGATAAATTTTAAATATTGCCATGTTTTTAAAAGTTATCAAGAGCTGGGCTTGGTGCACACCTGTCATCCTAGCTCAGAAGTTTTTTTTAAATATATATTTTTTAGTTTTTTCATTTATTTATTTGAGGAGAGAGAGGGGGGAAAATGTGAGAAAAAGGGGCAGATAGAGAATGGGCACACCAGGGCCTCCAGCCACTGCAAATGGACTCCAGATGCATGCGGCCCCCTTGTGCATCTGGCTTATGTGGATCTTGGGGAGTTCATCCGGGGTCCTTTGGCTTTGCAGGCAAACACTTTAACCTCTAAGCCATCTCTCCATCCCCCTATCTCAGAAGCTTAAGGCAGGAAGATCTTAAGTCTGAAGCCAGACTAGGCAACCAGAAAGCTCTTGTTTCAAGACAAAAGTCCAAAACTGGCCCCTGCCCCCAGTCACATCTATTCATATACAGATAAAAATTGCTATGTCAAATTATAGTCACTGTAATAACTAGAAATTAATATCATCTTTTTACTCCATAGAAAGAAACATCCTTTTACGTACCTCTTAGAGCATGATGCATTTGGAAATCTTAAGCTTGTTCTCAGAGGCCATAAGATCTCCTGTTCTGTCTATTTTGCTGGGTGTTGGATTATAAGATTAAAACAATGTCTCTTTAACCTGAGAAAAACAAATTGCTTTCATTTGTAACAAAGCTTTCCTCCCAGAACTGGGAGATTAAAAAATCTTATTATCAGAAAGATCTTTCAAGTGTCTCAGACACTGAGGGAATCACAGAAGTTATAGTCTGCTCAGTGAAATAACAGAATTTTGAGCAAAACAGTCCAAGCCATGCCTTTCCAAAATGAAGAAAAATGACATAGCTTTTACAAAGACAATTTTCAGAGCTCTATGGAGAAAATGAAGGGGGTTTTTAAGTAAATGTCATTTTTTCTCTCTTGCCAAAAAGACAACAAAATACTTTTTATTTTGGTTTGGTTTTTGGTCATAGAGAAAGAGACCATTGAAGACTGTATAACTTACTCTGTTTATAAAAGCAGTCATTTGTTCAAATGTCTAAAGCATGGCATAACATTTTATGTTTTATTTTGCTTTCCAAATAAACAGATTTTTAAAAAAATAAACCTTTTATTTTACTTTACTTGTTTGAAAGAGAGAGGCAGATAGAAAGACTGGGCATGCCAGGGCCTCTAGTCGCTGCAAGCAAACTCCAGACGCATGCACCACCTTGTGCATCTAGCTTACATGGGTCCTAGGGAATTGAACCTGGGTCCTTTGGCTTTGTAGGCAAGTACCTTAACCACTAAGCCATCTCTCCAGCCCATAAACAATTTTTTAATGTACTTCTTTGAAATTGTGGTATAACTCAGTGGTAGACAGTGCCTAGCGTATGGGAAGTCATAGGCTTCACTCCTCAACACTGAAAAATATTAAAAATTAAGTATTTGCTTTGTTTCATCATAAAGAAAATGATAAAAAGTAAAATTTAAATGGTCCATGATTTCATTGACTAGATAATTGTGTTGGCATTACCTTTTAAAGTAATATAATTACATGTGCTTTAAAAAAATCACATAGCACTGAGAAATGTAAGTGAAGAATTAATGAGTTCCTTCCCTCTTCTCGTCCCTCCTTAATGACCATCCCATTTCTCCAAAGGAGAAATTGTTGGCATTTGTTTGCTTATCCTTCCATGTAATGGAATATATCCCCAGATGCCAGCATACATATGTATATTTTTGTATGTGTGAATTTAGGTAAATAATTAGGTTTTTTTTAAACAAAGGTTATTTTATTCTACTCATACCAGTTTTAAATTTAATAATATACTTACAAATCTTTCCATATTAGTGTATTAAAACTACCACATTTAAAAAACAATTTTATAGCTTATTATTTTGTAGCTATAAAGTATTTCATTATATAGTATATCATAAATATGTAATTCATTCTCTATCAGTTTATGTGTAAGCTATTTCTAATTTTTGTTAATATATCTTTAAAGACTTTAAAATTGAATAGTTGTGGAAAATGTCTATTTTTAAATATGTAGTATATTAATTTTTCAGTTTCTAAAAATATTTTATTTATTTATTAGAGAGAGATTGAATGGATGTATCTGGCTTCCTTCCACTGAAAATGCATGTGCCAACATGTGCATTTGGCTTACGTGGGTTATGGGGAACTGAACTTGGGTTCTTAGGCTTCACAAGCAAGCTCCTTAACTGCTAAACCATCTCTCCAGCCTCCCCCTTTTTTGAGGTAGGGTCTCACTCTAGTCCAGGCTGATCTTGAATTCACAAGCATATTCTTTAATTTGCTAAATCAGTTTATTTCTCATCAATGACATTTGAGAGTAACTATTTCTCAAGTGGTGGTATTATCCGTTTAAAACATTTATTCAAGAGAAATTCAATTTATAGCATTCTATAGCATTTCTATAGCATTTAAATTCTATAGCATTTAAAAAATCAAATTCTATAGCATTAAAAAAATGGACAGTTTAAAGTAAAGTGGCAATATATGAAGGAAAAATATTTTTTAAATTTCATTTGAGTGTGTGTGGGGGGGCATGCCAGGGCCTCTTGACCCCGCAAAGGAACACCTGACAATTATGTAACTTTTTTCATCTGGCTTATGTTAGTGGGTAGGAAAACTCTGGCTAGCAGGCTTTGTAAGCAAGTATCTTTAACCATTAAGACATCTTCCCAGACCAAAAATATTTTGAGGTGAGTAAAACTGGATTGACAAAGTTAGCTAAAATCAGAATAAAATATTGTAGGTCAATAAGTTTTAGGAAACATTGTTTTCCTTGTACTAAGGATTTTCTGTACCTAGGGCATTACAGATGCTAGGTGAGCCCTCTACCACTGAACAGTATCACCACACCTTGTTTCACTTTTTATTTATTGTTTTATATCTTTATTTATTTATTAGAGAGAGAGGGAAGAGAGAGAATGGACATGCCAGGGCCTCCAGCCACTGCAAATAAACTCCAGAAGCATGCACCACCAGACGCGTGCACCATCCCTCCAGCCCCAAGATTCCCCATTCTAATGTACTGCCAATAACAAGTATGATGACTCTGTACTAAGAAATAGCAAACCACCAAGCAGCTGTCTGACTTCCATCACACAGCTGAGGAGTGGGCTCAAGTTTGTGAATCCTTTTATTTCCCCATCATTCATTCACCTTTCCAAGATGAATGTATTTTTGATTTATTGACCTTGGTCCCTGGTTATCAGGACCTGCGTCTCAAAGTCTCTGTGACACAAAATGTAATTATTTTCTCTGGTTCCTGATGACTACCTTCTCCCTTTTATTCTTTCTCTTCTCCACAGATGATTGAAAGAACTGAAAAGATGTAGAGGGATGGAGAGATTGCTTGGTGGTTAAGGCACTTGCCTGCGAAGCCAAAGGATCCAGGTTCAATTCCCCAGTACCCACGTAAGCCAGATGCACAAGGTGGCACATGCGTCTGGAGTTCGTTTGCAGTGGCTGGAGGCCCTGGCATGCTCATTCTTTCTGACTACCTCTTTCTCTCTCACTCTCTCAAATAAATAAATAAATAAATAAATAAATTCAATTAAAATTAAAAAAAAAATGAGGACTGGATTGATGGCTTAGTGGTTAAGGTGCTTGCCTAGGAAGCCTGAAGACCCAGGTTCCATTCCCAAGAATCCACGTAAGCCAGATGTACAAGGTGGTGCATGAATCTGGAGTTTATTTGCAGTGGCTGGAGGCCCTGGCATGTCCATTCTCCCCTGCTCTCTCTCTCTCATAAATAAATTAAAATAAAATATTTAAACAAAGTTTTAAAAGGTGGTAAGCTTTCTATATTTACTTTACCATACCTTGAAAAAAGATATACAAAATTATGACTCCTCAGAGAAAGAAAGAAAACTTTCCTAATTACAACTTCTGCTTCTTAATAAACCAGACGCCCTCGGCCTTGTTCTTGACCTGTTCCAGCAACATGCCCAGGATCTTCCCTTAGCACTTACAATGAGTCACTCCAAAATAGCCACATAATCCAATGAAGTCCTGACCAAGGCTGAGCAGAGCAGGAAGCTTATGTCACGGTTTCTCCATGTCAGGCTTGTGTTAACAACCCCTGGAGTCAGGCTTAAAAAAAATAGTAAGAACCCAGCCTTCAAGGCCATCTTCAACATCTCAGTCTACGGGGATGGGGATGGTTCTGCTGAGTCACGGTTGTTAACTCCTTGCTTACCATGAGCTTGAAGTGCTTAAGAACAATTGTTCTCTGCACTTTGTACTTTTTCTTTTGAAGTTTTCCCAACACCATGTACGCGACCGTTGTTCGAGCTAATGTCACTGACAGATAATAAACACATGTGTGTTCCAGGATTCATGGTGTCAAGAGAAGTGTTAAGTAGGCTCATTTCCACGTTCACACTTTCTGATTTGTTCAGGCTCACCTGGAACCCTGTAGGCCTACTTGAACCGTGTCAGTGACCAGGTGATAACACTAATGTTTCGTAGTGACAGAGACTAGACTTTGGGGTGAGGCAAATCTAGTTCAGATGCCCAGCTCTGCTTCTTACTAGCTGAGTGACCTTAGGCAGTAACTTAATCCTGGAGAGTCTTTGTTTTGTTTTGTTTTGTTTTGTTTTTGCCTTTGGCCTCCAAGGGCCACTGTGACAGCAAGTGAAGTGAGGACGCCTCTGCTCACGGCTGACACACAGTAAGGCGCTCAAGAAATATTGGCTCTTTTTCTTTTCATGTAATATAACATAGATAATGTGAAGGCTAGAATTCTAAATATGAGTCTCTTTTCTAACTTAGCCTGCTCTAAGAAAGCAGGGGAAAGGAAGAGCAACTCAAATGAGTGCTGTTCTTAGCCTGAGGAGGTCACTCGCCTAAGGGTGACTGGGTGAAAAGGCAGCATCAGGCGGTGTTGGGCAGGGGGCACTCTGGGTGCCAGGTGAGAGCCAGGCCAGGAGAGCTGAGGCAAGGCCAAGCAGAAGGCCCAGGGTGAAGCCAAGAAGACCAGTCAGAGCCAAGGAGAGGTGGGTGCCAGTGCTCCAAGGTCGAGCAATAGCAGCCCTCACACGGACTGGAGGACGCCCGGAGGAGGCCAAGGGTGAGCTGCTGGGAAGAGATGAGTCTGAGTCTGCACTGGGGAAGTGGAGGAGCTTGGCTAGGGTGGCTTCTTACAGCCAGGCCCAGGCCAGAGCCATCTGGGAGACGGTTACTACCTGTACCTCTGAGAGTCACTTTTGCCTTCTTCTAAATAAGTATAAATATATTCTTTTCCAATTAGACACCATTTTGGGAAGAGTAGGATAAATGAACTTCAAAATCACAGTGGTTTCACCCAAAAAACCCAATTTATTGTAAGTTCATACCACAGTCCTTTGTAAGTCTGGGACGTGGGTAAGGAGGAGCGCTGATTCCAGCAATTACTCAGAGACTCGTTCCTCTCTTTCCGTGGCTCTGTCATCCTCTAGCAGAGATCTTTAATTTGCTTTCTTTTTCTTGAGACAGGGAATCAGCCTAGGCTGGCCTGGAACTCATTATATAGTACAGGATGGCCTTAAGCTTATGGCCGTCCCCCTACTTTAGCCTCCAAATACCGGGATTATAGATGTGAACGATCATTCCTTGTTGTTTTTTTTTTCTTATTTCATTTTCCCATGCATTTATGTGGATGTTTTAATGAATTCTTAAAGACATTGGCTTAGCATAAGATTCTCAACTGTGTAAAATAAAATGAATAGTATTATAAAGGAAGTCAATTAAGGCTAGTTCTTTAATCAAAATGATAAAATATAAATTGTCATAGAGTAATAGATGGTTTCTTTTAGCTCTTCCTTTTTCTCTCTCTCTTCTTTTGAGATTCAGAGGGGTTACAGTATAACCTAACCTGACCTAGATCGCACAATCCTCCTGCCTCAGCCTTCTGGTGCTGGGATTGCTGGAATGTGGTGCTACATCACGTGCTTCTTCTAGAATCTCAGTAATTCCTGCTGTCCCGAGAGTGTCACAGCTGAGCACCTGCCACATGCTGTGTACATCATGCTGGTTTTTTGACAGCTACATACCAAACTGGCCCCCCCAACCTTGATGGCTTCAAGCAGCCATCTTATTTTGCTCATGCTGGCATCTACCGGGCATACAGTAGGGCAGTGGTTGGACAATACAGTTCCAAGATGGTGTCTACACTCATAGGTTTGGCCCTCAGGACTCCTTGGTCTGGGCTTTTCACAGAATGGGATTCAGGTAGTCAGTCATCTCAGAGGGCAGCTGGGTTCTACAAGCAAGTATTTCAAGAGAAAAGAATATAAACTGAGGGTACAAGGAGGGATGTCTTTCTGAGTTAATCTAGTGTAGAAATTGCCAAAAGGGAGAATAATCCAAGCTTATGCCGTCCAACCCATCAGAGGGTACCTGGTTCACACCACAGCGTGAAGCAAACTTGGGTGGGTCCACAGCATCATTACCCCTATAGTTACCCAGTCAATAGTCATTGTTTTTAAAGAGAGAGGGAGAATTTGCACACAAGGGCTTCAGCCACTGCAATCGAACTCCAGACACTTGCGCCCTAGTGGGCATGTGCGACCTTGCGCTTGCCTCACCTTTGTGTGTCTGGCTCACCTGTGACCTGGAGAGTCGAACGTGGGTCCTTAGGCTTCTCAGGCAGGTGTCTTAACTGCTAAGTCATCTCTCCAACCCAGTCACTTTTATATAAGAAATCCTGATCGTAGCCAGGTGTGGTGGCGCACGCCTTTAATCCCAGCACTTGGGAGGCAGAGGTAGGAGGATCGCCGAGAGTTTGAGGCCACCCTGAGACTACATAGTTAATTCCAAAAAAAAGAAAAGAAAAGAAAAGAAAAGAAAAGAAAAGAAAAGAAAGAAATCCTGATTGTAGGTGGGATCCAGGAGAAGCAAAGCAAATAAATTTTAAATGTGCCACCTGGCCATGTATGTGGCATCAGAGGAGCATTCTCTATTTATGGAGCATGGAGATAATCGAGCAAGGGCAAGTGTTGTAAAGAATGTTGGTTAGGGCTGGAGAGATGGCTTAGTGGTTAAGGCACCTGCCTCCTAAGCCTAAGAACACTGGTTCCAATCTCCAGTGGTTCCAATCTCCATGTCCCATGTTTAGCCAGATGCAAAGTGACGCAAGGGCGCAATGCCGCACTTGACCACAAGGGGGCGCATGCATCTGGATTTCGTTCACAGCAGCTGAGACACTGCTGGCATGCCCATCTCTATCTGTCTTCCTCTCTCTCTCTCTCTGTTTCTCTCCAAAAAAAAAAAAATAAGGTGTTCTTGCATTTGTAGCACCAGCCTGGGGAGAAGTGTCAGATGCTTCCTTCTTTCTTTCCACCACCTGCCTCCATAAGATATTTGATTCCTTCTCCCAGTCAACACGAGCCTTAGTGGAGTCAGAAAGTATAGTTTGGCTGAATAAATTGATAAGCAGGTACTAACGCTAGGATGAATAGCAAATGAAACTGGTGAGTGTTTTAGGATTGATTTTGGGCCCAGATTTCTTATTTCCTTTGGTGGTTTGTGTAATGGGATGGAGAAGCAGCTCATTACATTTCCAAACCAAATTTTCAGCATGAACAGAGATGGGCCCTTAATTTAGAATGGCTTACATTTAGTAGGGGAACTGATCAGAAACCATCCATGGAGACGAGATTCTTCGGCTGAAGTGAGAAATAGCCTCCTTGAGCCACACAGGTCCTTTCAGTGAATCAAGTGAACTAGAAATAGCCCAGGGCTCCTCCGAGATTTTGTCTTTAAACGCTCTGAAGATGATGAGAACCTATATAAAGATAATAGTTCAAGCTGAAAATTATTCAGTAGCTTTTAGTGATTTGTATGTGAATGTTAGTAAGTAAAATAAGTATAGAATCAAAAAACAGGGGCTGGAGAGAAAGCTTAGCGGTTAAAGCGCCTGCCTGCCAAGCCTAAGAACACCCATTCGATTCTCCAGGTCCCACATTTAGCCAGACGCAGTGGCACCAGGGTGCAATGCTGTGCTTGCCAACAAGGGGCGCACGTGTCAAGTTCATTCACAGTGGCTGAGAGGCTGCTGGTGCGCCCATTCTCTATATGCCTCTCTCTCTCTCTTTCTCTCTGACTCTCTCCAAATATATATATGCAGTTCAATGTAGTGGTTACCTCTTACCTGTAGGTTAGCCTACTTAATTGCAAGCAGGAGAAATTCTTGTGTAAGTTGGAGAAGGTAATTGAAAAGCACCTTGAGGGAAGTTACAGCATGTCTAGGATGGACATTCTCAAAACTCCGGTAAGAATCGGAGCTCAACTCAGGCCACAAGTCAGAAGATGAGGATACTTATGCCATTGTCACTAACCACTGGGCGTCTCTGCTGGTTCCCGAAGGCACACATGAATTCTTGACCACGGCAGCATCTTTGCTTTCCTCATTGCACTGAAGCCTTACATGGGAGCGCATTGGACTGCTTACGACTGAGTCTCTAAACTTCCAGGGATGGCCAAAATTCAAGGACCAGACTCTATCTATGAAGTCTACATGACACAGAATTCTGAAAACAGAAGGAAACAACTCTTCCGAGTCCCTACAAACTTCCGCCATATCCAGCATGTGAGGATAAGCTCTGTCCGTCCAGCAGTGGGAAGCTAAGGGATAACTTAGCTAGCAGTCATACTCTGCTGTGCACGAGGACTCTAACTCGAGGTTCATCCCCCAGAAAAGCAACAGACCTAAAATCACATACTTCTAGCAGTCCAGTCTAGACTGGTTTCCCTCAGGATAGCTACGGTGCGTGTTTGTATTCGTCTTGGTAGCCCAGCTCCTGAGCTCACGCCTTACGTTTGCAGAATTCTCCACACTGCTTTACTAAAGGCTGCTAATTCTCCACCACAAGTTAGAATTCCAGCTCCCCTTGCAGCTGTGTGATGTAAGCACACATCCAAGACTGCCTGCCTGCCCAAGACTCTGGCTCAGGAGCTCGGGACACAAAAGAGCGTGATCAGAGAGGTTCTCTAGCGGCAGGGTAGTGGCTGGTGGCAGCTCCAGGTGTGAAGAGTCAGTGGAACAGGTGTCTAGGACTGGATGGTGAGCAAAAAGGTATCCCATTGAAACCAGTTCTGTGGTGTGATTCTGGGTGGTTTGTTTTCCTGGCTGCAGAGCACAATCTGAGTGGTTCATCATCCTTGTAAGACTGTGATACTCCGCGTTCTCTCAATGATCCTTTTCTCTGAAATAAGCCCTGGAAGGTTTCAGTTGCTTCACATTGATTACTGGTACACATCGGCACCTCACTATCCTCTCACGTTTCCCACATTGTACCTGATATCCAGAGGAGCGCTGTAAGCACTTGTTTTGGATAAGCAGGCAGGCAAGAAGGAAGCAATGAAGGAAGGAAAGAAGAAATGAAGGGGAAAAAATGTAGGACATGCACTGTGGAAACTAATCTTTCTAATGTAACTGTAATTTTAGAAGGTCTAGGTGACCCAAGAAGAAACATATAGGGTAGTAGGAGAAAGTTCACACAAACGTTACAAGGACATGGAAGAGATTTATTTATTTGTAAAATATTTTTATTTATTTATCTGAGAGAGAATAAGAATGGGTGTGCGAGGTCCTCTTGCTACTGCAAAGGAACTCTAGTTGCACGCACCACACTGTGCATCTGTGGGTGCTGGGGAAGTGAACCCAGGCCAGCAGGCTTTGCAAGCAAGTGCCTTTAACTGCTGAGCCATCTCCCTAGCCTGGAAGAAATTTGTTTTGTGAGATTAAAAAGAATAAGTGTGATGTGGCCTTGAGAGAAGGTTCAGAAAGGAGATGTGTTTATTATGATTTAGGTTCTGTTATATATAAATGACTTTCTAAATACCTTTTGTAACATTTTTTATTTTTATTTTTGGTTTTGCAAGGTAGGGTCTCACTATGGTCCAGGCTGACCTGGAATTAACTATGTAGTCTCAGGGTGGCCTTGAACTCACGGCGATCCTCCTACCTCTGCCTCCCAAGTGCTGGGATTAAAGGCGTGCACCACCACGCCCGGCTCAACATTTTTTATTTTTTTAATATTTTATTTGCATTTATTTATTTGATAGAGAAAGAAAGGGAGAGAGAGAGAGAGAGAGCGATATAAAGAGTGAGAGTGAGAGAGAAAGAGAATGGGCATGCCAGGGCCTACAGCTGCTGCAGATGAACTCCAGACGTATGTGCCACCTTGTGCATCTGGCTCACGTGGGCCCTGGGGAATCCAACCTGGGTCCTTTGACTTTGCAGGCAAGCACCTTAACCACTAAGCAATCCCTCCAGCCCTAAATACCTTTTGCAAATGAGGTAAAATTTTATTTTAGTCTCAGGTATAGTCACAAAGTAGATGGTACCAGGCACAGTGGGGGACTTTGTTCCACAAGGTCGTTCAGGAATCCAAATTTCTTCCATCTCTTCATCTACAACCCTTACGTCACTGCCTTGCCCTCGTGGTCCAAGATGGCACCTTCACTCTCACACCCACACCCACATTCCAAGCAAAAGGATAGAAACTGGAGGCCTATCAGGCCCGTCATACATTAAGACAGCCCAGAGTTGAACATTTCACTTCCTATCACATGCAGTTAAGCGACTGTAAGAGACACGGCCATGCTTAGCTTGAAGGCTGAACAATGCAATAATCATATTGAACCTCCATGGGAATGTCTACAATGAAAAGCTCTATTGGTATAGATCAATGGGGAGAAAAGACAGTGGAGGGCAAACCACCATCCTTGCTTCAATAAATACCACATTGAAACCTTAGCACAGGGGTTTGGATGAAAACATGATGCATTTTTCTATGATATCTGAGGAACTAAGCAGGGTCAAGCTGGGTGGCACTTGGATGGCATAGTTTTCTCTTGAGAGTTGCTGAACACAGTTACCTTTAAGGAACTATAGAAATGATCCCTGAAAGTATAATCCTTGAACACAGTTACCTTTAAGGAACTATAGAAATGATCCCTGAAAGTATAATCCTTGAACACAGTTACTTTTAAGGAACTATAGAAATGATCCCTGAAAGTATAATCCTTGAACACAGTTACTTTTAAGTAGGAGAAATGACTCCAGATATCTTAAAACGGGCAGTTCTTCATTTGTAATGATACTGGTTGAGAAAAGGGACAACTCATGTTCAGTCTCAGTCTGAATGTCTCTATTCACACATAAAAGAGGCAGGAGGACTGGAGAGATGGCTTAGCAGTTAAGACACTTGCCTGCAAAGCCTAAGGACCCAGGTTCAATTCCCCAGGACCCATGTAAGCCAGATGCACAAGGTGGTGCATGTGTCGAGAGTTTGTTTGCAGAGGCCGTGATGTGCCCATTCTCTCTATCTGCCTCTTTCTCTCTCTCTCTCTCTTTTTTTTTTTTGGTTTTTGAGAGTAGGGTCTCACTCTGGTCCAGGCTGAGGCTATGTAGTCTCAGGGTGGTGCCCATTCTCGGTGATCCTCCTACCTCTGCCTCCCGAGTGCCTCTTTCTCTCTCTCTTTTTATCTCCAATAAATAAGTAAATATATACATATTAAAAAAGACAGGAGAGAGGAGCTAATGAAAGCTTAAAGGTCTTTCTCAGAGCAGATTGCTTCAGCCAGAGCTGAATGCTTGGCGGAATGTAGTGTGCCTATCCAATCGTTCCTCTGGGCTTTTGTAGAAAATGCAATGGCCCATAAGGAGGTCAGAGAGGCCTTGGGGCTAGAGGAGATAGAGAAAATACCAAGGGAAATTTGCAGATGACAAGTTCAAGGGCAAACTGGGTGCAAGTTCAAAGCTGAGGAAATAGCATGGAGAGATGGGGTGGGGGGTGGGCACATGTAAGTCTGAGTTATCTTGCATCATGCTCCTAGAGGCAAAGAGTAACGGGGCTCTAAGCCACTGGTGGCAAAGGCAGAGGGCAATATCCAGAGAGTGACAGCTGGGTCAGAGCCTCCTGGGCCCACTGCTGCCCAGCTGACAAGGCTCCCGGGCTGACTCTTCTGAATTGCACTATGTGAAGCGAACCATCTTCAGGAAGAGATTTCCTAGGGGAATAGCCATGCTTGGGCCCAGCTCCACTTCTGTGAATGTCTGTAAAAGCTCGTGACAGACTTTCTCTCTTCTCATGCTCTCAGGCTTCTGACAAAGACGTGCCATGTCAGTGTTGTCAGGTGCTCTGGTTTAAAATGTGTAAGAGTGCTCATTGCAATTCCAGACCTACTGTAATTAATTTAAGGTGAGGCAAAGTCCAAGGAGATTTTTTTTTTCAGAAAAATATAGCTACAGGCCTGTCTATTGCTCTTCCTGATATGATAACATTATCTAGGTTCTTCCCTGAGTAACAACAAACCAACAGCCTCACTGGACATTCCTGTGGACACAACGCACTGCCCTCATGCTGCCCCTCTTCTTTCTTTTCCAGTGCTTGCCCTCAGATTTGCCCAAGCAGTCTGCAGCCATTTCTACCTACGTGCCTATAAGTGCCATGCTTCCCATGTTGTGATACTTCAACTGGCATTTTTCAGGTTTTTTTTTTTTTTTTGCTTTGTTTTTGAAGTGCTTAGAATTGAACCCAAGGCCTTACATATGGTAGGCAAGTACTCTACCACTGAACTACACCCCCAACTCTCTTTCTTTTTATAGTTTTCAGATAGTGTCTTACTATGTGCCCTAGAATCCTTCTGCCTCAACCTTCTGAATGGCTGGGGCCACAGGTGTGTACCACCAGAACTCACTCACACACATTCTTGCCCACTGCTCAGATTACATGTTAGCTGTTAAGGACATGGCCCTCCGTTATTTCCTATTCTAGTTTTGTTTTTTAAGATTTTATTTTTAATTATTCATTAGTCAGAGAGAGAGAGAGAGGGAGAGAAACAGAGAGAGAGTGAGAATGGGTGTGCCAGTGGCTTACGTGGGACCTGGAGAACCAAACCCAGGTCCTTAGACTTCGCAGGCATGCACCTTAACCGCTAAGCCATCTCTCCAGCCCTCCTTATTCTAGCTTTTGAACAAAGACTTCAGCTACTATGACTGCTTCTTCCTCTGTACAGTGGTGATAATAACAGCATGTGATTAATCTCGGGTTGTCAATTTGATAAGATTTAGAACCTCTGGGCAGAATGTCTGTGAAGGATTTTCTAGATTAGGTTAACTGAGGTGGGAGAGTGCACCCTAACTGTGGGTGGTACCATTCCTTGGGCCCAGGGCAGGACTGCATAAAAAGGAGAGAACCAGCTGAGCACCAGTATTCATCAGTATTCATTGTTCTTGACTTCCTGATGGCTTCCTGCCCTTTGTCTTCCACCCCATGGCTGGACTGTAACTTTGAACTGTAAGCTAAAAATTATCCTTTCTAAACTGGGCGTGGTGGCGCACACCTTTAATCCCAGCACTCAGGAGGCAGAGGTAGAAGGATTGCCATGAAACTACATAGTGAATTCCAGGTCAGTCTGAGCTAGAGTGAGACTCTACCTCAAAAAACAAAAACAAAAACAAACAAAAAAATTATCCTTTCCTTCTTAAGCTCCTGTGTCTGACATTTTGTCACAACAGCAAGAAATGTAACTAATACACAGTGTTATGATAACATGACAATTTATACGTTTATATATGTCATAGGTACTGGAGAGATGGCTTAGTGGGAAAGGTGCTTGCTTGCAAAGCCTAAAGACCCAGGTTTGTTTTCCCAGTACCCACGTAAGCTAGATGCACAAGGTGGCTCATGCATCTGGAGTTTGCTTGCAGTGGCTGGATGCCCTGGCGCACCCATTCTCTCTCTTTGCCTCTTTCTCTCTCAAATAAATATATATGTCATATATTTTATAGATTATTATATTAAATATAATATATTGACAATATATTAAATGACAATATACAGCAAAGGCTTTGGACAGTCCATGGCATATGGTAAACACTCTGTGAATGTCAGCTAATATTCTGATAAGGGTGACTATTATTTCCAAAAGTTCCTTCTAAGAATTTTCTATAAAGTGGGAAATAGTGAGATTAATTTTGTGTGTCTAGTAAACGTATTCTCTTTTGTCCTGGGAGTGCTAACTCTCTTTATTTAGTCTGGAAAGCTGTCATTGTAAGTGACCTTATTGATCTTGGTCCCAGGGCATAGGGATGGACTTTTTTATTTTTTTAAATTTTAAAAAATTTCTCCATACTTTACTTATTTAGAGAGAGAGAGAGAGAGAGAGAAAATGAATGGGTGCACCAGGGCCTGTAGTCATTGCAAACAAATTCCATATGCATATACCACCATGTGCATCTGGCTTACATGGTTCTGGGGAGTTGAACCTGGGTCCTTAGGCTTCACAGGCAAGTACCTTAACCACTAAACCATCTCTCCAGCCCTTTTATATTTTCATTTATTTAAAAAAATTTTATTTGAGAGGGAGAGAGAGAGAGAAAGAGATAGAGAATGGGCATGTCCGAGTCTTCAGCCACTGCAAACAAACTCCGCGCCACCTTGTGCATCTGGCTTATGTAGATTCTGGGGAACCAAATCTGGGTCCTTTGGCTTTGAAGGCAAGCACCTTAACCACTAGAAAATCTCTCCAGCCCTTTAGCCCCCCCCCTTTAAAAATTTATTTATGAGAGAGAAAGAGAAAAAGAGAGAGAGAGAGAATGGGCACATAGGCACACCGGGACCTGTAGCCACTGCAAACACACTCCAGACACACGTGTCCCTTTGTGCACCTGGCTTTACATAGATCCCGAGGCATCGAACGTGGGTCCTTAGGCTTTGCAGACAAGCACCTTAACCACTGAGCCATCTCTCCAGCCCAGGGATGGGCTTTTGCCTGCACCTGGTCAATTGCACTACTTTATCACTCTAGTAACGTCGACTCATCAGAAGTGTGGGTCTGGGATCCAAGGAGAGCTCTCTTATGTATTACATCCCAAACACTGCCTGACGACATAGTTTACTCTGGGGGTTTATCCGTCTCTCATCTTGGGCTGCTCTCTATGAAAAAGCCAATCAGAGTACTTCTTTGGCAGTGTCAGGCAGACGCTGGGGTAAGTGAGTCTGTCTTGCTGCTGGATCTGCTACGCTGAGCTAAGGAAAGCTGTGCAGTAGAGAAAGCACAGAGGGAAAGCCCTGAGCCTGATCTGCGGAACTAAAAGACCTGGGGGGCGGTGGGGGCAGGGAGGAGAGAGGGACAGCGAGAGGCCTCATGGCTGTGAGTCAGAGGGGCTGCAACCCTCTGAGGGCCCTTTCCCGGACTTCCCCATTCTGTTAAACCAAGTCCTTTTTGGTTTTGCTTATGGGGTTTTGAGTTGAGCCCTTGTCATTGTGGAGGACGCATCCTGGCTGCTGAGCCTGTGTCCTTTGTATTGTCCTTGTATTATGTCCTTGTATTGTCCTGTGTCCTTTCCCCACTCCTCCCCTCTGTTGACTTCTTTTCTAGGACAAAGGAGTGACTAGGGTCGCCTCTAAATCTGGGCTGCTAGACTCAATTCAGGCCCTGCCTCTTCTGTCTGGGTTTCAGTTTTCCACTTCCAGTAAAATTTCCTTTGTTGTTGTACTCACCAGCTGTGACCTAAAATTCTCACTTCCTCATTTCTTCCTATGTCTCCTCACCTCCCTACCTCCGCCCCCCAGTCACTTCCTCCAATCTCCCCATTTCTAACTTTGTGGGGATATGTCCAGCTCCAGCTCGGACTTTCCTCTTGGGCTTCTGTTTTGCATCCCTGTGGCCGTACCCTTCCGTCTTTCTTCCCTTCAGGTCTTGGACCACTTGGTTCCTTTTTCACATGGACATTACGTAACAGTTCTCTCGCACCTTGCCAACCCCGTTGTTCTTCAAGTACAGAAGAACAGTTCTGTTACATATCACGCCCCAAAGCACTTCCTGACGGCGTAGTTTACTGTGGCAGTTTATCAATCTCTCAACCATGGGCTGCTCTCTATATCAAGTAAACTGATCGCTCTAGACATGAAAATCACAGCACGTGATCAGTTTCATCTTCCCTGCCCCAGCAGTTCTGTTTCTCACGTATCTCCTAGTTCAAGCCTCAGACAAATCCTTTATCCAGGGCTGTTAAATTTTCCTAGGCATTTAAAGGCAAGACACATCACTGTTTCTTATATTTCAATTCCAATTTAATAAATGCATGAGTGAAGAATACAGACAACCAACATCAGACATTCACTAGGAATGATAATTATGATGAGAACAATTGATGGATGCTGAGGTTAGTGGACAAAGTATAACGAGAAACTGGATTTCTGTGGTCCCAAAGATCCAGCCCCAAGATAATCTATTCCCTACAGAGAAGAGAATGGTAACTTAGCATTGGAAAAACCTAGAGAACATCCTCTTAACCCAGCAATCAAGGCTGACAGCACCACTGTTAATAAACATTAGCATCGGGCCATCACGACACGATGACAGAGAAATGTACAACGGCCTTTCTGCAATTTTCTTGTCAAAAACGTCCGGTCTCAATCCACTCATGAGAAAAAAAATCATCAGATAAATTCAAATTGACCAATACCCTTCAAAAGCTTCATGGTCATGAAGGATAAGGAAAGACTGAAGATGTCTGACAACTTGAAGGAGACTACAGTGAGAAGACAGCAAAAGTATGTGATCCTGGATTGACATGGGGTGCTCGGGGATCAGGAAAGGCCTTGAACTCCAAACCCTAGCTTCGTTTCTAATTTTAACCAAATAATTGAATGAAAAAGACCCAGAAGGATAATTATTAAATCATTATACTTATTTAGGGAGGTACAGAGCCAAGGAAAGGCACCCACGTGGCTAGAGATTCCATGTGGAGGGCCTGGGAAAACCAGGCAAAGAAAGGATAGAAAAAAGTTGAGTTCCTGCCATGTGAGGACCTGGACGGGGAGAAAGAGCCTGTGTGGAGAGTTAGGGATAGGAGGTTTTCCCCTTGGTTCAGCCCTGCTGGGCCTGGGCTGAGTCTAGGCCCAGCAAAGGGAAAACTTCCCAGCAGCTGGAAGTTCCCAAGCACTTAGGCAGCTCAGAGAGCCTGTCCCCCCCTTGCAAAGGTATTTTTAACCTTATGGTGTTGGGTCCTGTCTTCCTGCTCAGGTGAACCAGAGGGACAGCTGATTGGTTAAGGGCTAGGGGCTGTCTCAGGAAGAGGCTAGCCAAGTTCTGGGGTCTAAGCTTGACCAACCACAGTGTAAAGACCTCCCTCCCAAGAGGGGCCCCAGTTGCTTGTGAAAAAACAAGGCCTAGAGAACTAGGAAATAGATAAGAATCAGGTCATCCTTTGATTTCTAGCAAGTGTAGACTTTCCTGCCGTTTTTACTTTCAGGGGCCCAGTCACCCCAACTGCCTACTCTTTCTCAGGATTAGACCTTGGACAAGAAAAGGAAAACAGATAACAATTAGTGAAATTTGGAAAAGCTCTTAGACTTGATAATATTATTGTATTGCTGTTGATTTTCTCATTTAGATCATTGCATTGGTTTACTGTTTGGAGTATAATGTAAGGATTAACGTTTTCTTCTCCCGTGTGTGTGTGTGTGTGTGTGTGTGTGTGTGTGGTATGAGTGCTTGTGTACGTACATCCATGGTCTTGTGTGTGTGGGCACATGTGCATGTATGTATGCCTACATGAGGAGACCAGACTCTGATGTTTGGTCTCACCCTCTATGACTCTCCACCTTGTTTATTGAGACAGGGTCTTTCACTGACCCTGGAGCTCACAATTCTTCTAAACTAGCTAGCCAATGAACTCCATTTCCACCTCCCAAATGCTGGGGTTAGAGGCGCACACACCATGCCAGGCATTTACATAGATTCTAGAGATGTGAACTCAGGTCCGCATGGTTGGATGGACCCTACTTTACCAACCAATCTATTTCCCCAGCCTGAGTGTCAGGATTTTTAAAAATTTTATTTGAAAGAGAGAGAAAGATGCATAGATAGATAGATATGCATATCTATCTATCTATCTATCTATCTATCTATCTATCTATCTATCTATCTATAGAGAGAGAGAGAGAGAAAATGGACATATTAGGGCTTCCAGGCGCTGCAACCGAACTCCAGATACATGCATCACCTTGTGCATTTGGCTTACGTGGGTTCTGGGGAATTGAACCTGGGTGCTTTGGCTTTGCAGGTAAATGCCTTAACTGCTAAGCCATCTCTCCAGCCCAGGACTTTTTAGAAAGTTATGACTCTTCTTAGCCAGGCGTGGTGGCACACGCCTTTAATTCCAGCACTTGGGAGGCAAAGGTAGGAGGATCGCCATGAGTTTGAGGCCACCCTGAGATTACATAGTGAATCCCAGGTCAGCCTGGGCCAGAGTGAGACCCTACCTCGAAAAACAAAAACAAACAAACAAACAAAAAAGTGATGACTCTTCTTAATGTGCAAGATTGAAGAACAGACCTAACCACATGGTGGTAGAGGAGTTAAGTGTCACCTATCAGTAATGGCCCAGGGAGGAGCTTCAGCTTGTCCCACTAGCCTTCTGTCTTAAGTCCTTGCAAAGATTGCAGCTCACCACACTGCCTTGCTAAGGTGTCTGTGATGGGCTGAACTTCCCACAGGAAAGACAAGAAGATCAGAAGGGAACCAGGTGTGGGCTGGGCTTCGTGTCGGAGCCTCTCAGCCCCATCTCTGCTCTGCTCCTTCCTTTGATGGGCTGTGTGCAAAGGCCCTTGAATCTCTCCCTTCCTGCTCTGGACTAAAAAATACCTGTGGGAACCCGCAGTGCACTTAATCCAAGCTTAGGTAAGAAGGGCCAGGGGTTGACTACTTCCCTGTTATCCTCTTACAGGCACTTCAGAGAGGGTTTTTATCAGCACCTCAGGGGTCCTGGCAGAAAGAAGAACCAGGTGCCCATGGCAATACGAGCTCAGTGATACACCCTTGTGCTATTTTCTCTTCCCGCCTTGTTTCCCTCACCTTATCCTGCGCTAATGCTCCTGGAATCACATTCATGATAAAATGACTTGCTTGACTTTTTAATGGAACTCAGGCTAAGATACCTTCAGGATAACAAAGACAATGCAGGTCAGAACAATACTTTGAGAACCATTAAACAGACTTGAGGTTCGTGTAGAGAAATCTAAAGAGTCTGTGGAGAAGAGCTCCATCACTGATCCCTGTGCTGTCTGTTTCTGTTACTCCTTTTCCATAATCATAGCAAAATACATCAGAATATCAATATGGAGAAGAAAGATTTATTTTGGTTCACCGATTAGAGATTCTGGTCCATGGTCAGTGTCCCTGTCCTGGTCCCTTTTTAGGCCTGTGGGGAGGTGGCACATCATGGTGGGAGCTCATAGTTAATCAACACTGGTCACCTCATAGCCAATGAGCAAATGAAAGGAAGAAGAAAGATCCAGAGTCATATCAGCCCCTTCAAGGGTGTGACCCCAATCATCCAGAGACATTCCAGTAGGACCTCGTGCTTAAAGCTTCCACCAGATCCAACTATAGCACTTGTGCCCCTTTGCCCTATTTTATTTTACTTTAAAAAATTATTTTATTTATTTATTTATTTGAAAGAGAGAGAGCGAGAGAATGAATATGCCGGGGCCTCCAGCCACTGCAAATCAACTCCAGATGCATGCACCCCCTTGTGCATCTGGCTTATGTGGGTCCTGGTGAGTCCAGAACCTGGGTCCTTAGGCTTCACAGGTGTTGCAATCAGGTTCGCATTGCTGGCGGAAAACATCCAACCAAGAGCAGCTTGTGGGAAAAAGGGTTTATTTTGGCTTACAGACTTGAGGGGACGCTCCATGATGGCAGAGGAAACCAATGGCATGAGCAGAGGTGGGCATCACCTCCTTGCCAACATAAGGTGGACAATAGCAACAGTGCCAAACACTGGCATGGGGACACTGGCTATAATACTCATAAGCCCGCCCCCAACAAGATACTGCCACCAGGAGGTGTTAATTCCCAAATCTCCATCAGCTGGGAACCTAGCATTCAGAACACCTAAGTTTATGGGGGACACCTGAATCAAACCACCATAGCAGGCAGGTGCCTTAAGCACTACGCCTTCTCTCCAGCCCTTATTTTACTTTTTAAATTTAAGACAGGGTCTCATGTAGCTCCGGCTGATCCCAAGCCCTTAATGTTCTTGTCTTCAGCTCCCTGGGCTGAGATTATGCATATGTGCCACCCCACCTGGCTCTTTCTTCTCTCTCTCTTTCTCTGTGTGTGTGTCCATCCATGTATGTGTAGGTGCATGGGTACATGTGTGCAGATGCATGTGGAGGCCAGAGTACAACCTTGGGTGTTGTCTACTTCTCTGAGACAGTTTCTCATTGGCTTGGAACTGGCCAGGCAGGGCAGACCGAAAGGCCAGTGAACTGCAAGGATCGGTCTGACCCCCTCGGCTCTGGGATTATAAGTGCACCCATCAAACCCGGCTGCTGCTTATTTTTTTTCCATTATCACATGGGTTCTGAGAGTCCAAACCAGGAGGCTTTCATACTTGCATGGCAAGCAAATTACGAATTTCCTCTTTTTTGTAACGGAAGGCAAAATGGCTAGACTCGTATCAGCTGGCTTTCTTTTTTGACCTGCCTGACATTACTCTTCAACTTCCCTTGGCGTTCCTTCTCCTTCGACGGCTCCATTGGCAGTGAACAGCTCATCTTCATTTGCCCCTCGGCTGAAGCCAAACGCAAACAGTGCAGCTTCAACAGTTTTTCTGCTCTGTTGAAACACACTCCCACTGGCCGGCGCTGGTGTCTTTTACCCTCCCAACTCTCCTCCAGCAGTGTCTGTCTGCTTCTGCTTCCAGTGAGGTGTCCCCACCCTTCACCCTGATCAGCTGAGCTGACCTGCTGCAGAGTATCCTGCCTGCATCCCACACCTGGCAACCTTCCTCCCGGGCACTATCACCGTGCACTTCCCTTCACATTGGCCACTCATGCACACCTGCTTTTGAGAACAGAGCAGCCATGCTGTGGAGCATGAAGGGAAAGGACGGATGAGGTGGCCCTGTTCAAGACTACAAGAATCCATTCACGCATCTGACAAACATTCATCGTGAATCACATAGGAGCAGATATTGTTCTAGGCCCTGGGTGCACAGCAGTGAATTAAATGAACCCAAACTCCCTGTCCATGCCAGGGAATGAAAATGAGTTCTGGAAGCAGGACCTAAGTGCTACATGTCTTTACTTCTAAAATACAAGTTGGGCATCCCTATGCTGGAAATATCAAATTCAAAATGCTGCAGAGTCTGAAAGTCTCTGAGCACTGATACAATGCCACAAATGGAAAACCCTACACCTGACCTCATCACGGTCAAAATGCAAGGACACAACGTTGTGCAGAATTACCTGCAGGCTGTGTATAAAGTATACATGGATTGCAAATAAATTTCATGTTTAGTATTGGGATATCTATCTATAGAGATAGATATATAGATCTGTTGCAGTCAGGTTCACATTGCTGCCAGAAAACACTTGACCAAGAACAACTTGTGGGGGAAAAGGGGTTTATTTCAGCTTACCGACTTGAGGGGAAGCTCCATATGATGGCAAGGGAAAACAATGGCATGAGCAGAGGGTGGACCTCACCCCCTGGCAAACGTCAGGTGGACAACAGCCACAGGAGAATGTGCCAAACACTGGCAAGGGGAAACTGGCTATAAGACGCATAAGCCCCACCTCCAGGAGGTATTAATTCCCAAATCTCCATCAGCTGGGAACCTAGCATTCAGAACACCTAAGTTTATGGGGGACACCTGATTCAAACCACCTCACTATCCAAATCGAAAACAATTTTAAATCCACAACACTTCTTGCCTCAAGCATTTTTAAAAAAGGGATATTTAGCCTACAGTTCTTTTCTCATTGTGAATTCCTTTCCACTGTATCTTGTTTCCCTAATAAGGCAAGCATATCCCCCATGCTATACCTTATGGATAACCTTTCAGATTACTATCTGGCTCAAGATTAAAAATTACCTTTGAGGTCCAGATGTATGCCTGTAATCCCAGTGTTTAGGAGGCTGAGGCAGGAGAATTTCCATGAGTTCAAGGTCAGCCTTGGCTACAGAGCAAGACCCTGTCTCCAAAACAACCACCAAAAATAAATGAATATATAAAATTGAAACAATAAACAAATGAAGAAAACAAAAATTATCCTTGACTCACTTCCCCTAGCCACTCCACTGCTTTTTCTCCCAAAGAGCTCCTTGGAGATTGGGGTGGTTAATCGCAATTGTCAACATCTCTGGGTTGGAATGACCTAAGGGATACATCTCTGGGCATGTCTGTGAGGCTTTCCAGAAAGATCTGAGGAGGGATGTGATTCCCTAAGTGTGGCTAGCACCATCCCTTGGGTTGGGTTGCTGGAGGAATGAAAAACAGAAAGTGAGGGCTGGAGAGATGGCTTAGAGGTTAAGGCGTTTGCCTGCAAAGCCAAAGGACCTCTGTTCAATTCCCCAGGACCCATGTAAGCCATATGCACAAGGTGGCGCATGAGTCTGGAGTTCATTTGCAGTGGCTGGAAGTCGTGGCACGCCCATTCTCTGTCTCTCTTTCCCTCTCTCAAATAATAATAATAATAATAAAATAATAATAATAAAGAGCCGGGTGTAGTGGTATATGCCTTTAATCCCAGCACTCAGGAGGCAGAGGTAGGAGAATCACCATGAGTTCGAGGCCACCCTGAGACTACATAGTGAATTCCAGGTCATCTTGGGCTAGAGTGAGACCCTACCTCGAAAAAAAAAAAAGAGGGGCCTTGGGGATTTAGTTCGGTGAATGAGCTCAGTAAGCGCAAGGTCCTGGGTTCAGTCCTCAGCACCGAAAATAAATAAATAAATAAATAAATAAATAAATAAATAAATAAATAAATAAAAGAAAAAAAAAAAAAAAAAAAGAAAGAAAAAGAAAAACAGAAAATGAGCTGACTACCTGGACTCATCTCTCCCTACTTCCTTACTGCGGACTCCATGTGACCAGCTGCTTTAGCTTCTGCCACCACATCTTCCCTGCTAGATGCGGATGTCCTCAGATTGTTAGCCAAAATGAACTAGCTTCCTTCTTCTTCCAGGAGTTGCTTTTGTCAGGGATTTTGTCACAGTAACGAAGAAAGTCACTAACACAGGTAGTTCTGGTTTTTAGGTTTAGATCGTCAAGGGATGCTAAGCCTCCTTTCTTGTGTCAGCTGGGACATGCAGCCTGACGGGAAGGACCATGTTTGCACCTGGAGCTGTGGAATTTACCATTGACAACCCGTTGCGCTGGGATTTTTGAAGAAACCAGCACATTGCTCAGATCTGCCATTTGATATTTATTATGACAGAAAAAAAAAACCTGTGTGACACATTTATAACTTTAAAACTACTATTGTCATTAGTAAAGGTCCAGATTTTGTTTGGCATGTACATAGTGTAGTGTGTATGGTGTATGCACATGTATGTGCTGATGTCATAACTTCATGTGCTTGTGAGGGAGCCAGAGAACATAAGGCATCACCCTCCATCACTCACCTGCCTGTTTTCCCTTGACATGGAGTCTCTTGCTGATGCTAGACCTTGCCGTTTTTTGCAAGCCCAGCGACACTCTGGTCTTTGCTCCCCATATGTGGCCACACTCAGCTGTTTTTGTGGGTGCTGGGAAATCAAACCCAGGACCTCAGGAGTCACACTTAACCACTAAGCCTTCTCTTCAGTCCTCGGTGCAATTATTAGAGTGCTGATATCTGTGCGGGAGCCATTCAATTTCATAAGTGAACCCAAATGAGATAGAATCTTCCTTTCTTCCCTTCATTCCTTGCAGAGCAACGGGAAGTGACCAAGCACGCTTTCCACTCTGCTCACACTCTAGGAAATTACCATTGTTGTTTTTGAAGATCAAGGCATTTATGCTGGAGGATTTGGGTAGAATGCTATCCAACTTTCCTGTTTTCTAACAAAACTTGGGGCAAGTCTCTCCATTTTTTTTTTTTTTTTTGAGTCAGTGTCTTGCTATGTATTCGTGGCTGGACTCAAATTCACTGTATAGACCAGGCCTCGAACTTGTGGTGACTCTCTTTTCTCTTGCTTCTGCTTCCAGAGTGCTGAAACTCTAGGCATGAACTACCACACCCAGCTTCCATTACTTCATCCACTTGAAAGGTGCAGAACTGGCCTGTCCTTACAGAGGCTCTTTGTGCCTCCTTTTCTCTGTCTCTATGGCATACATGCCAACTCTACAAGCTGATTTGAAGGGTGTAAGCATTCTTCCACTTGGGAGATATAGTGCTTGAAAAATTTCCCACTAGAAATCATTTCCTTCAGATTAAGTATTAACCAGTTTTTTTTCTTCTTCTTCTCCTTCTCCTTCTTCTATTTCTTTTCAGTGCTTGAATCCAGGGCCTTGAATGCTAAACTATACGCTCAGCCCCCAGCTTTTCATGGCTTCTACTAAAATGAAAATATCCTTTATTTGTTGAAATTTGAATTTATTATTTCATTTTAAATTCGCTTACAATGAAAATATACTAAAATGAAAATATACTTTAAAATGGGGGAAAAATGCTTTTCTGGAAGGAGATGGCACTTTACACAATGGGTGATTCTTGTCGCGTCGGCCTTCTCTCTGTGTGAACACCCTGCGCAGGATGAACCCACATCGCTCTCTTGTAAGGAGGGAGGCAGAGAGCCTTTGAAGACAGAGGTATAGGCAGTGACACCAGAAGCGACAGTCCCAAGGACCAGCAAGGGTCTGGCTGACCTGCTGTGACTGCTGAGGGTGTCCCTATGCTGTCCTTGGTAGGACATGGAAAGACCCACCAGGGTTGTCTTTTCTGTCCGGGGCACTTTTCTCTTCTTGCCGTGAGGACAAGGTTATGCCTTCTCGGGAGCGGGAGCGAGCCCCTTGGCTGATGTTGCTGTTTTTGGAGCGGTACTCCTGGAACTTTCTTCCTGCTCTGAGCTGGGCGTCCTAGGTGGGTGCCCATGGGGTTGGGGGGACACGGTGACGGTGTGGCTCACTCGGGACTGAGTTGACTTTGGCTCGCTCCTAAAGCGGTGAAGAAGAGCCCGCAGACAACGTCAAACGAGATCCATGTGCTGGAGCGAGGAAAGGCTCCCCAGTGCCTCCCCTTATCTGACTTACGCAGGCTTTCCCAGAGCCCTGTGCTTTTGCCCACCTGCAGAAAAAATAAAAAGGTCTCTGATGGCGCAAGTCAGAAAATAATCTATAGTAGCATACGAGGCGATGACTTTATTACCCAAGGAAGCTCCTCCGTGTCTCAGACCTTCTGTCTGAGTTTACAACCTTGAAATTTTGCATTGCATCAGCCCTGGGACACGTCTTCCTTTATCTATACTTCTGGGCTAGTTTCTATGTGCTGTGGGTCAGGGATGACAGCCCTTAGCAAGTGCCCAAACTTGTAGGGGGTGGAGTGCCAGTTCTGTCACTAATAGCAGTCCATTTCGGTGATGACTTGACTGGACAGAAGGGAAGAGCAGAGTATGTGTCCATCGTTTGGGGTGGAAGCCTTTCATACACTCCCCACTCCCAAGAGAGGAAGGGCTCCACGCCATCTCTTTTACAACACATTTTTTTAGTGTTAATGGAAAAGACAACCAAACAATATACCATATAGACTACGTTGTGCTTAAACTAGTTTCTAATTACGATGAAGTGTACTGAAGGTGCTAGTGAGCAGATCTAGAATTTATTCTTTTTAATGTTGTGTATCACCATTGTAAATGCCTGAATGCAATGTTTCAGGAATACAGATTACCTTTGCAGCTGTTATTTTCATTGTTGCTTTCCTTTTATTGTTGATACATTTTATTTTATTCTTTTTAATGCCTGTAGCAGTCTGAGCAAATACCGTCTGTACTTGGAGGGAAGAGAATTGATGACAGTTTTTCATCCTTCTAACTCTCCCTCCCCTGTCTTTTTTTTTTGTGGTTGTGGGCAGATTCTTTCAATACCTTGCTTTGCTTGTGCAGTATTTTGCAGCTTGAAAGTAAAAGCTTTCTCTGTTATAGCTGAACATGCAGGTTTGCTGAGTACAGAATGCGAGTTCTTGGGATATAAGTGAGTTCAATTGTGTCACTTTGGTTCAGTAGTACTGAGTTTTTGGCATGTGTTAACAACACTTGAGAAGGACTCATGGTATTTTCCTGGTATTATGAGATCATTCAGTAGGCAAGGTTGGGTTCCAAGGATATGCATTAGCTTAGTTCTGAGAACCAGCTCTGAGGGCAGACCACTGTCTTGGAGCAGGGCTTCTCCCCTCAGTATTGTTGCCATTTTGGTCAGATCAACATTGGCGGATGTTCTCTACATAATGGAACATTTAGCACCACCTCTGGCCTCTGCTCAGTAGATGCTAGCAGATACTCCTTTTAGTTGTGACAATCAAAGATGTACCAGACTGGAAAATGTCTGCTGCTCTAGTAGATTAAAAAAAAAAAAAAACAACCTTTGAATATTTGTTCTTCCGAATTCAAATGTCCTGGGCACCTGAACATTCTTGTGAGTGATGGATCTGTGCACAGTTCTCATCTCAAATGAAGTGTCCTTAGGACTCTGTGTGATGAAATGAGTATTTTGTAATACATGGTTCAAACTATTTCCAATAGTGGACAATTTTTGTCAAGAACAGATTTTTTTTTCTTTAATCTTGTATGTGATGTGCCTGGTTGTGTGTGGGCACATATGTTTGTGCATGTGTGTGCAGGCCAGAGCCTGACTTTGGATGTCTTGTTCTCTTGACTTCATTTACTGATGCATGTTACCTTGGCTGAATCCGGAGCTCACAGATTTAGCCAGCTTGCCCCAGAGATCCTCTGTTGCCATCTCCCACGTGCTGGGATTACAAGTGGGTGCCACTCCCACCCATCATTTATGGGTCTCGGGGGTCTGAACTCAGGTCCTCATGCTTGTGCAGTAAGTATCTACTGAAAAAATTACTAAGATCAGTTGCTACATGTACAACTCATGATATACTTATTTCTACATTGGCTGGAAAATTCAGAAACTCTAGTCACATCTGTTCACATTCTGATGAGGTAGGAATCAGATGAACCCCATGTGCTCCCTGGTGCTGAGTCCCCTGTGGAAGGACTCACTCACTCTCTACAGGCCCTGGATTTCCTATTCTTTATTCTGTGTGTGTGTGAGAGAGAGAGAGAGAAAAGAGAGAGAGAGAGAGAGAGAGAGAGAGAGAGAGAGAATGGGCATGCCAGGACCTCTAGCCACTGGAAATGAACTCCAGACCCATGCATCATCTTGTGCATCTGGCTTATATGGGTCCTGGGGAATCAAACCTGGGTCCTTTGGCTTTGCAGGCAAGTATGTTAACCACTAAGCAATCTCTTCAGCCCTTTCTATTCTTGTTTTAAAGTTTTAACAACCATTAGCTGAGGCAGAGCAGTCTACATGGAGTAATTCTATGGGAATTTTGATGCCAACTATTGAATGTATGCAAAGATTTGAGAACTATCTTATGACCCAATTATATCACTCCTGTGTATATGTGCTAAGAACTGTACATTATGCTTCAGAAATACTTGCTCAGCCATGTTTATTGTTGCTCTATTCACAATAGATAGCAAATGGAATCAGCCTAGATGCCCATCAACTGATGAATGGATCATGAAGATGATCCATGCACACAATGGAGTTTTCCTTAGCTGTAAGGAAGACTGAAATTGTGAAATGTGCAGGAAACTGGATGGACCTAGAAAAGATTGTACTGGGTGAAGTAACCCAGGCTCAGAACCACAAATGCCACATGTTCTCTCTCATATGTAGGCAATAGCTGTGAAAGTCTAGATTAGTGAGTTTAAGTCAGAGTGACTGTCTGTGGAGGTCAGGAAGCTGGGAAAAGGCCATGAGGGGGAAGTTTTTGCAGGTACTTAGAACACATGTGACATGAAGATTTAAGCAGGGATAAGGATACAGCAGGGGAAAGAGAGAGAAAAGGGGGTGGGGGAATGAACCTAAACTGAGAAGGTAAGAATAAGCCATATGGAAACCTACTACTTGGTAAGATAAAGTATAAATTGAAAGAAGATACCTGAATGAAAGTTCTTTACATGGGTGGATAAAGCTATTCCTAGAAGCTATAGATTATTAATCAAAGCTTACAGGTTATCATCATTGCCTGTGGTTGCCCATCAAAACTAGATGGTAATCCCTGTTATTGAAGACACCATACACTTTGGCTTCAGGATGTAGATAAACCAAAGTGTAGCTGAGCTTGAAGCTTCTTGCCTGCTAATTAGCTTTTTTTAGCTGCTGGGGGAGAAAAGTCATCAACAGTCCTACCCACCTTGGACCCTGTGTGCTCCACAAGTGATCTGCCAGGCGAAATGTCCCCACTGGTGCAATTGTGGCATGAATGTTATGTGAATAACTAACCACTTTCTGGTTGGATTTGAGGCTTGCTCCACTGGAGGGCATTTGTGCTTGGTACTACTAACCTGGTTAAAATGCCTGGAACTAGGGACATAGGACCTTGCGGGTTTACTTATGGCTGTACTAAATGGATAGTATGTCAAACTACCTTCTAAATATCTATGCTTGTTCCCATAGGTCAGCACTGCTCTGTGCCTTGATCACAGAATGTTTCTTTCTGCAACTAGTGAAAGTTAATGCAATGATGCACAGCTGGCAAACTTGCCCCGAAAAATAAGTGACAATTGTGTTCTCATCCCTAAACAGGACATCTAAACTACTCCCTCCAGCTGCTCAAGGAACCTCATGGAAGAGGGAGCAGAAAGAATTTAAGAGCAAGAGGATAGGCAGGAGGGCTATGGACTTCTGTGTTCTGGCTACAACATGGTCATCACACTCATGATCTCACAGTGGCCCAGCCATGACCCCAACACATACAAATAAATACATAAAAATTAAAAACACAAAACACCTCTGAAAACAAGGTGTCTGCAAGGAAATTGCTAGAAGGCTAGGAGACACAGATGATAAGGGAAGCAGAGTTATGAAGTCAAGTGTCAGTGGATGCTAATGAATTAAGGCTAACCACATGATTTCCCGAAGCCTCAGTTTACTTGTAAAGTGAAAATAATAGATCTAATTTTAAAATGTGGTAGGGTTAAAATGAGATCGCTTTGAGTGCCAAGTGCAAGGTTTGGCACTAGATGGTAGCTCCATTAATATGAGTCTCTGCTGTGAAAGAGATAGAATCTCAACAGGGTGATAAATGTATTCAGTTATGGCAATAGAACCTGATGTATTAGCTCAATCAGATTAGACCTCCACCTTATGCCTTAATTTAACCTTAATCACCCCTTCAAAAGCCTTGTCTCTAGTATAGCCATTTTAATAGTACATATAGGATTTAACAGTGGTCAACAATGCTTAACTCCTGCCCCTGTGACCAAGGGAAAATGGGTCCCTCTAATCTGTTTCAGAGACACTGATGAACTGAACAACTGTCCCTTCTTTCCTCCCTTCCTTCCTTCCTTCCTTCCTTCCTTCCTTCCTTCCTTCCTTCCTTCCACTCTCTCTTCTATTTGGGTCAAATTAATTTTATTACATTCTATTCCATGGCAAATTGCTACCAGTACAATAAATATCCTATTCAAAATACATATTTGTTTTGGTTTTGGTTTTGGTTTTGCTTTGTTTTGTTTTGTTTTTTCAAGGTAGGGTCTCACTCTAGCTCAGGCTGACCTGTTGTTCACTATGTAGTCTCACGGTGGCCCTGAACTCATGGCGCTCCTCCTACCTCTGCCTCCCGAGTGCTGGGATTAAAGGCATGTGCCACCATCCCGGCTCTCACAATATTTTTAAATGTGCATACTGAACAAGATATCAGTTAATAATTGGAAATGAGCAGTTAGAAGTCTGCTGAAACTCCTACTCTGTGGCTAGCTGAAATTGTCTGTCATGTAGCACCCAGATGTAAGAAGCCTCATGCTAGATGGCAGGGTGTGAAGCTGCCAGATGATGGTTTAGCTGAAGGAAGATGGGAGGCTCAAGAGTGCACAAGAAAGATGCTGCTGGCAGGGGAGATAGTGGAGGACTGAAACATGCAACTTACATGCTTCTAGATGAAGTGGATTTCACATAATGCCTAATGGAGATTTGGGAATTAATGCCTCCGGGAGGCAGTATATTGTTGAGGGCAGGCTTATGAGTATTATAGCCAATGTTTGGCACACTTCCCTGTTGCTATTGTATACCTTATGATGGCCAGGGGGTGATGTCCATCCTCTGCTCATGCCATAGTTTTCCCCTGCCATCATGGAGCTTCCCCTCGATCCTATAAACCAAAATGAAACCTATTTTTCCCAAAAGCTGCTCTTGGTCAGGTGATTTCTGTCAGCAATTCAAACCTGATTGCAACATTTAATGTTGGTACCAAGAGTGGGGTTTCTGCTAGACACCTGACTGTGTGGCTTTGGCCTTTTGCAGCTGATTTTACCCATTCATCCATTGAATAACAACTAGGACTACATGAAATTAAAATGTTTCTGCACAGCAAAGGAAACAATTGGCAAAGTGAACAGATAGCTTACAGGATAGGAGAAAATCTTTGCCAGCTATATTTCACTCAGAGGGATAATATCCAGAATTGTTATAAGAACTGCAAAAATTAGTCACACATGCAAAGAAAACAGCCACTCATCAAATGAGCGAATGAACAGACAGTTCTCAAAAGAAGAAACAAAAGTGGCCAATAAGTATTTTTTCAAGTGTTCAATATCCCTAGCCATCAAGGAAATGCAAATTAAAACCACTTTAAGATTCTATCTCATGCCAGTCACAACAAATATCATCAAGAAAACTGATGCAGGTGCTAGTGAGGCTGTGGGGAAAGAGGAACACTTATGCTCTGCTGGTGGGAGTGCAAGGTAGTAAAGCCTTTATGGAAATCAGTATGAAGGTTTCTCAAAAATAATGAGAAATAGAAGTGTCATATGATCTAACTATGCCACTCCTGGGCATTTACCCAAAGGATGCCATATCCTACCACACAGATACTTACACATCCATGTTTATTGCTGCTATATTCACAATAGCAAGGAAATGGAACCCAACTCGATGCCCATCAACAGATGAGTGGCTAATGTACATGTGGTACAGATACACAGTGGAATTTTTACTCAGCAATAAAGAGGAATCAAGTTTACAGGAAAAATGAATGGCTCTGGAAAGAATTATAAGTGGGGTCATCCAAACTCAGAAAAATAACCCCCAAACCATGTGTTCTCTCTCATATGCAGACGTTAGCTTGTAATAGTTCTATACCTCTATACAAATGGGGGAAAACTTGAGAAAGTCTAAAAAGCTAGGCAGGTGAGATGCTGAGGAAGAGGACAGGAGCAAAAGGACACATGTGCCATGAAAGCAACAAGAGGAAGGGGTAGAATACAGGGGTCAGGGTAATGAAGCAGATGAGTGGGGAAGAGAGTCAATTAAAACAAATGATGTTTGAAAATGCCATGATGATGCCTCATACTTTATATGATAATTAAAAAACATTCTGTGGGTTGGAGAGATGTCCTAGCAGTTAAGGCACTTGCCTGTGAAGCCTAAGGACCCATGTTCAACTCTCCAGATCTCACGTAAGCCAGACACACAATGGTGAGGTAAGTGCAAGGTCGCATGTGCCCACTAGGTGGTGCAAGCACCTGCGTTCGATTTCATTGGCTGAGGCCCTGGCATGCCAATTCTCTCTCTCCCTCTCTCTCTCTTAAAAATATTGTGTTTGGCCATAACTATGCTTCTCTTGGAAAGTCTCATGATTAATTTCTAAATGACCCTTCCTGTCTTTCTGTGTGGGTGTGTATACATGCGCTCATGAACTGTGGTGTGCATATATATCATGCATGCACATATGTGTGCAGGTGCACATATCCCATGCATATGGGTGTGGAGGGCATAGTAGAATGCTGGTGTCTTCCTCCATTGCTCTTTCACCGTGTTTTCTTGACAGAGAATCTCTTTCTGAACGGGGAGCTGCCATTTCTTGGTCAATCTGACTGAACAGTGAGCCCCAGTGGTTCTCCTGTCTCTGCCACTGCTCCTGCTCCTTCAGAACTGGTGTTACAGGCATGCATGGCCAAGCCTGACTTTTTACACGGGTGCAGGGGATTGAACACCAGTTCTCATGCTTGCACAGCAAACGTTATTACCTGCTGATGACCCATCTTCCCTGGTTTTAATTTCTTTGGCAGAATCAAACCCATTCCATCTTATTGGCTGTCAGACTATATCCTCTTTCCCATGCAGATCACCTATCCTCACAAAACCTTCCTTCCTGCCTAGAGACCTCCATCTTGCCACTCCCAAAGGAACAGTGTGTTTTCCAGGCCCGAGGTATGGGCCGTCATTCTGGGAAGAGCAGGATTTCATTTTGCTGGTCTTTTGCACTGCATTACTGTTTCACAAATTCCACATCTTCCTCTCCCTTGGCTTCTTCTCTCATTTTGGTAACAGAGATAAACAAATTTCCTACAGATAATATAACATTTAGTTGCCGTAAAAATACCTTAGTTTTTGCCAACACATTTGATAGTTCAGCAGGGAATAGAATTGCTCATAGGTAAATTTTCAACTGATTTTTTTTTTTCCCAGTCCAGTCTTGATCAAAAAAACTTTCTGTTCATGCCACTACCATCCCATAAAATGTCAGCACCATGTAACAGTAGATAGTTCAGTCAAGTTAATGAGTATCTCTTCAGACTAGACAGTCAGTGGATGATAACCAGACACCAGATCAAAAACACAGACATCCTCAGTGGAGATTGGAACCAGTGTGAAGGTCTCAACATTTGTTGCCAGATTCAGCTGAGCAGCTGGCATTTGTAATGAGACTCCCTTCATCCTGTTCTTTTCTTTCTCCATTTAGTCTTCTTCATTCCTTTCTGAAGCAATCCCTTGGCTTTTTCATTCTCTTCCTCAGTACAAGTTTTCCCTAGTCTGTAGAGAGCATGCAGGCATATCTTTTCATCTGTTCGTTTGGCGGCAGACTTCATCCTTTTAATTTTGTAGTCTTTGTTGATACTTCCAAAGTGACTGACCCATGTCCATTTTTATGGAAACATCACCCTAGGGTTCCAGTGAATAAAGAGGGAAATAAATACACAGGAAACATTCAGATTTGTACTTTACGATACAATCCTACTATGCGGGGGTGAATATCATTTTCCTCAAGACATTTCACTGTGATGGCCTATTTTTTTTTTTCAACACCAATGATAACTATGAGAGATCATATGTTGCTCTGTCTTTTGTATTTGAGCTGACTACTTTATGGAGGGTTTTATTATGTTCTCCTTATGTTTGCTGTTCTAAAATTTCCATATTCATGTCTAGGACTAGATATTTTAAAATTAATGAACTTGGGCCATGGAGATGTCTCAGTGGGTAAGGGTGCTTGCTGTGTACATATGAGGAGCAGAGTACAGTTCCTGGTACCTACATAAAAAACCTGAGCATGGCCACACACTCCTGTAACCCCAGTCTCAAGCAAGGCAGAGACATGAGGATCACTTGGGCTTACTGGTTAGCCAGTCTAACTAAAAACGTGGTGAGCTCCAGGTTCAATGAGGGACTCTGTCTCAGAGAAATAAGAGAAAGGCAAGAGAGGAGGACACTTGATATTCTCCTCCACGTGTGTGTGTGTCCATGCACACACATCTGCATACACACATGTGTATACCATACACACGTGCACACAGGAATGCGCGTGCCCCCCCCCAAATAAAATTAGTGAACTGGCCCTTTAGGGCATCCTTTAGTCTGGAGAACTGAGATCTTTTGTTCTTGATATTTCCATCATCTTTGCTAATTTTATTTTCTTCATTATCTTTGCCTGTAGCAGTTTGATTTGTTGAATAATAGACTTGCTAAATTGGTCTTGTCTCTTAATTCTTTAAAAAATATTTTTATTGTGGGGTGGAGCAATTAAGGCACTTACTTGAGAAGCCTGAGAACTCACGTTTGAAGCTCCAGGTCCTACGTAGCCAGATGCACAGTGACGCAAGTGCGCAATGTTGCACAAGGGGGTGCACGTGTCTGGAGATTGTTCACAGTGCCTGAAGGCCCTAGCATGCCCTTCATTTTCTCTCTATGCCTCTTTCTCTCTCAAAATAAATAATAAATAAATTGAAAATATTTTTATTTATTTATAAGTAGAGACAGAGATGAGAGAAAGGGGAGATGGGGGAGAGAGAGACACACACACAAAGAGAAAATGGGCATGTCAGGGCCTTCAGATGCATACACCACTGTGCACCTGGTTTTACTTGGGTCCTGGGGAGTAGAACCTGGGTCGTTAGGCTTTGCAGGCAAGCACCTTGACCACTGAGCTATCCCTTCAGCCCCTCTTTTGTTTTTGAGGCAGGGTGGCATCAAATTCCCGATCCTCCTGCCTCAGTTTATCCCTAGTGCTGAAATTATAGACCTGTATAATTACATCCAGCCTTACATTGTCTCTTATCTTTTATTGTATTCTCTCCATCTCTCTTTTTTAAAAAAATTTCATTCTTTTTATATTAGTAACTATTAATTTTTTGTGCATAGGTGTGTGTTTGTCCCTGTCTTTTCTGTGCCTGTGTCAGGTCTGTGTGTACGTGTACGTGTGTGTGTGTGTGTGTGTGTGTGTGTGTGTGTGTGTGTGTGCATGTAGAGGCCAGAGGTTGAATGCAGGCATCTTTTTCAATCACTCCCCACTTTATTGATTAAGAAAGATTGTCTCAATGAATTCAGAGCTAATCGATTTTACTAGTCTAGCTAGCCAGCTTGCCAAGCACTGGGATTATAGGCACACACCACCCGTTCTGGATAGTTATTGTGTTACTTGTAATGGTGACAGGTCCTCAAAGGGCCCGTGGACAAAAAAATAAAAATAAAAATAAATCTGAGTGATTTCTTTAAGGGACTCATGCTGGGTTCTATTGCTGTTATGTTGACAAGTGGTGGAGTTCTTACTACCCTTTATCTTTACTGGATGTCGTTTGATGGTGTATACCAGAAGCTACGTCTTTTTAGATACTCAAATTTGCACAGATATGTATGTGAATTTACACACACAAATTTGTCAAGGTGGACTTAGGACTCCAGTGATTCCTTGATTCTGTTTTAAAAAATAAAATGAAATTCTGGTTCATTCCAGTGACAAAACATTTCCTAGCCTCCACTTTCATTTACTGCCTTCTACCTTGGAAATTGAATCATGCTTCAGAAAAACACCAACCTGTTCAACTCCTTTTAGCGTTTATTGCAGGAATCCTAGAACCTGTCTAGCACCATTGCATTTCTAGCTTGTGAGGTGAACTTCCTTCTTGCCTGTTTGAGTGGCCTCTTCCTGCCTCCTAGGCTTTCCCTTGGTCATGTCTTCTCCTTCTTTTGGTCCCAGTAGATCCTTCTGAGTAGATGTGTGGCTCCTGTACTTCCCTGGAGTCATCTTCTGCTGGTCTGCTTGCACCAGAGGAGCTTTCAATATAGATAATACAGACTCATGCCAAGCAAACAGACAAACAAACACCCCACCAAACACCACCACCACCCTCAGACTTTCTTTTTACTGTTTACTTGCTGTTATGTTGTATTAAAAATGTTTTTTTTTTTTGGAGAGAGTCAGTGAGAGAGAGAGAGAGAGGGACAGAGAGAGAATGGGTGTGCCAACAGCCTCTCAGCCGCTGTGAATGAACTCCAGATGTGTGCGCCCCCTTGTGGGCAAGCGCGGCATTGCAGCCTTGCATCACTTTGCATCTGGCTAAATGCAGGACCTGGAGAATTGAAAGGGCATTCTTAGGCTTAGGAGGCAGGCACCTTAACCCCTAAGCCATCTCTCCAGCCTTTATTTTTATTAATTCTGTTATTATTAATTTAATTTATTATATTATTAATTATTATATCATTATTATTTTTAATTTTTATTAATTATGTGCTCTATTGTATGAACAAATTGCTTGCTGGTCCCATTTCCCTCATGTTATTCTCTTACATTTCCATTTCACTGAGGACCCTCCTCATTGCTATTCACCATGGGGTTATGAATGCATCAGTCACTCTGTGTGGGGGAGACTCCTTCCCATCCTGTGGCTCTCACACTCTTTCTGTCCCTTCTACAATGTTCCCTGAGCCTTAGTAGATGTGTTAATCCGTTCCGCTTTAGTGTTGAGCTCTCTGCAACCTCTGGACTTCTGCTTTGATGAGTTTTGAGTGTCCCCATGTCTTTCGCCATCTCCCTGGAGCAGGTTGTCATGATAGCGCTGAGAGCACTTAGGTTGAAGTCACCACTTCCTCTGTGATGTCTCCTGGGCCCTGGCAGATGTGCTAGAAGTGGCTCAGCTCAAGAGAGGCAGTCAGCATAGATTAAAGGAGACAAGCATAGTTACTTAAGAGACATTTTGGTGGGTGTGGCGACTCTTATTGTCTAGACTAGTGGGAACTTCTCTCTGTGACCATTGTATGCATAGGATTCAAAAAAAGTGGCAGGGTCTTGGGGAGATAGGAGGAAGGGAGATGGGAGTATATATAAAACTAATGAAGCATTAGCCAGGACCATAAAACCTTCTTCCTGGATAGGAACCCCTCAGATATTTCTAGAAGTATCTTGGGCCCCCAATTTTCTGGAGATCGCAGATCCCAGGCCAAGATTCTCCATGACTTAGGTTGTTGCAAGACCCACAAACTCTCCACGGAGGGCAGCAGCTGCTCTCTACGTTGCATGCCCAGTGCTCAGCTCACACTTTCTCTCAGAAACCCCAACGAAACTCCTGCAGCCAAGAACCTCAAGCCCTGTTTCACAACGTGAGAATCTGGTGCTGAAATAAAAAGGGTAAAAAATAAAACAGGGGTATCTGACACTTAAGCCCCTCAAAGAGGTTCATACCCTTTTGCGGCCAAAGGCCTCTGAAATCTCTTCTAGAATCTAGGAAGTATTGCGTTTTGCTTGGTTTTGTTTGGTTGCTTTTGTTTCTGAGTGTTATCTTCATTCCGGGCTAAAGTTTTCAAGAGCATTTGAGTCCTTGGCTTCCAAAAGGAGTAAAAGGCCACCGGGGATTACATAAAGTGTCTGTTCTCTTTTCACTTCGACATTGCTGTGGCTTTCTTGAAAATGAATACATTATGTGCAAAATTAGGTAATTCATGCAATAGACGTTCAGTCCAGCAAATATTTAATAGAACAACTCGCGATAAAGATTCTCAAATTAGCCTCTTTCTGTGCCCCTGGGGGGCCTGTGTCCCCAGCTGCACTCCCTTCCTTGCTCAGTCTCTGTACCCTGGCTGTTCATTTCCCTCATCTGTCCCTAGGTCTCTTGGTTAAGACACAAGTACGCACTTAATAGATGACTGACAGATGAATGGTAACCAGAGAAGGAAAGCAAACACAGGTGGGACAGTAACTCTAAATTAACAAATAATGTCCTTGCAATGACATTCGGATGTGGCTAACCTTAGCTACTGGTTAGATTGGAGCCAAAGCCATGCTAAGGAGGAGATGGAGTAGGAATTTATGCTCTTCTCAAATGCAAATCCAAGCTGGACTCCCTTGCAGTCAGAGGAAATAGAGCGCTGTACCCAGCTCTGCTGGCCACGTCTTGGGAGCTTTAGAAAGGATGCTGTCAAGGAAATCAAACGCAGTAGCTGGCACAGAGTTAAACTATGAAAACCACACCAAACGGCACACAACCCAGAGCCATTTAGACAACACTCCCCAGCCTCGGCGATGGGAACCTGACTGATAACGAAGTACAGCTAAAGAAAGAATGTCAAAATCAGGATTCTAGTGATCACCTTGGAAGTACAAAAAAACGTTGAACCTCCGTATCCGACTGACAGGGGAGAGGGAGTCATTGCTGCCAGTTGGCTGGACCAATTCTAGCAGGTGGAAGCATGAGGCTACCCCAGCCCGAGCCTGTGGGCACTGATTTATCGGAAGAACTCTCTTGTTCTTACTTCCTGCTCTCCCATCATCTCTGTTTATTATCTGGCTTCCTCCATAGTTCTGCCTGCGGAAATGGACCTGTTACAAGGGCTTTTAGCGTTTCATTTTGTAAACTAGTGTTTTTTTTTCCCTTGATCCTAAGTGAATGACATGGCATTTTGACCGCTGTACTATTTGACTCTCCTTGCTGGTTCATCGACTGAGACAGGGATGGTTGTAGAGTAGATGAGTGTACAAGCTCTTAGGAGCAGAACATCTTATTGCAGATGAATAATCCGGTTTCCAGTTTCGGCTATGAGTGGATGTGCATCTGCCCCTAAGGAGATTAATACACTCCGGGAGTGCTTGGGTTTCTGAGCCCAGAAGGCCAAAGCCTGGACTGAAGTGTGGAAAGTTTGACCCACTGAGCCTTGTTTCCTGTGGTATAAGCACATATGCATCTTGTTTCTGCTATTTAACCATTTGGGGGACAGAGACAGAATGCTCCATTATAACCTAACACAGTGTCACTCTCCCAAGTACACTCAACATTAACAAAGAAGTACGTCATTGTCCCTGCAGATCTGGCCTTTCAAAGCCCCGTCCCCAAACTTAGTATAAACATTGTGTGAAAATTTTTAATTTAATTAAAACCCTGATGTACATGCCTTTTAAAAAAAAAAAAAAAAACTAGACTTACTAATTAAGAAGGAGAAGGAAGAGGGCAAATGAATTATTTCAACTCCAGAGTCAGTCTCCCGACCCTCTATATAGCACATGTGAGAGCACACACACGGGCCAGGGCTGAGAAGAATTTCCACACTGTTTTGATTACTCTAGATGTTTTGGAAAGACATGGAAAAAGAAGAAAACAGATTGGTAGCAAAGGTAGGATTTCCTTTTTACTTCTTTGTTAAATACACATTTATAAACCTTCAGAACCACGTGCCAAGAAAGCAGGAATCTGGATCTGAAGGAAAGGGACTTTTGACATGGAATGGCAGGATTGCCTATGAGGGGATCCTCTCTAGAGATCATGGCTGCTGTTGCCATGGCAATGGAAGATTCACCTGCGCCCCCCTCATCACTCTGCTCCTTTTGTTCAGAGCAAACTCCCATTAAGCAGCAACCAGCATTATTAGCAAGGCAGAGACATTTAAAAAGAGAACCGGTTGCCACCATTCTGCGTATAGACTTTGTACTGTAATGGGTCTGCCGTTCCCCAGGTGCCTGGCTGCTAACTTCAACAGCAGGAGGGCACTTGGAAACCTTTCTGTCTAAAGTATTTGGGATCTCACCTGAGTCACATTTTCTGAGAGAATTAATTTTTTTTTGTTTTGTTTTCAAACCCAGCAATCCCCATGCCCCAAAGTTCAAATTCTCCCATTCTACGTGCAGCCAATCTGAGTTAGTGTCTCATTCTACTCTGTGTTTTTACAATCACTGAATTGCACAGACTGAGTGATTGATAACGAATCTTTATTCAACTCATAGTTTCAGACATCCAAGGTGGAGGGGCTGCATTTTGCTGGTGGGGATGCTTTATGGAGTTCCAAGGCAGCTCTCAGCAATATATGGTAACGGGTGTAAGCAAGCCGGGGAGCTCACTTTTATAGGTGCTCTTGCAATAGGTAAATCCATTTAGGATGCGAATGGATTAATCCATTCATGAGGACAAAGTGCTTATGGCCCAGCCACCTCCCACAGGTCCTAGTTCTCAAATACCATCAGCACATGCTGTGGATTGTTTCCAACATGACGTTTGAGGGGGAAACATTCAAATCACAGCAGAGTGGATCTGAGATGGGCCCAGGACTGAAATTTCACAGTCATCTTAGCTGATTCAGATACAGACAAGACACAAGACTGTGCTTCTGAAAAAACCCTGTTTTGCATACTGTTCCAATAGGCAGCAGGGGACAGAATTGGACAGTGTCCCCTTGGTGGGAGGTGATGAAAGGGGAGAGTGGAATCTCAAGGAATGTCTCTTGCAGTGAACCTGCTTTGAAGCTGTTGAAGAGGAGGCACTGTGCCTTGCGTCTTCAGTCCTGTCTCAGAGGTAACTGCAGTGTGCACGTCCTGCCCCACTGAGCTGCAGGTGGCACATCAGCTTTTATCCCAGAACGAGCTGGCCTGAATCAAAGTCCTATTTTTGGATAGAAGGAAGCGATGCACTGATATTTACAATGGAAAAAACGCCTTCCCAAGGGAGAGCATCCTCAATTACTTAACTTCCTTTACAGCAGGTGGCTCAGGCAAAACCCCAGACCACCAAGAGCATCTGATGGCTGCCTGGACTATTGCGATTTTGAGGCTTAAAAAAAAAAAAAAATATATATATATATATATATATATATTCACAAACTAAGAATGAGAAAACTGGTTCCCATTGCAATATAGGGGTTGGCGACCTTTTTTTTTTTTTTTTGGTTTTCCGAGGTAGGGTCTTGCTCTAGCCCAGGCTGACCTGGAATTCACTATGTAGTCTCAGGCTGGCCTCGAACTCATGGCAATCCTCCTGCTTCTGCCTCCCAAGTCCCAAGTGCTGGGATTAAAGGTGTGCGACACCATGCCCGGCTTTTTTTTTTTTTTTTAAATATTTACTAATTTGTGAACTAGGACCCCCTTGGCAGTAACAGCTGCAGGGCCAGCTTGGTACATAGGTCACAGGTTGGGTCTGTGTACTTGTCAAATGACGCAGGGTTGTCGTTATGAAAGCAGCTTTGAAGGGAAGTGGTCCAAAGCGGCTGTGAAGCCCGCTTGGGAAGCACACACTGCCTGACCACTGATCCACACTCCATCACACACCTGACAGCCTCCTCACTCATAATGTAGAGGAGGGAGTGCTGCATCCTGCGGTTCTGGAGAGAATTCGACAAGGCGGTGCAGGATGAGTCTTTGCGGAGAGCACTTAGCACTCTGGGAAGATGAGTGAAACAATGCAACCACCGTGTGGACTGAGAGTTATCTCTCCGGTCGCCAGCTGGTGTCCACAGGATGAATGTCGGAATTAGCCATTGCAAATCTCTTAAGCCAGCCGGTGAGAACACGGGAACAGGGCTGGAGCTTGCTCTAACTGTGCTTGTTTGCAAAACACCCGCATCCCCCATACTCAGATCCCAGACCTGATCCTATTGGATCTTGGGCCACGCCCCTTTCACACCCACAACTTCCATTTCTCTGGCGCTCAGCTCCTTTCCTGAAGTAAAACAGACTCTAGGCCTCAGTCGAACCATTTCCTCCTTTGAAGTTGAAGAAAACAGAAAGTTCTGGAATAAACAAGAAGATATTGGATTGTCCTTGATGCAACCCACCTCCTCGCTTCTGCGTTGCTCCCTCCCTTCCTCAGACATCCTGATACCTAGCCCGTATGCTAAAGTGCTTCAAGGGAAAGAAAGAGAGAAGAAAGGCCAAAAGAAGAAAACAGCAGGACCGAGTCAGGATGAACAGCAGGCAGGATCACTGGGAAGGCGTCACTATGGATGGACGTGGGGTCAGGAAAAGGTCCCCTCCCTAGGCAAGGAAGTGAGGTGATGTTCTCAACACAGATCCAGGCTTTGGCCGAGGGAGAAAGTGAAAGGACTTTGAAAAGAGTGGGTAGTGGTGCTGCTGAGGTGGGAGCAGGCACCCCAGGGGCTCAGTGGAGCATGTGTATAGATTGGGACCCTGGAAGACTAAGGACATGCAGAGGATAATGCCAATTCTCAAATCATGCTTTCACTCAGGATTTCCCCTTCTCTCTTTCTTTCTTTTCCTCCCTTCCCTTCCCTTCTCTTCCTTCCTTCCCTCCCCTTCCCTTCCCTCCCCTCCCTCTTTTCTTTCTTTCCTTACTTCCTTCCTTCCGCCCTTCCTCCCTCCCTCCCCCTTCCTTCTTTCATTCCTTCTTTTCTTCCTTCCTTCCTTCCTTCCTTTTCCTTTCCCCTTTCCTTTCCCCTTTCCTTTCCCTTTCCCCTTTCCTTTCCTTTTCCCTTTCCCCTTTCCTTTCCATTCCTCTTCTTTTCTTTTCTTTCTTTTCTTGAAGCATTACAACATATCAGGTACTGTTCTGGGTGCTTGAGCTACATCAGCCAACAAAATAAAGATTCCCAGCTGGAGGAAGAAGAAAAGAAGTAACAGCAGCAACGCACAAGGAGGCCCCATCCTGTGTTAGAAGGCGTTAGTCCGTGCAAGGAAGAAAGATGGGGAGGAGCAGGGTAAAGGGAGAATCATAAGTGCTAACATCCAGTGTGTGTGTGTGTGTGTGTGTGTGTGTGTGTGTGTGTGTGTGTGTGATTTAAAATAGAATGCTTATGGGCTGGAGAGGTGGCTTAGCAGTGAATGTGCTTGCCTGCCCAAGCCTAAGGACCCAGGTTCGATTGCCTAGTGCCCATGTAAGTCAGATACACAAGGAGGCACATGTGTCCAGAGTTTGTTTGTAGTGGATGTAGGCCCTAGTGTGTCCATTCTCTCTATCTGCCTCTTCCCTTTTCTATTTTAAGTAATGAAAAATATAAAATAGAGTGGTTAGCATAGGCCACATCAGAAGATGAGGTTGTTCCAGCTTTTCATGTAACTGGACAAAAGGGTTCAAGCAGATTGGAACAATGACCCCAAGAGTATCTTGAATCAGCCTCGTATTTAATAGGCAGGTTGTTTGACCTTTGTGAGGCCTATATTTTGTTTTTAATTTAATTGTTTTTTGAGAAAGAGAGAGAGAGGCAGAGAGGGAGAGAGAAAGAATGGGTGCGCCAGGGCCTTTCAGCCCCTGTGAATGAACTCCAGATGCGTGCACCCCCTTGTGGCACACATGGCATTGTGCGCTTGCATCACTGTTGCATCTGGAGGATTCAAACATGAGTTCTTAGGCTTCACCGGCAAACACCTTAACTGCTAAGCCATCTCTCCAGCCCCTCCCCCCCCCACCCCCCACACCCGGAGTCCTGTATTTCTGATCTGATCAACTTGCTTGCTGTGGCAGCTGACAGGCTTCAGTTGAATCCTGTGTTCATGCAAGGGTACTGATGTTGTGAGGTGCTGCCTGAAGCTGCTCTGTTGGCGCCTAACCAGCTCACCAGCAGAGGAGAGAGCGCCCATCTCTGTGTGTGGGTGGAGGCCAACCTGCTGGTGAGCGGACCCGGTAAGCACAAAGCAGCCAAACAGGAAGGTGGGCACAGAAGGAGCAATTTTGATTCCATGAAAGGAAGAAGGAAAGAAAACAAACTAGCTGAGTCCCACTGAAGTCACCAGAGTTCTGGGCTCCTATTCGGGCTGGAAAAGTTGGCAAGCAGGAGGCCAGGGAGAGATGAAGCTAGTGGGGGCCATGCTAGTGCGCTGGGGGCCATAGGAGCCTGGGCACAGGAGAGCATTGCCATGGTGAGAGGCAAATGGCAGCATGGATGCCAAGGGAGACTGAGTGGATGGAGAAGGAACACAAAGAGCATTAGCCTCCTCTGAGTCCCTACCCCCCACCCCAAGTACCCTTGTGCCTCTAAGGAATACCAGTAGGGCCTGAGGTGCTTATTTGGATCAATCAGGACAAAAGTAACTGTCGGACACAGGCAGGGCCCCAGGTTAAGCAGGCCTAAGCTATCAGACACCACTAGGGCCCCAGGCTATGGAGAGGTCACAGCAGCCTGGACCCTGGGCAAATCTCGGGTCCCAGGACCGGCAGGAGTAAGGCTCCTCTCCCCTCTCGGCGATTGCAGTGAGCCTGAACCTGGGGCAAAGCTCACCCAGAGACCATCAGGAGGAGGGACACTCCCTCCCCCAGCCCAGGGCACCTGGACGTCCTGGTAAGACTTAGCCCTGTGATCTTTGGCCAGTTACCTAGGAAACTTCTTATACGATATCAGCCAACAGCCTTTACACAGCCCATGACTCATACCCTATACCTCTTCCCGCCACTACATAGATCGCCTGACTCCCTATGTGCTGAGACGAATGTCCCTATATGCCAGCTATGCATCCGCAAACAACCTTTGAACCCACCAATCCCCTTGGGACCCTCTTCCCACTTTCTCTCTCAACTGCTTATAAAATCCCAGTTCCCTGTTGAATAAATGAGCTGAAGGTGTCTCCTGGGTGTTTCTTCCCGTCACACGAACTGCCACTCAAGACCTTGCCCCATTGTTGCCTGGATGTCCCCAGGGAACAGTGGCCCTGGAGACCCCAGGAACCACAAGTAACCCCTATGTCTTCCTGGTTAATGCCCCACTACCCACTGGTCAGAGGAAGGAGGTACATCTTCCACTATACTGGAAAGCAGAGAAGTTGAGGTGTGCAGTGGATCCTGTGCTAGACCCATTTTCCCCGGATAATGTCATTTATGGGGAAGCAGGGAGCCAGGAGACTCAACAGGAGGACATAGATGGGGAGGCCAGATGCTCAGAGGGTTAGCGCTTGACTGTCACTGAGCACAGCTGTGGGAAAGAGAAGGAGAGGGAAACACAGGCCTGGGTGTCATCGTGTTATCTCCACTGCCATGGAGGCTGGACCGTGGCTTGGTTTGCCAGGAATAAGGATGAATGTGGCGCCACCTTTAGATGAAGAGGCTGGAGGCCAAGCCTAGATTGATCTAACCCTGCATGGTGTTCCTGAAGAACGGGATGTGGGCTGTGTGGATTAACCACTTGTTTACCTTTTTTTTTTTTTTTTCCATTTAGGACATCATTTATTAGTTTTCAAAATCTCACAACTCTGCAAGGCAAGTGTGGCCAGTGTCATCAAAGTTTGTTTTATAGAGAAAAAAATGGGTCCATGAGGGGGTCATTCTTCAGTCTCAACTTTTATTTTAATTTATTCTTTTTGAAATATTAATTAATTAATTTATTTATATGAGACAGAGCGAGAGAAAGAGAATGGGTATGCCAGGATCTCCTTCCACTCCAAAAGAACTCAACACATGTGCTGTATTATATATCTGGCTTTACATGGTACATGGATACTTAGAAATCCAACCCAGGTGGTCAGGCTTTGCAAGCAAGCACTTTTTTGCTGAGGCTTTTTTTTTTTTTTTTTTTGGTTTTTGCGAGGTAGGGTCTCACTCTGGTCCAGGCTGACCTGGAATTAACTATGCAGTCTCAGGGTGGCCTCGAACTCTCGGCGATCCTCCTACCTCTGCCTCCCTAGTGCTGGGATTAAAGGCGTGCGCCACCACGCCTGGCTCTTGCTGAGGCTTTTTTCAAAAATATTTTAATTATTTTTTTATCAGAGAGAGTGAGAGAGAGAGAACTGGTACACCAAGGCCTCCAGCCACTGCAATCACACTCTAGACACATGCGCCATCTTGTTTGCATGTGCGACCTCATGTGCTTGTGTCACCTTGTGTGTGTGGCTAACGTGGGACCTGGATAGTCCTTAGGCTTCACAGGCAAGTGCCTTATCCGCTAAGCCATCTCTCCAGCCTGCAAGCTAGCACTTTTGACCAGTGAGCCATCTGTCAAGCCCCAGAGTCTTGACTTCTAAATGGTAGAACAGGATGTTGAACACATGGGTGCTGACTTATAGTCAACTGATTCTTGCTCACGTTTCATTTTTATTTTTGCTTTCAGTGCTTTGGTTTGGCATTACCAATTCTGCAGTGTCTCCATGCCCCACCCCCCATGCCAGCATCCCTTCACCCAGCCCCCACTGGACACGCTCACCGTGTGAGCACTTCTGGAGCTTGGCTCTTGCAGTGAGCCCGAGTTCTGGCTGATCTGTGAACTTGAGCTCCTGCTTTTGCTCTCTGTGTTGTGTATATTTAATCATGTTGACGGAATTTACTTTAGTCCAAGTTTAGCCTCTTAGACTTTTTCCTCTCATTGTTTCTTTCTTTTTTACCCAGACTCAATGCAAGTGATTTGTCTTCCTTTGATTTCCTTTCTCCTTGCCACCCCTATAGCCACAGGAGCTAAAAAAAAAAATAATAATAGCAGCCCCATCTTCCCTTTGGAAGGGGCATTTCATGTAGGATGGACTATGGGCTCTGGAAAAGCAAACAGTCTCTGAACCTTGAGCTGCGTACTTGTTTCAGTCTTCCTTTGCTTGTCTCAGTTTTTCCAAGTTTCACTCTTGGCCTGACTTGAGACCTCCTCCTGACCCCTGCTTAACTTGTCTGAAGTTTTCCTGCTGCTCTGAAACCTTCCTCATCTACTTATTCCAACCAGAAATTATAATAACCTTTCTTTTTTTCTATTTTGAGAGAGAGGGACAGAATGGGCACGCCAGGGCCTTCAGCCACTGCAAATGAACTCCAGAGGTGTGGGCCACCTTGTGTGCGTGTATGACATTGCAAGCTTGCGTCACGGTGCACCTGGCTGACGTGGGACCTGGAGATTCGAACATGAGTTCTTAGGCTTTGCAAGCAAGTGCTTAACCACTAAGCCATCTCACCAGCCCATAATAACCTTTCTTTATTAACTTCGAAAGAAAACTAGGGCCCATGCAAGTGTCTTCTGGGTAAGGGCTGTGTCACCTGAGCTTACAGTTCATGGCATTTCCATGCTTGTAGATGGTGTTTCAGGTATGACTGTACAATAGTGAGGAAAAGCTAGCAGAGCGGGGATTACCCTCCACTTACAGAGGAGGAAATACAAGATCATTGAAACTGATCCGTGGTCAAAGGTCATCCAACTTCCAAGGTTTTGGCTTTGAACAGTGATACTGAATTTTTAAAAAATATTTTTATTTTTATTTATTTATTTTAGAGAGAGAAAGGGGAAGAGAGAGAGAGAAAGAGACTCACAGAGAGAGATAATATGAATGGGTGTGCCAGGGCATCCAGCCACTGCAAACGAACTCCAGATGCATGCACAATTTTGAGCATCTGACTTATGTGAGACCTGGAGAATCGAACTGAGGTCCTTTGGCTTTGCTTGTAAACGCCTTAACTGCTGAGGCCATCTCTCCAGTCCCTTGATACTGAATTTTTCATTTAAAAAGACACCCCTGTTTGTAGAGTATATTATGCAAGTTCATATGAGCGCTTAAGTTGATACTGGGTCTACCTAGGCAGGCTAGCCTGGTGTCTAATACATCTTCACGGGTCGTGAATTCACTTTGGTCCAAGAGCTCAGCCTTGTCTGTGTTCCTGGGGTGATCAGAGATTGATTGCTGCCACAAAACTATAAAATCACACACTTTAAAAGAGAATGAATCATAATGTAGTCGAAGTTTTTCAGGACTAAGAGCCAGCACCTTTTATCTTCAATCTCATCCCTTAAGTCTTGACTTATGTTTACTCTCAGAAAACAAACCTACTTCTGTTTCCCATGGGAACACTTCCACTCACCACTTACAGGGCCAGGAGAGGCCTGTTTACTTAAGTGAAGCTTGTATCCCCTCCCAACCCCCCCCACCCCCTCCCCCTGTCCTTGCTCCAATTCCTCCCGTTTGGGGACTCTCCTTAATCCATGCAGACTCGAAGTTTCTTGCCACAGACAGGAAGACAGATGCTATAGCTTGCCTTCTGCTGTATGTTATGTAGGATTCTCACTTGTTTTCATGAAAAGTCAGAAAAGCTGTGTATTAGTTGTAATTTTCTTGTTGCTGGGCCAAAAGCACCTGACAAAAGCATCTTAAGAAAGCACGGGTTTATTGTGGCTTACGTTTGAGGACCTACAACCCACTATGGTGGGGAAGGTGGGGCAGCAAGAACCTGAGGTGGATGGTCACATTGCAATCTTAGGCAGGAAGTCGAAAGAGGACCGGAAGTAGCGCTCAGTTCTAGTTCCTCAATACTTCCTCTACTTCCTCCAATAAGCCTCCATCTCATTTGGAACCTTCCAAAACAGCATCACCAAGCTGGGTACCAAGTGTCCAACTGCTTGAGCCTATTGTGAGGGGAGGTAACAAACTGTTATGCACATTTTAATTTTTTTAAAAATATATTTGCAAGCAGACAGAGAGATAGAAGAGAGGCAGACAGAGAATGGGCACACCAGGGCCTCTAGCCACTGCAAATGAACTCCAGGTGCACATGCCCCTTGGGCATCTGGCTTATGTGGGTCCTGGCGAATCAGACCGGGATCCTTAGGCTTCGCAGGCAAAGGCCTCAACCGCTAAGCCATTTCTCCAGCCCCTGTTATTTACATTTTAATTGAATAGTGCTGATTTTCTAGGTGGGAAGAGATCTAATCCCAGACATAAAAGGAGCCAAACACAGTGACATAGCTTTCTTCTCTCAATAAACATCTCCCCAAACCCCTACCTGAAAAGCTCATTTCACTTGTCTTATATAGCCTGTGAATCCGTTGATTTCAGACTCCACCTTGAAAAATGTAGCACATCAAACTATTAGTTATCTCTTCATTAATTCAGCAAACAGTTGTTGAGCATGCTGTGAGATACTGTGTTGTGTGAGCAGGGAAATCTTTGCTCCCTGTAAGTTTGGTGGCTTACATAGAAGAAAGACGATCGAACCAACTCCGACAGCAGTGTGAAAAAAATCTTGTGATGGAACATCGTCCGCGGTGGAAGAGAAGCACCTGAGCCATAGGCGGACAGAGGTAGCTGCATCTCCCCCAAACTACAGTTCTAAACGGACGACCCGCCTCTCTATGACGCCAGCAATTCCTGGATTCTGAAACCGTTACTTCCCCTCTTGTCTCCAGCCCACTGCCCACCACTGCTGGTCTTTGAGTGAACCGTCTTCCTTGCTTTTTTCCCTTAACCCTTCTCCACCTCTGAGAATGGTTCTTTCATTCAGCATGCTTTAATTTGAACCAGTTTGGGTGAGTTCTTTCTGCCTGAGCCATTGTTATTGATGCAGGTACCAGAAGTTGAGAGAATGTGGCACATTCAGGGGACTGAATGTAGTTAAATAGGACCCAGATACAGGGTGTGAGGTGTAGGTCAGGGATGAGACTACTAGACGCCCATTCATACATACTGAAGAATTAGTGGTTTTATACCAAAAGCTCTGATTAGCCATTGAAGAGTTTTAGGCAGGATCGAGATGTAACTGGATTTCATAAAAAAGAGATTGCCGGCCATGGTGTTTATAATGAATTGCTAAGGTATGCAAGAGAGGTCAAGGGAGATCATTTAAGAAGTACACAGTGGTATAACATAACAGGAGCTGAAGCAGGTGTGTGTTTAACTTAGAAGGTTCCTATCTCTGTGAGCTGTTGATTCTTATCCCTTCAAAGTTCTAGATAGGGTTCCCCCCCCCAAAGTTTTAGGAAATGTTCCCATACACTTTAAATTTATAGATATATTAATATAGATAATATAGATATAATTATATAGATATATAATAAATAAATTATATATATCATTGTAAGGTTTGGGAGTGACCAAGACCCCGCAAACACTCTGAGGCAAAGATGAAAGCTTTTATTCGGGAAAAGCACGAGCTGCCAGGACTGACTCTCAAGAGCAGAGCACAGTCAACCTGAGTTTTCAGGTACTGGGATTTATAGGCCTTTTCAGTTGGGGGAAGGTGAGAAAGTGAAAGCTTGAATAAAAGAGATTTCTTTAGGGGAGATCTAAGATAGCCAGGGTGAAGGACAAGAACAGTGACCAGATAAGGGGCAGGAAACCATGACCTGGGGGCATTGTTAGGCAAGGAAGGGATAATGGCTGGGCAGTTTCTTGGGGAATGTGAATAATCCACTTCCTTATGTTTCTGCCGCCCTCCCCTCGGTGACTCCATCTTGGGAGCTCATTCTGTCCTAACAATAATTTGTAAGAGCTAGTTTCTATTTACGACCAAATAATCTGGATACCAGGTTCAAGTGGGAAATGAATCGGATTCCTATATAATGGATGGATTCCTCCAGTGCTTGCTAATAAGTGCAACTGACCGAGCTGGCTGATCGAAAGGATGTGTATGGCTAAAGGAAAGAGAGCAGTGAAGATCGACTCTTGCTTTCCCCTCGGAAATATGGAGGAGATGATGCGCCATCACTCAGCTGAAGGATCACATTTCCCACTCCCACTGTGGGGGAGGGATGAGTAACTCAGTTTTGACAGGCTGAGCTTGAAGTGCTTGTGGAAATGTCCAACAGACATTCAGTTGTGTGGCTCTGGGATTTATGGGAAAGATCTGGCTGGAGAGAGAGAGATTTGTGGAGCATCTGCTGATTGGTAGTAGTGAGAGGCGTGAAAGTCGATGAGGTCACTCAAGAAGTATGTGTCAAGTGCGTCACGTCAGAGGAGATAAAGCTGAGTGGAAAAGGCATCTGTGGAGGTGGGGATTTAGATGCTATAAAGCAGGCAAGAGGCAAAGGACTGAGTTGACCAGACACAGAATTTAGGAGTGGTAAGACTGAAAGAGTCCTGGAGAGATGGCTTAGCAGTTAAGATGCTTGCCTTCAAAGCCTAAAGACCCATGTTCTACTCTCCAGATCCCACATAAGCACACAAGACGGTGCAGGCATCTAGAGTTCAATTGCAGTGGCTGGAGGCCCTGGCACACCAATTCTCTCTCTCATAAAAACAGACAGAAAGGGCTGGAGAGATGGCTTAGCGGTTAAACACTTGCCTGTGGAGCCACGTCAGCCAGATGCACAAGGGGGTCCATGCATCTGGACTTCGTTTGCAGTTGCTGGAGGCCCTGGCACACCCATTCTCTCTCGCTCTCTCTACCTGCCTATTTCTGTATCTCCCTCTCTCTCAAATAAATAAATAAACAAAATAATATATATATAAAGAATAGATTTGTCTATTAAAAAAAAAACAGACAGAAAGAACACAAACCAGGTTTGATGAGCTGGGGAGATATCATACTGAGTGGCTGTGTTGCCATCCCAAAGCATAGGTTATGGGGGAGAGCAGGTATCGGAGCTTCGGAGTTCAGAGATGGAGCAATTCAGGAAAGTAATTAATTAAACTCAGCTTGTCAGGAGAGGTCAACAGACTGTGACAAAAGTGACTGTTACAGGGAGATTACAGTTCTCCCGGGAGAAGCCATGACCCAAGTGGCTGAGTTTGCCGTGGATGTGCAGTGAGGTCAGAGGTGAGGGAGACAATGAGGACTGAAGGAAGCATTAATGACTTGGGAGTGGAAACAAGAGAACCCTGCCTTCCTGCAGTGCACACAGGCTGACCTTGCAAACCCACAGTCGCTCCTGTCCCAGAGGACATCAGAAAAGCGGTGTCTTGGAAAGTGCACAGTTTCTCTCCGTGCAGGGAGAACAGAGGGCGCGGCATGCCTTTGAGTAGGTTAAGAATACCAGTGGCAAGTGTTTACTTTCATCTGGAGAACCCAAGGGCAGAAAGACTTAGGAAGGAGAGGAATACTGGGAAGCTGGATCTTCGGAACAAAATACAGAAGGGGTTCGATGAGCTGAAGGGTCTACACAGTGGGTAGCGTCCCAGGACAAGTGGGGGGAGGTTGATGGAAGTTGGGATGATGCTGGTGCTGGTGCTCACAGTAGGTCACTGCCCATCATAGCTGCCTTTGTTTTTTCTGTGTCCTTCAACAGGGTGAAAGTAGAGTCAACTGGCTTATAGGAAACTCTGGGACATCACTGTAACCCAGAGAAAGATTGTCAGAGAAAGTACTCATTTGATTTTTTTGTTGTTGTTTTGTTTTTCGAGGTAGGGTCTCACTCTAGCTCAGGCTGACCTGGAATTCACTCTGTAGTCTCAGGATGGCCTCGAACTCATGGTGATCCTCCTACCTCTGCCTCCTGAGTGCTGGGATTAAAGGCGTGCGCCACCATGCCTGGCTTTTCATTTGAATTTTTTTTTTTTTTTTTGGTCTTACGAGGCAGAGTTTCACTCTAGTCCAGGCTGACCTGGAACTCAGTATGTAGTCTCAGGGTGGCCTCAAACTCACGGCTATCCTCCTACCTCTGCCTCCCAAGTGTTGGGATTAAAGCCGTGTGCCACCATGCCTGGCTCATTTGAAATTTTAATACCCTAAACATTTGCTTTTTGCCTTCACTGTAATCTAGAGCTAAGGTCAGATGCAAATGTGCTTCTGTGAAAACGGTTTTCTGATGATATTTTGTCATTTGCAACTAAGAAAATCATATCAGTTTGTTGCTAAAGAGATAATATGTCAGTGGTAATATAGAACCTATTTGATCTAAGTTGGAACATTGGCAAAGAATGTCTTTCTTATGGTGGCACACGCCTTTAATCCCAGTACTCGGGAGGCAGAGGTAGGAGGATCACTGTGAGTTCAAGGCCACCCTGAGACTACAGAGTAAATTTCAGGTCAGCCTGGACTAGAGTGGGACCCTACCTCAAAAAAAAAATTAAAATAGTTATCAAAATTGTCAAGTCAAAGACTTTTTTTTCTACAGTCTACAAAAGACTTGCTAGCCTACTCATAATGATGTAGCCATCCAGACATACCCCTGTGTTATTAGGTGACGAGAAGTCATGGAGGAAAACCCAGTTCTCTCACAAATGGTGAGAGATTACTCTCCAGAGAAACAGCTGAGGGTTGAGCTGATGTATACACCCCCAGGACACTTTTAGTTTGTTAGTTCTGACCCCTGGGGGCTGGTTTCTGCAAATGCATCTACTTGTGCCTATGAGGGCAGGACTTGTAAGCTGAGGCCTACATTGCCTTTACAAAGAAGCTTCATTGAACTGGAGCCATTTATTAACAGTGTAAAACACGATAATCAAAGACACATAAATGCAAAGGAGAACTCATTAAAAATAATAAAGCCAAACAAAGGACGTTGTAATTTACTGGTAATTATTATTCCCCAGAAAAGAATGCCTTGTTGACCAAATCACACACATGCCTCATTGTTGGTCAATTTTCTTCATAAAAACAAAGAAAAGACTTGTGAATAACAATACAACCTTTCTTCAGGACTTATTAAGCACCAACTGTGTGCCAAATCTATGCAAACTTATTGTTCTATGGCCCATGTTACATGTGGGGAGAAGAATAGAGCCATTAGCCCCAGAAACATGTTGGCAGTGGAAGGGATAAGTAGTGGGAAAAATCTTAACCTGTAATTTTACTTTAAAACAACTAAGCATAAAAATGCTTAAAAATGTTCAGGATAGGAGTGCAGGCTGCAGAGAATTTGGATTATGGGACTCCAAAAGCTAAGTCTCTAAGGTTTGTGAAAACCAACGTTGAATAACTGACTACTGATACTGCGTCTCTAAGATGAAATGGAAACCTGATTAGTTGAGATGGCGGCGGGTCTTCACATTAATTCCACATGTAGTCTGTGTGGAAGAAGGTCTTTGCTTGACAATGACTAAAAATCCTCCCAGAATATTTTCTTTGTGAATTCAAGATTTGGAGTCATAGGTTCAGAACACCTTAGCTGTCCCTGGAACTCCTCCAAAGCAGCGGCATTTGAAGAGCAGGGGGTCGTTCCTGAGGAGAGGCAGGAAAACTTTCTACTATAAAAACAACCTGTTTCGAAAGTAGAAGCCTGTGATCATTTCTGTTCAGTTTAAACCATAGAAGTAAATGATAGCCAATCCAATAACACTTAATCAAAACCGGGAAGCAGGAGGCATAGGGAGATATTGCAGTGGATAAAGTGCTTGACACAATAGCATGGGGACACGAGTTCAGATCCACAGCACCCCTGTAAATGCTGAGTGGGAGTGGTGGCTGCCTGTAATCCCAACACTCCTGTCATCCCAGGGCTCAGGATGCAGAGAAAGGCATCTCCAGGCAAGCTGGCTGGCGAGACTAGCTGAATTGTGGAGCTCTGGACTCAAGTGACAGAACCTACTGTGGTTCCTGGGGTCCCTGTGACCACGGTTCCCCAGAGACATCCAAGTAACTGTGGAGCAGGGTCTTGAGTGGCCGTGAACATGACAAGAAGAAACACCCAGGAGACTGCATCGGAGGATAGCTCATTTATCTGCCAGGGCAGTGGGTTTATAAATGTTCATGTAGTGGTGGGAAGAGGTACAGGTTACGGGACACAGGGGGATTGGCTGTGTGATGGTTGCAGGCTGATACCTTATTATCATATAGTGACTTAAGCGGACAAAGGTCACAAGGCTCTGGGGAAAGCAAAACCTAAATCTTATCAGGATGTCCAGGTGCCCAGGGCAGGGGCAGGCAGCGGCCTCCCTCCTGCTGGTCTCAAGATTGTTGGGGTCTAGGCTCACAGAAACCTCAGGGTCCAGGGCCCCCAGTCATGCCTGACAGCTCAGGTCTGCCTAAACCTCCAGTAGCCCAGGGGCCTTCAACCATGCCCTACACCCTACCTCAGTAAATACAGAGGATGGTGATAGAGGAAGGCAAGATACCTACCTGATGTCAACCTCTCTACATGCACCTCCACATGCGCACACATGTGAGCATACATTCACTCACATACATGTGTGACACATGCAAACAATACATGAGTACATGTGCAAAAAAAATCAATTAGGAGGCAAACTTCCTACAGTAGCATTCAACCTTTAAAAGTTATGTGTCAGCCTCAGTGGTTAAAGGTGCTTGCTTGTAAAGCCTGATGGCTCAGGTTCAATTCCCTGGTACCCACATCAAGTCACATGCACAAAGTGGAACATGCATCCGGATGTTTGCAGTGGTGTGCCCATTCTCTCTCCTCGCCTCGCCTCTCTCTCTCTTTTTCTCTCAAACAACAAATTTAAAAAGCTCTTTGCATCTTATAGATTTTGGTCATTAGATGTTCATTTGTGTTTGCATGTATTTCTCTCTGTTATTTGCCTTTTAATTTCATGAATTTCCCTCCCAAACGTTAGCTATCAATTTTTAGGTAATCATTCAACACAGAAGGAAAATGTTGAGAAAGCACCCGCTAACTACGGATGCTGATGGATGATACTCATGCTGCTTGTATCCAAGTTCTTTGCTTCCTTCATCTCATTAGTGTCGAAGATCACGAGTGTGGTGTGTGAGTCATCTTCCCACCCCCACCCCCACAGCACTTCATGGGGTACTCAGTAATCATTGTGCTGAAATGGAATTTCCTTTAAAGACAAAAATTTCACTCTCTTCTCAGAAAAGCAGGATCCTATCAGCCCAGAAACGTGAACCAAGTACAAATTAGAACAATCTGGATGGAAGCCTATCTGAATGTGACAAGCTCTTATCACATTAAAATAATGTATAATAATTCCATTATCTATTATTGAATCTTTCTCAATTGTGAGATATCTCAGCCAGAACTTTGTGGAAAAGCTTTCTGAAGCAGTTTATATGAAAGTACAACTTAAGGTCAAGCAGCCATCTAAGTGTACCAGAAACAGAAAACAGAAAAATACCTAAAATCCTATAGAATTTGAATCTGAATGCATGTCATTCATAAGCTCCTATTTTGAATGCTTGGTCCTCAGTGTTTGGTGCTATGTGAAAGGCTTCGGGAGGTGGGGCCTGACTGGTGGACGATCACTAGGGACTGACCGTGGAAGGTGGTGATTACCTCTGGTTCTGGCCTTTTATTTCTGCTTCCTGTTCCAGCCACCATGGGAGCAGCAGACTTTTTTTTTTTTTTTTGAAGCAGCACTGCCATTTTACTCCCCTGTCAACAGCATATGAGGCCTTCCACTTCTCATCCTCACAGTCATTGCTTTCTTTGGACAACAGTCTTCCTGGTAGGTATGAAGTGGTATATCATTGCATGTTAGTCTGACATTTCCCTGATTGCTGGTGGAGCAGTCACCTTCTCATTGCTGGGACTAAACACCCTCCCAGAAGCAGCTTATGCGGGGAAAGGATTTATTTCAGGTTTATGGCTTCTAGGGAAAGCTTCATTAGGTGGACAGAGTATGGCAGCTGGCTCAGCAGCAGAGCAGGAACAGTCTGAGAAATTAACTCTGAACACACAGAAAGCTGGACTGATCAACTCCAAGACCCCCTCCCCCGAAGCACACCTCCTCTAGCAAGGCGCCCCCTCTCAAAGATTCAGTCAGCTGGGGACCAAGTAGGAAGCTTAATCACCAGCACTTGAGGCGATGGGGGGCGCTTTATATTCGGACCAACACAGATGATTATGTTGAGCATCTCTTCATGTCCTTATGCGCCTCTGAATGTTTTCTTTGAAGAGATACCCACTCGGATTCTTTGCCCTCTTTAACATTGAATTTGTTTCATTTTAAAATATTTTATTTATTTATTTAAGAGAGAGAGAGAGAGAGAGAGAACAGGTACACCAGGGCCTCTAGCCACTGCAAATGAACTCCAGATGCATGTGCCCCCTTGTGCATCTGGCTTATGTGAATACTTGGGAATTGAACCTGGGACCTTTGGCTTTGCAGGCAAGTGCCTTAACTGCTAAGCCATCTCTCCAGCCCCATCTTGGGTTTTTTTAAAAAAGTATTTTTTTTATTTATTTATTTATTTATTTATTTATTTGAGATAGATAGATAGATAGATAGATAGATAGATAGATAGATAGATAGATAGAGAATGGTTGTGCCTCCTTCCACTGCAAAAAACCCTCTAGACACATTACTATTTTGTGCATCTGGCTTTATGTGGGTACTGGGGAATCAAATCCAGGCTGTCAGGCTTTGCAAGCAAACATCTTTAACCACTGATCAATCTCTTCACCCCATTCGGGATTTTGGTGAGTTCTATATGGAATCTGCAAATCAGTTTGGGAACTGGTGCCATCTTACAGTATCTGATCTATTAACATGCACATCTTTTTATTTATTTAGCTCTTTTAATATTTCTTTCATTCATACTTTGTAGTTTGAAGAGTAGAAGTGTTATACTTCCTGGTTGAATTTATTCTACTATTTCATTATTTTGGCTATTACTATATTTTCAGATTTCTTATTCTGGGTACATTCATATACCATCAATTTGTATTCCTTGATATACTTTTGCTTGAAGGTACCTCTCAAGCTGGTGTATTAGTTAATTTCTTGGGGCTGAGACAAAAATAGCTGACCAGAACAACTTTAAGGAAGGAAGAGTTGATTTCAGCAGACAGCTGAAGTTACAGTCTGTCATGGTGAGGGAGGAATGGAAGCAGGAGCTTGAGGCCGCTGATCACATTCAGTTCATAGTGAGAAAGCAGAGACGGATGAATGCTGCTGCCCAGCGAGCTTTCTCCTTTTAAAATAGTCCAGGACCCCCACCCATGGAAAAGTGTCACCAACAGTTAAGAAAGGTCCTTCCACTTCAATTAATGTAATCGAGATAACCCCTCACAGACATGCCCAGAGGTTAATTTAATCTAGATAATCCCCCACAGGCATGCTCAGAGACTTGTCTCCTAGAGAATTCTAGGTCCTATCAAGTTGATAACCAGAGATTAACCATCACAGCTCATAACAGAAGACAGCTGGCCGTAAGAAATAGTATTGTTTAAAGTAGATTATGCTAGTGGAAAATACAAGGTAGCCCAAACAGTGGCCTCACTGTTCTGAAGATTGAAACATCTAATTAGAAAGCAGACTTAGGAGCTGGAGAGATGGTTTAGCAGTTAAGGTGCTTGCCTGAGAAGCCTAAGGACTCATGTTGGACTCCCCAGGTTGCACGTAAACCAGACACACAGTGATGCAAGCTCACAATGTTGCACATGTGCACAAGAGGGCACATGTGTCTGAAGTTCAATTGCAGTGGCTGGAAGTCCTGGTGCACCAATTCTCTCTCTCATTAAAAAAAAAAAAAAAGAAAGAAAGCAGACATATGATGTGAAAGCATTAAATATATCATATCCATTGCAGAGATGGCTTCTTGTGATCATTCTCCATAATATGTGGATGGTGTTGTTTATTTCTGTAGTATTTAATGTTCTTTATCATCAGTAAATAGCTAAGCAGTATCGTCTTCTTTCAGACCTCCACTCAGAACTTCTTTCTCAAACTGTCTGTCTTGACTCACCTAAGTGTAGTTATCGTATCTGTGTATTTAATTGGTAATACACCCCTAGTTTGTTTTCTTAATCATGCCTCTTAAAAATCTGTAATCAGGGGCTGGAGAGATGACTTAGTGGTTAAACCCTTGCCTGTGAAGCCTAAGGATCCCGGTTCGAGGCTCAATTCCCCAGTACCCACGTAAGCCAGATGCACAAGGGGGCACATGCATCTGGAGTTCATTTGCAGTGGCTGGAGGCCCTGGTGCACCCATTCTCTCTCTCTCTCCCTCTGTCTTTCCATCACCCTCAAATAAATAAATAAAATAAACAACAAAAAAGTTTTTTTAAAAAATCTGTAATCATTGCATTTCTGTATTATTCTCTCTCTTAGAGTAAAGTTCAGAATACAGGCTTTCCCTATTCAGCATTTATTCCCCAGTGCCTGGTACACAATTTTACAAATCATTTGTGTGCAAGCAAGTCAGTGGGGTTTTTTTTAGCTACAAAAATCCTATCATAGATGATTACTAAACATGGAAAAACAATAATCAAATTACACCAACATCATACTCAGGTCTGCTTTTGATGGACAAGCTTACATCAAGATTTACAGGTTCCTCCCAAAAGTCTTTGTGGGCTGGAGAGATGGCTCAGCACTTAACGGCACTTGCTTTGCAAAGTCTCTTGGCCCGGATGCACAATGTGTCTGAAGTTCATTTCCAGGAGCAAGAGGCCCTGGTACACCTAGTTTTCTCTCTCTCTTTCCTAGCTTTCTCTCTCTCCTCTCTCTTTCAAATAAATAAATATGACTTTGAAATTGTGTATGGAGAAGCCAATCACATTTAAGAATGATAGTATTAGCTTAGGAAAGCCTAAATCCACAGATTGCTTGATTAATTCATTATTATATAAAGTAACCTGTCAATATTTGGGAGTTTCAATGAGGAGGGTTTTTTTTTTTTTTTTTTTTTCAAGGTATGGTTTCACTCTGGTCCAGGCTGACCTGGAATTAACTATGTAGTCTCAGGGTGGCCTCGAACTCACAATGATCATCCCACCTCTGCCTCCTGAATGCTGGGATTAAAGGCATGAGCCTCCATGCCTGGCAAATGAAGAGTTGTTAAAAGAAACTTAACTTTATAATTCGGGATAGAGAGATCTTTGGCATGTTTAGATGTACATGGTGGCATATTACATAGGACCATGGATATAGTCACATCACATGTTTGTGCTGATGATTAATTTAACATCTATATCTATTGCTATAACTTTAGCTGAGATCCATCTGGATGTAAGTCCTTTTCAGCTACTATGTCCGGTAGCATTAGTGCTACTGGAATAACACGTTATAGCCCAGAGACCAGCCATACTATTTGGTATTCTTCAGGTGCCGTTTTCTTAAATTAAAGAAACATAATTTAAAAAAATTACTTCTTGAGGAGTGATGCACATCCAAAAGAATGATGGGAATGTGATTAGGATATGTCAGGAAAATTCAGTCATGAACTTCATGCCCTAACACTCATATCAGCCTCAAAGCTAGGGTCAAAGTTGACTTCCTACAAAACATGACCTAAAGTGTTACTCCTCAGCACTTGAACTCTCGGACTTCAGACTGGAAGTGCCTTAGTCTCCTTTATGCCTATCTCAGGAAGGCTAAAGAAAAGACTTTGTAACTCTGCACACATTTTTTATTTATTTGAGAGAGAAAAACAGGCAGAGAGAGATAGAAAGAGAGAGAGAGAATGGGTGCGCCAGGGCCTGCAGCCACTGCAAATGAACTCCAGATGCATGCGCTACCTTGTACATCTGGCTTATGTGGGTACTGAGGAATTGAACTGAGGTCCTTTGGCTTAGTAGACAAACACCTTAAACACTAAGCCATCTCTCAAGCCTGATCCTAGCATTTCTAATTCTCAACCTTATCTAAACTGTTGCGGAGATGGCTCAGCAGTTAAAGGCACTTGCTTGCAAGTCTGCTGGCCTGGGTTTGATTCTCCTTCAGTGCCTACATACAGCCGGATGCAAAGTGCCATATGTGTCGGAAAGACAAGAGACCCTAGTGTGCCTGCACGCAGGCAGGCATACATGTGAAAATAAGTTTTGAAATGTGGGTTGAGGATATGTCTCAGTTTCTTAGATTACTTACCTCGTCCTAGCATGCCAGAAGACAGTTTGATCCCTAGTACCACACAAAACAGGTGTGGTACATACCCATAATCCCATAACTGGGAAAGTAGAGATGGAAGGATTAAATGTCCAAGGTCATCCTCCACTATGTCTTGAGTCTGAGGCCAACCTGGAATACATGAGAATTTGTCTTAATAAACACACACACACACACACACTGCTGAACCATCTCTCAAACCCTCCTACTTCCTCCCACCCCTTACTCTGTCTTACCTTACCCAACAACTCCATCCGAGCACCAATATTGAAATAGGTTCCTGGGCTGGAGAGATGGCTTAGCGGTTAAGGCATTTGTCTGTGAAGCCAAAGGACCCAGGTTCAATTCCCTAGGACCCACTTAAGCCAGATGCACAAGGGGCACATGCATCCTGAGTTCATTTTCAGTGGCTATAGGCCCTGGGGCACCCATTCTCTCTCTGTCTGTTTCTCTTCTCTCTCTCTCTCTCTCTGCTTGCAAATAAATAAAATTTAGAAAAAGAGAAATAGGTTCCAGTGCTGGGACTCATTCAAGGTCAGTTTTAAAATTCTAATCTATAATGTAGTCTCAACATGACTGCACTGAGAATTTGGATTCAAATAATTTACATTAATCAGTGAGCTCTCTTCCTATTCCCAGGAGAATCCTCCTTACCCATGCTGACGTACACAAAAGCCTTTCTCCACTTTTCTTTGCTATGTCAGAACTTGCAAACTGCTTCAAAAGATGCCAAAAGGAACCTGAGCAAATTTTTTTTTTTCTCATCAAACCAGCTGGCAAGAGAGACTTGATATTAAACAACCTTGAGCACAATAAGTCCAAACCACTGCCTCTGGAAAGACAGCCGAAGAGCCTTGGCTTTGACCCTTTACAGAATAAACTAGGGTCAGGAAAAATCCCCCGGCAGTTGCCCCTGCTCTTTGAGGAGATGCGTGTACAAGCCCTGTGGAGAAGGTTTCCAGGGAAACCAGATAACTTCTATTCTCTCCCCCCACCCCTGAAATTTAATAAGTACTAAACGTGCCTGCTAGTGCCTGGGGTTCTAATTTGAAATCAGAAGCTGCTGAGGAAAAGTGTTTGCCTGAAACACACCCACATACCTAGGGATTTTTTTTTTTTTTAATGCTTCCCTCACTAAATGTCAGCTGCTGTATGCTCAGTTGGGGAGAACTAAATGACCCGGGTTCATTCTTGAGGGGAAAGAGAAAGAGGATGAACTCCTGTTGGGTGAACTTGTTCTCCTCCTTGCTATTGTGATGGCTATTAATCAACAGTACATGTTCATATTGGGTGTCTTCCCAGTTACAGGCTATGGTGGGTAGAAAATGTGAATGCCAGACAATGTCTTTAATGTCCCTCTTTTTTTTTTTTTTTAAAAAGAAATTCTTGAACAAGAAAATCCCAGAAAACTTGAACAAAATATTTCTACATATTTCCATTGATCATGAGATATTTTTCAAGTGCTTGGTCTCTCAGCCTGCCCATAACTCCAGGGTGGATGAAGTCAATAAAGGCAACTGTGTTTCCACCATGTGATCCCACATCTGTGTGGTCTTGAGGGGGATTCCTGGCCACACCAAGCCGAGGAGACCTGGATTGAAATGTACAGGGGGTAGAGTTTAAGCTATATGATCAAGCCAAAGGGGAACCGAGAGGCAGCCACGCTCAACCACTTGCTTGACCAGTCCGGTACGTAGGAGGAGAGCTAGTGCTCAGAGAAAAAAGACCAAAGAACGCTTAGAAAAAGATAAGACAGCCGGGCATGGTGGCGCACGCCTTTAATCCCAGCACTCGGGAGGCAGAGGTAGGAGGATCGCCGAGAGTTCGAGGCCACCCTGAGACTACATAGTTAATTCCAGGTCAGCCTGGGCCAGAGTGAGACCCTACCTTGAAAAACCAAAAAAAAAAAAAAAAAAGATAAGACAGTGTGTGTGTGTGGGGGGGGTGATATGGGGTGGGACAAAGTCTGAAAAGGCTTTTGATGGATTCCGGTTCCTATTTCTCCACCTGGGAGGCCTTCATATATTTTCAGATCCAAAGTTTCATGAGACACATTTATATCCCTAAAATAAATTTCACTTTGTTCCTCACTCAAGAATGGTATTTTGGCTGGAGAGATGGCTTAGCGGTTAAGGTGCCTGCCAGCAAAGTCAAAGGACCCAGGTTTGATTCCCCAGGACCCACATAAGCCAGATGTGCAAAGTGGTGCATGCATCTGGAGTTCATTTGCAGTGACCAGGAGGCCTTGGGCACACACATCTCTCTTATTCTCTCTCTCTCTCTGCCTCTGTCCCTCCCTCTCTCAAATATATAAATAAATTTTTTAAAAGAATACTTTTCTGTTGCTTCCAACCAAAAAGACCCCTCATAAAACACTTAGTATTTCTAACATAAGCTTTTACCGTATTTCTCCCCAGATGGCCTTGGTTTATGGGATGGTGGTGTCAATTCTGGTTTAAGCTGCTATTGTGATGGGTATTCCCCTTATAGTACTATAAAGATGCTCCTGTCCTGCAGTGGGTGCTTGGTCAGTACTATAAAGATGCTCCTGTCCTGCAGTGGGTGCTATAAAGATGGTCAGTCCCGCAGTGGGTGCTTGGTCAGTACTATAAAGATGTTCCTGTCCTGCAGTGGGTGCTATAAAGATGGTCAGTACTATAAAGATGCTCCTGTCCTGCAGTGGGTGCTTGGTCAGTACTATAAAGATGTTCCTGCCCTGCAGTGGGTGCTTGGTCAGTACTATAAAGATGCTCCTGTCCTGCAGTGGGTGCTTGGTCAGTACTATAAAGATGCTCCTGTCCTGCAGTGGGTGCTTGGTCAGTACTATAAAGATGTTCCTGTCCTGCAGTGGGTGCTTGGTCAGTACTATAAAGATGCTCCTGTCCTGCAGTGGGTGCTTGGTCAGTACTATAAAGATTCTCCTGTCCTGCAGTAGGTACTTGGTCAGTACTATAAAGATGCTCCTGTTGTGCAGTGGGTGCTTGGTCAGTACTATAAAGATGCTCCTGTCCTGCACTGGGTATTTGGTCAGTACTATAAAAATGCCCTTTTCCTGCAATGGCTACTTGGGTTGGTATATAAAGATGCTCCTGTCCTTGCTGGGCGTGGTGGCACATGCCTTTAATCCCTGCACTCGGGAGGCAGAGGTGGGAGGATGGCCGTGAGTTCAAGGCCACCCTGAGACTACATAGTGAATTCCAGGTCAGCCTGAGCTAGAGTGAGACTCTAGCTTGAAAAAAAAAAAAGATGTTCCTCTGCTGCACTGACTACTTGATCTGGCTCTTCACACACTGGCTGTGGATAGGTGACCTACACAGGAATGCTGCTCCCTAGACATGTAGTTTTTTTTTTTTTTTTTTTTTTTTTTTTTTGGTTTTTTTGAGGTAGGGTCTTGCTCTAGCCCAAACTGACCTGGAATTCACTATGTCTCAGGGTAGTTGCGAAGTCACAGTGATCCTCCTACCTCTGCCCCCTGAGTGCTAGGATTAAAGGTGTAAACCACCACGCTTGGCTAGACATAGTTTCTGATGGATGTGTCAATGGACTTTTTACAGGACTGACAGAGTATTCTGGGCACTGGGAAAGAACGTGGGAAAGAATGAAGGAGAATCAAAGCTGTCCAGGAGGTAGGGCACTGTGCCAGGCTTAGGGGGCACTTTGGATCGCTTGGCAAGGAATCTTTTGCAGTATTTACCTCTCTTATTTCCAGTGTTAACTGAAACCCAGACAGATGTCCAAGGCTTTCTCTATGTAGTTGCTTCCTTACTTCCTGCTTCTTGGATTCTTTCCCAAAACCCATTCTGCTTCTAGTAGTTTCTTAATGACAAGAGAGTTTTGATTCCTAGATTCTTCCATTCTGGGCTATGGCTGTAATAAACAGAATATATGTAGGCTATATTGTAAAAATAAATAATGTATGTCTTATGACCCACACGTGGCCATGGATTTCCTAGAAGGAAAGTAAAATCATTTATTTTAACAGCAAATTGAGGAAAAGTATGAGTTTACGGGTCACCTGAATACTTTTATTTCTTTCAATAAACCTGTATGTAGTTGTTTGTCAAACATCAACCCAAGTTGTCATAAGCTGTGTTTGTTCTGATAGCCTGCAAACTATGATAAACACTAAGTTCACTTCAATTTAGTCAACATGGGTAGAAACGTGATCTGTAATATCAACCTAAGCTTTAACTTTGTACCACATGCCCACCCCCCTAAATCATACTCATCACATGAGTGGTTCCTAAATCTACTTTCAGGACATTTTTTTTTTTTTTTTTTTTTTTTTTGAGGCAAGCCCAATGGGCTGGACTTTTTGTTTATGAGAGAAAAGGAGAGAGAGCGAATTGACACGTCAGAGCCTCTATCCAGTGTAATCGAACTCGTGATGCGTGCAACACCTAGTGGGCATGTGCGGCCTTGTGCATGCATCACCTTGTGCATCTGGCTTACATGGGATCTGGGGAGTTGAAAATGGGTCCTTAGGCTTTGCAGGCAAGAGCCTTAACTGGTAATTCATCTCTCCAGCCCCAGGACGTCTCTTCTCTCCTGACTCCTGGATACTCCATGTGTGGTGGTTTGAATGTAAAATGTCCCCATAGCCTCAAGCGTTTGTGATTAAGCTTCCCTCTTAGTCGCCAGTTGGTGGAGCCTTGCTGAAGGTGACGTGACCCTAGGGCCGGCCTCGCCAGTTCCCTCTTGCTATCTCCAAGCTGCAGTGACAAGATGTGCTGCCTAGCCTCTGCTGTGTTCTGTGCTTTCTCTATGAAATGTTCCTTCGAAACTGTAAGCCTGAAATAAACCCTTTCCTTCCATTAACTGCTTGTGGTTGGGTGGTTTTTCCCCCAGCAATGAGAAAGTAACTGTGTGAAACACTGGGGGAAATCTTGTACAATTTCTTTGTCCATGACATAGTATTCACCACACTGTCCTTGCTCACGTTTCCTCTCTTGCCTGGTCTACTGTAGAGGTTTCTGTTACCTCTGCATTGTCGCCATCCTCAAATAGGCCCCACTAGATGTCTGTAGAATTGTTGTTCTAGTTGTCATGGACAGAGTTGTCTTGGTCAGTTTTATTCCAGCTCTGTTTTGGGAAACAGCAGTTTGATTTTTCTTTGCGATTTCTCCCCTTAGGGAATAGATTTTGGGTGTCATTACTGACCCTACACTCTGTCTCCACTAATGGGCGGACGGATTCCCCTGGCTATACTGAGGCAGGCAAGCATAGGGGTAACTCAGCTGCCTTAAATGTTTCTTGACAATTTCCATTTGGTTCGATGGTTGCCATTGAACTTGCATCTGAAAACATGAGGAGATAGAAAAGGCAGAATGAAAAGAAAAAGGGGGATCACCACAACATAAAAAATATGTCTCCGTGGGAGCCATCATTATCATCAGCAGCATCATTACCATCACCATTGCCCAAGTCCCTGCTGGGAGCGGGATCCAGCTCTAGAACCGAACGGGGGGTGGGGTGGGGTGGGGGGAGGACGGACGGGACGGGACAGATAAAAAACAATCCTACATGAGCGTGGTGTTGTGACATTTGCCTAGGCAAGGTGCATTGTGTACGCATCTATGTGAAGTACACTTGACTTTGTGTTTACTGGTACGAGATGGGTTTTCCAGCCTGAAGACTTCCTGAAAAGGTAAAACTAGCAGACTTTACTCATATGGTTTATTCTTAGGTCAGGATTTGCAGCTGTTGTTTCCAAAGCTTGGTGTCGTTTGTGACTATGATGTTTCCATGACGGACATGACTAAGTCACTCCCCAGTTTCCAGGCACGGTGTTAAGTTTTTTCATATGCCTTAAGCATTTTGCCTTCTGCAATATTGCTTCAAAAGCAATTCTGACATGTGTTAGCTACTTATTGCAACATAACAGATTACTCTCAAACTTACTGGCTTAAAATTACATTACTTATCATCTCATCATTTTGTTATTTGAACACAATTCAAATTGTTTATTTATTGGTTTGCGGTGCTACAGATGGAACCCAGGCCTTTGTGTGTGTACGTAAGTAAGCATTCTCCCGTCGAGCCAAGCCCCCTGCCCTCATCAATTTTATGTATTAGGACTCCAGGGGTGATGTGGTGGTTTGACTCAGGTGTCCCCTATCAATTTAGGTGCTCTGAATGCTAATCTCCCCAGCTGATGGCAATTGGAAATTAAAGTCTCCTGGAGGTGGTGTATTGTTGGGGGCAGACTTCGGGGTGTTGTAGCCAGTTTCCTGTTGCTATTGTCCACCTTATGTTGGTCAGGGGATGATGTCCACCCTCTGCTCATACCATCATTTTATCCTGCCATCATGGAGCTTCCCCTCGAGTCTGTAAGCCAAAATAAACCCCCCTTTTCCCCAAAGCTGCTCTTGGGTGATTCTGCCAGCAATGCAATCCTGACTGCAACAGATGAGTTAGTTGGATGGTCTGGCTCTGAATCTCTTAAGGCTTTCTTTGAAAGGATGCGGGTCCTTGCTCACTGATGTTTTTGCTGGCAGCTCAGTTACTCAGGAGCTGGTAACTGGAGGTCTCCCTGGATTCCTTGTCACATAGATCTCTGCATAGAGGCCTAGATACACACACACACACAGACAGACATAGACATGGCAGATAACTGAATCAGGCTGAGTGCTTAACAATGAAAGAGCTAGAGAATGCCAATGAAATGAAAGGCACAGATCTCCCTAACCTAGTCTCTGAAGTGACCCATGTTCCCTTATTCATAATTTATTTGTTAGGAGTGCATTGTAAGAGCCAGTTCATACTCAATTCGAGAGGATCACCTGATGGTATCAGTACCAGAAAGCAGAGATTAGAGCTATACCTGCCACAGAGATAGATATTATACATTTCATTTTATAAAGTAACACAGCATTTGATTTTTTAAAAAGAGGTGCTCAATATATGTTACATGTGTAGTTTGCCTATATGATAAAAATTCGTATCTCTGAATCACACTTCTTAAGCACAGGTTGGGACATGGTTTTGGTCTTCTTGCTTGACTTTCGTCCCTAATAGAATCTGCTTGATATCCCGTGGAGCCTTGCTGGGTGGGGGTGGAGCAGGTAGGATCAGCCACGGGCCTCGCCTGGGAGCTTGTTGGAAATGCAGCCTCATTGGACTCCCTGGGAAACCGGGAATCTGGAGATTCATATGCATGACATAGTGTGAGGAGACATTGCTGCAGAAGCCTTCTTCCTGGGATCTCTGCGGGCTTCGTGTCCCTGAGCTCTTTGGTCTGCCCACCCTGCCAGTGTTTGCTTGCAGCAGTGGTGGAGAACACCGGCTTCTGTCCTGACTTGATTTCAAAGCCAGAGGAAAGGAATCCTCTGAGTGAAGTCTTCTCATTTCCTCCTATCTTGTACAAGCAGCAACAGAGCAAGAACAATACTGGGGCCTCTTTAATAATCTAAGGCAGAGTGCAAGTCACTGGCACGGAGCATTGGTGTGGGAAATTTGGGGTGTCCTTGAGAGCGACAGAGCCTTCTTTTGGCTCTTAGGTAGATAGGGACTCAGGAACTGAGGCACAAGCTTCAACTGAGTTAGGCCTTTATGGGCTCTTGTCTCATGAATTCAGTGAATGAGTTTCACGGATCTCAGGAGGGTGAAATGTAGAAGTTAGGAGGAGTTAATTAGAACGGTATAGAAAGGAGGGACTATTGTGGGACATGGGGGTGGCTCCAGGGAGGACGACAATGGCAGGTGACTCTGGCTGGCGTTTTTACAGGAAGGGGAATTCCTTTAGGAAAAAAAGACCAGGTGTAGCGGGTTTCTTTCTAGGTAGGATTCATGGGAAAGGGGCAATATTCCCAGAAGTCTTAGTTCTGTGGGCAGGGTGTAAGCTTAATCTGCGAGAAGTCTTTCCAGGAAAGGAAGAAATAAGGAAGGATCGAGGTTCTCCTTGAAGGCTCAATAACATTTACAACATTTAATCAAGGAAAAAGTTATTTACTTACTTCGGGTTCCCGTTACCCTAAGCAGCCTAGCTAATTTCTATTTCCTGTTCACCATCATAGCAGACAATTAATGCAAGTTGGCATTTGGCTGTAGAAGGAACTGCAGTGAAGCCAGGCAGAAAAGTGAACCTTCCTAAATGAGGTTTTCTTTATGCTACATAAATGAGTCTTAAGTGCATTGTGCTACATGAAAAGGCAGGCACAAAGGACACCATGTTATATGAGACTACTTATGTGAAACACCAGAAAAGGCACAACTATACTGATAGAAAATATTTCAGTGATTCTTAGAGGTTAAGAGATATGGGGGAGAATTTACTGCCAAGAAGTACAAGAGAACTTTCTGGAATGGTGCAATTATTCTTTATCTTGACCATGGTGGTGGATACATTAGCATATATGTGTATTAACACTCATCAAGTTGAACATTTAAAACTTAGTGAATTTTATTTAAATTGCCTTCAATAAAATGGATAAAGTAAATGGAAGTAGCACTTAAACCTGATTCTAGTGTCTCTGTCCAATTTTCTTTAGATACAGAAACAGGAGCTAATTTGCCTTGATTATAATAGCTCATCAGGGGAGGATGATGGCAGTTAGAAGATTTCTTGGTTATTGGATATTGACAGACAATGGAAATTATTTCTCCTTTGAAATCTGACTAAAAAGACACCATCCTAGAAATTAAGCTTTCCTAAATGTTACATACCAAGGATAAAACCACTGAACTCTTAGATTTCCTGGGATTCTTTAGTCTTCTTTGAAAAAGAACAACAAAACAGCTATCATTTATTGAGAAAAAAACCCCAGGCCACACTGTAGGCCTGCTAATGTTTTACTTTTGTTCTTTCCCTTCATATGCACAGGAATTCTATAAGGTCTCTTGTCCTTCCGCATCTCCAGTTTACACAGGAGAGAGCCAAAGGTTGGCGAGATTAGACGAGTTGTTCAAGTGACACTTGGCATTGATTTGGGGAATGGCGGAATGCCAAAGCAGTCAGATTCTAAAATGGATTGTCCTACTACGGGGCTTTAAAGATGACAAATATCACCTGCGTCCACAGGCACATACATTCACCCCAAAGTTCTATCAGGACTTTGTGAGTCTCAGAATCTTTTAAATTTCCACAGATTTAAGGAGCCAAACCCATGCCATTTGCTGAAAGTCTGAATTTTTTCTGCCACTTTGGGCAATTAGTGCCTGAGGAAGGAGTTGCTTAGAAACAGAGAGATTGTCGCCTCTATTTTCCCAAAGCATGGATAGAGCAGAGCAGAGCCGAGCCTGAGAGAAGGCAAAGATTTGAAACTTGTTTGTGGCTCGGGGAATTCCAGAGGGGAGCCCTTAGTAGCCAGAGGGCTGGTAGGTTTGTAGAACGGATGCTTAATGAGGATGCAAAGGGACGATCAAGAGCCTGGGCACATATAGCTGGAAGGGACCCCTATGGGCTTGAAGACCAAACACCTCTGATGACAGAAACACCAGCCACAAACATTGCACGTGGCTGGAGATGGTGAGAGGCTCTTTTCCAGATGAGAGGGACCCGTTTTAACTGTGAAGTACCCCAGGAGAGTCCCAGCTTGATTCTCAGATGACTGCTCCTCTGCTGTGAGATGCCGACAAGAGCTGCTGAAGCACTGCGAGGGGGACTTTGCATCCTACAGCATGTCACTGTCCCCATGTTTTCTCCAGGTGCCTGATGCAATCAGGTTTAGAACCCAGCCCACAGAAGGAAGAATTCTTACCAAAGCAGCAGGTCATGAGATTTACTAATGAGCAAATGCTTAGCAAAGAACCTGACATTCATAAGAAGTGAAAAACGAGGCTGTTTGCACCTCCTTAGGGGACCTCAGATGAGACTAGAGAGCTCAGCATGGCCACACCAGCTGTATCCAAGGCTTGCAGACATGGGAAAAGCTGTACCAGGCAAGACACCCTTTACTGATTGAGTAGGCCACACACCTAGAGATCCTCCCACTCAACAGCACAGCCATGGCTGCGGAGACACCAAGGCCAGCATTAGCAGGGACTTATCACAGACAGGTAGGGTAAAGCAGGAAACTTTAACATGGTCATTTTATGCCCCCAAATTACAAGGCTAGCCTTCAGACCACTGCTTTATGATATTGATTTCAAATGATTTTTTTTCCTTTGAGAAATACATTTTTTAATTATATATTTTTTCATTTTTATTTTAATTTATTAACTTTTAATTTAATTTTATTTATTTACTTGAGAGAGAAAGAGGCAGAGAGACAGAGAGAGAGAGAGAGAGAGAATGGGCGCGTCAGGGCTTCCAGCCCCTGCAAACAAACTCCAGATGCATGCACCCCCTTGTGCATCTTACGTGGGTCCTAGAGAATTGAACTGGGATCCTTTGGCTTTGCAGGCAAACACCTTAAATACTAAGCCATCTCTCCAGCCCGAGAAATACTTTTTTTTGGTGAGCTTTTAATGAAGCATGATGCAAGTTAAAAGACATGAGTGTTATTCCATCTGCATTTCCAAAATGAACAATTAATTTATCCTTCTTGTTAAGAAACTCAAATAATTGGAATTCAAATTCCTCAAAATCCAAGAGAAAACTATAAATACAGCATTAGAAGCTATGTATTACAGCTGCTCAGGAGGCCAAGACAAGGGAATCACAAGTTGCCTGGGCAACTTAGTGAGAATATGTCTTAAAAATAAATAAATAAATAAATAAATAAATAAATAAATAAATAAATAAAAAGGGTTGGGGATAGAGATCATTGAAAGAGTAGTTTTCTAGCACCAATAAGGCTCTGGATTCAACCAGCAGCACCCCCAAACAAAAAACCCCAAAATTGTATAGTGTATATCATTCCACCCTTTTTTTTTTCCCTTTGGAGAGAGTCAGAGAGAAAGAGAGAGAGAGAATGGGTGCACCAGCAGCCGCCTCTCAGCTGCTGTGAACAAACTCCAGACACATGTGCCCCCTGGTGGGAAAGTGTGGCATTGTGCCCTTGCGTCACTTTGCATCTGGCTAAACATGGGACCTGGAGAATTAAACTGGCATTCTTAGGCTTAGCAGGCAGGTGCCTTAACCACTAAGCCATCTCTCCAGTTCCATTCCACCCTTTTATATAAAAAAATTATTTGCAAGCAGAGAGAGATAGAGGGAGAGAGAGAGAGAGAGAGAGAGAGAGAGAGAGAGAGAGAATGGGTATGCCAGGGCCTCTAGCTGCTGCACACAAACTCTAGATGCATGTGCCACTTTGTGCACCTGGCTTTAAATGGGCACTAGGGGATCAAATCTGGGTCATTGTGCTTTGCAGCAAGTAAATACCTTAACTGTGAGCCATCTCCCCAGTCCCTCCCACCCTTTTATTTTTTTGTGGAGAGAGACAGAGAGAGAGAGAGATAGAGAATGGGTGCACCAGTGGCCTCTCAGCCACTGTGAATGAATTCCAGACACATGCACCCCCTTGTGGGCAAGTGTGGCATTGCACCCTTGTGTCACTTTGCGTCTGGCTAAATGTGGGACCTGGAGAATCGAACGAGTGTTCTTAGGTTTAGCAGGCAGGCGCCTTAACCATTAAGCCATCTCTCTAGCCCCACCCTTTTGATATGTATACACATCTACCTTATAACTTGCTTATGATCATGGTGCAATATTGTCTTGCACTCAGCTTGTTTCATTTCTCAACATCTCATAAACTGACCAGCACATCAGTGCATTTTGGTCTGCCTCATCTTTCCAAGGCCTTCATTGTGGTCTGCTCTATGTTGTCCATGAACTAATCTATTCCCCATGGAGAGACTGTTTCCAACTTTTAGTTATTAGAAAGAATATTCCTCTGTTTTCAAATGATTGTTTAATGATGTGTGTTTGTGTGTGTGTGTATGGACATGCCAGGGCCTCTTGCTGCTGCAAATAAATACCAGATACTTGAGCCACTTTTTACATCTGGCTTTACATGGGTGGCTCAGGAATCAAATCCAGGCTTTGCAAGCAAGCACCTTTAGATGGCACAGCCATCTTTCCCAGCCCTCTTGGTAATTATTTTTGACCAGAAGTCTTCACACACTTGTGCAACAATTTCTGGAGGATGTATTCTTGGATTCTTGGACTTGATAAGTCAGAGAACAGATATATATATATATTTTTAATTTTGATAAAAAGACAGACAATTTACAAACTTGCATTGCTTCTGATATGTGATAGAGTACCCTTTTCCTCAGTTCAGTACCAACTCTGGGCACCACCAATCTTTGCTGACAGGGAAGATGAACTTCAGTTATTTGAATCTGCACATGTTTAATTAATAGCATCACACATATATATGTATGTAATTCAGTATTTTCAGAGGAGGTATATATATCTTGTACTCATTGCAGGCTAGAAGTCCAAAATCAAAATGTTGGTAGGGTCTGCACCCCTGCAGGCACCTTAGGGAGGATCTTCCATTGCCTCTCTAACTTCTCCCTCTAATGTGTTCCTTGGCCTACATAAACATCACTCTACTCTCCCTTCTATTGGGTGGCACTTGCCCTGTATGTTGGGACTTCTCTAGGTCTAAGAATATTAGTCTCATCTTAACTTGATTACATACATAGAGCCCTTTCCAATCAAGATTTTTATATATCTTTTGGAGTGGGACACGATTCAACTTATTACTTATTAGGAAGTATTATTACTTATTATTATTATTATTATTATTATTACTTATTAGGATTACTTATTAGGAAGCATTTACTATTTCTAGCTTCTTATAAATTATAAATGGTAAGAACTGGAATTGGGTGTGTCTTGCTGCATATTCTATTCCCAGGTGTCTAGAAAGTAGTGGAAACTCAGTTGTGATTTCTTTACTTATTTATCCAACAATTTCTTAAAGGATTTAAGGTTTAGGGATACTCGGCCTTCTTGAATTTTTTTTTTTTTTTTTTTTTTTTTTTTTAGTTAGGGTCTCACTGTAGCCAGACTGATGGGGAATTCGCTATGTAGTCTCAGGCTGGCTTCAAACTCACAACGATCTTCCTAGCTCTGCCATGCAAGTGCTGGGTATTAAAGCGTGCACCACATACAACTAATACTTCAGCTTTTAGACATTAAAAGATATACAGAATATATCTCTATATAAAAGATATAAAGAATCGTTCTTTTTGTTTCAGTTTACATTTGTAATGAAAATACTGCCATGTGAGAAAAACCAGACTGTCCCCAAAGATCCTCTCAGCTTGCCGGACGAGGTGAGCTGAGCACGTGCTTAGGACTCTCTGCTTCCTGTCTTGAAGGAGTCATTGGCGTATGTGGACAAGCACTCAGACTAGAACTGAATGTGTTTACCAGAGTTCTTTAGCAGGATAATGCAAAATAAGTCAACAGAACCTCTAAGAAATCCCAATTGACTTTATTTTCTTCATATTGTTAAACTCATGTCAAACAATAATTAACTTCCATAAATATAAGATTAACAGCTTCCAAATAATGCTAGAGAATTCTTCTATCAACATTAAAAAATTCACCTGAAAAAGGTATCTTGACTAGAGTTAGTTTTTCTGTTTTTAACTTCAAGTTCATATTTTACTGGTAAAGCCTTGTCAAGGCATCTCTAAAGTCGGCAACATGCAGTCGTGTGGGACCAAGTCCAAAATGTCTGCTTTGTGTTACTCTCTGACCACAGCTCCACTTCCAGACAAAGCTTGACGCTCTGGTGCAGCCACATAGCTGAGGTATGGCGGTTTTAAACAGAAGTAACATGTTCACCCTGGCACATCACCTGCCCCAGGGCACACAGTTTGTGTGTACAACATTGGGCATCAAAGCTATTTACATACCACTTGCATGTGACCTGTGTAGTCACCAGAGCCCCACTCCCACGCACACAGGACCCCGTGGGTAGGTTAATGCCCTGCTGTCTATGCCGAGGATCTTCCTGATTTCTGAACCATTTCTCTGTGTTTTCATTTTTGCTCTGGGCTCTGCAAATGTTTTGAACATTTCTAGACACACATAAAAGTTGCTTTGACCTGCTCCATCTGGCTTGTGATCTGTGTTTTCACTTGGCATGGAAGATAAGAGTTATGGGTAGTTACCCAGTGGCAGGATGACCCTAGCTCTAGAACATTTCCAAAGATGTAGACATTACTGGTCATGCAATTCACTGGGAACTGTGTAAAGGATAACTTTTGTTTATCTTCAAGTCCACAGATTTGAAATTAAACTCACTGGACTATATAAGAATAAAACATTGCCAGGCATGGTAGCGTATGCCTTTAATCCCAGCACTAGTAGGAGGATCACCAAGAGTTGGAGGCCACCCTGAGACTACATGTTAAATTCCAGGTCAGCCTGAGCTAGAGTGAGCCCTAACTCAAAAAAAAAAAAAAAAAAAAAGAATAAAACATCATATATATATATTCAGCTTCAAGAAAAAAATGGGTTTATTTGAAGAACAAATATGTACACATGTGCCAATGAACTAATTCTGAATACATTTCTTTGTAATTAAAAAATTATTTATTTATTTATTTATTTATTTATTTATTTATTTATTTGAGAGCGACAGAGAGAGAAGGAGAGAGAGAGAGAGAGAATGGGCACACCAGGGCCTCCAGCCACTGCAAATGAACTCCAGATACATGGGTCACCTTGTGCATCTGGCTTATGTGGGTCCTGGGGAATTGAGCCTCAAACCGGGGGTCCTTCAGCTTCACAGGTGAGTACTTAACTGCTAAGCCATCTCTCCAGCCCCTTCTTTGTAATTTTTAACCATCAAGATGATCATTGCAGCTATTTAAACATGAATGGGAAACTGTGGGTCTGTGGAAATGCTTCAGAAACAGTAAAAACATCCTCTCTGAATTAGAAAGCATCATTCTTCCTGCTCCTCAGAAAAAATATTAAGAAATAATAGTTTCAAAATGCCATTGAGAGCACCTAACTTTGATTCACAGAAATAAAATTTCATCATAGGACATGGTCCTCTGTATAGGGGACAGTGTGATCTTAAAAGGATTAGTTGTCAAGGGTGAGGAGATCTTTGTAGAAAGCTATGAGCAAGCAGGAGGGTCCATGAGCAAGGAGGCCGGGTTACCTGCACCTTCACAGGCCACTGAGGGCTTCTCCTGTCTGCATCTTAGATCCACGTGGTACACTGAGACAAATGCAGGCATCTGGCCTCATCTCACACTAATTAAATTATAACCGGAGAGTGCGGATCACGTAAGGCATTTTACAAAGCTTCCCTGGTGATTCTTATTTGCAGCCAGGATTAGGCACTGCTTGGCTCTTGCATATACACAAAGAAAGGTTGGGCTCTGTGTTAGTCAAGCAGCTTGTACATTCTGAAAACATATCTTTTATATTTATATTTTACTATCTTTTGAAATTTTTTATTTTTATTTTTGAGAGAAAAAGAGGCAGAGAGGGAGAGAGAGAATGAACATATGGGCATGCCAGGACCTTCAGCCTGCTGTGAATGAGCTCCAGACACGTACGCCTCCTTGTGGCACATGTGCGACATTGTATGCTTGTGTCATTGTGTGTCTGGCTTATGTAGGACCTGGAGATTTGAACATGCATTCTTAGGCTTTGCAGGCAAGTGCCTTAACCACTAAGACTTCTCTCCAACCCTAAATCTTAATATCATTAAATACAGGTACAACTAACATAGTAATTTCCATGGAACTAATAATAGATAAAGATATTGTCTAAACAATTCAACAATCTCTAATGTTGACTGCACACTCCTAATAAACAGTAAAATATTTCGGAGATGGAAAAAATTAAAAGAAGTTGATTTAGTTGTCTTTAGGAAATGTGCAATGTGTCAGAATTTAAAAGTCTTTTCCATTGAGAAATGGACAGAGAAGTAGTGTTCTTCCAAATTCAGAATATTTTAATAGCAAAGCTCTTCTTCCATGAAAAAGTAAAGCAAAAGATGCTTAGACTAAAATATAAAATTAGTGCCACTCCCCCACCCCCCATGACTGACTGCTGTTCTCACAACTCATAACCCAAGGTGGAATGGGGGCCGGGAGGAGGGAAATGATGGTAAAATATAAAATCACATCATTTAGGAATGAATTAATATTTTCTGGAATGCCCCTTTTAATAATATGCCTTTAAAAATACAGTTCTGTCAGTAAGTACCTAATTCTAGCAATCCTAGGGTAGAAATTCCTTTTCAACTAATTCTGAGATCTAGGGGAAAGTGTCCTGGACTTTTCTACAAGTCCATTGAGTGGTGTTGGGGGGTGACAACTGAGGAAGAAGGGAGGCAGGACAAAAGGGGAAGATGAAATATGCATGCATCAAAGGGCCCCATTAACGACTTCTTATCTCTGTGCTGGAGAAGGTGACACTACTTGTACGAGGTAAGTCACTTCCAATGAGAGTGGAGGAAAAAGATCTCTTCTCTGATTTTCATATCCATACCCATAGACCAGACCAGACCAGCGTCAAGGCCCAGGTTCAGATTTTCTTTTTACATCTGCACATCTCAGCTATACGCCGCAGAAGACCAGTTACAGAGGACATTAAAGACGAAGCTGCCCCCTCGCTTTTAGCACACCACTAACACCTGGGGACAAGAGAGGCGCCTTGGAAACACCATTTAGAGAACAAGACAGAGCTTATACGGCTTCCATCTTTTCCTCTAGCGAGTTTAAAGAGCACAAAGATAACCAAAATTGAGAGTAAAACCCATAGAAACTCAATTATTCTAAAGGATTTCCAGAAATGCTTAATAAAAACTTAACACAATAAGCTGAAAGTCATCAGTGTATTTAAGCTTAGAGGATCCTCCAACATCACTGAGGGCACAGGGGAGGAAGCCAGAAAATAAGCCTACACTGAGTAGTAAGCAAACCATCAGTAATGCCAACATTTTCTGTGGTGGAGTGTTCAGCTAAGGAAAGAGCTATGCTTCTGGGGTGCCAGCTCTCACAATGTCCTGACACGCTGATTTACAAGCTTTGGAATGTGACATTGTTCTTTTATTTTTATTTTAGAGAGAGAGATACAGAGAGAGAGAGAGAGAGAGAATTGGTGTGCCAGGTCTCAGCCACTGCAATCGAAGTCCAGACACTTGTGCCACCTAGTGGGCATGTGCAACCTTGCACTTGCCTCACCTTTGTACGTCTGGCTTACATGGGATCTGGAGAGTCGAACCTGGGTCCCTAGGCTTTGCAGGCAAGCGCCTTAACTGCTAAGCCACCTCTCCAGCCCCGTGACATTTTTTTTTTTTGGTTTTGCAAGGTAGGGTCTCTCCAGACTGACCTGGAATTAACTAGGTAGTCTCAGGGTGGCCTTGAACTCTCTGTGATCCTCCTACCTCTGCCTCCCAAGTGCTGGGATTAAAGGCATGCGCCACCACGCCCGGCTGTTTTGTTTTTTATTAGAGACAGAGAGAGGGACAGAGAAAGAGTGAGAATGGGCATGCCAGGGCTTCTAGCCACTGCAAAAGAACTCCAGATGCATGTGCCGCCATGTGCATCAGGCTTACATGGAACCTGGAGAATTGAACCTGGGTCCTTAGGCTCCACAGGCATGCACCTTAACCACTAAGCCATCTCTCCAGCCTTCATGACGTTATTTTTGATTCTAGCCCAGAGTATTAGGCTGAGTGCTTCTCTCCCTGTTTGATACCAAGAACAAGATGCAGGAACCAGTTGAACTGCACGGTCCATCCTTTGTCTCTGCACACTTCAATCTGATCAAGAAAATACTTCTTGGCCTCCTCCTCATTCTTCCCCACTGTGAGGGCATCCCGGATATATTCTATGTCCTCTTTGCTCGTTAACTGGGGCATTCCCGTCATCAGCATCATGGAGAACAGGATGATCAGTAGGTTTGTGTGATGACGCAGAGCTAGATAAGCCTTCACACAGACGTCCTGCAGGAAGGAGAAGAAAAGGCTGTTGGTGTCACAAGGCGCTGTAGGCTGAACAGCATCGGTCAATCACTTCTCAGCCCTACGGCTAAGATCAGCTGCGCTCTCCAAAGAGCTCAGGGCTGCTATGAAGCTGGGTGTGGTGGCGCATGCCTTTAATCCCAGCACTCGGGAGGCAGGATCACTAAGAGTTCGAGGCCACCCTGAGACTACATAGTTAATTCCAGGTCAGCCTGGACCAGAGTGAGACCCTACCTCAAAAAACCAAAAAAAAAAAAAAAAAAAAAGAAGATACTATGAATGAAAACAAGAACATTATACCTAGAACCAACACATACACAAGACCACGTACAAGCTATATTAAGAAAATGGAACACTTTACGGAGTCACATGAAAGCAAACGTTTTTGTGGCACTGGGGATTGAACCTAGGATATCATGCGTGCTGTCACTGAACTATATCCCCAACTGTGCAGAAAATGTGAATACATGGAATAACACAGCAGGGTTCCTTGAAGATAAAACTGCTTATTACCAAAATGTGAAAATTCAACTCTGATTAATCTGTCAACAAAGTTCAGTAAAAATTCTCATTGGATGTTTCACTTCGGGTATGGTTTTAAGTTCATCCAGCATGTCTGGGGCCCAAGAAGGAGGATGTTTTGAAAAAGCACAGTAATGAAAACCAGTGTTTGCTGTAACAGATATTAAAACACTTTATAACACTATCACATCAAAGAGCAGTGCTAAATCATATCTGTTGCTTTCCAAAGAAGACATAATTTTCTAGACTAGAACAAAAAGTGCAGAGACACTACTAAGTGAATAATAAATATGAAAGATATTAAAGGCAACTTCTCAAACCAGTTGGGAAAAGATCTATTAGTCAATACCTGGGGCCTGGGTAACTGGTTCATTCTTTGAAAGGAAAGTCAAGCTAATTTTTTTTACTCCATTAGATATGCCAAACAAATTCCAGTTGAACCAAAGATTTAAGTGTAAAAGGGGCAAATATTTAATACTGACTGAGAACACACTTTAGCAAGAGGAGAGAAAAGATGGAAAATATATACATATATACTATACAGATATAAGTATTTTTGAGGAAAAAAGCTAAAAGCAATTATTAACAGAGAATTCCAAAAGAAGACATATCTGCAACATGACAGATTGCCTTTCTATCACAGGCCTCATAATAGTTGTTACAAACCCATAAGAAAAGAGGCAAACTGGCTAAAGTACAATTAGAAGTGAGAATTCACACTATAATACATAAAAAAAAAAGCAACTTCATTAGTAATCAAATAAAACATACAATGGAAACATTGACTTATACATGGAAATTTTGCATTTTGAGTTGTTTGTTGTGAGACAGGGTCTCCTATAGCCCAGGACGGCCTCAAACTCATATAGCCAAGGATGAACTTGAACTTCTGATCTTTCTGTCTCTACTTCCCCAGTACTCAGATTATAGGTGCGCACTGCCATGCCCGGTGTATGCAGTGCTGTGGATTCAACCTAGGGCTTCGTGTATGCTAGGTTGCTCTACCAATTGAGTAGCCACAAAATCTATCTTCACAGTACTACATACTTGGGTTTGTCTTTTTTAAAATTTTGAGAGAGAGAGAGAGAGAGGGAGAGAGAAGGGCAGAGAGAGAGAGAATGGGCGTACCAGGACCTTCAGTCTGCTACGAATGAACTCGACACTTGCACCCCCTTGTGCACATGTGCAACATTGTGTGCTTGCATCACTGTGCATCTAGCTACATGGGACCTGAAGATTTGAACATGAGTTCTTAGGCTTTGTAGTCAAGCTCATTAACTGCTAAGCCATCTATCCAGCCCCAAACTCATTTTAAAAAATATAATACCTGTTCATCTATCATAGCTAATGGGAGATGGGAATGGGTATAACTTTAGCAGCAGACCATTTGAGAACATGCATCCAAAACTTAAGGATGCTTATAGGTGTGATAGAACTTAACTGTGGCAGTCACATGACACATCTGTCAAAACTTACACAACCATGCACCTCAACAAGGTTAAATTTGCTGTTTGTGAAATGTGACTCAAAATATGAGAAATAAGACACATCTCTATATGGTTTTACCCAGCCCTATGCTAGAAACTGAACTTAAAAAGTGGCAGTTCTCTAGAAATTTAGCTACAGAAGAAAGTTCATTAGTTTAAAATTATGGCAACTGGGCTGGAGAGATTGCTTAGTGGTTAAGGTCCTTGGCTGTAAAGCCAAAAGACCCAGGTCCAATTCCCCAGGACCCATGTAAATCATATGCATAAGGTGGTGCATGTGTCTGGAGTTCGTTTGCAGTGGCTGAAGGCCCTGGTGCAACCATTCTTTCTCTATCTGCATTTCTTTCTCTCTCTCTCAAATAAATAAAATAGACCACTGGGGATCACCCAAAAGACAACATAGTGGTGAGAAGAAGGGAAGGAGGAGTGCCCAGCACTGAAACACCTCTGTCACACCCTCAAGGCTCAGGGACCATTGCGGAAGAGGGGGCGGATAGAATGGAAGAGCCAAAGGAAGGATATGACCTCTGACAATGCAACTGCTCAAGAAATTGGCCTCGATATCCATGGCCTTGCATTGCCTAGCAATACCTTCGCAAGACCCTCAAAATAGAAGAAAAAGATGATGTCATCAAATTAAAAGAGAGACTAATGGAGAGAGGGAGGGGATATGATGGAGACTGGAGTTCTAAAGGGGAATGGGGGGAGGGGAGGGAAATATCAGGTGGGGCTTTTTTGTATGTAAGTATAAAAGTCAATAAAAAACAATAATAAAAAAAATTAAGAAAAGGGCTGGAGAGATGGCTTAGTGGTGAAGGCGCCTGCCTCCTAAGCTTAAGAACGCCGGTTCCAATCTTCAGCGGTTCCAATCTCCAGGTCCCACGTTTAGCCAGATGCAAAGTGACGCAAGGGCGCAATGCCATACTTGACCACAAGGGGGCACACACATCTGGATTTCGTTCACAGCAGCTGAGAGGCTGCTGGCGTGCCCATCTCTATCTGTCTCTCTCTCTGTCTGTCTCTCTCTGTGTCTCTCTGCAAAAATAAATAAAATAATTTAAAAAAATTAAGAAAAACATGGCATCTTAAATGTGGTACATTTGGAGATTGACTAGAAGAAGGTTTATGCTTTAATTACATGCTCTGTAACTATGAGAATGATATTGTAGAAGAATATTTAGTAAACATGTAAGTGTTGCTGTAAAGAAGACATTAAACAGCATCTTCCCATTTTGATCAACTAGCATGAAATACTTACATGGAAAAAATATAATCACATAGATCAAAATGTTCATAGTTTTCTGTTTTACTTTTAGCTGACCTTCTCTGTATGTGTGAGTCACCTTTCTCATCATTGTGACAAAGTGCCTGACAGAAGCAACATTAAGGAAAGGATTTATTTTGGCTCATGGTTTCAGAGGATCACGATCTCTCATGGCAGAGGAAGCAGGACAGAGCGAGAGCCTGAGATGGTGTTGCTTCTTTATGCCATGGTAGGCAGGAAGCAGAGGGCTCATGTTGGAACCAGAAGTAGATATACCTTTGAACATCCCTTCTCTAGTGACACATGTGTGTCCTTTAGTCAGGCCCCACATTGCAGGGGTTCCACAACCTCCCAAAGCAGTCCCGCCCTCTGAAGAACCAAGCGTTCCAACACTAGTCAGTGGGGGACAGTTCAGACTGGACCCTGATGGTGTCTTGAATGCATGTGACAGAGTCACTGCGGTGGTAAACAAAGGTCACGTCTGTGTCACACTGGCCTGGGAACATTTCACGCTCATCCCATGGACCATTCTGGTATCCTCTTAGTGGGGAAATCTATATAAAATGTTGGGCCATAGAAAGAGGCATAGAGTGAGGTGGCCTTGACTTTGTATCTCTTCTCTGTTTACCATGCAGGAAGAATAAACAGGCCCTGAAGTCCACCTGGGATGCCCCTACCGCAGCCCAGGCTTCAAGTGGCCCCTGGCGGCAGCACCTGTTCATTAGCGCTCTTGCATTCTTAATGACGCCACTGATGTCTGGAAATCATTTCCTTTGCTCATCCAACCCACTGAGGCATCTCGCGTTTCTTGATAATTACAGAGGCTAAGTGCTGGCTTCACCTTGGGTTACAGTTTCATTAATGTGCCAACTCTTGTGATTCTCACACAGGCTTAGGGGGATGTCTTTTGATTTTGAATCAGAGTAAAAACTGATTTTTAACTATTTCTTTTTTATCCTTCTACACATGGGCAGGGCGTGCTCCATGCAAATCTGTTTTGTAAGTCCATGTACTATGTCCTGCCCTTGAAGGCTATCTCACGCAGATGAGTTTATTACTATGTTTTGATGAGCTCTAGAGATGGAACCCAAGGTCTCAGCCAAGTTTGGCAAGGGCTATACAACTGAGCTGCATGGCCATCCCACCAGACTACTTCTGATTTTCACACACAGGGTCTCTTCCATAAGAATGAAATATACGGGCTGGACAGATGGCTTCGCGGTAAGGCATTTGCCTGCAAAGCTCCAGGACCCCAGTTCGATTCTCCAGGACCCATGTAAGCCAGATGCACAAAGGGGGTGTCTGTGTCTAGAGTTTGTTTGCAGTGGCTACAGGCCCTGATGGGCCCATTCTCTTCCCTCTTCTCCCTCTCTTTCTTTGTCTCTTTGAATTAAATAAATGAATAAATAAATAAATAAATAAATATATTTTTAATAATTTTTAAATGTTATTATTATTATTTTATTTATTTTTGGAGAGAGACACAGAGAGACAGGCAGGGAGAGGTAGACAGATAGAGAATGGGCGGGCCAGCAGTCTCTCAGCTACTGTGAACGAAATCCAGATGCGTGCGCCCCCTTGTGGGCAAGTGCGGCATTGCGCCCTTGCGTCACTTTGCATCTGGCTAAACGTGGGACCTGGAGATTGGAACCAGCGTTCTTAGGCTCAGGAGGTAGGCGCCTTAACCGCTAAGCTATCTCTCCAGCCCTATTTTTTGTTTTTAAAGAATGAAATATCCTATCCCAATTTAACTGTGTGCGATATACTTGTAAGATAAACATCCAAGTTTGGACTGGATGCTTAGGCTTTGGAGGCTGAGTCTAGATTTGGTCGACAGTATGACTAGCTGCTCAGAAGTTGGCTTTACTATTGATAAGCTGTCTTCTTAACTATCCAAGAAGACACTTAACTTCTTGGACCCAGTCTATCCATCTGTAGAATGAGAATAACAACAACAACAATACCCATTCCATATTTCTGTAGTAAGACTGAAGGGCTAAGTGGTTCATTTCTTTCCTGTGAAGGGCTGCGTCATCAAACACACACACTTCTCAGTGCTAAGAACATCACATTCCCATGTAGAAGACGGACCCAAAATGATTCCTTACACAGTTCAGGGTTACAGGCTTGAGTGCGTGATGAGCCTCGGTCTGTCTTCAAGCTGACCCACTGAGGAGGGGAAAACGGGACTGCACCCAGGCAGCTCCGATACTTCCTATGTTTGTGGGACCATGATTGTGCACCTGCTGGACCCACTCAACCCCACAAGTTTCATGTCTGTCCTTTGCACCCAGTGACCGTGTGTGTGAGCGTGTTCTGGCCGCGATACTTGGGAGTAGAGGTCTGTGGTCTGAAGGCATATAAGGACACGGCTCAGGGGAAAACCCAGAACATGGAAGTGACTAGCTGTCGAAACCGAAGTTTCTCTTCTGCCATGGCTTCCAGCTGTTGACCTCAAACCTTCCCAACTGCTAACAGAAACTTTGCAATATTGAATAGAGAAGGGGCAAAAAAAAAGTATCTGATGTCGAGGACTTGGTTTAATGTACTTGCTAATGAAGGGAACTTTATTATTATTATTAATGCCATTCTTGGAACCCTCTCCATTAGTGGCTAATAAATAGGTTGAACCCATGTAGTACATCTGCTCTTAATTTCATTGTGGATTTAAATGCCGTAATTATAGCATCTAAAGAACAGAAAGAAAGGGTTGTTTTTACAAGCTACCACCTCCACAGATCTTGGAAACAAAAGAATCCATCACCATTTCAGGCCCCAAAGTTGGACTTGACTCACTAATTTCCCCAACTATCAGTTCACTGCACTGAAAACAGATGACTTTCGTAGGTAGTCAACTACGGTCCAGGGTCACATGAAATGCTTTTTGTAGCAATGAAAACCCTCCACTCCTCTGTAGAAATAAAGCGGGAGTGACGTGTCACTGTACATATCCACAAAAATGAAGAAGTAATATAAGGGGCCATGAAACAGAAAGTCTAGAGAAAGATTCTGAGGAAGAGAGAGAGAGACTAAGTTACAAATATTCATCGATTTTAAAAAATGTTCCTATCCACTTACTTTACCTCAATAGTAAAGTTGCCTCTGTCTGATAAAGAGACACAGTGGAGAAAAAGAAAGAATTCTGTCCAAGGCAAAGTATATTATATATTTTTAAAAATAAAAGTCAAGGCCTTGGCCAGCCAGTATCTTCAGGAGTTACTTTGGCAAATGAAAGAGGATCGTGGATGAGTAGAGCTAATAATTCAGAAAAAGCACTCTCTGATAAGTCTGACAGAAGAGGGCATCCAACCCTTGACCATGCATTTGCTGAGTGTGAATTAGGAGTGTTTTGTTTTCAATTTTTATTTATTTACTTTTTAAAATAAATGTTTTATTTATTTATTTGAGAGAAACAGAGAAAGAGAGAGAGAGAGAGAGAGAGAGAATGAGCTACCTTGTGTATCTGGTTTACATGGGTCCTGGGAAATTGAACCTGGGTCCTTTGGCTTTGCAGGCAAGTGTCTTAACCACTAAGCCATCTCTCCAGCCCCTCAATTTTTGTTTTTATTAATTAGAAAGTTTGTTGTATGGACAAATCATGTGTTGGTCCCATTTCCCTCCTACCAACACACATTCCACTGAGGGCCCTCCACCAGTGGGGTTACTGATATTTACCATGCATTATGAATGCAATGTTCAGTCATGCGGGTGGGGGAAAATGTCTCTGGATGCTCCTTCCCACCCTGAATTGGGAGTTTTGTATTCATGGACCCGAAAAATGATTCTCAGAGAAGCTGTTTGCCAGGGAAAGGGATATATTGCTAGCTTCTCAAATACTTAGGTAAAAACTCATTAGAAGCACAAAAGCTATAATTAAACCATTCTACTAAAGTCAATATCCTGAATAGTGTATGAGTGAGTATGTATCCTTGAGCTTTGTTCCAGTAAGGAGTTGAGGTGAACTGTTTGGATATATGAGTAAAAATAACACAAGTTAGAAGTGGAAGGAATAAAGAACTGGAATAACAAAGGAAATGATTCACAACAGGTTGGGGAAAGAAACTAAATTAAAACAAACCCTATATATTTGCAAAGGGTGGTCTTCAGCTATGTCTTAGGTCAAAAGGAAACTCTGATCTATTTTCCCATCCAATGTTTGCAATAATAAAAAAAAAAAAGATTTTTTAAAAGATAGTTCTGAGACTTCTGGGTAAGATGGTGGCATAAGAGCCACGCCAAACCAGCTTAGGAAAGGATTTAAGCAAAACAACAGCAAAATACACTCTTCTTCTGAAAAGTGAGGGAGTATAGGTTCTTCTTAGACATAGCGGAGAAGCAGGAGAGACCAAGATCCACCAGAAAGGAGGAAAACGGCCAGAATCCCACTGAGGCACGTGCAGCCCAGTGATCTGCAAGTGATCTATGCACCTGCCTGGCTCCGCCTGCCAGGATCTGGCACCGAGCAGCAGCAGCAGAGACCAAACAAGGGGATTTTCCAACCTTATCAACCTCCTTGCAAAATCAAGAAATCGGAAGGAAAGATAGCTGAGATCAGCTAAGGAGCTACTTAAGGGATAGGAGCGGGACTGTGTGAGCAACTCCAGGCTTCCTGAACTCTCCCGTCCCCCAACCATCAGAACCATGAACCTTTGGCATTCAGCCCCTGGAAGCACCTCTAGCACAGCTGATCAGAACTCCAGCTCCACAGCACCACATGGAGGTATCGAGGTGGGCACTCAGCATTGATGAGATTGGAAGCCACCCCGAAAAGTAATGAGGCTGATTGACAAAAAAAAAAAAAGAAAAACACCAAACAGGTATAGGTACATAGGCCTGCATTGGAAGTGCTGATCTCTCATTCCATGTCAGGGCAGGTTATGGGTTACATATACTTGGTTTATCATTTTCAAATAAACTGTATTTGGGGGTTGAATATTGTTGCCTTTGATACTTTCAGATTTATAAGGCCTTTGACTTTTGCTCCTGTCATTATTAGGGGCAGGGTCTGATTCAGATCTAGGCTGACCTGGAACCCAAATCAGAACAGAATTCTCTACCTCCCAGCTGACAGGATTAAGGGTGTAGAGCAACACACACCCTTAGGGATTTTGGCCTTATGAGACTATCTGTTTGTTTTAATCCCCATACTCTGAGCTGGTTTTTATTGAATATACATATTGCTCAGGTGAAGTTTAGAATTTGTGAGTATATTTTCCCCCCAGTCCACTAGAATACTTGCTTAGCAATCAAACTCAACACCTAGGATTACTTCTATGGTTGGACTGGGGTACAAAATCTACACTTGGCCCCTTCAACTCATATCCTGAAAGTATACAAAGGTGGATTGTCACATCTAAGAACACTGCAGATAAGTAGAAAACCAAGCATCAAATCAATTCAGGATGCAAAAGTCCCTATATAATAATACAAGAAACACAAAGAAGCAAGACAATACAATCCCACCAAAAATTATAAATCATCAGAAATGATCACCAATGAGACTGTTTTAGATGAAATGCCTAACAAATATTTCAAAAAATTATTTTATCTATACTCAAAGAAATCAAAGGAATCAAAACAGAAAACAAAGGAATTAAAGAAGAAAACAAACTCCCGAAAGAGGACACAGGAAACCAACTTAATGAAATAAGGAGGTCATTACAAGACATGAGCAAGGATATAGAAATACTGAAGAAAAACCAGGCTGAAATTCTAGCTCTGAAGAACACAGTCAGTCAAATAAAAATTTCTGTGGAAAGAAAGTCTCATTAGTAGAGTGGATGAAGGAGAGAACAGAATATCTAAATTTGAAGACTAGGTGGCAGACCTAATACAGTCCAACAAAGAGAAAGACAAACTAATAAGAAAGTATGAATGGGAATTTCAAGATATCTAAGACACTATGAAAAGATCAAACATAAGAATTCGGGGTATAGTAGAAGAAGAATTTCAATCCAGAGGCTTAGTAGGCATTGTTTTTTGGAGAGAGACACAGAGACAGAGAGAGAGGGAGAGGAAGACAGATAGAGATGGGCGTGCCAGCAGTCTCTCAGCTGCTGTGAACAAAATCCAGATGCATGAGCCCCCTTGTGGTCAAGTGCGTCATTGCACCCTTGCGTCACTTTGCATCTGGCTAAACATGGGACCTGGAGATTGGAACCGGCATTCTCAGGCTTAGGAGGCAGGTGCCTTAACCACTAAGCCATCTCTCTAGCCCATTAGTAGGCATTTTTAACAAAATCATAGAAGAAAATTTCCCCGAAATTGGGAAAGAAATGCCAATGTAGATACAAGAAGCTTCTAGAACACCAGACAGACAAAACTTGGACAAAACATTTCCTCACCATGTTATAAACTACTAAACACACAAACCAAAGACAATATATTGAAAGCAGTTACAGAGAAAAAGCAAGTGACCTACAAAGGCAAGCCAATCGGGATCACAGCAGAGTACTCAACACAAACTTTAAAAGCCAGAAGGGCTTGGAATGACGTAGTCCAAGTTCTGAAAGATAACAACTGTCAACTAAAATTACTTTATCCTGCAAAGCAATCTATCCAAATTGATGGAGAAATAAGGACATTCCACAACAAAAACAGGCTAAAGGAATTTATGATAACTAAACCAACTCTAACAGAAAATACTTGAAGGAATTCTTCACATTGAAGAGAAAGCAAAGCACACATAGGAGGAAATAGGAAAAAAAATAAACCATACTCAAATAACAGTTAAAACAAGTGAGTAAAGGGAAAACAGGAAATGCTACAAAACAAAAAGAATGGCAAAAATAAATACACACCTTTCAATAATAACTCTTAATATCAATGGCCTCAATGACCAAAAGACACAGGCTTGCAGACTGGATTGAAAGGCAGGATCCTGCCATTTGTTGCCTCCAGAAAACTCCTCTCTCACTAAAAGGTAGACACTGTCTTAGGGTGAAAGGATGGAAAATGGTATTTCAAGAAAATGGGCCTGGGAAACAAGCAGGGGTTGCTGTCCTAATATCTGACAGCATAAACTTCACAGAAATAGAAAAAAAAACAATCCTAAAATTCATTTGGTACACAAAAAAACCTCAAATAGCCAGAACAATTTTGAGCAACAAAAATCAGGCTGGTGGTATCTCCATACCTTTTAAGTTATATTACAAAGCCATAGTAACAAAAGCAGCATGATACTGGCACAAAGACAGACATGTAGATGAAAGGAACAGAATAGAGGACCCAGATGTTAATCCAGGTAGCTACAGCCATATGATTTTTGACAAAAATGCCAAAAATATTCACTGGAGAAAAGATAGCCTCTTCAACAAGTGGTACTGGGGAAATTGGATATCTATATGTAGAAGGATGAAAATAGATTCTGGTCTTTCTCCTTGCACAAGAATCAAGTCCAAGTGGATCAGGGACCTGAAACTCTGAAATTGCTAGAGGTAAATGTAGGGAAAACCCTTCAACATATTGGCATAGGCAATGACTTTCTGAATATAACCCCAGTTGCTCAGGAAATAAAACCACTAATCAACCACTGGGATCTCATGAAATTACAAAGCTTTTGGACAGCAAAGGACAGTGTGAATAGAGCAAAGAGACAACAGAATGGGAGAAAATCTTTGCCAGCTACACATCTGACAGAGGATTAATATCCAGAATATACAAAGAACTCAAAAAATAGAACAATAAGAAATCAAACAACCCAGTTAAAAAATGGGCTTTGGAACTACATAGATAGTTCTCATCATAAGAAATACAGATGGCATATAAACATCTAAAAAAGTGTTCTACATCCTTGGCCATCAGGGAAATTCAAGTTAAAACTACTTTGAGATTCCATCTCACTCCTATCAGAATGGCTACCATCAAGAAAACAAATGACAGGGCTGGAGAGATGGCTTAGCGGCTAAGGCGCTTGCCCACTAAGCCTAAGAACGTCAGTTCCAATCTCCAGGTCCCACGTTTAGCCAGATGCAAAGTGACACAAGGGTGCAATGCCGCACTTGCCCACAAGGGGGCGCACACATCTGGATTTAGTTCACAGCAGCTGAGAGGCTGCTGGCACGCCCATCTCTATCTGTCTTCCTCTCCCTATCTCTCTGTGTCTCTCTCCAAAATAAAAATAAATATTAACAAAAAGAAAACAAATGACAATAAATGCTGGCAAGGATGCAGGAATGTAATCTGGTACAACCATTGTGAAAATCAGTGTGGAGGCTCTTGAGACAGCTAAAAATAGATTTACCATATGATCCAGCTATCGCACTCCTAGGCATATATCCAGAGGACTCTTCTCACTACCTTAGAAATACTTGCACAACCATGTTTACTGCTGCTTTATTCACAATAGCTAGGAAATGGAACCAGCCTAGATGTCCCTCCATAGATGAGTGGTTAATAAAAATGTGGTACATTTACACAGTGGAGTTCTATTCAGCAGTAAAGAAAAATGAAATTATGAAATTTGCAGGGAAATGGATGGATCTGGAAAGGATTATACTAAGTGAGGTAACCCAGGCTCAGAAAACCTAATCAAAAGCCTATGGCAGGGGAGGTCATGAGCCTTAGGGGTATAACCCCTGCTCTTGTCTCGCTAAATGTATATATTGTTCTCACCAAACTGCCCTGAAAGCACTACACATAATGTTCATATTCATATGTTAATGCTACTCTCACTTCTGGTTAAGAAGCTTCTCTTTTCAGATGGTGATGACCACTGGGATGACCCAAAAAACAACATAGTGCTGAGAAGAAGGGATGGAGGAATGTCCAGCACCAAAACATCTCTATCACACCCTCCAAGGCTCAGGGTCCATTGTGGAAGATGTGGTGGACAGAATGTAAGAGTCAAAGGAAGGATACGACTCCTTACAATGCAACTGTCCAGACAGAAATTGGCCTCGATATCCATGACCTCCCATTACCTAGCAATACCTTCACAAGACCCTCATAATAGAGAAAAAGATGATGACATCAAAATAAAAAAGACTAATGGAGAAAGGGAGGGGATATGATGGAGAGTGGAGTTGTGAAGGGAAAAGTGGGGGAGGGGAAGGAAATTTCATGGTTTATCATCTTTAAGTATAGAAGTTGTCAATAAAAAATTTTAAAAAAGATAGTTCTGGGCTGGAGAGATTGCTTAGTGGTTAAGGCGCTTGTTTACAAAGCTCAAGGACTCATGTTTGACTCTCCAGGTCCCACATAAGCCAGACACACAGTGATACAAGTGAGCAAGGTTGCACATGTTCAAGGGGGTGCACTGGAGGCCCTGATGTGCCAATCCTCCCTCCCTCTCACTCTCTTTTTCTCCCCACCCTTGGAACAATGGAAGGCCAGTCTGTTGGGCTTGCCTCAAAAGAGAGAGAGAGAGAGAGAGAGAGAGAGAGAATACTGCTTTTATAGAAAGTGAGACCAATAGAAATATCACAAGAGGACCTTTATGGAGACTGTGCTTTGTAAGATGACAAGTACCATGCTTGCACTGTTCTTACAGTAGACAAAGCAATCCTTTTTTTTGTTTGTTTGTTTGTTTTGGTTTTTTGAGGTAGGGTCTCGCTGTAGCCCAGGCTGACCTGGAATTCACTCTGTAGTCTCAGGGTGGCCTTGAACTCACAGTGATTCTCCTACCTCTGCCTCCCCAGTGCTGGGATTAAAGGTGTGCGCCACCATGCCTGGCTGACAACTCAATCCTTTAAGAGAGAAACTAAACATCAAGAGAATAGCGTACATTGGTCAGTTATTCTGGATTGGTATTTAAAAGTGCTCTAGGGCTGGAGAAATGGATTAGCAGTTAAGGCACTTGCCTGTGAAGCATAAGGACCCATGTTCAACTCTGCAGATCCCACATAATCCAGACACATAAGGATGAGGCAAGCACAAGGTCACACATACCCACTAGGTGGTACAAGTGTCTGGAGTTTGATTGTAGTGGCTGAGGCCCTGGTGTGCCAATTCTCTTTCTTTCTCTGTCTCTCTCTCCCTCTCTCTCTCTCTAAGATAAAAATAAATAAATAAAAGTGCTCTAGAACCTTGGTAATGGAGGGACATTTCTTGCTGGTGGGTTAACCCATAAATCCAGTCCAAGGCCATCCCTTCACTTGTAGATTCCTAAATGGTCCAGACCGATTGAATTTAACAAGCAGAATCAAAGTCTGACAATTTGACAACCCCACTGGAATCTTAACCAGTGGGAAACATCACAATGCCCTAGCCAAACGCCTTCCCCTTGATGCACATATCTTACCAGGAGGGAAAGCATGAGAGACGTGACCTGCTCAGTCTTCATTGTGGGATGGAGCAGGCTAAGGCTGACCTACTTAGTTGGCCACACTGCCAATCCCCAAGAGGGAATTTGTTGTCAGCTCCTCACATTATGTATAATGTGACAGGTGGACTTGACCTATAATAGGCCTTAATTAGGGTAATTTGTGGTTCACCAGTTGAGCTCCAAATGACTTCTTTGCTCTGGTCTTGACGTCATAATCCAGCCCATGGACTTTTTGTTTTTTGGTTTTCCAAGGTAGGGTTTCACTCTAGCCCAGGCTGACCTGGAATTCACTATGTAGTCTCAGGGTGGCCTCGAACTCATGGTGATCGTCCTACCTCGGCCTCCCAAGTGCTGAGACTAAAGGTGTGCACCACCACGCCCGGCCCATGGACTTCTTTTTAAGCTTGATGTACATTTCCTTCCTCAACTCCAATTCTACAGCATACTCCACAGAGACTCATGTTCCATCCAGATTGGGCGACTGTACTTTTTGTTCCTGAATACTGATCGTATGCATTTTTCCAGCTCCATGCACTTGCTCATGCTGTTCTTTCTGCTTGGATGTCCTTTCCCCTCCCGCACCCACCTGACAAAATGAAATTGAATTCAGCCCTCAAAGCCCAGTAAAATAACTTCCTTCCCTGACTAGCCCTTTCCTCTCTTCCAGAGCAGTATCAATTGCTTTCTCTGCAAATCACTCTTTGTGTGTTCTTCCCAGTAAGTTTCCCCAGGGCAGGGCAATCGTGTGTGACTTTCCTCTGCTGCCCTCTGTGGCCTCTGCCCTGCTTCGCCTGTGCCAAGCACCATGTTCGGTGCCCTGTGAAGTAATGGATGAAAGCCTTATGCGAAGAAGCCAAGTGCAGTCTTAGGCAAGGCTCACTGCGTTAAAGATCACGAGGAAGCCGAGAACATTAGCCAAGGGGGTATATACTGGAAAGACGCCTAGCCTTTTCTAGAGCAATCTGTGACCCTTTGTGCCTGGCACAGCTCCTGAAACTAGGAAGGGATTTAAGTGCATGTTGAATCAGTATTGTGGTTCGCATGTATGAACGGTGCTTGGGGACAACAAGATGGAACAGGAAGCTAAGACAGTCCAGCAGGATACAGGATATATATACAAGTTTACACATGTATGAGGACTTCTGCACAGAGGAAGAGAAGACAGAGCAGAAAAGGAGAAAATGGCAAGGGTGACCACAGTTCTCAGGAGAGTGTCAGGTGGCAAGGTCGCTATGCTTCCTGTGGCTGGGTTTAGAGAGGGTAGTTCAGTTCTCCAATGAGGCAAAGACAAGAGGGGGCAGTGTCCAGCCCAACAGCTAGGTTGAAGCAAAAGCTGTTAGAAGAACCTGGGAGTCGAGGGTAATGCCAGATGCTAGCAGAGACAGACTTCAGTTGAGAACCCTGAGATTCTTACACACTTCCTGAGTCAGGGCTCTGTCCAGAGAGTGGGCACACACTGGGCCTGTGGGCTAGAGGTTGGTGCAGCCTGGCATGGGGCCAAGACTGCAGGTATTACGAACAGGGCATGGCCCAGTAACGCTGGCAAGAAAACTTCAATCAGCTTATATGAAAATAATACAACTCACAGGCTCCAGGCCTCCTAGGAACTGCTTTTTAACAGTGACATCTAGGGGCAAATGTCTTTTAGCTACACTCCTCAAACTGCCTTCTTTGCACAAATGTGATTGTGAACATGATTTGGCACCTTGACGAACAGTGGTAATAACACATACTTGGTTAGTGCCTGCTGTGTGCAAAGAACATCTTTGTTCAGAAAAGAAGAAGTTGCTTTTGCCCCTTGAAGACTGCCCTGCATGGAACATATAAATCTACATATATCTTATATGTAGGTTTTTTTAACATCCTATTCTCTGGGTATAGATTCCTGTTGTACTAGTGGCAGAGGGGAAAAAAAGTAATATTCATTTCAGTAAAGAAATCTCCCCCAAAACATGAGTAGGTACCTCATGACATGCCCATCTTGGCATTTTTGGTAGTTTGAATATATGGCCCCCAATATATTCAGTGTTTTATTAGTTTATAGTTTGCATCTACAGCCACCTTGCTGGAGGCAGTGTCTCTGGGTGGATCTTAAGGTGTGGTGCTGTGTTTGAGATTCCAATCTAAAGATATGCAAAGTGTGCCTAGCTGGAGTTCCTGAGGGTGCTGTCCTGTGTGGCTTTTGGCTTTTGGCTTCTTTCTCTCTGTCTGGTCCTGTAAGAGCAGGCCAGCTTCTTCTGCCATTATGGAACTTGCCCTGGATCTGTAACCTTCAATAAATATCCCTTCCTCCATAACTTTTCCTGGTCTGGAAGTTCGTCTCAGCGAACCTGAAGCTGTGTGCTACAGCATTACTTAACAAAACACTAGATTTCAGGCTGGAGGGATGGCTTAGCAGTTAAGGCACTTGCCTGCAAAACCAAATGACCCAAGTTCAGTTCTCTAGGACCCATGTAAGCCAGATGCACAAAGTGACACATGCCTCTGGAGCTCCTTTGCAGAAGCTAGAGGCCCTGGCACATCCATTCATTCTCTCTCTCTCTCTCTCTGTCTGCTCTCTCCCAGGTAAATAAATAAAAATTTTTTTTTTTTTTTCACAGTAAGGTTTGTTTCTTCATTCATGTTGTTGAATGCGTTGTCATCAACTTTGTGAGGCTTTTCAGCTCCCATTTGATGGTGGCCAACATGTACCTGAATCCCTCCTCGCTCACTCACGAGCTCATAGAATACAATGTATGGCAGGGAAGGAGGATACCTTGGAGGTGATCCAGGCTGATACAACTCCCCCTTATGCAGGAATCCCCCACCCACCTTCGTCTCTCCCTTTCACTTAGCACATATCCTCCAGAGTGTTTGACTGTGTCCCAGGCCCCATGGTGGGTGGGGGGAGAAGAGACACAGGACAACATGTGCCCCTGTTGCACAGAACCTGCTGTCTGGCATGGGAAGAGGCAAAACAGTGAATAACAAATAACTGTAGCTGTCATAGATGAAATGCCCAAGACTACACGGGTGGGGTAAAAGAATACGGGAGGGACCTATGGGAGCAGTGAGCTCTGAGCAATGACATTTAAGTTGAGACCTGAAGGGCAAAGCAGGTCCCTCTGAGTGGAAGGGCTGAGTGTGACACACAACAGCGTGGTGGAAAATATGAGAAAAGACCGTGATGTAATAGGGGTGAGGGGACTGCTGTGGGGGGAGGGGACAGGGAGGCCGGCCAAAAGCCGGCAGGTCGTGCTGAGATTGTATTCAAAGTAACGATCTCTCATTGCATGGAATATAGCGAGCCTTCCTCAGTTTGAAATAAGGGACTGACATGGACTATATCTTTTCCCCACCCCCCCTCCCTTCCTTTCTTCCACTAGGTCTTGCTACGCAGTCCAGGCTGGTCTCTGATTGACAGTTTTCCTTCTTCAGCCTTCCATGTCTTCTTAAGTTCAGTTTTTAAACAAATCTGACCCATTTCCGACCTTTTGAAAGATAAAAACGACTTAACAGAAAGAAGGGAAAGTACTGGCATGCTATCGGTGTTCTCTTCGGAAGGTAAGACAATAGGATTTTGCTACCTTACAGATATTTTAAGAGTATTTTGCTCTTCATTTTTAAGAACAAGCACTTACTATTTTAAATTTAGAAAAAAGATAATACACTTCTTATTAAATAAAATTAAAGGGAAAGGGCTGGAGAGAAGGCCTAGCAGTTAAGGCACTTGCCTGCAAAGCCTAAGGACACAGGTTCAATTGCCCCAGGACCCATGTAAGCCATGCATCTGGAATTTGCAGTGGCTGGATGCCTTGGAGCACCCATTCTGTTTCTATCTGCCTCTTTCCCCCCTACCTCTCTTAAATAAATAAATATGAATTAAAAATTTGAAAAAAAAACCCTCTCCTCCATTAAACAAATAAAGGGAAAGGCAAATTTCAAAGTACTTGTGTGTTATATACATTTATAGGTATTCATTGAATTTTAAAATAAAGTGGTATGAACTAAATTGCCAGTGGGTTAAATACCTGACTTTGTAGAGAAAACAAAACCTCCTTAGTCTGGGGTAGATGAAAGTGCTGACACTAAAACATACCTGTTTAGTCCCCTCAGTGCAGGATAGCACTCCAGGGACTACAGAGGCTCTTAGCTTCAAGTATATCCCTTGGTTTTGTATTCTTCTGTCTAATCATAAGTGTTCCTGAAGTCTCCCTGTATTCTAGAAGTTACCTATGTATGACAGTGAGACAAAGCATAACCTTCCTCTTTCATTTCCCTTATTTTCATGCCCCAGCCTCTACCACCATGCGTTTTTATTCTTTGTGGGGAGAGCTGACTTCACCCCTTAACAAAAAGTGGGTCAGCTTTTCTCCACCCCCTCTAGCAAGTTATTCCTATGTGCTATGTGATTAATCAACCTTGTCAGATATCAAAGTTAGTGAGGTACCGGAGTGTACACAACATTGCCCAGTTTGCCTGAACGTGGCAACCCTGTGACTCAGCAAGATTCTGAGCTACTACTGGGGGAATTTAGAGACATGGTTCCTAAGGTTTAAAGAATTATAATGCCAGTAGGGAACATACAATCAAGACACAGAAGATCCTGAATTAGTAGTATGAGAAAGGAAGGAAAGAAGAAAGAAGAGAATGAAAATGAAAAAAGAAATGCCCAAGGTCGGAGTTGAATGATGAAGTTCTGCTGGCATGTTTGTGAAGAAGGAAGCTGTGGAAATTCTACACTGGCTAATTTCCTACTGTGGTCGTTCAGGAGATTGGAGAATAATGGGGGAAGTGAGCCGAGAAGAGGGGAAAGAAGGAACGGAGGGGGACTCCACTTGCTCTTCCACAAGAACAGGCTGCTTTGTCATGTTTTGTATCGTGTACGAGACTCCAAAGCAGTTTCTCAGACGAGACTGGAAGCATTCAGGGTGGCACGGTCGTAGGCCAAAAGTAGTTTCTCAACTTAAAGCTGGCTAAGTATGAGCACCCATGTGCTGTGTCACTGTGAAGACTGGTTTACTGAGCCTCTGCAGTGGCCTCAGCAGGGCTAGTCACTCTGCATTTGTCACTAAAGAATGCCAGCTCTGAGAGATGCCTTAGTGGTTAAGGCACTTGCCTGCAAGGCCAAAGGACCCAGGTTCAATTCCCCAGGACCCACATGAAGGCAGATGCACAAGATGGCGTCTGGAGTTCATTTTCAGTGGCTACAGGCCCTGGTGTGCTGATTCTCTCCCTCTCCCCTCTTTCTCTCTGTCAAATAAATGAATAAAATATAAAGAAAGAATGCCAGCTCTGACTGGGGATGTGCTGGTGGCTCCAACACATGCTCTCCAGTATTGCCATTGCCAGCCCAAGCCCTTGCCAGAGGCTCGAGCCATGGGGTTGCCAGATCTTTGCTAGGAATTTCCAGAACTGTGAGATAAATATAATTTTTCTCCTTATAAAAAATAAATAAAAATTTGTAAACAATCCCAAGAAAAACTACAGGAGGTCATATTCTCTCTTTGGAGAGACCCACATTACCCATAGGGGGAGGACAGGGAGATGGCTAACAATGGTACCATCATGGCTGTATATACACTATATATATAACTAATATAAATAAATAAATAAATGTAAAAATAAGAATAAAAACTGAAATTCTTGGGGCTCTTCTTTGAACTGTTTATCTCTTCCAGGAAGTTATCAAAACATTTTGGGGGCTGGAGAGATGGTTCAGTAGCTAAAAGCACTTGCTTGCAAATCCCAGTGGCCTGGGTTCAATTCACCAGTACCCATGTACATCACAAAGTGGCTTATGTTTTTTATTATTATTATTATTATTATTATTATTATTATTATTGGCTTTTCGAGGTTGGATCTCACTCTAGCCCAGGCTGACCTGGAATTCACTATGTGGTCTCAGGGTGGCCTCAAACTCACGGTGATCCTCCTACCTCTGCCTCCCAAGTGCTGGGATTAAAGGCATGGGCCACCATGCCCAGCTACAAAGTGACTTATGCGTCTGGAGTTCCTTTACAGTGGCAGAAGGCTCTGGCACACCCATCCCCCTCCCCGCTCTCTCTGTCTCACTCCCTGGGTCTCTGTTTCTTTCTCAAATAAATAAAATATTTTCTAATTCAAATTTTAAAAATATTTTATTTATTTATTGAGAGAGAGAGAGAGAGAGAGAGAGGCAGATAGAGAGAGAATGGGCATGCCAGGGCCTCCAATGGCTCACTTTCCTTAGATGCCTTTTTTCAGTGTTTTTTTTTTTAACAAACATTTTATTTATTTATTTGAGAGAGGGAAAGGCAGATAGATAGAATAGGTGTATCAGGGCCTCTAGCCTCTGAAAACGAACTCCAGACACATGTGCCACCATGTACATCTGGCTTATGTAGGTTCTGGGGAGTTGTACCTGGGTCTTTAGGCTTCGCAGGCAAGTGCCTTAACTGCTAATCCATCTCTCCAGCCCTAGATGCCTTTCTCTAAAGCCCTCTCCTCAACATCCCCTGCAGTTCTGTATTCTATAGTCCCATCGCTTATGGAACACTTTCACTGCTGGTTAGTTTGAGGTGGGCATATCACTGTGGTGTCATTCTGTACTTGGGGAATAAACGAATGTGACAGGAAGGAAGTAGGACTGGCCACATCAGACGAGGACAGGGGCAGAGTCTAGATGAACCTTGAATGGAGGGAGGTGCTCAGCGTGCTGCACACACCTGCACCAATAGGCTACATACCTGAAATTTCTGGAAGTGTGGGCTTGTTTTCTTTCCAGAAGTCCCCATCACAAACAAGAAGTCTGGGGTTAGCACAAATGGCACTCTCTCCTTATTTATGCCCAGGAAGCTTTTGTAATTTCCAAGAATGTGTCCAAAGTCGATATGGAATAGGTTTCCTTAAGAGAAGAAAAGGTCTGACATGATTACCCGGGCGTATGAGCTTGGGCTAACGTGTCATGTCTTTAAATAATTTCTAAGTTGCCTGAAACATGAGCGGTTTGGGGTGAGAACATGTTGACATTGACTTACTAGCTGGTGATATTTTCAGTCTGAGCAGGTGTATGAAAGTTGTGGTCACAAAGGATTCTTTGAACCAAGTATGGTTTTGAGACCTTTCTGGTGTTCTTTAGATGACAGCCAAATGTCACTAAAAAAATCGTGTCTCAAAAAATATTCTTAGGTAAATCCAAGTTTGCTGACTGTGGCATCCGCATTATGCCCGAGTCTTTAGTCCTAACCTAACCCCTTGTGCAACTGGCAGACCAATGCTGGACTCGGCCTGGGGGAAGGGCAGCAACTATTTACTTTTAAGTAGCACAATAGAAATGTCTTTTCTGTTCCCCATTGGATCAGTTCTACTAGTCACCCTCATTACCACCACCACATTGTTCCTTCTCATTTATTTAACCCTTTACATTGCTAGAGTCTGGTACTGTTCTTTGTGTTCTTTCTGTTCTTATAAGGAAAAAATCAATTTGCCCCAAGCTCTGCTTTTTTCCCCCTCCAGATTCTACTCTTTCCCAATTTATAATCCTCCTTTTCAGCCTCCTGAGTGCTGAGATTCTAGGCCTGGGCCACCATGCCTGGTAGACTACACTCACTGGTTCAAATGCCATATGTCAATATCTCATGGTGTGGTGGTCACTCCTGGCCACTGTCAGAGTAGATGGTGAACCGATAAAAAGCAGACAGTTAAGGGACACAGAAGACAGACTTGAGGGTGCCTCATGTATTTTTTGGTTGTTTCCCTGCAACATCTGACATTGTGGGTTCCTCCTTCCTTCATTAGCTTTCAGGAAATGCTTTCTTCCTACCTCTCTCTCTTTCTCTTCTTTTTACTCACATTTCCTGCCTCTTCTTCCCTTACTCCTCAGCCCTCAAGAAGGGTGGTCTAGGGATGGAGAGATGGCTTAGCGGTTATGGTGCTTGCCTGCAAAGCCAAAGGACCCAGGTTTGATTTTCCCAGGACCCACGTAAGTCAGATGTACAAAGTGGCACATGCATCTAGAGTTCTTTTGTAGTGGCTGGAGGCCCTGGCATACCTAATATCTCTCTCTCTCTCTCCATCTCTCTTAAATAGATAAATAGAAAAGAAGGCTGGTCTATCTAGGGTGATCAGGGTCCCTGCATACCATGATTTTTAAATTCGTGCTTCAGCTTGAACTCCTCTAATAATTAGACTTTCCTAGGAGGCTGGGAGCTGGGGAGGTAGTGCTTCACGGGGGCAGTGTTACAGATGGATGCTGGTGATGGCTGCAAAATAATAGGAATGAACTCAATGCCATTCAACTGCACACTCAGAAATATTAAAATGAGGGCTGGAGAAATGGCTTAGCAGTTAAGCGCTTGCCTGTGAAGCCTAAGGACCCCAGTTCAAGGCTCAATACCCATGTAAGCCAGATGCACAAGAAGGTATATGCATCTGGAGTTCATTTGCAGTGGCTGGAGGCCCTGGAGTGCCCATTCTCTTCTGTCTCTCTCTGCCTCTTTCTGTCACTTTCAAATAAATAAATTAAAATTAAAAATTAAAAAAGAGAAATATTAAAATGGGATATTTTTTCTGCTAGGTATATTTTACTACAGTAAAGAAATTATTCTACAATGGGTAAACTCACCTGTCTCTGAGATCATAATATTGTCATTGTGTCTGTCGCCTATTCCGAGAACAAACGTTGCCACACAGTAGCCAGCGCAGGAATAAACAAATCTCTCCACTGCTGCCTGAAACTAATTAAAAGGCATCTGAATATTCATTGCTTTCTAACTGCAAAGAGCTGCCTGAGTCTCTCATAAATGACTTCCAGAAAGACAGCATTCGAGGAATCATTGCAGAGGGCACATGAGTTGTGCCTGATTCCACTGGGGTTTCTTCTAGTCAGTGCCAACTTCCACACTGTTCTGGTTACATTTTCAGTGAAGAGTCAACGAGTGACAATATCAGAAGGAGGATGCACGAGTCTAATAGTGACCAAAGGACTCCCTTCCTCTCCGTGTGTCACATACCCACAAATGTACAGGACCCATTGCCATTTCTGAGTGTATGTTTTGCTAGTGACCACTTACGAGGATGCATGCTTTCACAAGTCCCCATGTATAGCAGATTAATAAGTGCTGCTAATTATACTCCCTCCTCAAAGGCTGCTAGCCGTGCAAATGCAAAGTGCTAGCCTTGCACAGCAGAACTGGAAACGCCAGCCAGCCAGCCGCTGGTGAAGGATCCGCACGTGCTTTCCACGCAGACAGTGGAGTGGACAGTTTCAGCATCCATAATTTAACATTGATTAGACTGCTGCGGTAAATTATAAATTACTTGGTTAGGAATGTGGTATTTCCCAGGTAAGAAAGGATTTGTATGTGGTAGCTAAATCCTCTTTGCTATGAACAATAAGAATAGCCATAAAAAGTGTGGCCCAAACAGTTCGTTTTGCAGAACCCAATTCTGTGTAAAGCGTGGCTGGTAGTCAAAGGAGAAGCAAATGTCCATGGGTTACACAGATATGCTAACGGCATCACGAGAAAGCCCTGAACCCCTTCCGCGGAAACACACACTGCCTTAGGAGCAAGCACATGTCAGGAGGTGAGGCAACACATTGGCCAAGACTTTGAAAAGCTGCGATCACGGCGGCTAGACAGAGGACCTATGTAGAGGCCTTGGCGTGGGGGAGCAGAACTCACCTTTTCTTCAATAGGGCATTTTTCCCTCAGCCAGTGATTCAGGACTTCATCTTTGAATGCGCCCGTGTTGCCCACAGTGCTTTGCTGAATTTGAGCAATGGTCGTGGCGTCTTTCACAATCTCGATCATTCCTACATGAATATGCACAGAATTTGGTAGAGACAGAGGCCTGGAGCCTTGCATGTCTTTCTGAGTGTGTGTCATTGTTGTGGGGAGGACAGAGGGTTTTTGGTTAGTTTGCTTTTTTTTTTTTTTTTTTTTTTTTTTTTTTTTTTTTTTTTTTAGGTCAAGTCTGTGCTGTCATTTCAAGGAGGAAGACAAAGAACAGGCAATAAATATGGAAGTTGTATGGGATATTCTCTCCCTGAGTAAGAAGAGGAAAAGGTAGGTTTTGAGCAGGAATGGAGACATTCATGCGCCAAACATAGCCTTCTTTGATCGATGGTCTATACTTTTTGCTTTTGTTAGTTGTGGGGACAAATGTAAATGGTACAGTTTGCACAGTTCTCATATCAGAAACTGGAATAAAAATATGTTTGATGGAAACTGGAATGTTAAATGCCTATGAAGGTACCTGAGAAGGGTGTCATAGCTTTGGTAATGTGAATTCTAGAACTTAAAAATAAGTGACAGATCTTTCTAATTTTAAACGTTATTTGTGAGAAGAAAAGTTTAATGTAATGAAATGAGTTGAGGTTTAGAGGTGGGGAAGTAAAAAGGAGGGAGCAAGATCTCACGAAAATCATTCCAGTGCACAGTCACGAGGCCTTGAACTGTGCATCCATGGATTTTCAACATATTCATATCAAATTGAGGTCATAGTCACCAGCCTGGGAAAGTACGGAGTGTGTTTGTAATTTTTCAGCTATTACGTGCCTGCACTGGGAGAACCATGCTTGTCTAACACTGAATGGCACACTCATTTCCTGACGCCATCACACACCTATTTTGTCACCCGTTGAGATGCAACCATATGGCAGAAGGTACAAATCCAAAGATTCAGTCTCCCAAATGGACTCCATGATTCGTAGAATCTGGCATCAAATCACAGAAATGCTTCTATTAGAAATATATATTTAGCCAATATATCTTGGTTCTCACTTAAAAAGACAGATATCTGTTAACACAAAACGCATTCGTCAATGTAAAACATTCAGGTAACAGCTCAACACTCACTGATCAAATCGGTACTCTAAGGTTTCCCGTCATTGCAAGCCTGATAATTTCAGCCTCTGAAATTTGAAAAGCTGGGACAGAGGTTACAGAGTTCTCTCTGGAGGTAGGTTTCAGCCATGTTTCATTATATAGCTGATAAAAACATTCCACTTGTTACGTCTGTTTCCCCCAAATAACTGAAGCATCTTTACGTCTATTTACTACTCCTGCATCCATGAGACACTTTCTGCTACAATCAAAGCACCGAAAACAACAGTGGAGGCTGGAGAGATGGCTTAGTAGTTAAGACGCTTGCCTGTGAAGCCTAAGGACCTAGGTTTGATTCTCCAGGTCCCACATAAGCCAGATGCACACAGTGGCGCATGATCTGGAGTTTGTTTGGAGCGGCTAGAGGCCATGGTGTGCCCATTCTCTTTCTCTGCCTCTTCCTCTCTCTCTTTTTCTCATAACAAAATGAATAAAATATTAAAAACAAACCAACAACAAAAAAGAAAAAAAACAATGATGATAACATTTCCTGGGTATTCGTTCACATGACCTGGCTTTGACTTTACACTGGGAATGTGCTGATCATTTTCTTTCTGTAGGTCAAGGAACCAAGGCTGAGAGCACTTCAGTAATACACCCTTGGCCAGTAGACTATGAGCTTCAACAATGAAACAAAGAACATAAAAGGCAAATGCAAACTTTCCCTCAAAATTAGAAACAGCAGAAAAATTGTTGTGGTTTTGAAACGCTCACGTTTGAACAACTTCAAAAGATTCTAAAATTTTATTTAAAATGGAATTAATCTAAAAAAAGATGGACGATTTCTTTTTATTTTCTCCTTAAAAATCTTGAAAAGAAGGCTGGAGAGATAGCTCCGTGGTGAAGGCACTTGCCTACAAAACCTAACAACCCAGGTTCGATTCTGCAGTCCCCGCATAAAGCCAGATGCATAAAGTGGTACATGCATCTGGAGTTTGTTTGCAGAGGCTGGATGCCCTGACATGCCCATTCTCCATCTGTATCTCTTCTCTTAATCTCTCTCTGCTTGTAAATAATATTTTTTTTAAGAAAATCTTGAAAAGAAAGCAAAGAACAAATAAAAATGGAATGCTGATATGAATTGAAAATATGACCGGCTTTTAAATAGCCCACATGTAAGGAAGTCAGGATGGTTTATCTATTTATTTTTTAAATTTAGTGTATGTGTATCATATGTATGGTGTATTATGTGTAGTGTGTGTGGTATATGCATGTGTATGCTCACATGCACACCTGTGGAGGTCAGAAGAGAATGTCAGGTGTCTTTCTCTGTCACTCTTCCACTTTTTTTTTTTTTAAACAAAGTCTCTCAATGGGCCTAGAACTGAACTTTTATTAGCTAAATCTTTTTGATCAATGAGCCTTAGTGATTCTCCTGTCTCTGGCCCCTCAGCACTAAGGTTACAGGTACATGTGGCACTGCATAGCTTTTTTAAAAAATATATTTTATTTATTTATTTATTTATTTGAGAGAAAGAGAGAGAGAGAAAAAGAGAGAGAGAGGGAGGGAGAGAGAGAGAGAGGGAGAGAGAATGGGTGCACCAGGGCCTCTAGCCCCTACAAACGAACTCCAGATGTATGTGCCCCCTTGTGCATCTGGCTTATGTGAGTCCTGGAGAACTGAACCGGGATCCTTTGGCTTTGCAGGTAAATGCCTTAACCACTAAGCCATCTCTCCCACCCCATGCCCAGCTTTTTACTGAGGTGTCGGGATCAGACTCACATCCTCCTGCTTATTCACCAAGTGCTCTTACTCACCGGGCCATCTCCTCAGCCTGGTTTATCAAAGTTAAATTAATTAACATATTTAGTGATGAATTGTTACCTTTACAAAGTTCAGCAACTAAACTATGGAAAATGTCTCTTTATAGATTTGTGAAATGAAAGCCGACAGTACAGAGATGTTTGAACATTTAGAAATGATTAGTGTTGATACCTTCCCTATTCACCTTCTGCCCTACGTGCACTCTGATCATGTTGTTACGGACTTTACCATCTATCTGATCATCTCTTTCCTTTGCATCAAGTCCTTCACTTCCAGTTTGTAGATTTGCATCAAAGAGATGCATCTCAAGAGAGGACTTATAGGCGTGTTGATGTGTCTATGTCCATACAGGGTGCTGTGAGCAATTATGTCTGCACTCCCTGTTACTAAGCTCAGAATGGGGTATACAAAAATGCTAAGTGAGACAAGAACATCTGGCCACTTAGGAATGGATGGAGAGAGCTATGATGTCCATTAGAAGATGTTTCTAATGGTCCCCAGCCACACTCTTCAAGTGAAAATTCTCCATTATGTAATCTTTTGATTGCTGTTTGTCTTGTGATAGAAGAGAAAGCAGAAAATATTGGTAGAAGACATTCTTTTGGATCAATGCCACAGAAAATTGAAAGCATTCTTTCACACCAGCCTACCTGTAAGATCAGCATGTCTTGGCGCAGATCATCGCCGTGCTTAAAGATAATCCCGATGGTTTCATTGGTCAGGACTGTAGGATCGGCACACTTGAACTCAAGCCACAGGGGCTTTTTCTTGGAGGCCATCACTTTACATTTTTCAATCTGTAAGGAGGTGGTCACATGTTTCCTACATGCAATGAGCACGCACTGCGGAGCCACCCACTCTTGTACAGACAGCAAGGCTGAGTCCCCGGTGGCAAATGATTTTCATATTTGGGTAAATTATGTAGAAGGTGTTCTCATCAAGCTATATGTGCCATGTGTGAGCAAATTTACAGCCCTTCAACAAAAGATTCTCAAATTGTGCTCTAAGGAAACAAAAGTGTCTATGGAGAAGCCACGGAATGCAGGTCTCTAATCAATCCTACGCTGCTGCCCCACTTCCCCCAGGACACTGGAACTCACTCCCCCAGGACAATGGTACTCCCATGTTCTTTTTAATTCATAGTAGTTTTGCCATTATCTGTTTATCTATTTGGCTTCCCACCTAAGATTTAATTGAAAAAAAAAAAAACACTTCTAGCTTCGACACTTTCTAAAATACTGTTATTTCAGAATCTGATGAAGCAGTCCAGAGCTTAAAAAGGTAAAATTTAACAGAAATAAACAGAAAATCTGGCACTCAAGTACACCACCTCCTACCCAACTGCCTACTTTATCATTTATCTAAACAAATTTAAGGAGACAAAGCTATGATACCACACACACACACACACACACACACACACACACACACCTCAGAACCCCCCCCCCCAAATAGGCCAGATTAGTGATAATTGTATCTAAAGGCAGACAGGTGACTGGGGAGCTCCCTCTTCTTTCCACGAAGTATAACTGCTACAGGAATCACTGTCCTTCCATAAACAACTCAACTGGGAAAAACATGCTAAACAACTCTTTTCAAATACTGGACAACAGACAATGGAAGTCTCTGACCCTTGAGAGGAGGACACACCAAGGAAGTCCAGCAGGATTGTATAGAGATAGTATAGAGAAAGAATAAACCCTTAGTCTACCAGCCTAGAATATAGTAACCGAAGACTCAGATAGGACAAAAAGGAAAGAATAGGAAAAAAATTTGTTGAAAAATGTGAACGGGTGATAGACTATAAGCCCTCAGGTCCAAGAAGCTTATTAGTGAACCCCGATATAGACCCATAGATAATACAGTTGGCTGATATTTGACTAGGGAGAACTTTTTTTTTTTTTTTAGAATTACAGTTTGAAAACACACACGCACACAGAGGCAGATAGAGAGAGAAAGACAGTGGGCATGCCAGGGGCCTGTAGCCACTGCAAACAAAGTCCAGACACATGGTGCTCTTACTCACCGGGCCATCTCCTCAGCCTGGTTTATCAAAGTTAAATTAATTAACATATTTAGTGATGAATTGTTACCTTTACAAAGTTCAGCAACTAAACTATGGAAAATGTCTCTTTATAGATTTGTGAAATGAAAGCCGACAGTACAGAGATGTTTGAACATTTAGAAATGATTAGTGTTGATACCTTCCCTATTCACCTTCTGCCCTACGTGCACTCTGATCATGTTGTTACGGACTTTACCATCTATCTGATCATCTCTTTCCTTTGCATCAAGTCCTTCACTTCCAGTTTGTAGATTTGCATCAAAGAGATGCATCTCAAGAGAGGACTTATAGGTGTGTTGATGTGTCTATGTCCATTCAGGGTGCTGTGAGCAATTATGTCTGCACTCCCTGTTACTAAGCTCAGAATGGGGTATACAAAAATGCTAAGTGAGATAAGAACATCTGGCCACTTAGGAATGGATGGAGAGAGCTATGATGTCCATTAGAAGATGTTTCTAATGGTCCCCAGCCACACTCTTCAAGTGAAAATTCTCCATTATGCAATCCTTTGATTGCTGTTTGTCTTGTGATAGAAGAGAAAGCAGAAAATATTGGTAGAAGGCATTCTTTTGGATCAATGCCACAGAAAATTGAAAGCATTCTTTCACACCAGCCTACCTGTAAGATCAGCATGTCTTGGCGCAGATCATCACCGTGCTTAAAGATAATCCCGATGGTTTCATTGGTCAGGACTGTAGGATCGGCACACTTGAACTCAAGCCACAGGGGCTTTTTCTTGGAGGCCATCACTTTACATTTTTCAATCTGTAAGGAGGTGGTCACATGTTTCCTACATGCAATGAGCACGCACTGCGGAGACACCCACTCTTGTACAGACAGCAAGGCTAAGTCCCCGGTGGCAAATGATTTTCATATTTGGGTAAATTATGTAGAAGGTGTTCTCATCAAGCTATATGTGCCATCTCAAACTGTGCTCTAAGGAAACAAAAGTGTCTATGGAGAAGCCACGGAATGCAGGTCTCTAATCAATCCTGCGCTGCTGCCCCACTGCCCCCAGGACACTAGAACTCACTCCCCCAGGACAATGGTACTCCCATGTTCTTTTTAATTCATAGTAGTTTTGCCATTATCTGTTTATCTATTTGGCTTCCCACCTAAGATTTAATTGAAAAAAAAAACAAAACACTTCTAGCTTCGACACTTTCTAAAATACTGTTATTTCAGAATCTGATGAAGCAGTCCAGAGCTTAAAAAGGTAAAATTTAACAGAAATAAACAGAAAATCTGGCACTCAAGTACACCACCTCCTACCCAACTGCCTACTTTATCATTTATCTAAACAAATTTAAGGAGACAAAGCTATGATACCACACACACACACACACACACACACCCCTCAGAACCCCCCCCCCCCAAATAGGCCAGATTAGTGATAATTGTATCTAAAGGCAGACAGGTGACCGGGGAGCTCCCTCTTCTTTCCACGAAGTGTAACTGCTACAGGAATCACTGTCCTTCCATAAACAACTCAACTGGGAAAAACATGCTAAACAACTCTTTTCAAATACTGGACAACAGACAATGGAAGTCTCTGACCCTTGAGAGGAGGACACACCAAGGAAGTCCAGCAGGATTGTATAGAGATAGTATAGAGAAAGAATAAACCCTTAGTCTACCAGCCTAGAATATAGTAACCGAAGACTCAGATAGGACAAAAAGGAAAGAATAGGAAAAATATTTGTTGAAAAATGTCCATGGGTGATAGACTATAAGCCCTCAGGTCCAAGAAGCTTATTAGTGAACCCCGATATAGACCCATAGATAATACAGTTGGCTGATATTTGACTAGGGAGAACTTCTTTTTTTAGAATTACAGTTTGAAACACACACACACACAGAGGCAGATAGAGAGAGAAAGACAGTGGGCATGCCAGGGGCCTGTAGCCACTGCAAACAAAGTCCAGACACATGCACCACCTTATGTGTTAGATTTATGTGGGTACTGGAGAATCTAACCTGAGTCCTTTGGCTTTGCTGGCAAAAGCCTTAACTGATAAGCCATCTCTCCAGCCTTTGGAAGAATTTTTAAAAATATATTTTTATTATGTTTATTTGACAGGCATACAAAGAGAGAGAGAGAGAGAGAGAGAGAGAGAGAGAGAACACCAGGGCCTCTTACTGCTACTAACAAACTCCAGGTGCATGTGTCACATTGAGTGTTCAGTTTTACATGGATACTTGGGAATCAAACCTGGGCCATCAGGCTTTGCAAGCACATGCTTTTAACTGAGCCATCTCCTCAGCCCAAAAGGACTTTTTGTTTTTGTAACATTTCTAACAAAATGTTCATTATCTTGATTTTGCTGGTGGCTGTACGGTAGCATATCTTTGTCAAAGCTCATTGAACTGTACACTTAATATGGACAGAGAGTATATATAAAGGAACATCAACAAGGCTGACTTAAAATAAAATAGAAGGGAATTTAACTAGGTTTGGGACTTTCAGTAGCTAGTGATTAGAGACGGGCTTGTCAGAAGCCCATCAAGGGACACTCTACCTTCCCTCTGTCGACATAAATATCAGCTTTTAAGGACCTGACCTGAGAAAGCATGCTAGACGTTTTCAAGACATAAACAGCACATAGAGACATCTCACTGATACCTACCACCAGGGTACCTGCTTTCAGTCCAGGATCGTAGGGAACTCTAAAGCTTGTAGGGAGATTGGAATTCTGCAGGTTTTCAAGCTTTTGCTTAAGTTGTGAAATCACTGTTAATTGTCAAAAGGACATAAGAATAATGTGAGTCTAAGAAATTACCAACATTATTTACAATATTTGCTGAGGCAATAATTATTGGTAGCATGGTATATATTTGATATGGTGTAGAACAGGAAGGGAGGCATGGAGGGCCCTGCTTTGGGGGACTACTTAAGCAGGCAAAATAAGTCAAGATTGTGATAAGCAGCATAACTGTGTTCATGTCCCTTCATGTCCCATGTCAGGAGAGTGAACATGGGAACATACATGGAAAAATGCACCCTCACCTCCCAGTGTGAGGATATTTTGAGAGTAATGCTAAGGGGCTATATACTGTAGTTTTCTTTCCAACATGTGAACTTTTTTTTTTTTTTTTTTTTTTTTTTTTTTTTGGTTTTCCGAGGTAGGGTCTCACTCTAGCTTAGGCTGACCTGGAATTCACTATGTCGTCTCAGGGTGGCCTCAAACTCATGGCAATCCTCCTACCTCTGCCTCCTCACTGCTGGGATTAAAGGCATGCGCCTCCATGCCCGGCCCAACATGTGAAACTTTTAACTGCCATCTGATTTGGGGAACAGACTTTTGAAGAGAGTCAGGTTAGCGTTCTGTCAGTTCTTTTCAAAAGAGGAAGTTAGGATGTGTACAGAAAATGTGACAACCTCAAATTTCTCAAGCAAAATACATAAAGTGCAAATTATTCTCTGGAAACAGAATGAGGGCCAGAACAAACATAAGATTATTATTATTATTACTATTAGCATTTTTTAGGAGATAGCCTTGTTAGCATAGTGGAAAAGAACCAAAGGAAAAAGTAGAAATTTAAAATATTCAGGTGCTTAACCCTTGGTTTCCCTTGAGAAACAGATAGTAAGACCCTATTGCTGAAGACATCTCTTGCCTGAGTGGCAAGGTCACTGAGAAAGCAAGCTGGTGCTGGGCAGAAAACCTTCTCCTTGTAGGCCAGCCAAAAGAAAGCTGGAAAAAGCTACACTGCATGCAGCTTATGGGATACAGAAGTCATCAGCAGTGAAAACAGTGGACACTGAATATTCAAGTTTGGCCATACAGGCCCAATGACTGAATGGGTGCAAGAGTGGCATGTCTGCTCTTGGGGTAACCAACTGCTCCATAATTGGACTGAAGGCCCTCTCTACAGGAGGGAATACATACCTGGTACTGAAAAACCTAAGCAAAAGTCTATGGCAAGGGAGGTCATGAGCCTTAGGGGTATAACGCCTGCTCTTGTCTGACTAAATGTATATATTATTCCCACCAAGCTGCCCTGAAAGCACTACACTTAATGTTCATATTCACATATTAATGCTACTCTCACTTCTGGTTAGAGAAGCTTCTCTTTTCAGATGGTGATGACCACAGGGATGACCCAAAAGGCAACATAGTGCTGAGAAGAAGGGAGGGAGGAGTGCCCAGCACTGAAACATCTCTGTCAAACCTCCAAGGCTCAGGGCCCATTGCGGAAGAGGGGGCAGATAGAATGGAAGAGCCAAAGGAAGGGTATGACTCCTTAAATGCAACTGCCCAGACAGAAATTGGCCTCGATATCCATGACCTTGCAGGGCCTAGCAATACCTTCGCAAGACCCTCATAATAGAAGAAAAAGATGATGACATCAAATTAAAAGAGAGACTAATGGAGAAAGGGAAGGGTATGATGGAGATTGGAGTTCTAAATTGGTATGGGGGCAGGGGAGGGAAATCATGCATTTTTTGTATGTAAGTATAGAAGTTGTCAATAAAAAAATTAAAAAAAATATTCAGGTGCTTAAATCATTGGCTAGGGACTGTTGGTAGCAAAAATGGTGGGTCTAAGTATATAAAAGCAAGTGAGAGATATGTTCTAGGTTCAAGGATCACACAGCTAATGCAGGAAAGATGTGTGAACTACAATTAAACCTTGTTCAGCCTAAACCAATGTGACTCCTGAAAAGGACTAATGAACTTCCCTCGGTCACAGACAGCATATTTGGAATGGCTACAGAAAGGAGGTAGAGTGTGTGTGTGTGTGTGTGTGTGTGTGTGTGTGTGTGGGTGACATACATCTATATTTATCTATATAGATCTTTAAGGAGAACCAAAAAACATTTAACCTAGTTTCTCAATAATTTATTACCTTAAAAGGATGAAAATTTGAAAATGACACACATATTCAAAGTTGGGGGAAAAGAGTAAAGATTTAGAGATAACTAATCTTTTTCCGTGGAAGCTATTCTTACAAACTTTATCTTTCATCATGCAATGGTATAATGGTTTTAAATCTTTGCATTTCATAACTTACTCATAGAAGGAGAACTTTAAATCTGCTTACTTCATGCAGGCAAGAACCAAAAAAAAAGTTTTCTTGGCTGCCTTTAGGAAGATACAACCTGGCTTCCAGCAAGAAGACTCATGATAATGGTGGCATTTGGAGATGAAGACATTTGGAAGGAGAGCCAAGGAAATAGAGCCACCGTACCTTGGGAACTGACGTCATATTTCTCAGCAGAGAGTGATTTAATATCAATGGTGACTTTCTGTAGCATGTCGATCACTTGGACCTGCCGGGTGAAGTCCTGCAGCATGGCCGTGCCACAGCCCCGCAGGTACGCTTCCAGTAGGACGGCGAACCTCTGCTGATAATGTCTGGACTGGGCAATCTCGCTTCTCAAGAACCAGAATAAGAAGTGACCAATTCTTTTGTTCTGAGGCCCAAGAAAAGAAAGTTGAGATTATGTTGACTCATTGCTGTAGGCAATTCCCAGTGCCCCAAAATGTCACACTACCATCAATACACAAGTACTTACTCTTAAGCCACGCTTCAGCAGGAATCTGGCCAGTGCACTATCGTGGTATGGTTCAAATTTCACAGCCTGCGGGAAGAGCACATTGGTTTGAAGGATTGCATGTATGTGTGTTGAAATGGAGAAACACCGGCTCTGCAAGAGTGGGTCTTTACAGGGAGGGCGGTAGAATCTTAGCAGCCATGTCAATCCAGTCATTTCATTTAAAAGACTTGAGGACCAGATTAAACCACTTTAGCATCACAGAGAAGCTGAGGACTGAACTGGGACTGAAGGCCAAAACTCCTGACTCAAAGTCCTGTGCTTTGGGTCATGACATGGATGAGTAGGTAAAGACACTTGCTTCAAGTAGGGGCGTCTTGAGTTACTGTATGGGTAAAGGGGAAAGACGGAGATGGTTGTAACAGGTTTATAAAGGAGAAGGTAAGAGAGGCTGTGGAAATCCAGTACCTGTAAGAAGGAGAGTATTACATAAAAAACATGTGTTAGATGTGAAGATCTTAAAACTCTGGAGTTTCCCTTTTTTTTTTTTTTTGGCAACTCACAGAGTGGCCTTCCAGCTTCTCACTAAAAGTAAGCAGCAGGCCGGGTGGTGGTGGCGCACGCCTTTAATCCCAGCACTTGGGAGGCAGAGGTAGGAGGATTGTTGTGAGTTCAAGGCCACCCTGAGACTACATAGTGAATTCCAGATCAGTCCGGTCTAAAGTGAGACCCTACCTCAAAACAAAGCAAAACAAAAAGTAAGCAGCAGGCCCAGATCAATCTGCATGGAGCAGTCACTGCACGTTACCATCCTGTGGCGGGCATAGAGCTTTCTGCTGAATCCCTCAGTTTATATGCTTCTTGAGGCAGAACTTGGTCTTCATTTTTAGTAGTTTAGGAGTCTTCCTATCATTGGTATGCACTGCATATTGATTTAATTTATAGCTCTATCACTGAAGATAAGAACCAATAACAGAAATAATTGGAAATGATTAAATGGTGGATGCATATATGTTTGTCATATTGGCCTCTATTTTTCTGATGGCTTGAATAGTTCATAGTTTTATAAGCAACAACTATTAGCAAATATGGTTCACTTATAAATGCATACATAAAGTCAGAAGGTATGTATAAGCCCAAAAAGACCTAAAATTAACCATCTCTGAGAATTTCCTTTAGAGGTAGAAATACTACATTCTTTTCCCCAAGGAACAGAAGAAATTTCCATTCTAGTTTATAATCGTCTTGGTATTGTTTACAATTCTGACTCTGGTTTTCCAGTTTGGACAAGATCAGTACTAACTTAGTAGTGTTTCAACTGTAGCCTTGTAGCTTTTACAAAAGGCCTCTCGTGGGTGTGGTCAGATGGGTGTCATTGTAGCTGCGGCTATGGCCTTGGTTCTGAGAATGTGGTTGCTTAGCCATCAGTCTTGAGCTGATATGTTTCTAGCCTGAATGTGAGTTTTTCTGACCTTCCTTATGTTTCACTTCTATAAAGATGATGCAGATCTCCACCAGGAGACCATTTTAATCAGCAATGAGTCATTTCGTCACATCGAAAATGTTTCAAACGGCTTTATAAGTGAATGCCACTCTTCAAATTTAAGACCACAAAAGTCAATGCCAATATTACTTGTTGACCTCTTTCATTTAAAACATTGCCAAGAAGAACACTATTCCTCTTCTAATTCTGCAGTTGATTTGGAAAAAGTGACAATGAAAAATAATTCATAGTCACCTCAAGATGGGGAAGATCTCTCATGCAAGTTTGCTACGCTGCTTTTGTTATAGCAGACCAGAAAACTGAAGGTGTTAGTTATTCTAAAATTCTTAGGTATTGTACTAGTGAACAAGTGGTCAAATATTAATTAATAATGTACTTGGATATATTTAGTAGATGAAAGAAAGGCCAGATGTGATGTTTTAAGTGTCGGACTAATGGGAAAGTGAAGATTCAGGTACAGAATATCTAAAGTGCCTACTAGAAAATTCCAAAACCTTCCTATAAACAGCAATCTCACAGTTTGGTGTCTAAAATTTAACCTAGCCAATTCTTAAGATGCTAGATCAAGCCTCAGCTGCTCAGAACTGTCCCTGGATGCTTCGATCCAAATTAAATGCCTTCTGGCTGCCCAGGTTTCTCGTTGTACTCTAGTTTTCCCTGAAGCACTTGTCCCAGTTTGTTATTAAACACATTTCTCTCTCTCACTTGCTCTCTCTCTCTCTCTCTCTCTGTGTGTGTGTGTATGTGTGTGTGTGTGTGTGTGTGTGTGTGTGTGTGTATTTGCTAGTGATAGCTGATCTGGTCCAGTCTTCTCAGTACATGTTGCTGAACTAATGAATTAACATGTTGGTGCTCTACAATAACATTTCTGTTTCAATTTTTTTTTACTTCCTTTTCCTTGTCAAGCAGCATAATGCAATTTGAGAACTGTCATTCCTTTGTTCTTGAACTTGAGCTAAACCACAGACATATCACTGAGCTCTCGGGACTCTGGGGAGCTTCATGAGATCTGATTGAGTTACCCTCCATACCTGCTGGACAGCAGCCATCAAGATGCTACCCAGATATGGCATGTTGTTCTATGAATTGTCATGAACAACGGTGAGGCTAAGACCTTTCTAGCTCCAATGGTCCTAGCACCAGATTCATACAGCAGAGCCTGGAAGTGGAGCTAGGTTTGAATTCTGGTTTGCTTCTTTTCAAAGTACATGATCTTGGACACATTTCTTAGCCTCACTGTGTACTTCCCTTTCTCCCTCTCTATTAAAGGCGAATGCTAATTTGACCTCCTTCATAGTCCTTAGTAGTGTCCAATGTCACAATACACAAACAAGCATGCAAATCATTAGGAGCCCTGGCACAAGGAAGCATTCAATAAGTTCAATCCATCATTAAAATAACCGATGAGAACAGTGTATTTCTACGGGGGCAATTCTCCTAAGAAGTGAAGGACAGCTGCAATGTCTTTAAAACGTTTGCTGGCAAGCCTTCAAAGACAGCAAGAAAGTAAATCGAAGCGACGACTACTTTCTGAGGTGGCACTGACTGATCACGAAACTCTGAACAAAGGTTATCTGATGACAGCTGGATGGGGTGCCTGTGTACATGCAAATAAATTCTTTGAGAGAACATTTCTGCTGATAACATCAACAGCCCTACCTGTACCAGCTGGAGAAGGTAATGCAAAACATCATCGTCCTCCAAGCTTTCCAGTTTCTGAACGGCGATGGCTCTTACGTTTTCATCCGAAAAGTTACAATCCAGGAGTTGCATGGTTAACCCCACATCCAAAGCACTTTGATCCCAGATCTCCCTTCTGGCTAACAGTTGATATGTTTTGGCCACAATTTCTTGCTGACCCCATTTGACTGAACTGAATAGCTTAGGGTATGCTTTCGGATGCTTCAGGCTCTCATATCTAAAATGCCAGAGCAATTCTTTGTCCTCAGCACTGAGGGGGTTAAGTGGATCCGTGGCTATGATGGCTTCCAGTTGCTTGCGCAGCTGGTTGGGCATTTCGGCTCGCACCCTGTCTCCTTCAGGGTCTGGTGTGGGCTGATGCTTCGGTAAGGCTATGGGGTGACAGTAGTTGTCCAGCAGAATGGAGATGGACATTGAGTTCTCCTTGTCTGGGTTGGTTGCAGACGTGAGCTTGTCGGCATTGAAGCTCCCTTGGTCTTCGGCCTTGCCAGAGATCTGCCACATATGGAGCACATACTCGCCATGCCGCAGGAGGAACCGGTGGTCTATGAGCAGTAGGTTCACATAGTAGAGAAGCTGGGTTTTGCCCTTGGACTCAGCACTGGGAGTCTCGGCAGACGTCTTCCCGGATAGCGAGGGAGCTTTGCCACAGTAGATCTGGAGGTTCAGTAGAGCCCCCTTGGGCAAGTCTTTGATTTTGATGCCAAACTCAAGCCATACGTTCCAGAGCACCTCCTCCGTGAAGGGCTTGGAGCTGGTTCTCCTTTGGCACAGGACCTGCTGTCCGTGTTGGATGTTTGCTTCCACAAACACTGTGAGGTCAGTGTTCCGGGGCAGGACAGGGATATCAATACCTCTGATCTTGACCCTGAACTTCCGGTCACAGTCCCACAAAGACACGGTGAACACGCTCTCATGGTCTTTGCCGTGGATGGTCAGCTGCTCGTGGTAGCCGGTGACTCCGGTGCAGTCGTCCACCAGTGGCCACTCTTCCTGCCTCACCTCATCCAGGGCTGGGTCAGGAGGGGTGTCAAGCACCACGTGAATCTCCTCTCCGTTTTTGAGGCACTGCCTCACCCACTGGAAGTTTTTGATGGGCGTTTCGCCCACGAGGTACTCATCCCTGCCGCAGACGCGCAACACGAAGTCCTGCTCGTTCTGGCTTTCCGGGATGTCCAGCAGTGACTTCTTCTTGGCCATCTTGGTGAAGAAGCTCTGGAGGATGGTAGCCGGGGTGTCGTCTGCGGACACCTTGATGGTTTGGCTGGTGGTACTGCGGTGGATGACGATGAAGATGCAGTTGTTGGTGATCTTCCTGGACAGGTAGTCCGGCAGGGGTTTGGACGTCACCCCGGGATGCATGGCATAGAGCATAGCGTCCCGGCTGGCCACCTCGGCCATGCGAGGTGTGACCAGCCGGCGGCGCGTGAACTCCAGCTCGTCGTCGTGCACGTTGCTGACGTCGGTGACGTCGTAGCCGATGAGGGCGGTGAGCTGACGCTGGAAGGCCAGCGTGTCCTCGGAGGGCGCGCGCCGCTGCACCACGTGGATCTGCCCAGGGCTCCTGTGCAGCACGCTCCAGTAGCGCAGGCAGTCTAGAGTCTGCACCACCTGGTACCTGTCGTAGATCTCGTACCACTGCCCCTTCTTCTGGTAGAGCAGTTGGAAGGCATCCGGGCCCAGGCGGTGGTAGAAGTCGGCGGCCACGCTGGTCTCGAGCGCGCGCAGCCACACCTGCGCCTTCATCTGCTCCACGTTGCCGTGGCCCGCCACGTGCAGCAGCGCCGTCTCCGGGCTCGCGCTGCCCCGCTGGCTGGTGGGCAGCACGAACTCGATGGGGATGAGCTCCAGGGACGACAGGCTGCCCGCAGCGCTGCGGGGCTTCATCCTGCGGCGCCTGCGGACGTTGTCCTCTCTCAGAACCACCAGCTGGTCATTGTCCTTCGGCTCCATGCCCTCCTAGGAGACCTGGCAGCGACAAAACGGAGGCTTTGTCACCAAACAGACCTCCCCTCAACCACTCCTGCCCCCCCTCAAGGAGGCAGAGAAGATGTAGTGAGGTTGATTTGAGCGTCAGGAACACAGGGAGAAAAGAGCCTTCGATACTGCAGCTGAGCCCGGCGTGGTGGCACACACGTTTCATTCCAGCACTTGGGAGGCAGAGGCAGGAGGATGGCGGCGAGTTCCAGGGCCACCCTAAGACGACATAGTGAGTTCCAAGTCAGCCTTGGGCTTGATAGGAGACCCTACCTCGAAAAACCAAAACGAAACAAAACAAACCAACACAAACCAAAAGCTGCAGCTCGTACAGTCCCTAGGAGAGCAGGTGTTGACTTTAGAACATTTATCTCTGCTGGCCACTTACTATGTAGGTGACCGGAACTACTCAGTCTTTGAGCCTGTTTCTTAGCTGTCGGTTTGGTTAGTTGTATCTCAGAGGTTTTTTTTTTTTTTTAATGAGCAATAAATAGATAAATATCTGCCTATACAATTTTTCTAGTTTTGTGTTTGAAATTTTTAATTCAAAATATGTAAAAACACATCCAACACAGCGCCTCATGTATAATGACTTAAAATAGCAATGTCTTAAAGAATCCTGGGACACAGATAAATAAAACCGTACAGTGGAGGATGGCGCTGTAGAGGATAGGATGCAAAGTTGAAGTGTTGAAACAGCTCTGAAAAGAGGCCAGTTTATTTCCTTTGTTCCATCTCCAACTTCTCCAACCCAGACACCTCACCCAATCTTGCTTCATCTTCTCTATTTTCAAGCTGTCTGAACACAAGATTTACCCCCTAGTCAACTTCCTGTCTTTCTTTTTTCCTTTTCATTCTTTCTACTTGAGAAAGCTAGCCATGTCATTCATAAAACTCAATATATCAAAATTGTTAAAGTTGTCCTCAAGGTCATTTGAAGATGCACAAAGTTCAGAATCACGAGAAGTGTGTAAACATGCTGGCTGCTATTTCTGGCCTAGGGTAGCATCTGAGAGGGCTCCCCCAAACAAGGACTCCTAATGCCAGCCTTTAGGTAATCTTAACTTTGCACCAAATGGTTTGATCTGCCTCTGCTGTAAGGGGCAGAGTCAGAGTGGAAGGTGTGATTTCTGCACTCCAGTGATTCTCCAGCACACTTATTTAGCTCCTTTTTTATTTTTTATTTTTATTTTTATATTTGAGAGCAACAGACACAGAGAGAAAGAGGCAGAGCGAGAGCGAGAGAAAGAGAGAAAGAGAGAGAGAGAGAGAGAGAGAGAGAGAGAGAGAACAGGCACACCAGGGCCTCCAGCCACTGCAAACAAACTCCAAATGCATGCGCCACCTTGTGCATCTGGCTTACATGAGTACTAGGGAATTGAGCCTCGAACCCAGGTCCTTTGGCTTCACAGGCAAGCGTTTGACCACCAAACCATCTCTCCAGCCCTTTAGCTCCTTTTTTGATCTATTATTTTCATCTCCATATCAGAAGTCTCAAATTTAAGGTATCCACTCTTTCTGTAAATATTTAATAAGCAGTTCCCCTCCACAAAACATCTAAGTACAAAAATGACCTACTGTACTAAGAAACCCATCAAACAATGATTGAGATGTTGGAAATATTAAAATTGAAAGCTGACTTCTAAAGTATTTTGATTTAATATTTAGGGTCACTTTATTGTTATACATTGTATTCTAAATCAGAATTAACTTTTGCAGCAAAAGTTAACATTTCAGACAAGATCATTTACTCTCTTAAATAACCAGTGTTACCAAGATTCACAATTACTTATTCCCATAAGCAGAATGGAACATTTCACACGTTCCCAAAAGAAGAGCTTGATTAAAAGCTGAACAAGACAAGATTCATTAGATCTAAACTTATGTTCAAATCTTAGCTTAGCTTATTTTAGTCAATACTCCTCTTAAAATATAATGAAGCTATCCTTAGTAAGTAAGTGGAACCAACTGTCCCAAACAACTGTCTCATGTAGCTTAAAACATTCACTTTGGTATTTTGCTACATTATAGAATAACTAACAAAAAAAAAGGAATTTTAAAATATAATGATATTGACAGACACTTAACATAAAATGCCCCAAGTCAGGCACACAAACAGTAGTATTTGTGTCAGTAATAGCAAGAAATCTTAAGTGATACAAGATTGAAAAGAAAACAGGCTGACCACATACTTACTGGTTTCCTTCATGGTGGAGGCATCGAAGGACTGTCCTTTTACAAAAAGCTGTCAGAACTCACAGTGTGTAAGTCAAGTAATTTCTAAGCATGCACTTGTAAGACTATGAAGCCGGGTTGACACAGTTCCCCCACCTCTTCCTCCCAAACAAAACCAGAAAGAGCTGGTGCACCTGCAGACACTGGCCGGAACCTCATGGGTTTCCACGGTGTAGGCTGAACTAGACAATGAAACACAGACATTCAGTGGTCAGGTCGTTTTATGAACCGGCAATGGTTCCAGATAAAAAACATTCTAGCCAAGAAGGAAGCGTCACTATTCCGAGTCAGACCCAACAAAGAGCAAAAAATAGAAGGCATCAATACCTGACAGAGCCCCGGAGGTGATGATGCTGAAGGGTCATTTGTTTAAAAAAATTTTTTTAAACAAAACAAATTCCAACCTACCCGGGGCACGGCTCAACTCTTCCGCTTTTCTGGGGCTCCCTTCATATCCAGATGCAGAGGAAGTGCCGCAGTTACCAGGAAGGAAGTTTTAACCAAGTTGATTATACATGTGATGGCTCATTTGAAAAGTGTCAGAAATGCATTTCCTGCTGAAGCACAGAGAGCAAGAGCAGGCGAGTGAGCCGGCTTTACCTTCTTCACTTTTTCCCATTCTTTGTTTCTTTTTTTTATTCTTCAAAAAAAAAAAAAAAAATTGTAAGAGAGACTGAGACAAATGACAGGGATCCAAGCCAAGATTCAAGACACAAACAGATGAAATAGGTTTGTAACTAGCTGTAAATACAGGGAAGGTGTTATAGCCCCAGTATTAGATCATGACAACGTAGTAAGAAGAGCTGAAGAGTCAAGAAAAACCTGTTACCCTCAGGGAATCCAAAGAAAGCCTGGAGCGTATATTATCACTGAAGGGTGGTGGGAGTAAAGCCCAGAGACCCAGAGGACCCAGTGCTCAAGCTAAATGTTTTCAAATGTCTGGGATCTCACTTCCTTAGATTGGTGAGAGATTTCTCTATTTTATTTTTCCAGAGCACTTAGGTCTCAAAGTATCACTATCTCAAACTGAAAGTCTCTCTCGCTCTGTCTCTCATTTGTGTGGTGTGTGCAATGAGGATGAGGGTTTCCTGTGAGCAAAGATAAGTGACACTAGACAAACTGGCAAGAGGTTGCTGTCCTGGGGAAAGTGGGGAGTTGAACACTGTCAGTGTCAGGCAGATAACTACTGGGAGATGCCTCTGATTTCCACTGGGTTAGAGGACAAGGGGAAAGTCATACTAAATTACTTTTTTTTAGAGCAGCTCAACATTTTCCAGGTCTTGAGTTCTTTCCAGTTCCCCAAGCATGAACTAGTGTACACCCCCCACCGCCCCAGGGGGTCTCTATATCAGAGTCCCCCACCCATGCCTCCACACTGTCATGGAGTCCAGCTGAGCTCAGAGGACAGCCAGAGGCTGGAGATGGCCTCACAAACTTCCCAGAAGCATGTCTTTATGAGTTCCTCTGAATTACACTGACATCAAGAAAAATGAATCTTTAATCTGACCTATTTCCTCGCACCCAGTCCCTTTGTGTCTTAACTTTTTAACTAGTGTTTTTTAAAATAATTTTTATTTTATTTTAGTTTATTTATTTGAGAGAGAGAGAGAGAGAAAGAGAGACAGAGAGAATGGATGTGCCAGGGCCTCCAGCCACTGCAAATGAACTCCAGATTCATGTGCCACCTTGTGCATCAGGCTCCCATGGGTCCTGACAAATTGAACCAAGGTCCTTTGGCTTTGCAGGCAAGTGCCTTAACTGCTAAGGCATCTCTCCAGCCCTTTACTAGTGTTTTAACAATAGATATTAGCAGGCAAGCCATTTAATCAAAAGCTGCCTCCCAAATGTTTAGAAGGGGATTCTCAGCTTCCCAAACTATATTCTACTGAGGGCTTGGGGGAGTGGGAAGGCTAACTTCAGAGACACCATGAGTCTGGCCAATTGTGCTCTCCAGACCACTGAACATTCTTCCCTGACCATCTAGCAACACACAAACACACACACACACACACACACACACACACACACACACAGAGAGAGAGAGAGAGAGAGACAGAGAGAGAGAGAGAGACAGAGAGAGAGAGAGGGAGAGACAGAAAAGGGGGAGAGAGAGAGGCTACACCCAGGTTCTTGGGCCCCTTTGCTTCTGAAGGAACTATTGAGCTAAGTTCACTTATGCAAATGCTGTCAATTCTATGACTAAACTTGCAAATACTTCAGGCTTTATTGGTGGTTTGAGATGAAACGTGCTCTGATCTTCCTCAAATCCTAATATAGTCACTAGAATTTGACTATCTGCGGTGAATGCTCCCAGGCAGAAGTAATGACAACTGTCTCCTTCCTCCCTGTGAGCACTTCCTCCAGGCTGAGCCTGTCTTTGCCAGTAAAATATTCTATCCTCAGACTTTTTTAGATCCATGGGCTTCATTCTTATTCTGTTTATCAATATGTTGTTTCTTTTTCTCGGCTGTGAGTCTCCATGCATCTAGCAGTGTTTTATATATAGTAATCCAGCCAGTCATTTTGTTTGAAAAAAAAATAGAGAGAACATGACCTTCTGAATAGCATCACGGGAGTGACAAGATGGAACAGATTCCAAAACAAAAACACAGTAGGAAGTGTTAATCAGGAAACAGATTAAGAATTAGTTGTTTGCTGTGAGGCTCTTTGTAATTGGCCTTCGGAGAGGTTATTTATAGCCGAGTTGGAGAGATGAAGCATCATGAAGATGCGTTTCCCATCATGAAGATGTGCAATGTGGGTTACCATCCTGGTATTATAAAAGCTCTAGCAGGGAGGGGCTGGAGAGATGGCTTAGTGGTTAAGGCATTTGCCTGCAAAGCCAAAGGATCCCCGTTCGATTCTCCAAGACCCACATAAGCCAGATGCACAAGGGGCGCATGCATCTGGAGTTCATTTGCAGTGGCTGAAGGCCCTGGTGCACACATCTCTCTCTCTCTCTCTCTCTCTCTCTCTGCCTCTTTTTCTCTCTCAAATAAATTTTTTTTTTAAAAAAACCTCTAGCATTCATGATAGCCGATTTACTCCTGATCAATCTTTAGGTCTAATGGATGCTAATTCACCTCTCTGGGCTTCTTAATCTACCAAAAGGATCACAACCATTCTACCTACCTCTTAAGAAGCTGCTATGAATCTTCAGTTTTCAACAGAGCAAAACTTTACCTAACTGTACTCTTTCTGATATTGTTTTGGAGTCACACCAACACAGCACACAGAGAAAGGAGAGCTGTGTCATCTTGTGTGTTCTGTTGTCAGTGAGGAAAACTTTCCCAAGAGCCTCCTTCAGTCCTTATTACTAGAATCAGAACTGCGGCAAGTGTTCGCCCGCATCACCCTGGGGAAGGGGTAGGATTATGTGAATGGTTTGAGTTAGTCAGGAGTCAGTTATCCATTGAGTTCCCAGCAGTCCAGACACTGGTAAACATTGTTAGGCCTGTGACAGTGAGGGCATGGGAATAGTGAGGAGGGTCACAGAGTTCTCATGGAGACTGTAAAGGCCTCTGGGAGGCAGGTTATCTCATGATGCAGGTGGAGGAGAGTCACTCCAAATCCCACCGAAAGAAACCATGGCAAATCAGTCATTGTCAACATAAACCTAGGTATCTCTCTCCAGGGCCGGAGTTCCTACTGGACAGCCCACTTTATTTATTCTCCGTATTCTTAGTAGCACAAATCGGTCATTGGGTACGCATTTCTCCATTTCCTTGTTTGGCTCAGTTTTGCCAACACAGCTTAGGAAGCACTTCCGAAACCTCTAGCAATGATTTTTTCCTGTAAACAGAGTTTTAAACATCCAAATTCCATAGCACGCTACACTTAGATCCTTCATGACTTCACTGTAGCTTCTGCCTCATGTTCCACAACTGAGAAGGAAGCTGTCCTCTGATCCGGCATTTGCTCTTCCACACTGCGTGGGTTGGTATCTGCTCCCTCTCTTCCCTCCCTCCTCTGCTCTTCTGTCCCCTCTCCCGTCATCTCTTCAGTCATTTATCATGGCATTGTCACTGCTCAGATCAGTAAGCTTTCTCTGGAAGGACTTTCGGGTTTCGGAAGCCGGGTGTTAGGGAATAACTTCCTCACTGGTAATCACCACGGTGACACGACAACCGGCATCATGAGAGCAAATGCTTCCATACCTGTATGTCCTCCATGGTTCTGAGCGCTTTATACACCCCGTCATTTACCCCTCCCATCATCCCAAGGAGGGGAGCGCTACCATGATCCGCATTTACAGAGGATGAAAGCAAGGCACAGAGCGGTGAAGTGGCTGCCCCAAGCCCCACAGCTGGCCAGTGAGAGGTACCATATTGCTCCTCCCAGGGGAGGCCAGCTGTTTACTCCACTGCCTCCGCCACCAGACACTTGAGCTCTTTAAGACGAGTGACTGCTCCGTGCATTACTATTCCCAAGGGTTGATGCACATGAAGTAAAGTCTAGAGATACGTGTGCAGACTGGATGGTTTTCATGGAGTGACTCTTTCTGGAAATTGCTTTGGATTTTTGGGACCATGAAAGGATAGTGAGTGATAAGCCCAGATCTTTTGAAACCAACCAAAACCCAGATTTCTTCTCCTTCCCTCCACTGAACCTAAAAGGTCCACAACCCGCCTCCTTGTCCAACATCAGAACATGGTACTTGGGAGGAAAGGAGTCTGCAGAGTGTGAAACTTAGGAAGTATGACAGTTTGACTAGTGCTACAAGAAGCCACGCCACTTTAGAAACATGTCCTTTAAAGCCTTTTTGTGGATCCAGTCTGTTCATTTTCTGTGACGTTCCCTTGCTAATATCGACTGGGATCTAAGACAGGAGACTGCCACTCGTGTCCCTGTGAGCAAGAACTTTCCCCATGTCTTGACTTAGGTCCATTCCCGAAACCTTCCCTTTAGAGTTACCTGCAGAGTGCCAAGAGCTTTTGTCTGTCTGCTTACACACCCATCTAGTCACCTGACTGTCTTTTCCTCCCCGACCATTCCCATCGTAACAGAAAAAGGTGCTTGCAGGAAGGGAGTCAAGTTCCTAAACCAGCTATAGTTCCTTCATTCGGGGGATATTTTTTCTGTTCAAAGTTATTGCCTAGGGTCTGGCTGGGGGAACAGAGCTGATCTCAACTTGGCCATGAGGTCACAGGTGACATTACAGTAGTTGCTACTCCTTGGGCCTTTTAGAGGAGCAATGTTCCAAAGCCCTTCCTAAATCAATAATGCTTTTCTAACGTAACCTGTGCTGACTTCACTCTCTGTTGGGGGATCTGTTTTTGTTTTCAGAAGGCAGTGAGACCCAAGGAGATAAACCAGCTCTTGCATCTTAGTCAAGGCCCACTGAAACCACAGAGGAAGTGGGGAGACGAGTAAGAATATGCTTCCATGTTGAGCCCGACAAGCAGCACCAGGGTGAAGGAGACAGACACTAAGGACACTTAACACTTACCAAAGCAGAAATCCAGAGGCTCCTAAGAGCTCATCACTCACCCACCACGGCTCAGGGAATTTGCAGAAGAGAGTGGGGAAGAAAGATTGTAAGAGGCATAGGTTGGGATGTCATGCACAGAGGCACTGCCTCCCCCCCAAATAACTGCCTCTTGCTCCCACAACACAAAAACCACAATCCCATAGGGAATACCTGCAACCCCACTGAGGAGGGCCCTCAGCAGAATGGGGGGGGGGGGGAGAAAGTTCCAACACATGATGTATCCATACAAAGTATGTTCTTAATTAAAAAAAAAAAAAAAAAACAGAATGGGCTGCTTAGCTACAGGAACCCATCCTGCAGGAACTCAGGTGAAGCCAAGTGAGGTTGAGGTTGGGCTGGAGTCTTCTCTCTCCCTGCTTTGCTCTGTACTGAGCCTAGGAGAAGTCCTTTTCACCCCCAAAGCTGGGCCTGTGTTTTCTGGAATTGCCCTGAGTCTATTTAATCATGTGAAAAGATTCTTCAGATCAAGAAATACCAGACGTATCTCCATAATCACCTGAGCCCACCCCTAGTGCTCCTATGGCTATAATCTCTCCCTCTCTCTCTTCACTTTTCTACTGGGGTTTTCTACCTCTCCTCCTCCCCTCTTGCCAATCTTCTTTTTCTTTAAAGGCACTGAGCTCTGACATGAAGGGGAAGTTGGCTCTGGGTTGTTGGTGCTGTGGCCTCCTGATGGATGCTGGCTCTGGCTTCACTGGTGATGAGTTGGTAAAACACACACACACACACACACACACACACACACACAACTTTTCTTTGTGTTATATGTTAATAAACCTTTAAAACCAGTTTCGCCTAATGAATTTTACTTAGCGATGCCTAATATTGTCACTTCCATAATTTCTTACACGACTGAGTGCCCTGCCCTCTCTTCTTGCAGACACCTCTCCCAGTGATCAATCCCATGTTTCAGGCGGAAACAGTTCTCACAGACTCTCCCAAACCTCTGTGGCTAGTCCATTGTTAGACTAGCTGTAGAGCCATGGAATTGGGTCAGTGTGTCACAAAGGAAACATGGTCACTTTGGGGGCTTGATTGGATGCTGTGCAATGCCATTCAGTTATCGACTTCCTTGTGCACTCACTCTCACTGTTCTCACACTCACTTACCATTGCTTATTGGATATCTTTTATGTGCTGGAACCAGAGTTCCTGTGTACAAAGAACTCAGGTCTTGTTATCATGGAGTGTAGAACGTAACATGTGCTTCAGAGCTGCATAGGGAATGGGCTCTAGGAGTATGGAGTGGGATGTTATCTTTTCCAGCCCATCCTTCTGGAGAGAAAAACCTCAGGGAATGGTCAGGGGAGTAGGTACAATTTGAGTAGACAGAGGTAAAGGAAAAGACCAGTCTACCAGAGAGAACTGTGAAAGGCAGCTACTACTTAAAAGAATGGAATTCACATAAGAAAGCCAGATGCTAAGGTAGTCCAGAAGAGCAGGGCCTCTGGCCAAGGGGATTTCAAACAATTCTAAAAAACCAAATGGAACAAGGTGGATATGGGAGCGGAGGGTGGTAATGTTGGAGTGTATCCCTAAGGTCACCTCTGCTTGCTTTCTTCAATCCACAGCTTGACTAACGCATACTTATCCCACCTTCCCTTCCAGTTCTAACCTTTCACAAGGGCAATAGCCCTCACATAGTAACTAGAGTTCCATGTGCTAATCACTGCTACAGTTCAGTGCTTCGGGTTTCTTTCTCACCTCCTGCCTTCACTCAGGCTGCAAAGGGGAAGGGCTGTTCTGCGCACTAGTTCAGTAACTCACCCCCCTAACCAATCGCTCTGTGCTCCCCTTAGCCTCGAGTCCTCCACTGAGACCGAGAAATGCTACATCTCTGGTATCTACTTTCCACGGGCTAAAACTCTATCACGTGACCCATGCTGGCTGAAAATATTGCCTATCCATGTGCCCAGAAGGAAAAGAAAAGAGGACTGACAAACCCATAGCATTACGTTTACTGTAATATACTACAGTTAATAAAACTTCAACAAGTCTGATAAAATCTAAATCTACAGTACGTCTAATTTCATGCCCCATGAATTATTTCTGTCATAAGACAGAGTTTGGCTGTCTCAGGCAGTCATTAATGCTGTGATTCTTTCTTACCTGTGTGTTGAGTGATGGTGATAAGGAAAGGCTCTGACAAATTCAGAGACTGGCATTTACCCTGATGCCTTTTCCAAATTCCTCTACAACAAGGCACTTCTGCCTTCACACACAAGGAAATTCTGTTCCTGTCAGGCAGTGCAGGAATCCAAAGAACATTCATTAAACAATGAAATAATTCCTTGCATTCTTTCTGATCACAGTGTGATTAAACTACAAATCAACAGCAAGAAAAACTATAGAGCTATACACAAAATCATGGAAACTAAACAGTACTGAATGATGAATAAACAGGTCATTGAAGAAATCAAGAAGGAAAACAAAAAATTCATAGAATCAAATATTAACAATAACACAACATACCAAAACCTATAGGACAGGCTGAAGGCAGTCCTAAGAGGGAAATTTATAGCTTTATGTGCCTATATTAAGAAATTAGACAAGTCACAAGTAAACAATTTAATGCTCCACCATAATGCCTTGGAAAAAGAACAAGGCAAACCAAAAGTCAGTAGATGGGAGGTGAGGGCGATCTGGCTGTGACATCTGACTGATCACCAGGGTTGATTCAGCTGATCTGGCTGGCTAGGCGGGTGTCCCCTTCCTTCCTCACCGCTCCATGTGTGTCCCTCCCGAAGCTGCATGCTCGGTGGAAGAGGACGACCTTCCCCAATAGAAGGGGACCTATCTTTGGTCAAGGATATATGAGTAGCTGCATTCCCCTGCTAGATCCTCCAAACAAGCTCTCAAAAATCAGTAAATGGGAAGAAATAATAAATGTTAGGGCAGAAATTAATGAAATGGAAACAAACAAACAAAAAACACAAAGAATCAAAGAAACAAAGAGTTGGTTCTTTGAAAGGACAAACAAGATTCAGAAACCCTTAGTAAAACTGACCAAAAGAAAGAGAGAAGTGATATAAATTAATAAAATTAGAGATAAAAAAGATACCATTACACCAGATACCCATGGAATTCAAAAAATCAATAGGTCATTTTTAAGAACATATACTCTGCTAAATTTGAAAATCTGAAAGAAATTGATGGATTTCATAGATTAAATGACCTATCAAAATTAAATCAAGATGAGATAAACCATATAAACAGACCTATAACAAGCACAGAGATCAAAGCAGTTATAAAAAAATCTCCCAACTGATAAAAGTCCAGGCCCAGATGGGTTCACTGGTGAATTATGCCAGACCTTCAGAGAAGAACTAACACCACTGCTTCTCAAATTTTCCCACAAAATAGAAAAGGAAAGGATACTACCAAACTCCTTCTATGAAGCCAGCATCACCCTGATACCAAAACCATACAAAGACAGAACAAAAAAAGAAAATTGCAGACCAATCTCCCTCATGAACATAGATGCAAAAATTCTCAACAAAACACTGGCAAACAGAATACAAGAATATAACAAAAAGATCATTTATCCCCACCAAGTAGGCTTTATCCCAGAGATGCAGGATGGTTCAATGTATGCAAATCATTTATAAATGGACTGAAAGACAAAAATCACATGATCATCTCAATAGATGCAAAAAAAGCATTTGACAAAATCCAACATCCCTTCATGGTAAAAGTCCTAAAGAAACTTGGGATAGGAGAAACATATCCCAACATAATAAAAGCTATTTATGACAAACCTACAGCCAACATAATACTAAATGGGGAAAATCTTGAAGCTTTTCCACTAAAATCAGGAACAAGACAAGGATGTCCACTGTCCCCACTTCTATTTAATATAGTACTGGAAGTCTTAGCCATAGCAATAAGGCAAGAAACACATAAAAGCGATACAAAAGCCAGGCGTGGTGGCGCACGCCTTTAATCCCAGCACTCGGGAGGCAGAGGTAGGAGGATCGCCAAGAGTTCGAGGCCACCCTGAGACTACATAGTTAATTCCAGGTCAGCCTGGACCAGAGTGAGACCCTACCTTGCAAAACCAAAAAAAAAAAAAAAAAAAAAAAAAAAAAAAAAGCGATACAGATTGGAAAGGAAGAGATCATATTATCATCTGCAGATGATATGATTCTATACATAAAGGACTCTAAAGACTGACAGCAAACTGTTAGAGCTATTAAACACTTTTAGCAAACTACCAGGTTACAAAATTAACACACAGAAATCAGCAGCCTTCCTATATACTAACAACAAACATGATGAGGATGAAATCAGGGAAACACTCCCATTCACAATTGCCTCAAGAGAAGAAAAGAGTAGCTTGCAATAAAGCTAACCAAGAAAGTGAAGGATCTCTACAATGAAAACTTTACAATGCTCAGGAGAGAAATTGCAGAAGACACTAGGAAATGGAAAGACATCCCATGTTCTTGGGTTGGAAGAATCAATATTGGGAAAATGTCAATATTACCCAAAGCAATCTACACATTTAATGTGATCCCCATCAAAATTTCAATAGCATTCTTCGGAAGTAGAAAAAATAATCCCAAAATTCATTTGAAGTACAAAAACCTTAAATAGTGAAAGCAATGTTGAACACAAAAATAAAGCTGGCAGTATCACCGTACCTAATTTCAAGATATATCACAGAGCCATAATATCAAAAACAGCATGGTCCTGGCAAAAAAAAAAAAACAGACATGTAGATCAATGGAACAGAACAGAGGACCTAGATGTAAATCCAGGCAGCTACAGCCATCTAATTTTCAACAAAAATGCCAAAAATATTCATTGGAGAAAAGACAGCCTCTTCAACAAATGGTGCTGGGAAAACTGGATATTATATGTAGAAGGATGAAAATAGATCCTTATCTTTCTCCATGCACAAGAATCAAGCCCAAGTAGATCAAAGACCTTAATATCAGACCTGAAACTGAATCTGCTAGAGGACAAAGTAGGGGAAACCCTTCAACATATTGGCATAGGCAATGACTTTCTGAATATAACCCCAATTGCTCAGACAATAAAACTACTAATCAATTACTAGGACATCATGAAATTACAAAGCTTTTGTACAGCAAAGGACACTGTGAACAGAGCAAAGAGACAACCTACAGAATGGAAGAAAATCTTTGCCAGCTATACATTTGAGATAGGATTAATATCTAAGATATACAAAGAACTAAAAAACCTAAATAATAAGAAATCAAACAACCCAATTAAAAACGGCCTATGGAACTAAATAAAGAGTTCTCAAAAGAAGAAGTACAGATGGCATATAAAAATCTAAAAAAAGCTCTACATCCTTAGACATCCCCTGATGGCAAATTAAAACTACTTTGAGATTCCATCTCACTCCTGTCAGAATGGCTATCATCAAGAACACAAATGGCAATGTATGCTGGTGAGGATGAAGAAAAAGAGGAACACTGCTGGTGGAAATGTAAACTGGTCCAGCCATTGTGGAAATCGGCATGGAGGTTCCTTCCTAAGACAGATGAAAAGAGATTTACCATATGACCCAGCTATACCACTCCTAGGCATATGTCCTAAGGACTCTTCTCACTACCTTAGAGATACTTGCACATCCATGTTTATTGCCACTCTATTCACAATAACTAGGAAATGGAACCAGCCTAGATGTCCCTCAACTGATGAATGAATAATGAAGATGTGGCACATTTATACAATGGTGTTCTATTCAGCAGTAAAGAAAAATGAAGTTATTAAATTTGCAGGGACATGGATGGATCTGGGAAGGATTATAATAGTGAGGTAACTCAGGCCCAGAAAGCCAAACACAGCATGTTCTATCATATATGGATCCTAGCTACAAATGTTTATTGTTGTATGTGAGATAGATTAAAGTCGGTAGCAGAAGCCAGCAAGCTAGAAAGGGGCTATAAGGGAGGGAGGAGAGGGGAGGACTTAAGGAGATGATATTGTACATATGGAAGTAGATGAACAGATGACTGGGGGGTGGAATGGCCTAAATGAGGTCAGGGGAAGACAGTGAGTAAAGTAAGGATGGGGGAGAGTTAATCAAAATTTATTATGTTACTAAAAATAAGCCATATGGAAACCTACTTTTTTTGATAATAGCATACCCAGGAGCCATAAACTATTGCTAGAAAAATTTCAGTGTCAGGGCCTGGAGAGATGGCTTAGTGGTTAAAGCATTTGCCTGCAAAGCTAGAGGACCCCAGTTCAATTCCCCAGGACCCACGTAAGCCAGATGTACAAGGGGCTGCGGTGGCTGGAAGCCCTGTGTGCCCATTCTCTTTCTCTCTCTACTTCTTTCTCTCTCTCAAATAAATAAAAATTTCAGTGCCAGGGATGGGATATCTTCCAGTGAGTTGTTGACCAAGGAGGTCCCTGATGCCCCCAAAACATTACAGGTCATTGTTAAGACTCTTGGTTTCCCACCAGAAATAAATGCTAAGACCTATTGCTGAAGACTCCACGTGATTGTGCTGCAAGGTCACTGAGAAATCCAGCTGGAGCTGAATTGAAAACCTCCTCACTGTCATCTAGCTGACAGAAAGCTGGAAAAAGCTAGGCTGCATGCAGCCCTATGGGAGAGAGAAATTATCAGTGGTAATAAACCACAGTGGACACTACAAGACTTAAGTTTTGGCAGCCAGGCCAAATGACCCAATGGGTACAATAGTGGTATGTCTGTGATGGAGGAAATCAACTATTCTCTAATTGGACTGGTGGCCCACTCCATGGGAGGGAATACATGACTGGGACTGGAAATCTAGTCAACAGCCTATGGTGCGGTAGGTCACGAGCCCTAGGGCTGTAACACCTGTTGTTGTCTGGCTAAATGCATATATGACGCTCACCAAACTGTCCTGTAAGCACTTTTTCTTAATGTTTCTACCTGTGGTGGTTTGATTCAGGTGTCCCCCATAAACTTAGGTGTTATGAATGCTAGGTTCCCAGCTGATGGAGATTTGGAAATTAAAGTCTCCTGGAGGCAGTGTATTGTTGGGGGCAGGCTTATGGGTATTATAGCCAGTTTCCTCATGCTAGTGTTTGGCACACTCTCCTGTTGTTATTGTCCACCTTATGTTGGTCATTATTTTCCCCTGCCACCATGGACCTTCCCCTTGAGTCTATAAACCAAAATACACCTCCCTCCCCCAAAAGTTGCTCTTGGTCAGGTGATTTCTGCCAGCAATGCAAACCTGACAGCAACATTACCCATATATTAATGATATTCTCACTTTTAGTTAGAGAAGCTTCTTTTTTCAGATGGTGGTGACCACTGAGGTCACTCAAAAATTACCATAGTGCTGAGAAGATGTGACAGAGGAGTGTTTAGCACTGAAACTTCTCTATCACCTTCCAAAGCTCAGGGTTCGTTGTGGAAGAGGTGACAGAAAGAATGTAAAAGCCAAAGGAAGGGTAGGGTGGCTTACAATTCACTCTTCCAGACATAAAATGGCCTGGACATCCATGACCTCACAGTGCCTGGTACTACCTACACAAGATGCTCATTATAGGAGGAAATGATGATGACATCAAATTAAAAGAGAGGCTGGTTGAGAGGGGGAGTGGATATGATGGAGTGTGGATTTGTGAAAGGGAAAGTGGGGGAGGGGAGGAAATTATCATGGTTTATTACCTATAATTATGAAAGTCATCAATAAGAAAAGTTAAAATAATGAAGAGAAGCTGGGCATGGCGGCTCATGCCTATAATCTCAGCACTTAGGAGGCTGAGAGAGGAGAATCATGGTAAATTTGAGGCCAGTCTGAGGTCGAGACTCTGCCACCAAAAGCAAACAAACAGCTGGGCATGGTGGTTCTGTAACCGGGTGCTAGGGGTCCAGGAAGTCCTTGAACCCCAAACCCTAGGTTTGTTTCTAATGTGAATCAAAGAATTGAATAAAAAAGAAGACGGAGAAGGATAATTATTAAATTATTATATTGATTAAGGGAAGTATAAAGCCAAAGACAGGCGTCCACGTGGTTAGAGATCCCACACGGAGGGCCTGGAAAAAAAGCATGGAAAGCAAAGCGAAACAAAAGTTCAAGGAGCTCCTGCTATGTGGGAGCTGGAGGTGGTAAAGGAGCCCATGTGGAGAGTAAGGGTTAGGGGGCCCTCCCAGCTCGGCCTGGGCCCAGGCCCCGTTGAGGGAAAAACTCACTCACAACTGGAGTTCTCAAGTGGTCAGAGAGCCTGCCCTCCCCTCGCAAAGGTATTTATAATCTTATACTGTTGGGCTGTCTTCCAGCTTAGGTGAACCAGAGAGACAGCTAGTTGGTTAGGACTAGGGGCTGTCTCAGGAAGAGGTTAGCCCTGACACCAAGTTCAGGGGGCTCAACTTGATCAACCACAATGTTTAAATCTTATGAAAGACCTCCCTCCCAGGAGGGGTCCTGGTTGTTTGTGGAAAAACAGGCTTACGGAACTAGGCATGAGATAAGAAGTCAGACCAGCTTTAATTTCTAACAAGTGCAAATTTTCCTGCCTTTTTTACCTTCAGGGTTCCAGGCATCCTGCCTGTACACCCCACTCAGTGCACACCTTCAATCCCAGCACTCGGGAGGCACAGGTAGGAGGATCATTGTGAGCTCAAAGCCAGCCTGAGACTACATGGTAAATTCCAGGTCAGCCTGGGCCAGAGTGAGATCCTACCTTGACAAACCAAAATTAGGGCTGGAGAGATGGCTTAGCGGTTATGGTACTTACCTGCAACACCTAAGGACCCATGTTCAACTCTCCAGATCCCACATAAGCCATGTGCACAAAGGTAAGGCAAGGTCATACATGTCTACTGGGTGGTGCAAGTATCTGGAGTTTGATTCCAGTGACTGAGGCCCTGGCACACCAATTCTCTTTCTCTCTAAAATAAAATAAATAAACAAAAATTAAAAAAAAAAAATTTAAAACAGTGAAAAAAGAAATATTTATGCTTGCTGACTTTATTATTGTCAAGGCCAGTCCCAGTGGGGTGTTTTTTGTTTTTGTTTTTGTTTTTGTTTTTATTTTTTGAGGTAGGGACTCACTGTAGCTCAGGCTGACCTGGAATTCAGTATGTAGTCTCAGGGTGGCCTTGAACTCATGGTGATCCTCCTACCTCTGCCTCCCAAGTGCTGGGATTAAAGGCGTGCGCCACCACGCCCAGCTCTGTTTTTTTTTTTAAATTGTACTTTCTTCAACTCTCCTACTATTAAAATTTATTACAAAGTTTACTATTTTAACAAGTGTGTATTTTTTTTATCAGATTGATGGAAAGTTTGCATCAGATAACCATGAGGGCAAGTTGAGAAGGACTGTGCCATTTTCCACTTGTGGATTTCAGGCATCAACATCCACACATAACCTGAGACTGGTCCATGGTGGAAGATATTCTATGGGCTGACTCTTAAAATGGTAAGTGCTACTTCTATCTCATTTCACCTGTCACAAGGGTGGGTCTTGAGGAATATTGCTCCTGCTGCAATTCAACCAATGGGTCTAAGGTGATGGAGGGCAAAATGAACCAGTGCTTGGCGACTAGCTAGTCATTTCTGCCCCAGCTGAGCTACCAACTTCTCTTTTCCTGAAATATACATACAATACTTGGACTCTTCCCAAATTAGATGTACTAGTGACATTGGTAAGAAAACAAAACGAGACCTTGCTTTAATAGGTTAATTTTAAAATACTTAAATGTTGGGCTGGAGCGATGGCTCGGCAATTAAATGTGCTTCCTGCATAAAAGTGAAGGCCTGAGGGGGCCTGAAACCACCTGAGCTTATTTTTAGATTCCACACAAACAGCTGGGCGTGGCCACTCGTTCCTGTAACTCCAGTTCTGCAAAGAGGAACAGAGACCAGGGAATGAATCACCTGGGCTCATGAGAAACACAAGCTCTGGTATCAGTGAGAGACTCCGGCTCAGCCTAAGAACATGCAGAGCTATGGGGTGGGGGGAACTCCTGACCTATCTTTCTGGGTACCACAGACAGGCACCCTCTGCTCTAGGCAAGTACGTGGGATGCTGCAAAAGCTCATGCATGTGTATCCACCACACACACACACAAACACACACGCACACAAACAGAGCATATCACACACACACACACACACACACATACACACACAAGCAAAAAAAACTTAAAATGGTGTTTTTCTTGAGGCAAACCCAACAGACTGGCCTTTTTCTATGTGAAAGACGAGAGAGAGAGAGAGAGACAGAGAGACAGAGAGAGACAGAGAGAGACAGAGAGAGAGAGAGAGAGAATTGATGCGCCAGGGCCTCCAGCTACTGTAATCGAACTCCAGATGTATATGCCACCTTGTGTGCATGTGTGACCTTGCATCATCTTGTGCATCTGGCTTACGTGGGACCTGGAGAGTGGAACATGAGTCCTTAGGACTGGCAGGCAAAGCGCCTTAATCGCTGAGCCATCTCTCCAGTCCTGTTTTGGATCTTTTTGTTGGATGGTAACATTAATGTGCAGGATTGTTAACATGAGCCCCTGACGGGGGCTACTGTGGGCCAAGATCCAAATGAGATGAGAGGCAAAGACAAGTGTGGGTCACCAGAGCTGGGGGGAAAGACTCCTGTTCTTCTAGATGGCAGGTGCAAGATCACCTTCCTCTCCCCTTTGGAAGTCAGGGATGACTGTGTAGTTTGCACTCATCAACAAAATGGCAGTAAACTTTGTCACCACTTGCCAGCTTGCTTGCTTTCTGCTCATGGAGATTTGTACTTTCTTCAACTCCCTACTATTAAAGTTTATTACAAAGTTTACTATTTTAACAAGTGTGTATTTTTTTATCAGATTGATGGAAAGTTTGCATCAGATAACCATGAGGGCAAGTTGAGAAGGACTGTGCCATTTTCCACTTGTGGATTTCAGGCATCAACATCCACACATAACCTGAGACTGGTCCATGGTGGAAGATATTCTATGGGCTGACTCTTAAAATGGTAAGTGCTACTTCTATCTCATTTCACCTGTCACAAGGGTGGGTCTTGAGGAATATTGCTCCTGCTGCAATTCAACCAATGGGTCTAAGGTGATGGAGGGCAATGAACCAGTGCTTGGCGACTAGCTAGTCATTTCTGCCCCAGCTGAGCTACCAACTTCTCTTTTCCTGAAATATACATACAATACTTGGACTCTTCCCAAATTAGATGTACTAGTGACATTGGTAAGAAAACAAAACGAGACCTTGCTTTAATAGGTTAATTTTAAAATACTTAAATGTTGGGCTGGAGCGATGGCTCGGCAATTAAATGTGCTTCCTGCATAAAAGTGAAGGCCTGAGGGGGCCTGAAACCACCTGAGCTTATTTTTAGATTCCACACAAACAGCTGGGCGTGGCCACTCGTTCCTGTAACTCCAGTTCTGCAAAGAGGAACAGAGACCAGGGAATGAATCACCTGGGCTCATGAGAAACACAAGCTCTGGTATCAGTGAGAGACTCGGCTCAGCCTAAGAACATGCAGAGCTATGGGGTGGGGAACTCCTGACCTATCTTTCTGGGTACCACAGACAGGCACCCTCTGCTCTAGGCAAGTACGTGGGATGCTGCAAAAGCTCATGCATGTGTATCCACCACACACACACACAAACACACACGCACACAAACAGAGCATAACACACACACACACACACACACACACACACAAGCAAAAAAAACTTAAAATGGTGTTTTTCTTGAGGCAAACCCAACAGACTGGCCTTTTTCTATGTGAAAGACCGAGAGAGAGAGAGAGAGAGAGAGAGAGAGAGAGAGAGAGAATTGATGCGCCAGGGCCTCCAGCTACTGTAATCGAACTCCAGATGTATATGCCACCTTGTGTGCATGTGTGACCTTGCATCATCTTGTGCATCTGGCTTACGTGGGACCTGGAGAGTGGAACATGAGTCCTTAGGACTGGCAGGCAAAGCGCCTTAATCGCTGAGCCATCTCTCCAGTCCTGTTTTGGATCTTTTTGTTGGATGGTAACATTAATGTGCAGGATTGTTAACATGAGCCCCTGACGGGGGCTACTGTGGGCCAAGATCCAAATGAGATGAGAGGCAAAGACAAGTGTGGGTCACCAGAGCTGGGGGGAAAGACTCCTGTTCTTCTAGATGGCAGGTGCAAGATCACCTTCCTCTCCCCTTTGGAAGTCAGGGATGACTGTGTAGTTTGCACTCATCAACAAAATGGCAGTAAACTTTGTCACCACTTGCCAGCTTGCTTGCTTTCTGCTCATGGAGATTTTAAGGATCTTAAGGATTAAGGATTGCAGTAGCTGAGGCCCTGGCACACCAATTCTCTCTCTCCCCCTCTCTTTCTCTCTGTCTGTCTGTCTGTCTGTCTGTCTCTCTCTCTCTTTATCTCTATCTCTCTAAAAATAAAAAAATTAAAAAAAAACATGTATTAAGATAGAACTTTGTCAACTTATCCCCTGAGAGACTTGGTTTGGCAGAATTCCCTGGCTGTCCCACGCTGGACATGACTATAATAAATGCACTGTGGTGGGTCAACTGCTGAAATCGTGGTTCTTTTGTCACCATGGTCTAATTTAACATGTCACAGCAAGCTGTTCCTTCTTGAAGAAAACAAAAATAGGTTGACATATTTTGAATTAGATTTGATAAGGTTAATTTTCAATCAATGGGATTCAAAGCCTTCTTGGTGAAATTTTGTTGAAATCAATGTTAAGTGATATTAAAGTGCTTATTTATGCATTAAATACAACGCCTTATTAAAAAAAAACTTCAAAAGTAATGCTATAAACATCTACATTATTTGATAAAATCTACCAGAGAAACAGCAAACATGTTAAGTAGTGTTTAAGGCAGTTATTAAAACAATTAGAGGCTGAAGAAAGTGGCTTAGCATTTAAGGCACTTACCTGCAAAGCCAAAGAACCCAGGTTCAATTCCCCAGGGCCCACGTAAGCCAAATGCACAGGTTGGTGCATGCATCTGGAGTGCATTTGCAGTGGATGGAAGCTCTGGTGCACTCATTCTCTCTATATATATATCTGTCTCTTTCTCTAAATAAATAATAAAAATATTTTTTTAATTTAACATATTTCTGGGCTGAGAGATTTCTCAGTAGTTACAGCACTTGCCTGCAAAGCCTAACAACCTGGGTTTGGTTCCCCAATACCCATATAAAGCCAGTTGCACAAAGTGGTGCATGCATCTGAAGTCCATTTACAGTAGCTGGAGGCCCTACAATACCTATTCTCACTATCTGACTCTCTTCTATCTCTCTTTGCTTGCAAATAAATAAATAAAAATATTTAAAATTTTTAACATGTTTCTTTTTGAAATATTTTGTTTTTATTTATTTATTAGGGAGAGATAGAGAGGGAAAGAGGCAGGTAGAGAGAGAGAGAGAGAGAGAGAGAGAGAGAGAGAGAATGGGTGTGCCAGGGCATCTAGCCACTGCAAAAGAACTCCAGATGTGTGGGCCACCTTGTGTATCTAGCTTAGGTGGGTCCTGGGGAATTGAACCTGGGTTCTTTGGCTTGGCAGGCAAGTGCCTTAATTGCAAAGCCATCTCTCAAGCCCTGACATGTTTCTTACATAGCAGCTTTTAAATTAAGATATACTTTGAAGGTTTCAGATAGCTTTGAGAAAAACAAATCATACTTCTTTCTGTCTTCCTTCATGAAGGGGGCTCCTTCCTCATTAGGATTTTGTGTGGCTTTTCTTAGAATCTCCTCCTTCTTAATGGTATTACAATAACCAGAATTAGTACCACAGCAGCCTTTCCTCCCTTTGCCTCCTCAGTTCTGCATTGAAATTTCTATGATTACGAGATTGAAATTGCAGTATTTGAGGCAGTCAAGATGCCAGCTGAAGGAGATTGTCTAACCCCACAGACACATCAAGCTGAACAGCTGTTCAGGCTCCAGACGACCTCCACAAGAGCTAAGGAAATCAATGCCACACCGCCTGCTTTGAATAGAACAAAACGAAAGGCCATGTTGAAGAAACAAGAGAAGTTGCCTGCATTTTCCCTCCTCTAACCCCAGGCAGCCCAGCATGCTACTTGGAGGAGAGGGGAAGAATTAAATCCAGGCCTTAGACTTGAAACTCAGCCCCAGGCCCATCATAGTTTCGCCTAGGGCTGGGAAGGTACCCATGACTCTGTCTCAGTCAGGCTGGACATGCATGAGGCAGGCCACTGATAGCTTCCACTATGCTTCCTCCAACTGTGGCAGAAGGACAGGGAAACAGAACATTAAAGCCAGCACAAGAGCTGGGCGTGGTGGCACATGTTGTTAATCCCAGCACTCGAAATGCAGAGGTAGGAGGATCACTGTGAGTTCAAGACCAGCCTGGGACTACAGAGTGAGTACCAGGTCAGCCTGGGCTACAAGAAGACCCTATCTCAAAAATAAATAAATAAATAAATAAATAAATAAATAAATAAATAAATAAATAAATAGCACAGGGCTTTGCCTTGGAACACAGTGCCAACCCTACCACCATAAGACCCAGCACTGATAGGAACTGAAGCCCTGGGGACAGCTGGAGTCTCTCAACACCCCTGACATCAGGCAGACATCTTGAGTTTTGCTTTGTATGATTAATGCTGGGGCTACCCACCCTCCTTGTGAGGTAGTTCAGGCTCCTGTGGTGGTGAGTCTGAGATGCAACACAGCTTACAGTCACCTTGGTGACTAAGAGGCTGTCTCCAACACCTGTTCTCCAACATCAGGCTAGTGCTGGACCTGAGGCCTAGTGTGTCTGACTGCATCACTGCCAATCACAGTATGGGCAGTGGTGAGCTTGTCTTGATGGGTTATGGGCCAGGAGTTCTGGGGGTGACATATCTTGGTGATATGTGTGGCCACAGGTAGGACATAGGAGCCCGAGGCTGGTCTGTTCATGGTGATTCTGCCCAGAGCAAGGCAGAATCCTGTCGTGTCTAACCACAGGCCAATAAGTGCAGGTAATACATCTGGGCCCACACTACTCTAGAGAGGGGCTTGTGGGAACAGGCTTCTCTTTCTAGACTTTCTGAATAACACAGCAACAGTCTTCTGGGTTAAACCTAGCATATGTTGCCCTCTAGTACTGAAACAGCAACAACATACCAACAGCAGACAGTCAGCAAATCTAGACCCGAGCATCAACTAATGCTAAAATAGTGGTAACTACACACTCAGAATTTTTAGGGAGACAACATCAAAAAGAGCCCGATTATGAAAATAGAAATAAATGCCAAATCCTTCAGTACCAGACAGCACGTCTCCTCACCAAGCATCAAGAGCGTTCAGGAAACCATCAACACCTCATCAAATAAGTTGCCAAAACTTATTTGAGAGTAGTCAATATAGGAGAATTATCAAATAACTATTTTAAAAAAATAAATTCAAAGATCTTGGGCAAAACACCAGAGAGGAACGTTCCCATACTCTAACAGAGCAAGACAAGAGATAAATAGAGACAATTGGAGAATCAGAGAGAAAACGGAAAACGAGAAACCTGAAGGCGGTGCTCAGTGAAACAATCCACAACAGAATTCGTCAGCTGTGAGACAGACCACATGCAAGAAGGAATGAGTGAGCGCAAAGACAGCCTGTTTGAAGAGAAACTGTCAGAAGTGACCGAAAGACTGACAAAGAATGAAAAGAAAAAGCACATGGAAACTTTGGGATAGGATTAAAAGGCCAAATATTTGAGTTATGGAGTGAAGGACTTGAGAACAGGGACAGATGTACTTGCACATGAAGAACTGGTGGATGGATGGATCCTGAACAGACATGGACTGAGGGCACCACTCTGTAACACCTTGTTTATACACCAAAGGTAGGTTTATATGGACAGAAGGGATATGGGGCTGTCATGCAAGAGCCATACTCTGGGAGAAAGGAGATGACAAGGTGAGGTGGGGCTGGAGAAGAAGAGGACGCTTAGGTTCCAGTTCTTAATACTAGAAAGCAAGGATAATGCGTCTGTGCCCTTTTAGTGAAGAAATCGGGTGCTCATTTTCTGTTCAACATCCACCCTCTCCAAAACCTTAACAAACTCTGCTAAAGATATGGCGCTGTCTCCATCCTGATCAGCTTCCGGGATGGTCGTGTCTGCCCTGCTGCCCTGCTGCTCATCTGAGATATTCGCTCCAACCATCATGCGTAGGACCTCCAACAGCTCCTCACGGGAGATCTTGTCATCTTTATCCAGATCACATAGTCTGAAAGCAAAGTGCAGTTTGTTGCTTCCGCTGTTGAGTGGTTCTGGTCCATTCACACCTTTGCTCTTTTCATTATTCTCAATAGGTCGGAAATGAGCCAGAGTTCTCATGAATCCACGGAAGTTTACCTGGTCCTCCCCTCTGAAAAGAAGGCATTGATGATTCTGTCTCCCAAGGGGTTGATGGCAAAATCTGGAATCCTCTGGAAATCTTCCCGGCTGAGAGTCCCGTTCTCTCCTTTGTCCAGGCTGGTGAACCAGCTGTAGAGGCGAGTAATCTGACTGTGGGAAAAGCCAGTCTCCTCCTTGATGTCTTCAAGCTCTTCGTCCCACAATAACGAGGAGCCCAGGGACCCCATCACCGTGCCTGGAGTTCCTCTGTGAGCCACAGCGCCACAAGCAAAGGAGGCGAGAGAGGAGGAAGGGCCAGGGGTCAGGAAGGGAGCGCTACCCGGGCATCTTACAATCAAACTTTCACAGGTAACAGATAAAGCGTCTCAGGAAGACACACAAATAATGCACAGGGGTGTCCCAGTTGCCTAATAAATAATCCTAATAGCTAAGAAAGAGAGTGAGAAGGCTAAAATGATTTAAAAAAAAAAAGATGAAAGGGGATATAGTCCAAATGACACTCACTACAAAAGATCATGAGATAATTATGAAAAACTATATGACAACAAATTTTAAAACAGCTAAGTAATTTTTAACAAAGGTATTAAGAATATGAATTGGAGAAAAGTAGCTTTCAACAAATGGTGCTGGGGAAATTAAGTACTTATATTCAAAGTAATGAAACTAGACCCTAATCTCTCGCCAGCTACAAAAATTAACCGCCCCCCCATGGACAGATTAAAGACTTAAATATGAGACATTAAACTATGAAAACTACTAGGAAAAAGTAAGAGGATAGTGAAATGGACAAGGATGTTTTAGAAAAGACCTTACAACAACAGTAAACAAAAAATGAAAATAGACAAATGGGATGATAGGAATGTTGTTTTAATAGAAGTTTTAAAAACTCGAGGGGCTGGAGAGATGGTTCAGTGGTTAAGACACTTGCCTGCAAAGCCTAACAACCTTGGTTCAATTCCCCAGTAGCAACGAAAAGCTAGATGCACAAAATGGTGCATGCATCTGGAGTTTGTTTGCAGTGGCTGGAGGCCCTGTGTGCCTTTTCTCTCTGTCTCTCTTCTATCTCTTTGGTTGAAAATAAATAAATAAAAACAATTTTAAAGCCGGGCGTGGTGGCGCACGCCTTTAATCCCAGCACTTGGGAGGCAGAGGTAGGAGGATTGTCGTGAGTTTGAGGCTACCCTGAGACTACATAATTAATTCCAGGTCAGCCTGGGCCAGAGTGAGACCCTACCTCAAAAAAACAAAACGAAACAAAAAAACCCACAATTTTTAAAAAACCTAAAAAAAAAAAAAAACCACAAAAACCCTCAAACAAACAAAGAAAAGCATGGTGGTGCACGCCTTTAATTCCAGGACTCGGGAGGCAAAAGTAGAAGGATCACTGTGAGTTTGAAGCCAGTCTGAGACTACATGGTGAATTCTAGGTCAGCCTGGGAATGAGTGAAAGCCTACCTGGAAAAAAACAAAAACAAACAAACAAACAACAACAACAAAAAAAACAGAACCTCAGAAGAAAGCTTCCAGAAACAAATAATCTATTAAAAATGGGCAATAGAACTAAATGGACATTTCTCAAAAGAAGATATTCAAATAGCCAGGGGTAAATGAAATAAAATGCCTAATAACACAAATCATCAGAGAATTGAAAATCAAAATCACAACAAAATGCTCTCACCCCAGTCAGAATGGATATCTATTCTGACAAAGACTCAAGATAGCAACTGTGGGCAAAGTCATGGAGAAAAGGGAACCCTTGCATGCTGTTGGTGGGAGTGTCCATTAGCACAGCTGCTCTGCATCAGGTTGAAAATAGAATCAACCCCATGGGCCGGAGAGATGGCTTAGTGGTTAAAGTGCTTGCCTGCAAAGCCAAAGGACTCAGGTTCAATTTCTCAGGACCCATGTAATCCAGGTGCACAAGGTGGTGCATGCATCTGGAATTAGTGGCAGAAGGCCCTGGCACACCCATTCTCTCCCCCCACCCTTTCTCTAATAAGTAAAAATAAAATATTGAAAAAATCAACTCTAAGTACTCCACACTTCACTACAGAGATATCTGCTCAACCATATTTATAGCTGCTCAATTCATAATTGCTAAAAACTGGAATCAACTCAGGTGCCCATCATTGGACGAATGGATAACGAAGTTGTGGTACATTCACAGACTAAACCTCCCTAATTCAAAATATCCAAAGATAGAACATGCAAATCTGGTCTTTCTAGACCATTCTGGTGGACAAGTGGACATCTCTCAGCAAGACCATTGTGTTGGTCTGTTTTTCATTGCTATAATGAAATACCTAAGGCCGTGTAACTTTATGAAGAAAATAGGATTATTCATCTCACAGTTCCAGAAAGTTCAGAGGCATGGGTGCTGTAATTAGCTGGGTTGTGGTGGATGATGTGTGTGAGAGGGAGAGATTACATGACAAGAAGGCAAGAAGCCAGAAAGGGATTCCAGAAAGGGGCTCAGGGCCTTCATGAGCCTGAACTCCGGGCCCCACGAGGAACACCTTACTTTCTTCTGACCTGACGACTTCCTAGTAGCCCTCAACACTGAAGGTTCCACCTGTACACAGACAAGTTTAGGGTCGAATAGCTAACACACAGACCCCTGGGGTGTTGGGGGGAGACAAACCACATGCCAACCACAGTCACCATACAGGATCCTCCAAAAGCCAGCACTCAGAGCAGGGCATCCCTCCCTTGGCTTTGCAGAAGACACCCCCGCCTGTTTGCCTCTGCCTACAGCCGCCTGGGGTGCTGGTGGTGAGACCTTCTGAGAGGGAGAAAACATGTTTTGTGTGTGTTTTTATTTTAGTTATTTGTATGTGGTATGAGCACATGTACCATGACACACACATGGAGGTCAGAGGACAATTCTGAGGTATTAGGTAGGTACTGGGGAAATGAACCTGGGCCATCCGGCTTTGCAAGCAAGCACCTTTAACCTCTGAACCATCTCCCCAGCCCCGGGGGGAGGGGAATAACAACACAATTTTAATGGGAGAATGAACTTTGAACCTGAGACACCTTTTCCAGAAAAGACTGTGGGAAAGTTTCTAAGACTGAGGTTCTTTTAACTAAAGAATTTTTTTCCCTGTTGATAGGATTAAAGTTTCAAGAACAGGATTACGTTAACAATAGAAAATAGACACCTTTTTTTTGCACAAAAGAATCATGATATATATAGTATACTCTTTAAGTAACCTATCATTTCCAAAAATTTGTTTGACATCAGGATAGTTTTTCAAGTAAAATTTATTAAAATTCTGTGGGAACTACTGTTGTTACACACTACGGTTACACCTGGGATTCATTTTGGAAAGTGTCACTCCAGGTAATTTGCTTCTCTCTCTCTCTCTCTCTGTTCTTGCACACAATAGTCCCTGTTCATTTTGCTTTCTGATTTCAGCTATCCATGATCAACCATGACAAAGTAAATGGAAGATTCCAGAAGTAAACAGTTTGAGAAATTTTTTTAATATTTTGTTTTTATTTACTTATTTATTTGACAGAGAGAAAGAGGGAGAGAGAGAGAGAGAATGGGCTCATCAGGGCCTCCAGCCACTGCAAACGAACTCCAGACATGTGCATCCCTTGTGCATCTGGCTAATGTGGGTGCTGGGGAATGGAACCTGGGTCCTTTGGCTTTGCAGGCAAATGCCTTAATCTTTAAGCCATCCCTCCAGCTCCAGTTTGAAAATTTTAAGTTTTACACTGTCCTGAGCATTGTGATGAAATCTCACGTGGCTCCTTCCTGTCTGGGAAGAATCATCCATCCCTTTGTCTAGCATAACTATGCCATATAGACAACTTGCCTCCTGGCAAAGGAAAGGAAAAAAATGAGGAAGGGAGAGAGAGAGAAAGAAAGAGAAAGACGATATTTGTATATTTTATTATGGTGTAGTGATACAATTATTCAATGAATTGTTAATTTCTTGCTGTGTCTAATTTATAAATTAAACTCCATTACCAGTATATTTGTTTGTTTGTTTACTTATTCATTTATTTGAGAGAGAGAAAGAGGCAAATATATATAGAGAGAATGGGCACATCAGGGCCTCCAGCCTCTGCACACGAACTCCAGATGCATGTACCACCTTGTGCATCTGGCTTATATGGGTACTGGGGGATTGAACCTGGGTCCCTTGACTTTGCCGGCAAGCACCTTAACCACTAAGCAATCTCTCCAGTTCCACTAGAATATTTGTATAGAAGAAAAAAAATATTTATATCATTTTCATACTATTCCAGAGGGTCTTGAAATGCATCCCCATGGATAATGGGAACTCCACCAATAAGATAGAGTCCCAAACTGAGAGGATATGCAGTTGAAGCAGTTTATCTGGGAGATAATTCCAGGAAGCATGGGGGGAGACTGAGAGTGAGCCAGACGACTGGGGCAAGTCCACTGGTATGTTGAGGGCCACTTTGGGCATGAGGGGACTCAGTCCTTCTAGTGTATTCCAAACCAATGTGCAAAACCTGCCTCACAACTGCCCTCATCTGAGAAGAGACTGGTTCTTTGCCCTTCCCTTGCTGGAGGCAGCTCTGAGTCCCGCTGACCTGTGTTCTCCTTCCTTAGAGCATGGCCTTGGTTGGGTATCTGCGGCTGGATCTGTTAGTGTGTATGGAGCTGTCTCCCCAAGGGCCGGGAATACGAGATGGTGACTGAGAGCACTTTAACTCTTGTCTTTTAAGGTCATTCTTCTGTTCCTATTGGCAAAAATAAATAAATAAATAAACAAACAAACAAATAAATAAATAAATAAAATAAAAAGCAAAGAACATCTTGTTCTTTGGGTTGTACCACCAACTGAAACTGTTTTTTTTTTCTTTTAAATATTTTTATTTATTTATTTATTCATTTATTTTGAGGGGAGGATGCAGATAGACAGAGAGAGAGAGAGACTGGGCACGCCAGGGCCTTTAGCCACTGCAAACGAACTCCAGATGCATGTGTCACCTTGTGCATCTGGCTTACATGGGTACTGGCTAGGTTTTGCAGGCAAATATTTTAACCATTAAGCCATCTCTTCAGCCCCCAGAAATTGGTTTTTGTTTGTTTGTTAGGTTGGTTGGTTTTTTGAGGCAGGGTCTCACTCTAGTCCAGGCTGACCTGGAATTCACTATGTAGTCTCATGGTGGCCTTAAATTCACGGTGATTCTCTTACCTTTGCCTCCCAAGTGCTGGGATTAAAGGTATGTGCCACCACGCCCAGCTAGAAATTGTTTTTTTTTAAAACCAACTATATGATCATTATGATCTAAGACCTTGCCTTAGAAACTAAGTGTACAGGCATCTGTTAATATTGCTTTACAGGAAGCAGTGTTTGATAGAATCCGAGACATTAGTGATTTAAATTCTGAATACAGGAATACAGTATGAAGGTTAGACAGGGAATTCCGTAGCCAATCAGAGTTTGAGAGTCTTTGTGAATGGAACCCATCACTGGTCATCTGTAAAAACGGTTTCAGTCAAATGTGGTCTACGATGCTTAAGCAATCTGATAGGCCAATCATGGTAATGGAGATAAAATTAACTAATCAGTTGAATTACTTAATAAACATTTATTATACCTTTATTATATATTCCCACCAAGCCACATCTCTTAAAGGTCCAACCACTTCCCAAGAACACCATGGGCCTGGGACCAAGCTTTTAACACCTGGGCCTTTTGGGGGCACCTAACCAAACCTCTGCGTCCATGTTGTGCTCATGGCCTAGGACAGTCAGCAGCTCAGAAAGTGAAAGAGAATGAGCAATCAGTACAGACCATCTGGGTGTCTGTAAAGAGTAGCTAGAAGGGAGGCTGGAGAGATGGTTTAGTGGTTAAGGCACTTGCTTGTGAAGCCTAAGGACTCAGGTTCGATTCCCCAGTACCCACGTAAACCAGATGCACAAGGTGGCACATGTGTCTGGAGTTCATTTGTAGTGGCTGGGATCCCTGGCGTACCCATTCTCTCTCTTTTTCTCTGTCTACCCCCCTCTCTAATAAATAAATAAATAAAATATATTTTTTAAAGTAGGTGGAAGAAAAGGCATCTCGATAGTGTCAAGCCTGTGCACCAAGGGAACAATGACACTTTTTGACAGAAAAAGTTTTTAAAAAAAATCCCTTTGAGAGGCCAACATCATTAATATTGCTTACCACACTTGGGGAACAAGGTCCTAAAGCTTTTATTTATTTATTTCTTAAAAATTATTTTATTATTTATTTATTTGAGAGACAGAGAGGCAGATAGAGAGAATGGGTAAACCAGGGCCTCCAGCTACTGCAAACAACTTCAGATGCATGTGCCATATTGTGCATCTGGCTTTACGTGGGTACTGGGAAATCACGCTAGGGTCCTCGGGCTTCACAGGCAAGCACCTTAACTGCTGAGCCATCTCCCCAGCCCTGATTTATTTATTTATATAGTTTATTTATTTGCAAGCAGAGCGATAAAGAGACAGAGAGAGCGTGCGCGCATGCGAGAGAGAGTATGGACACATAGGGGTCTCCAGCCACTGCAAATGAACTCCAGATGCATGCGCCACTCTGTTCATGTGGCTTACACAGGTACTGGGGGATTGAACCTGGATTGTTAGGCTCTGGAGGCAAGTGCCTTAACTGCTGAGTCTTATCTCTAGCCCCTCTAACCCCCTTTTTTTGTTTTTGTTTTTTGAGGTAGGGTCTTGCATTAGTTCAGGCTGACCTGGAATTCACTATGTAGTCTCAGGGTGACCTTGAACTGAGGCGATCCTCCTACCTCTGCCTTTAGGGTGCTGGGTTTAAAGGTGTGTGCCACCAGGCCTGGCTGTTATTTGTTTTTTTTAACTGAACTTGGGTGGCTCTTATCATTGTCATGCACAACCTCCCTTTAATGATAATGCTTTATTATGCTTCTAAGGATTCTCTACAGCAGGTACTAGGATAAAGCTAGTGTCCAAAAGGAATGACTGAAAATTTATCTTTTGAATGGATAACTGGTACTTATACTTTAAATTCTAAAAGCTTTCCATGGTTTTAGAATCTTAAAACTTATAGATATAATAGATACTTCAAACAATGTAGCAAAATAAGCATGTGTCATACTAAATTCTTATTAAAAGAAAATGTGTGAGACAAATCCTGAGCTTCTAACCTTTGGAGTGAATTCTCTAGCAGCAGTATTAATTGGCTTCACTCGCTTTTTAAAATATATGTACCTTGGCTCTAGCTATCCTAGTATATCCCAAGGCTAGCTATTTCATTTTCATGTCATTTTACTTCTGAGGTAATATTTTACTAAGAAAACTAATTGAGGAATGTCCTCAGTGTGAATTAAACTCTGCTCAGTCTCATACTTAGAGAATCCTCTTAAAAATGCTTTGTTTATACAGATCCAAAGTTAGACTATTGCCTTTAGTGCTAATAATAATAATAAAAAAATCTTCTAAGCTGATCTGAATGGGCCACATGCTTACCAGACATTGTGCATAAAATTTTGCATGTAACTAAATGTATGAAGAATATCCTGTACAACAGCATTCAAAGGAGGTGCAAACTATAAGACCAATTAAAAATTCTAGAAAAGTTGAGAATCAGAGGAGACAGGGATGCACACCGTGGGATGACTGAAGAATGAAGAAGACTGAATTCTAGGCGATCATTACAGTTGGGGTATGAAGGAAAACTCCAGCTATTCAAAGAAATAAAGAAATATGTAGACTAAGAACCAGAAGAACATTGCCTGAATCCAAATCCAAAATGCCCCAAGCCACGTCACCTTTAAAGAACAAATTTATTTCTCATGGCAGTGGAGGTTGTGAAGTCTAAGATCAAGGCCTCGGCAGATTCCATTCATGCTAAGGCTGGTGAGAGCTGCTCACAGGTTGACCGACAGCCATCCGCTGGCAATGTCCTCAAGTGATCAAAAGGTCAAGAGAACGTTCTAGAGAAGGGCTCCACCCTCATCACCTAGTCCTTCTAATATAAGACTTCCAGCGAAGACTTTGGTGGTGGCCCTGAGAACACAGATTCAGACCATTGCCATCGTGGTCAGAGAAAGCAGAGTCCTCCGAGAGGGTGAAGGTGGGCAGTGAACAGAAAATGTAGCGGGGGAGAATTCTGAGCCGTTTGCTGGGCTCAGTGGGGAAAGTGTTTCTATGTTCATGTGGCGAAAGAGAGCAGTTTCAGCCTGGAGAGGCATCCTGTGGAGACCAGAATAGACAAAGAACAGAGGTGAGAGTAAAGACAGGCTAGAGTTCAGAGAAAAATCTTAGTTCCTTTAGCCAAGCACTCACGGCTGCCTCCCTTGAAATGCCTCATTTACTTCCATTAATGACAAGCTAGCAGTGTCTATAAATCATACTCAAAACAATAATGGCATATTGTTTTCATTAATTGCAAGACAGGAGCTCATTAGCCAGTGAGTCCGCTGAGAAGTAGCACCAGAAGTTGCAGTTGTGGCTTTAAAACCACTGAACATGGAGTTGGGGGTTCACATAGGTAGCAGAAGTTGTTCCAAACCCCAAAATAGGTTGATGGGTTTTCTTGTTTGTTTTATTGTGTTGGTTTTTTTTTTTTTTTTTTTTGAGAGAGACACAGAGAGAGACAGAGAGAGACAGACAGAGAGGGAGAGGAAGACAGATAGAGATGGGCGTGCCTGCAGCCTCTCAGCTGCTGCAAACAAAATCCAGATGTGTGCGCCCCTTGTGGTCAAATGCGGCATTGCGCCCTTGTGTCAGTTTGCATCTGGGACCTGGAGATTGGAACCGCTGGAGATTGGAACCAGCGTTCTTAGGCTTAGGAGGCAGGCGCCTTATCCGCTAAGCCATCTCTCCAGCCCTTGGGTTGGGTTTTGTTTGTTCATTTGTTTGTTCTCTGGGTCTCGTATTCTAAGTCTGGAGGAAAAAAATTTAAAGGGAATGAGATTGAGAGAGCACAGTAATTCGCTAAAAGGTATACAGTACTAAATAAGGATGCCATAGGAATATCATAGAAATTATCCCAAGCAAATGTCATACCAACAGAGAACATGGACTTCTCTCAGCGCAACAAGGATTTGTTCATTTAGCCAGTAGACTTGTGTGCTTGGCAACAAGGCGATGACTGAGAATTGTCATATCTACCTGGAAGTGAGTTTTAGAGGTGACAGCTTACTTAACTCACTTCTGGTGGCTGACCAAAATAGTATTGATAGAATTGTAACTCTGATATAGTGATAATCTCTGACCTATAAAAGCAGAATTAGGGCTGGAGAGATAGCTTAACGGTGAAAGTACTTGCCTGCCAAGCCAAAGGACCCAGGTTCAATTCCCCAGGACCCATGTAATGGGTTGAACAAGGTGGCACATACATCTGGAGGTTATTTCCAGTGGCTGGAGGCCCTGGCACACACCCATTTTCTCTCTCTCTTCCTGCCTTTTTCTTTCTCAAATAAATAAAAAAAAATTTAAGAGCATAATTAAAGTATTTTTCAGGTTGTATGGGGTTTCAATTTCAGGAAAGAAATGACACTTTTTGTTGAGATATGTGTCTAGAAAGGGGAAGTTGTTACTGAGGGTGTGACAGACAGTGTACTGCATGCAGTTAATTAACCCACCTTAAGCCAGAGCTTTCTTCTGACTGACTGTATGAGGTGACCCAGGCACAACCTAGCCCAGGGTTCAGAGAGACAGATTCTGAGAGGTGGATGGATCGATGCATGATGACAAGGTGAATCACATCCGAAAATTCACATAGTAAAATGAGTCCGCCAGTTGTGTTCTCACTTAGCATGGAAAAATCCGGCGCACAACCTTGACTGCTATTATCTTGCTCCTCGTGCTGCTGAAGGACAAATTTTGGTTTGCAGATTACGATGGATGCGAAATTGGTCTTGAACTCTCCAGAGGCGCTACTTGTTGGAGAGCAGTGTAAGTAGAGTGGTGCCAGAGTGTTTAATGACCTGCAGCCACTCGATGAGAGATGTGCGCCTCCACTCTCATGCACTTAATCACCATTCAGTCAGCCCATCTTTACGAGGCCTCCCCAGCTGTGGAGAACAAAGGGTGGCCCAGTTTGTCAGAACTCACACAGCTGGCTGTTTCCTCTTCTGATGCGCAGCAGTGTCCCGGAAATCTGCTGAGATATCCCACAGGCCTCTCAAAACCAATGGCCCAGAGCTGAACACATCGTTCCCTCTTACTCTATCTTCTCTTTCCTCCTGTGTTTCCTATGTCAGTCAATGACACCGCCATCTGTCTGAGGGCACATGCCAGAAACCTGGGGTTTGCTTTGACCTTTCCTGCCTCTCACTAAGTGCATCCAGCTGACCCCAGGTTTTGTTGATCCTAACTCCAAAACAATTCGTGGAATTATTGTCCATTTCATCACACCTCACAGTCAAAACTCCAGTCCACGGAGTCACTGTGTCATACCTGGATGACCCCAATCTCCTTGCATATTGCTTTTATCCCTGGATTTGTCCCCACCCCCATTTAATCATGTATAGAAATGTCAGCCGTAAAGATCTACCACAAAGAGTGGGAAAAGAAGGACATAAACATTTTTAAAATGTAAAAACCTGTGAGATTATTCGATGGCACATGAAATGTCTGGGGTGAGTCTGTAGTTCAGCTGGCCAGCAATTTCCTGGTGGCTGTGGTTTACTACCGCTGAGTGTCCATGGGGACAGCGCTGTGCCCTTTGTCTGATTGAAATGTCCAGGACTGTAGTAGTGATTCCAGGGTCTGGGGATCTAACTCAGTTGGAAGAGTGCTTGCCCACCATGCACAAAGCCCTGGGTTCAGTCCCCAGTGCTGGGTAAGCTGGGTATGGTGGTGCACGACTGTAATCCCTATACTTGGGAGAAGGGGCAAGAAGTTCAAGGTTATCCTCAGCTACGGAATGAGGCCACCCTGGGATACATGAGAACTTGTGTCAGAAAAGGGGTGAGAAAGAGAAAGGAAGGAATGAAAAAGAAGGGAAGAGAAGGAAGAAAGAAAAAAGAAAGAAAGAAATAAAGATTACAGAAATGTCCAGGTTTGTTGGCAGAAATCTACCATGTGCCTCTCTGCCTTCTGATGTAGGGTTGCCTGTGATCCCATGAGCTTGTGCTTTCATCCCTTGGCATTCTTTAACCCTCCTAGGAAGTTACCAGATCACCCTACCTATGTTTGGGAATGGGACTGGTTGGAAACTTGGAGTTTGTGATCAGCATGTTGCAGCTAAATTGTGATCTCACAGGATAGTTTTGTGGATTTTTGTTTTGTTCCCATTGCTTCAGGGGAATGATGTGGGAGGCAAAAGAAGAGAATTTCTTTAAATTTGGTTCTCAAAACTTTGATTAGTAGATTTCCCTTTTTTTTTTTTTTGTTTTTGTTTTTGTTTTTTGAGGTAGGGTCTTGCTCTAGCTCAGGCTACCTGGAATTCACTACATAGCCTCAGGTTAGCCTCAAACTCTCAGCATCCTCCTACCTCTGCCTCCCAAGTGCTGGGATTAAAGGCGTGCACCACCATGCCCAGCAGTAGATTTCCTTTTAATGCAACATTTTATTTATTTATTTGCAAGCAGAGAGACAGAGAGAATGGGTGTGCCAGGGCCTCTACCTGCTGCAAACAAACTCCTGATGCATGAGCCACTTTGTACATCTGGCTTTACATGGGTACTGGGGAATTCACCCGATTGTTAGGCATTGCACGTAAGCGCCTTAACCACTGAACCATCTCTCCAGCCCTGATTAATAGGTTTTTGATGTGGCTTGTGGAAAAGACAATTTGTCCAGGTTAGAAATAATAGCAGGAAAGACTTTATTTGAGACTGAAAATAGAATCTACCATGCCAGCCTAACCCACAATGCTTGGTAGAAAGCAAACAGCAAGAGGTGTGTGAATGGAGTAGAGGGCCAGGGCTCTGCCTCTTGGAAGTACCCATGGAAGCCATAAGAAATGATACTGTGCGTGAGTTGGCGAATGTAATTCTGCTGTTACAAGTGACAGAGAAGCTCATGTGTTTTATTCTCACAGAGAGATTTTTTTCCTCTTGTTGTGGGCCTGAGATGAGTGAGCAAAGAGAGGTGGCTGAAAGGGCTTTCCTGACTCTCCAGAGCCCACTCAAACGCTGACGAGCTTCATGCTGTCAGCAAGCAGGCGAGGCAGCACCGGCTTTGTCTTCTGCGGCAGCCGTTCCAACACCCTCCCTTCTGAGGTGTAGCCCCCGGGGAAGTGGGGATTTCTCAGTTAAACATCACTGCAGAAATGAGTCACTATTCCTGGTGGGTGGGAAGGTGTGTATCTCAGCTGTGTGTCAGAAAATAAAAATAAGCAGCTGTTACTATTATATTTGTAAAGAATTGAGAATAAGCCGAGGCAAATTTTTTTTAAAGGTGGCACTAGGAGTGGATAGGTTCACTGTCATTTTAGAGTCAGCATGGCTCTTCACATGCCTTCAGGGCTTTGGCAATTTGGTTGGACGATGACCTGAATATTTTTAGTCAGTGGGTGTCACATCATGGGAATAAAAACATTCTGTATTTTGATACCTAACTAAGTTTCCTGGCTGTGCCCCCAACAAGTCTTAAATCTATACATCTTGCTTATGGGCCTGCTTACATATGAAAATGTTAACTGTAACTTAGGTTAGATTGCCCACAGAAGAAATGCCTCCTAATGACTTCCTGCTGGCGTGACGAATCACTTGTTTGGATATAACATGCATAGGAGTACAGGTAAGTATGCATATATAACACATCACAATCATCATTTGTAGATGCAATTACCTTTTGCATTAATGAGAAAACTAAATGCGTTTATAAAAATTGGAAACTGAATGCGTGTGAGCGATTGTAAATGCTTCCCTTACGTCACTTCCTTTCATTATGGGTCCCAAATACTGCTAATCCGGCTGTGGTGGCTTGAACGTGACGTGACCGCCACAGCCTCCTGTGTTTGTGATTAAACCTCATACTAGATCCCCAGCTGGGAGGACCTGTAGGAGTGGAGGTTTGCTGGAGGAGCTGTGTCACTGGGGACGGGCCTCCAGGTATTATTGGTCCAGCCCACTAGGTGTTCAGAGCCAGCTCAATCCTGCTGCTTCTTCCTGCTACTGTGACAAGACGTAATTCTTAGCCTTTACTCCGCCATGCTTTTCTCCCCACCCCATGACTAAGTTTGCCCTTGAAACTGTTTGTAAGCTGAAGTAAACTCTTTCCTTCCATATGCTGCTTCCGGTCAGGTGTTTTATCTCAACAGCGAGGAGGTAAGTGCTACACCCAGCTTATGTCAGCTCCCCGTGCTGCAAGCTCCGGACACCTGATGACGTGGAAGTCCCCTAGCCCCAGGGACTGTACATCATGTCTTTGGGTTAACTGTCTTCCCAAAACAACAGATATAGTTCTTTCCAGAAGAAATGCATTCTCACTAAGCTGAAATATCTATTTTTTAATATTTTATTTTTCTTTATTTATGAGAGAGAGAGAGAGAGAGAGAGAGAGAGAGAGAGAGAGAGAGAGAGAATGGGCATGCCAGGGCCTCCAGCCACTGCAAATGAACTCCAGATGCGTGTGCCCCCTTGTGCATCTGGCTTATATGGGTTCTGGGGTATTGAACCTGGGTCCTTTGGCTTTGTAGGCAAGTGACTTAAACGCTAAGCCATTTCTCCAGCCCCCTGAAATATTTTATTTTTATTTATTTTATTTTATTTTTTTGCAGAGAGACACAGAGAGAGACAGAGAGAGATGGAGAGGAAGACAGATAGAGATGGGCTCGCCAGCAGCCTCTCAGCCACTGTGAACGAAATCTAGATGCATGCGCCCCCTTGTGGGCAAGTGCAGCATTGTGCCCTTGTGTCACTTTGCATCTTGCTAAACGTGGGACCTGGAGATTGGAACTGATGTTCTTAGGCTTAGCAGGCAGGTGCCTTCACTGCTAAGCCATTTCTCCAGCCCTGAAATATTTTTTAAAAGAGCCAAGAAAAGCTATATTTTTTAAATTTTTATTTATTTATTTATGAAAGATAGAAAGAGGCAGATAGAAAGAATGAGCACACTAGGGTCTGTAGCCACTGCAAACGAACTCCAGATGCACTCGCCGCCTTGTGCATCTGGCTTTATGTGAGTCCTGGGGAATAGAACCTGGGTTCTTTGGCTTTGCAGGCAAGTGCCTTAACTGCTAGGCCTTCTCTCCAACCCAAGAAAAGACAGTTTAAACAATTCAAATTACACATGGAAGTTTGGAACTATGTGTATCAGGAAAACTCTTGGCTAAAATGAAAGCCAGTAAGAACTGCTGGAGGTAAGGCCAGCTGAATGACGAACATCTGAGAAGGCCAACACGGTGGTTCAAGATAACACAACCTCATCAAAGTCAGTCATGCAAATGTGCATGCAGTTTTGCTAATGATGTCCTGGAGAATGCAAAGTGAACATCCATCGTGTGGTGTGTGCACATGTGTGTGCAGATGCGTGTGCCCCGTGTGCACACAGGTAGAGGAAGGGGAGAACTTTGAATGTCCTTCTCCATTGCTCTTCCACTTTGTTTCCTTGAGATAGACTCTCACTGAACACGGAGCTGCCATGTTTTATTAAAAAAATTATTTGTTATTGTTTTTTATTTTTTTAAGAGAGGGTATGGGTGTGCCATGGCCTCCTGCCACGGCAAATGAACTCCAGACGCATGTGCCACTTTGTGCATCCAGCTTTACTTGGGTACTGAGGAATTAAACCCGGGCAGTCAGGCTTTGCAAGCTGTCTCTCTTGCCCCACTCAGCACTGGGTTACAGACATGTGTGGGTCACATTTAGTTTTTACTTGGGTGGGTGCTAGGGCATTGAACTCAGATTCCCCATACTCTTGCAGCAAGCACTCCCACCCACGGAGCTCCCAGCCTTGTAAACTTAATTTACATTTTGGCTGAGAAAGGAAGATGTTAGATGTGAGATGTGAGAAGCAGCAGCATTCAAAGCAAATGCATTTTTAATTTTCTTTGTTATAGTTCTGTTGGTGAAAAGAGTAATGCTTTTCAAATCATAGGCTTAATTCAAAGAGGCTTTATTCTGGAATGGGTAATGGAGACTAACTCAGTCATTTCTCCCCCCGCAACCCCCCAGCATTTCATAACTATTGTTCATGAAATTACTTTTGAAGCTGAGCCCTTTCTAAAAATGCTCTCTGGGTAATTAGTTGTATCATAGATTCAGGTGGCAAAACTCACTCCATTACCGTTTTGAATAGAATCAGGAGGAATGAGATGGAAGGATTTGTTACTATTGAGAGTATTTCAAGGAAAGGTTTGGGTTTGTGACAAATCTAACCATGCATTCGTCCAAGCACTCAGTGTCTGAGACCAAGCTCCTTGGAAGCAGAATAAGGCCTTTGGGTAAGTGAGTGAGGATCTCATCCACCTACATCGTTCAGGTATTGGTTACAGGCTGCACAGGAAGTTGTAAATGCCCAGATATGTCGATCGACTGCACGGAAGCGACAAAGAGCTTCGGCAGCCCCAGAGCAGCGGCAGAAAGGCGAATTAGATGGGTGGAGTCTTTGCAACCAAAAACACAGAAAAGAGACACAGAAATAATTCAAGGGAAACAAGGGATAGTAAGACCAGGAATGAGGACTGATGGGAACTGTTGGACTCAATAGCCAAGTTAGTCCTCAGTAGCTACAGTTCTTTTTCTCTCGGTTTTAACCATCCCAGGTTTAAAACAAAAATTGAGGGAAAAAAATGACCTGTGGAAGCTGGAGAGATAACTTAGCAAGCAAGGGTACTTCCTGCACAAGCATAAGGGCCTGAAGGGGCCTGAGACCACCTGAGTTTGAGCCTCCAGAGCCCATGTTAATAGCTGGGCATGGCCAGGCACATCTGTAAACTCAGTGCTTTGTGGAAATAGTTCCTGGAGAATCACTGAGATTCCCAAAGATGGCAAGCTCTGGACTCAGTGAGATTTTGTTTCAAGGAAACTCGATGACTGTCAGAGGGGCACATCCAAGTTCTCCTTTGGTCTCAGCGCATGATACCATGCCATTTTATGTAGGGACTTGTGTTCCTTGGATTTTGGTGTTTTTTGAGGTTCTGGAACCAATCCCACTTGGGTCCTGAGGTAGATATGACCATATAAAGCACATACTAAATATTGGATACTGTTCAAAGCCCTGCAGATTCAGTGGAGAATAAAATTACAGGGTGATATCAAGGGGTTTCCATGCTAGTGGGGGAAGACAGATAATAAAGTAAGCAATTTACTACAACATAGTAACAGAAGGATCCAAGCTATGGAGAATAGAAAGCAGGGGAAGGGAAAAGAGAAAGACGAGAGGTTTTATGTTGCAGAGGGTAGTCAGGGAAGGCCAAATAAACAAATTCTATAAAAAGTGTGTTCAGGTTTCCAGGGGACCTTCCATGGGGAAGTACTGGCATTGTGTATTGTTCCACCCCAGATCTGGGAACTCCTTTCACACAGAGTTTGTGGACGTGGACGGGAAGCAAGATACCTAATTGTAGAGAGCCTTCACAATAGGTATTCTTGGCCTGGGAACAAGCATGAAAGCTGCAATCCCTCCGCATTTCTTCTTTTGAAGCCAAACACTTGTAGAAGCAAAGGTAAAAGAAAACTGGTTTTTGTATGTTCAGCATTTTGGTAATGTACATTGGCAATCATCTCCGTTATCAAAGACATAAAGAATTATTATTTGCAACTGGGCATGGTAGTGCACGCCTTTAACCCCAGCACTTGGGAGGCAGAGGTAGGAGGATCCCTATGAGTTCGAGGCCACCCTGAGAATTCCAGGTCAGCCTGGGCTAGAGCGAGACCTTACCTTGAAATCCCCCGCCCCCCAAAAAAGAATTATTATTTGAGGGAGAAAGGACGAAAAAAGAAGGCGATAACTGGGTGTGGTGGTGCACGCCTTTAATCCCAGCCCTGGAGAGGCTGAGATGGGAGGATCACTGAGAGTTTGAGGTCAGCCTGGGCTGCAGACTGAGTGCTAAGAGAGAACCTGCCTTAAGTAAATGGTGGAAAATTCACTCATCTAAGTGAGAAGATAAAACTACCTTTGATTTTTTTTTTTTTTTGCAATACTCATGTATGCTAGACAAGCAGTCCACCACTAACTATATCCCCAGCCCTAGCTTTGATTTTTTTTAAAATTGAAAATCCGAGGCAATCTACATGATGGTGCTGATTATAACTGGTACGTGACAAAGTCACAGTGGCACAGACAGAGGTCACAGTCAAGGTCCGATCTTACTTTAGATGTGACTAGGCTTGCCACTGACTCTTGAGGAAACTCACAAGGAGAAGCCAGGCTATTAACATCTGGGTTACATTTGTGGGTGAATGTTCCTGGGAGGTGCCATTTTAGAAATGCTTCCTCCTAATTATTTCATCAGAAGCAACTTCAGATAACTTTGGGCAGTAATCTTCACAATATTTTTATTTACTTATTTGAGAGAGAGAGAGACAGAAATAGGCAGGTAGAGAGAGAGAATGGGCACACCAGGGCCTCCAGCCACTGCAAATGAACTCTAGATACATGCCCCCCCCCGGGCATCTGGTTCACATGGGTCCTGGAGAATCGAACTGAGGTCCTTTGGCTTTGCAGGCAAATGCCTTAACCGCTAAGCCATCTTTCCAGCCCCCACAATATTTTTATATATTTGATGTAGTTATTTGACTTCTTAGTGCTCTCTAGTTTCTCTTTGGTCTTTGGTCAGAGCAGAGAGATAAGCAAGAGGCAGTGCCCCAAGAGAACCACAGAATTTGTTGGTATAATAGTTACTCCTTTACTCCTCTCTTATGTTCCATGATAATTGTTTCAAAATGTTTCTAGTAGGAAAGAGAGAGGATAGGATTATAATGGTCCCATTGTGTAATTTTCAGCAACCCCCGTAAAAAAAAATATCATGTTAAAAATTAAATGGATTTCAAGGCTGGAGAGATGGCTGAGCAGGTAAGGTACTTGCCTGAAAAGCCCAAAGGACCCAGGCTCCTACCCACATAAGCTAGATGCACAAGGTGGCACATGAGTCTGCAGTTCATTTGCAGTGGCTGGAAGACCTGGTTTGCTCATGTTCTCTGTGTCTCTCTATTTGCCTTTCTCTCTCTCAGATAAATGAATAAAATATTTTTTAAAAAAATTAGAACTGGAGAGATTGCTTAGTGGTTGAGACACTTTCCTGCAAAGCCAAAGGACACAGGTCCTATTTCCCAGGGCCTACATAAGCCAGATGCCTAAGTTGATGCATTCATCTATAGTTTGTTTGCAGTGGCTGGAGGCTCTGGAGTGCCCATTTGTTCTCTATCTGCCTCTTTCTTGCTCTCTCAAATAAATAAAAATAAAATATTAATTAAAAAAGTAAATGGATTGTGGATCTTGAAATTTCATCCATAGCCTTAAATATAAGCTATCAAAATGTTGATAATTTATTATATTCGCAAATCCAGATGTATCAAATCCATCTAAACTGTCTAGTAGAATAATATTGACTTGCATTGTGTGGTGGTACTCTGCAAAATGGACAGTGAGATATATAACAGTGTCTTGCTCATTTTGTGCAGCTGTAACAGAGTGCTTGAAACTGGGTAATTTATGAAAAGTCAAAAGTTATTTTTTTTTTACTGTTCTGGAAGGACAGAAGTCCAAGCACCGAGCACTGACATGCTAAGTTGTTTGGTGAGCACAGCTTTCTGCATCCATGGAAGGAAGGAGAAGGTATGGCCAAATGCAGAGCAAAATCACTTTTATAAGGGCCTGAATCTCATTTACAAAGTTGTCTAGCTACTTTTCTAAAAAGCATTTATTTATTTATGTATTCATTCATGGTATTGAAGGTAAGATCTCACACGTGGTAGGCAAGCACTCTACCACTGAACTATATACCCCTAACCCTTTTGGCCACTTCTTAAAGGATCTATCTTTTCATAAGTCGGAAACACCTAAAATTTGGAGGGGCCATACTCATACAATCCAGCAAAGGGAATGAGAAGTCTGACCCCTTTGCGAGACTAACGAAACAGAGAAAATTTCCTGGTGACTGTGAAATCAGAACACATTGAGTCAGTTATTATTCAACATGTGTTTATTGACCACCGACTAATTTAGGTGCTGGAAATACAATGGTAAAGATCACAGATGAATCAGTGAAAGAAATGTGAAAGCTGTCAGAATCAACATGGAGTCTGTGTCTGCTACAACCAAAAAGAAAACAGAGCCAAGATGATATCAAGGAAGGAATCTTACATATGACAGAGATGGCAGCTAGCACAGAACACAGCCAGAGCCCCAGCCAGTGCAGAGGCCACCTCAACCTCACACACAAAGTATTTCTAGGGCTGGAGAGATGGCTCAGCAGTTAAGGCACGTGCCTGCAAAGCCTAAGGACCCTGGTCCGATTCTCCAGGTCCCACATAAGCCAGATGCACATGGTGGCTCATGTATCTGGAGTTCGGTTACAGTGGCTGGAGGCCCTGATATTCCCATTCTCTCTCTCTCTTTTTTCTCCCTCTGTCTGTCTCTAATAAATAAATAAATAAAAATAAAATCTTTTTTTAAAAAAGTATTTCTATAGGGACATCTGCCCAGTGATTATTGAATCTTGGAATGACACCACCATTTTACTAATTATCATCACAAAAGCATACTGTTTGAAAATATCTGATGTAAACCTCCTCCATTCTGTCTTTAAAAACTTCCCCTTGTCTCAACCCTTCTGACCATATCCACAGTTCACTTTCCATGTATATTCCCATTACGCTGCTAGTCCCAAGTAAATACCAGTGTTCTAGGGAGACTGAGGCTCAGATTTTTTTTTTCTTTCAAGTTAGGGTCTTGCTCTAGCCCAGGCTGACCTGAATTTACTATATAGTCCCAGGCTGGCCTCAAACTTACAGCAATCCTCCTACCTCTGCCTCCTGAGTGCTGGGATTAAAGGCATGTGCCACCATGCATGGCTCTCAGTTTTTTTTTGATTTTTGAGGTAGGGTTTTGCTCTGGCCCAGGCTGACCTGGAATCCACTATGTAGTCTCAGAGTGGCCTTGAACTCATGGCAATCCTCCTACCTCAGCCTCTCGAGTGCTGGGACTAAAGGCGTGTGCCACCATGCCTGGCTTGGGATAGTTTTTTTATTTAGCTTGTCAAAACCCACTTTCAAGGAGCTGACATTCCAATGATAGGATTACAGACAAACATGCAAATTATAGCCAAGTGTTGTGAAGGAAACAAACTGACCAATAGAGTAGGGGTTGGCAAACTTTCCAGTGAAGGACCTGTTAGTCAATATTAGTTTTTGGTAATACAATCTCTGTTTAAGCTATGCTGCAATTGAAGCAGGAACATAGCTAAACACAGCATATGAATGACCGAGAGTGGCCATGTTCCAACAAAACTTTATTTATAAAAACAAAGCCTAAAAAGTCTCTCAGATTTGATCTGAATGTTATAATTTGCTGACTGCTAGTTTAGCAGTGCACCCCAACCTAAACTCACTATCCTGCACCCCTGCACAGTAGCATAGGATAAGTTCAAGTGTAAAGTATGATTGATAACAAAATCACTTGAATTTTAATTTATGATTAAAGCTTTATGCTAGAAGCCAATCATCTGGTGACATTTGACATGAGGCAAGAAAGCATGTTGCCAGGAGTAAGGAACTTGGTAGCACTGCTAGAGTGACATTGTACAGCTCTTTACTTCATCTATCAGGGGCCAGCCCCGGTGAACGGCTGCGTGATAACTTGCTACGTGAAACTGGGAAGGCAATGTGGACTATTGCTATTGTTTTCTCCTGCCATTATGGAGCTTCCCCTCGAGTCTGTAAGCCAAAATAACTCCCCCCTTTTTTTTCCCAAAAGCTGCTCATGGTCGGGTGATTTCTACCAGCAATGCGAACCTGACTGCAACACGCCACAAATCCACCCCTGGTCAATTTGACACTAAATCATCTCTCCTTACATCACACTTAATTTCCAAATGAAGACAGTAAGAAGGTCATAATTTTGCCTAACATGATATAACTATTCCATGTAAACCAGAAATGCACAATCTTCCCCCAACACAAGGCAAGGTTCAATGAGGACTGTTTAGTCTCTAATATCTAATAAGTTAAATATAAATTCAATGACAGTTAACTAGTGATATAAGCTCAATCAATATTAATGACATGATAGAGGAATAGAGGAAAAACAAAGCATGTTAATATTGGTGTAGATATGTACAAACACTCTTAACAAAGTAGGACAGAAATGCTCATGGCAATTACAGTCCTCATTATTGTAACTGGTCCCATGGCCTTAGCTGGTATTTTTAACTACCTTCTTCTACTACCCATTCTGTATTTCCTCCATTCTCAGCAAACACCTCAGCAGGTCTTTGTTCTTTACCTGGAGGAGTGACCCATACCTTCATTCCTGAAGGATCTGGGTCATTTATCACACTGCCTTGATTGGGTTGTTGCAGTTGTCCATTGACTTTGATAACAGAGCATGGTAACACCGAGAGACGCCCTAAAGGATCTCCTGACCCAGACATACTCTTCCTTACCTCCATTGTGGAGGAGCAGTCTGATTTCCTCCCGGTAATCTGTATCAATCACCCCTGCTACCATAGCTCCTTTCTTAGCCTGTTCACTAAAGGGCATCAGGAGCCCAAAGTGACCAGGGGAAGTCTATGCTTCCAGTTCAACGGAATGTTCTTCATGCCTTGTGGCAAACACACTCCCCCCTCTGGAACCAAGACCTCTAGGCCAGCAGAGCGTAAGGTTTTGGGAACAGGAAGCAAAAACTTGGCTAATCGGTCAATTGGGGTGATGGTAAGTGGTACCATTCCCATTTCCACCTGTGAATCCAGGATATAGGAGAAACAGCACCACACAGAGGACACTGCTTCAGAGAGACCTTGGGATAGGATATCACCAAAGAGCACATGAATTCACTTAACAGAGTGAGCTGAGGGACGCTCCTTACAAGACCGATCACAAGAAAATGTTGACCACAACAGTCACAACGTCAATTTCTATCTGTTAACATTAATCCCAACTTTGAAAGCTACAATGACTATGGTTAATCTTTGCAAACACGCCCTTCCATATCTCTTTGGATTCATGCTATTTGCCCAACATAACCTCAGCCCCCATTGGTTACTCTGCCCCATACCAGTGCAGCTGGTTGTATCAGGGAAATACACACCATATGTCAACCTCCCTGGAGTTAGTGACCACGAGCCAAACATGGGCCCTGATGAGCACTGCTTTCCTCCATCCATTCTTCTATTTTTCCGGGGGACTTTGGTCCTTCTCTTCCTTCCTTTTCTTTTGAACAGAGGTATAACTGACACCCAGGGAATGGCACTGATGATAAGAATGTACTTTGATAATTCAACAACTGCACAGATCATGAAGCCCACACCCCTAACCATGGCTGAGAACATCACTATCTCCCCAGAATGTTTGCTGAGACACTTCCAAGTCATTTCCTACACACACCCCAGCAAGAAGAAACTACTGGTTTAACTTTGTTTTTATATTTATTTATTTATTTATTTATTTATTTATTTATTTATTTTTGTTTTTATTTTTTAGAGAGAGAGAGAATTGGTGATCCAGGGTTTCAGCCACTGCACTTGAATTCAGACACTTGCGCCACCTAGTGGGCATGTGCAACCTTGTGCTTGCTCACCTTTGTGTGTCTGGCATATGTGGGATCTGGAGAGTTGAACATGAGTCCTTAGGTTTTGCAGGCAAGCTCCTTAACCACTAAGCTATCTCTTCAACCCTTAATTTTGTTTTTTAATCTTGAGTAACAAACACATTTCCCCCCCTCAAATCTCCAAGAATTCCTCCCTGGCCTCACTCCCAAGTGGTGGTTTTATGTTCTACTTTGCTGGGCAAATGAAAGCAACGATGCACACATGCCTCCCTGGCCACTCCTACACGTGCTCTGGCATTTGCTTTCACATACTTGCTGAGGTGCCTGGGTACCTGTGCATGCTCTTGTCCACAGCTAGGCCCTCCCATCAGTCTCTGGGCATTGCACAGCAGTAATCTTTCCTCTCTTTTCTACAATTTTTCACACGATGGGACCCACCAGCTTTTCCTTCTCTGCTATTATGTATTCGATCTTAAAGGAAACATCAAACTTCCCTTGCCCCCACTTTCCTACCACCCCATTTCTTTTGCTGCTTCTTTCAAGCATCTTCTCAAAGCTTTAAATAGCAACCCTGTGACAGCGTTTTCCAATTATGTGTCACCAGCCAAATGTTTTGTTACCAGTGGATGAGGGCTGGGAGGTCTCAAAGATGAGAGAGGCGAGCTGGAGACGCCTATCCAGTGTATCTAGGTTCTTCTTTGTATCAAAGAAAAACTTCAGAGATGAGCAAACATAAGGAACTGGGCAGGGGAGTGTATAATAAGGAAAAGATAAACAGTCAAGGGGTGAATGTGGACTTCTCAAGAGAGTATTTCATTGTGGGAATTTGTCTAGCTGTGTCTTTGGGTAAATTTTAACTGAGGGGAGGATTATTCACATGTTAAGGTAGGGGAAAGGCATAGAAGCTCGGAAATGGGTTCAGATTTTCCTGGAATGGGATTTCCTCCGGCTTTTGATCTTTGGATGGGGTTTTGGGTATGG